>CM041645.1:28643503-28739404 GCA_023333625.1 Bothriochloa decipiens
AACTCCCCGGTTTCCGTACTGCTGCGGCGCCTCGGCACCACAGCCGGCTAGATGCCCCCCTTCCGGAGTCCTTCCCTCGTCCTCGCGCTTCCGCTCCTACTCCTGCTGCTCCTGCAGGTAACCCGATCTCCGCCCAAACCCCCGATCCACTGTTTGGATCTGATCATGTCGGAGGTTCCAGATGGTGTTGAATTTTCCCTTCCTCTTGTCCTCTCGATGCGGCAGGTGCCGTCCCCGGAGGCAGCCGAGTCCACGCCGGGGACCCGGACGCGCAAGATCGGCGGCTCGGGGGCGTCCTCGGTGTTCTCGCTCTTCAACCTCAAGGACAAGAGCAGGTTCTGGACTGAGTCCGTCATCCGTACAGGTCCGGATCCTTTGGTTTTCCTTTTTAATCGTCCTTTTTTTGGATTCCTGTTTGCTTGTTGCATTCTGCCTTTGCTTGGTATCACATCGACGGCTTGTGCTCATTTCATTTTGTAGAGTTTGATGACTTGGAAGGTTCTGCATCACGGGACTATAGTAAAAAGGGCCTGCTCAACTTCACAAGAGCTGGTAGGTTCTCTTGTATAATGCAGGGCACATTTCAAACAGGCTAAACTGAAATTCTGAAATACAATCATGGATTCTTGTCACTCTTATTGTCTGCTCTGCCAAAGCTTCTACAATGATATATGAGTAACAAGTAACAATTACCAGCTACCGAGTACCAAGTAACAATTGTGTGATACTTGCAGTTTCGCTAATTTGAAACTATTATTGCTGGAGCTGATTACTGTTGTCGATGGGCCTCTTGTCATTATTTATGCAAGAGTACTGATATAATAATGTAGTGTACTGTATCAGTACCTTACGAACTAGCCTAATATTTACTGCTGGCTTTGTCAGCAGCCAGCCACAGCTATTGCAAAAAAATCCAGATTAGCAACCTTTCTGTCCAGATATGCATGTACATTGTTGATTAAATGGTGTGGCCACCTGGAGATAAAAATCAAGACCATATGATTGCATGTGGAGTTTGGCTTGCTGTTTAGACGAAAACCACAAATATTAGTTTGCAGGATATATGACCAACCAATAAGCACAGCTACATTAATGTAACTAGGAGAATACACCGCGCGTTGCTGCGGCAATTCCAGATTTTTTTTAAATAGACTATTTGTATTTATAGTTAAATGAATAAAGCTCCCTTAAATTAATTTTGGTGAATGGTTTGACACATTGATGTGGACAACTAAATGCATGTTAGACAAAGAGATAGCTATCGTAACTACATGTGCTAGTTGACTATAATTGCAAACTAGTGGATTGTTGATGTGGATAGCTTGCATCTTGAGAGAAATCTCTAGTGGGGGTCTAGCTTTGTAAGAGATATAGATATAGATAGATATAGATATATCAGCATACCGATTATGTCTAAATTATTCATAATATGCTACTGCTATGGGGTAGCAGGTTTTTAATCAGCCTCCTCGAGGTCCTGGGTTTGAATAAGCCTCAAATAAATAAGGGTTAGGCTGCCTAGGGATTCCGTTCCCCAGATCCACCTGTGGGAGTTTTGAGCACTTGGTACCTGCCTTTCTTAGTTTGATGTTTTGAGAAGTGATTGGAGCTGCTATTGTTGTGTGTGCTTATTTAAGAAGCAGCGATCTTTTCACTACTAAATTTCTTCTTTTCTTAATGCCAAGGTAATATTGCAAACTATTTGAGCCTGGCAGAGGTTGATTCCGTATATCTTTCGATCCCTGTGAACTTCATCTTTATTGGATTTGATGGAAATGGAGGGCACGGTAAATCATCTATATGAAATCACACAAGTTCGTAGGCAGTTTGTTTATACTAAGCATTAACAGTTCCTTGGTTTTGTTAGAGTTTAAGTTGGGTCCTGAAGAACTGGAGCGCTGGTTTACAAAAATAGATCACATATTTGAGTACACAAGAATCCCTCCAGTTGGTGAAGTTCTTACCCCGTTCTACAAGACTACTGTTAAGAAACTTCAACATTATGATCTTCCTTTAGTCAGCCATGTGAACCACAAGTAAGGAATATGTACATTTATGATCCAAGTCTCCAACTTAGGGTCTGTATATATTCAATCTAATTTCTGTAGTTAAGCCTTAACATGCCTCCATGAGAATGGATTCCCGACATTCCAGCTCATTTTCTTTTGATGCAGTTTCTCCGTGCATGCAATACACATGGGAGAAGATGTCTTATCTGTTTTTGAGCATGCTATAAAAGTTCTATCCCGTAAAGATGATCTCGCGGATTCCAGGTATGTTGTTCTTGAATACCCATTGTTTCCATTCTGTTCATCCACTGGTTCTGTAAAATTTCAACCAAAAAAGCAGGTTTAATTCAACATGATAATGTGTCGTATATCTGCATTAAAAGGAATCTTAGTATGGTCTTGCTATTAATTGCAACTAAAAATTAGTATATGAAAGAACAATAGCTACATGGTTGTAGGGATTGACATTTTCCTGCACATTTATTTTCTCTGCAGTGCCTTTGGTGTGTGCTCATGAACTCATTTAGTCATATGCAATTTATAAATATATATACTGGCATCGTTGTATTTTTTTTTCTGTCTTCATATAACCTTCTCATGTGTTATGTGTGCATGTATGAAGAAAGCATGTAAGTCAAACCTCTCAATCCTCCGTCCACAAAAAAAATGCAATTATTGTATCCGTGCTGTTCAAATTAGCTCAAATTTGACCAAGTTTGTGCATAGTATTAGCATTTATGTATCCATATAAATTTATTACGAACATGTATTCTATAACTAATCTAATGATACTTATTTTGTATCAAGAATGTCAGTCAGAATTCAAACTGTTTGATTGACTCCTTTAAAAACGAGAATTGCATTCTTTTGTGAATGGAGGGAGTATGAAAAATTAATCTGAAACTGACTGTTTGGTCTTTTCTTCTCTTAGTATAATATGAAAAATTGATCTAAAACTGATGTTCGGTCCTTTCTTTTCTTAATATAATGATATGCAGCTCCCATGCTTGTTCACAGTTCACCAAAAAGGGAAAAATGACTGTTTGGTTTGGTCATAAGGAAATAGCATCATTTAGAGTATTATACAATTTTTACTATCAGTTTCATATAAAAGTAGTGTTCAAAATTGCATACAAGAGGCCAGGCTAGTGTCCTTGTCACATATTTAGAAGATGAGGGAGCGTGTTATAGACAATCCTGCCATGCCTGCACTGTAATCATGTTAACTACTTATGATGCAGCTCATAGAGAACTCGTTTTCCATTCCAGTGACATTTGTCTATACTTCTATGATGGTACCTTTGCATTTGCCATAACTTCAACTACCATTGTGATAAAATATATCCATTTTTTCTTTATCGCAGAGAAAATGAAGAGTTTTTTCTGCAAGTGGATAGTGCTCAAATGGAACATATATTTTCAACTCTTGTTGATCACCTTCAGATACAAGAGGCTTACAATATCTTCGTTCTTAATCCCAAGCCTATTGGCAAGAGGATTAATTATGGTTATCGGTGAGTTTGAACACTTCCATTACAATGAACCATGTGTAACTGATGCAACATGACGCTGCAAAAAGAAAAGCAGTTGTATATATCTATCATGGCACCATCCTCACAAAAACAAAGAAGTTTTTCATTTTCTTGTAGCTTTAGATCTTATGAACAAGTTGTATCTTTGCTTTCCTTGCTGCAACCTGCTACAAATATATTTGGAACCCAGTCTACACTGCCTGTAGTTTTACGGGCCTGTTTGGGACACAGCTCCACCACTGAAAAAATGAATCTGGATCTCGGATTCACCATGGACCAACTCCGCTAGTGGATCTAAGATCCACCCTGGATCTACCAGGGAACCGTCTGAGTAAACAACAGCTGCAGGTCCATGCATGGACATTTTGGTTGGGATGGCCAGATTTGCCCCTCTTCTTCGTCCTGGCGCTTCTTCCTTGGCACACGGATCAGAGCGAAACATGTTGGAGTTCGCGGCCAAGGTGGGGCCGGAGCCCACAACAGCGGGCCTCACGCTCATGGGGTCGAGGCCGGAGCGCGCGCTTGCGGGGCTGGGGGCGGCGCTCATGGCCGGAGCTCCCATGTCGCTGCCTCACCGGTCGGGCAGGGCCAACACTCGCGATCAAGGTGAGACCAGAACCCACCGCATCGGGCCCTCGCGCCGCGCAACCGGGGTTGGAGCGCGCACCTGCGAGGCTGAGGGTGTCTCCCTCGTGGCCAGGTTATGCGGCTGGGCCAGCTCTGCGCAACGGCGCCACTCTCGCACATGGCCTGAGGGCGTGCGTCAAGGTCGCTCCCACGCGACGGCTTGCGAGGTAGGGTTGGGCACACAGCGGCGCAGCATGTACGGCAGACCGGGCTCGCGGCTGGATGGCAGTCACGTGGCAGGCGGGGATTTGTCAATTGGAAAGAAGCGGAGAAAGAGAAAGGGGAAGAAGGAACCGCGACAGGAAGAATAAAAATTAGAATGAACCGGTATTTGTGTAACCGGTGGCAGTGGTTGGTAATTTTCCCCAACTCCACCAATTCGAGTTTGGTAGAGCACCCCTTGAGGAGCTCCACCAAAATTGGGAATGTGGCCCCCAGATCCCCACTGTTTTGGTGAATCTGGATTTGGTGGTGTTAGAGCATTTGGGTAAATTTTTGTGGAGTCGAGCTGTTTTTGGTGGATCTGGAGCTGGTGGAGCTGTTCCAAACAGGCC
Source organism: Bothriochloa decipiens (assembly GCA_023333625.1). NCBI lineage: Eukaryota > Viridiplantae > Streptophyta > Magnoliopsida > Poales > Poaceae > Bothriochloa > Bothriochloa decipiens. Next base: position 28,648,226 of record CM041645.1, read on the forward strand.
CTTAAATGTTTAAAATATATTTGGAATTCAATCTACACCGTCTCTAGTTTACCTAAATGCCTTGCCCAAAAATATTTTTTAAACTGGTATTGAATGTGACTTAGATTTAGAACTGTATGAAAACATTAAAGGGTCATCTTTTGATTTTTGGATGTTACCATATCATGCCAACCATGACCACTGCTTTCTATATGATTTATTATCTCAGATTTCAGGATTGGTTAACTGTTTCTATGTTTATTTGCTTATTTTTATGCACCATCTTCCTGTTTCTATTTTTTTTTTGCTTATTTTTATGCGCCATATGTTGTCACAGGAAAGGCTTCTCCGAGTCTGAGATCAACTTGCTCAGGGAGGTAAGTTGGAATCTATATCAGACTTCCTGTTATGGTTTGATGAATATCATTGTGACTATCGTCTTGGCTTTATAAATCTCTTATGCGTATGGTATTTCTTTATACTTATATCTTGTTATATGAATTATTCTATTCAAGCTCCAGCTTCAGTATGCAGAATTTAACAATACGTGTTTGACTTGTAGAAGAGAGTTTTGATTAAACTACTTTAAAGTTACCTCATAATATTCATTTTCCTTAGAAGCTATCAAATTGTAACCAGTTCACCAATATTTGGATTGAGGGATTCTGATACATTAAATAAGCAAAACTCCCATTGGGATCTTCACAGCATTCTGTTTGATTTATTTTTGGTGGTGTTAAATCAGTAAGCTGTAGTTTCAGACATATATGGGAGCCCGATGAAAATGATTTTACACAAGTTCTATGATAGTTTCATAGAGGAAAAGGAATAATATACCTACAGTGGTGGAGGCTTACCTGGGTCCTGGCCTCTCCTTATTGTCTCTGCCAACATAGCTCCTATTTCTATTCCATGAGGTTGATATTCGGTATTCGAGTCTGTGGACTAGTGCTACTGCTGTCCTTTAGAAAAGGGGTAGAGTAGGGAAGGAGAGAAGATATGAGAAATGGAAAAGGAATATCTAAGCATATTTAGGTTTGCAGCTATATGCAGGAAGTGAAGAGGAAAGCAGGTTGCTCAGCGGCTGATATTTGTTTCCTGAGCCACTGCTATTCCTAGAAAGAGGACACATCTTGCTAGAGAGAGCATCAGGAATGTCATGTTGGTTCTTAGTCTGAGTTATTATTGTCTGAAAGTTGCTCATTTTGCAAAATTTCTCTGGGACCCCAGGCATTGTTACATACTCCCCCATCCCAAAATAGATGTCATTCTCGGTTCTTGAGAAGTCAACTTTTGTAAACTTTGACTGATTGTATATTAAAGAATATTAATATAATACATAATTAGTATCATTAGATAGATTGTTAAATATGCTTTCATAATAAACTTATTTGGAGATTTAAATGTTACACATATTTTCTACAAATCTAGTCAAAGTTGAGAAAGATTGACCTGCACGCAGCCCATAACGTCATCTATTTTAGGACAGAGGGAGTATGATTAATTACTGCTGCTGCTCATGTAATACCAATACCTTTTCGTTGTCAACTCGAATGAACACCACTTCCTTCTATAAAGAGCTACCGCACAAACAAAAATTTGCTTTGCTGTGGCTCTCTAGTTAATCTTGGTTTATTTAGTCTTACTTAAACTGTACTGTTTTGTATCATGATGGGCTAGTTATTATATTTCAGAATAAGACCCTGCAAGCTCGGATACTCCAATCTAAAAGTGACAACAAACTCTTCCTTGGTAAATATTCTATTTCCTCTTTATATTCTTATTTACGAATTTCAGTGACATAAATTGTGGAAATGTATATGTATGCAAATACTATATTCATGTGGACCAATAAGGAAAAAATATTTGTGGTGGATTAAGATATTTCACTATAAGTTCGTGGATGCAGCTGTGAAATAAAGAAATAGGTTTGATGACTAAGGATTGTGTGCTTATTCCCTTTCTAATGAATGTAATCAAGTGTCAAGATTTTTGGACTCCTGGTATTTATCCCGCGCCTAAGTAAATAAATCTTATATGGGAAATTTTGCATTAATCAATTTTCTTTATATTTTTATTTATTTTAAAAGACATGTACTGTTTTGTGAGGCTGTCACATAATATCCATTCAATTTTTTATGCACTCATTGATGTTAGATGTTTATTTCTATAGCACGATTTACAACTTTACTTATCTACAGTCTACATTCTACAGTAGCAAAGTACTTCAATTCTGCATCACTGGAAAGGGGCAGATGGGGGGGGGGGGGATACAGCACCTGTGTGCTTTCTGTTCTGTCGGTATTTTTCGATATGCAGATCTGCCATTATAATTTTTTTGATTGCCTCAACCTTTGAGTACAAGTTGTAGTATCTGAACTTACATGCCACACACACACCTAGTGCTTAAGCTAGACCTACAACCTATATCTAAGGCTAGCAGAACACGGTTGAGAAATATGACAGTGGTGGTTCATCCGTGAGAGGCAGTTGAAAAACAGGGAATAAATCCCCTAGGTGAGGCACCCGGGCGAGTCTCAACACTCGAACCCGGGTGTGAAGCCTGAGCACTCGCTCAGCTAACCAACCAAGCGATGCTTGGTTCTCGGAGATCTGCCATTATCCTTGTTTTTGTATACCAGTTTTGCTCCCTCAGCAGGCCATCCGTGTTCACCACTGTTTAGTTACAGTCCACGTCCACCTCTACTGTTTTTTTCTTTTCTTTTGTCATCTGTTAGTTAAGAAATCATTTTTTTTTTCCTGCAGTTACCTGCTAGTTGATAAAATAATCTTCTGAAGCCCTATGATTGACATGCAATGATTTTTGTGTGAAATACATTTTGTGAAGTAATAATTCAACACTCATAAAGACAACATCTGTTTGCAGATGAGACCTTCAATGAAAACAACAGTTTGACATGCGCTAGTTGCTTTATCCTTTTCCCCTAGTTATATTTATGTGCACATCTGTATTTAGCAGATATCGAGAAGGGAGTCAATAGAAGGCCATTATATGAAAGTCATCCTCTATCATCATTTTCATGGACCCAAACTGACAATATGGATATGGTATGTTTTATTTGTTATCATCCTTTGGCGTTGATGGTACATTGCATTCAAGGATTTAACTTAGCTGATACACTTTTCATGATCATGAATTTTTATGCACTTCGTAAGTTCATTTTGATCATATGACTTGATTGTTAGAATGCATGCGATTGAAGAGCACTTGTCTCTTTCCTCTGAAGCAGTTGCATGAAGATCTTGTTGACAGTGTTTGGTAAAAAAAAAGGACAGATTCAGTGCTGGCGGCTCCACATTAGTGGGGTCTGGGGAAGGAAGAGCAGAGGCAAGCCTTACCTCTGCATTTTGCAGAGAGGCTGTGTCTAACCCATGACCTTTGGCTCAGTGGGAGGGCTTCTCACCAGTCACCACTGCGCCAGGCCTTGACAGTGTTTTGTAATGTATCAAAATACATAACTGAGTGCTTTACACTTATCGTGCAGGGGGCTTGGTCAAAGAAATGCAAGGAAGCATTAAACAATTTTGAGCTGCTGAAGGAAGGGAAGAGTAAAGACGACATTGTTTATGAAAAGGCTGTTCAGGTGGCGCTTTTATGTTGGTAACTAAATTAAACTTTTTTCTTATGTTTATCTAACATTGAATTCTTATAGATATTACATGGTACAAAGGATGAGGTGCATGACATTGTACAGACTGCACTTAAGTCCAGTGATTTGAAGGGTCTCCATGCCCAATGTCTTACAGATATATGGATAGGCAGAGAGAGGTCTGATGATTTTTGCTAATCCCTTCCCTAAATTGTGGTTAAGAGTGGTCATTCTTCTAACCTGATCTTTATTTTCAGGTTTGCTTTTGTTGATCTGAGTGCAGGACCATTTGCCTGGGGCCCTTCTGTTGGTGGTGATGGTGTCCGTACAGAACTTAGTCTGCCAAATGTTGCAAAGACTGTTGGGGCTGTTGCAGGTCATCTTTTACCACAAAGTCTTCTGTATATGTATTCTACTTGAGCTATTATCATCTATTGCTACACTCTGCATACAGATGCATTTGTTATGCATAGTGTACTTTGTCTTTGTTATGTCTAAGCATTTCAGATAATTTTGCTCTCATTTGATTCCCTTAGAAGTTACATGCCTTTAATCTGTGGTTAATCAGTCACCTGCAGTTCTCCATAGCCAAATATGGTTAATTCGTCGTCTCAGCTCATGTTGTAATTATGTGTTTTTGCTGTGTATCTGCTCAGACATTATTTTAGGCAACCTTTTGTTCTGTTGAATCTTGGATAATTTGTGGTTTGATGTGAATTGTGAGGGTTCAAACAGCTGTGGGATCACAAAACACAGAAATGCTATATCATCTCAAAGAGTATATTAACTAACAGAAATTTTGAACATGGCATGCTTTCATTTTTTGTTGCTGTAGCACTTTCATCTTCTGATTAAAACATGTTTCTGTCCAAAAATTATTGAACCATCCTAATTTTATTACTTAGAAAATTTGCTACATGTGCTCTACTGATTTCCTGGAGCACAATTTCAATGGGGTTTGCTGGTCTCATTTCAGTGCTGTAAACATATAATCCAAATATGATCAAATTTTGTGTTTTCATTATGTCTATACTCTTTTAACATATAATGTCTGATGGTCCAAACACAACAACTTCATTAATTCTTTTGTAAGAAGTAAGACCCAACCAGAGATTTTTTGTCCATCACTAAGTGATTGTTGCTGATCAAATACAGAAGTTACAGAAGAAGAAGCTGAAGAAAAATTGCAAGACACAATAAGGGAGAGATTTTCGTCCTTTGGTGAGGTATATGCTGCATTTCTAGGACCATCTGTAACATTTTTGAGTGAAAGCTTTAGGGATGAACAGCAGATGGGGACACATTTTTTTTGGAAGACTGCAAAATTTATATCTTACTTCTGTGCAGTTGTTGCACACAATTCTTGCACTAGCATCTGATAGTTCACTTATGGCTGGTCCAATAAGTCTATATAGTCATTCAAGTACCACATTATTAGCAGCAATGTTCCATGACACAGTGGAACTCAAATGACATTACTCAACAGTCATCTCTTCTTGAGTTCTCTACATATCTATGACTTACTCTTGCCTCTCATATATTGTTGTGACCCCTTGAATTAGCAATTGATTTGTGTGTGGCATCTCTCTGGATTCAGGATTACCATGCTGTTGATATCCTATTAGCAGAGATTGATGTGTATGAACTTTTTGCTTTCAAGCATTGTGTGGGAAGAAGGATACAACTTGCCCTTTGTAAAGGTACTTTACGGCGACCTAATATTCAGTTCTTTTGGAACTATTCTACATAGTGGTATACTTGTAATTTAGTTTATACTCCCTCCATCCCAAATTATAAGTCATTCCAACTTTTTTGGAGAGTGAAAACATCTCAAGTTTGCAGTTCATATATATTTCTTATTCCATAAATTTTTAACCTTGTCCAATTGGAAACTATATTTTCATTACACAGAACTTGATGAGAGGATGCATGACCTGAAAAAGGAACTTGAGGGTTACAATACTGGAGATTCTGATGAAATTAACAAGAAGAAAGCTCTTGATGCACTGAAGAGAATGGAAAGCTGGAACTTATTTAGAGATAATTCAGTGGTTAGCTTTCTAAATTTATTTATTGAAAACACATTTTGAAATAAGCACATTTTAATACTAAGCTGTTCAATGAAAACTCAGTTAATGTATTAGTATTCTGATGACAGAGTTGAATCTTTTGATGCCAGGAACATCATAGTTACACAGTGGCTCATGATTCATTTCTTGCACAACTTGGATCTATGTTATGGGGCTCTATGAGGCATGTAATTGCTCCTTCTGCCTCTCATAGAGTGTACCATTACTATGAGAAGTTATCGTTTCAGTTGTATTTCGTGACACAAGAGGTATATATGTGTTGCTTATATTTTGTATACTCAGTAAACCAATGTCTTTATAGTGCTTATGTTTATTTTGTTTTATTTTTTCTCTACAGAAAGTCAGGAGTATAAAGCAGTTACCTGTTAATGTAAAATCCATCATGGAGAGCCTGAATTCTGTGCTATTACGCCATCAAAAGTCCATGTTTAGCCAAAACATGTATCACTTCTTCATTTTATCAATCTAAATATGTACTCTTATTTCTTGTCATTTGTAGGCTCCCGCACTACGGGGTCTGGGGAAGGGAAAATAGCCAATAGCCATCCCTGCACAAATGTGCAGAGGCTGGGGCTTGAACCCTGAACCTCTTGGTTACAAGCGGTAAAGTTCTACCGCTTGCACCAGGGCCGCCCTTCTCATTTGTACCTAAGCAAGAGCTGATAAAATGTTTTTTTAAATAATAATAATATGAAGTAGAGTTATGAGAGGATTTTCAATAATCAAAATGGAATCCATATATCAAAGTTTATGCATCTTGCTGGATATCTTTTATGTTATACTTTCTAATTCTAATAGTTCATTTGGAGCGAATTACTGAACTTATTAAACCAACCATGGTAAGAGATTTGTGTAGAAATCACTGTAGCACAAAACAGTTCTTACCTCTTAACCTAAAATAAATGATTACTTCTTGGCATTCAATGAAACTATCTTGAATGAAGATTGTAAGGTCTGAAAACTTGTTGTAAACTCTTAATATTTTTCCCATTCTCAAGGTGTTGAAATTATGTGTGTCGATATGTAGGCTGTCATTGTCGGAGGATCCATCATTGATGATGGCGTTTTCAATGGCACGTCGTGCAGCTGCGGTGCCACTTCTATTAGTTAATGGCACCTATAAGTCAACTGTTAGCACATACCTTGATTCTGCTATTCTCCAACATCAGCTACAGAGGCTAAATGAGCACAAATCACTGAAAGGTATATTTAATTTTCTACTTTATGTGCTTTTCATGATCCAGAGATTGAAGGCTGTAAGTTCTGAATTGTTTCATTCAGTTCAGTACACCTACGAGTGTGTTTGTATAACTTGTTATTCAGTTTGTGTATGTATGTGCTCGCTTCTTGTCTAGGAAACTTGCAAAGTAATTTCTATGGTGGCCATAGGCAGCACCATGATCTACTCAAGCTCAAATGTCTATATTTTGTTTCTATATGCAGGAGGACATTCAAATCACAGGTCAACATTAGAGGTCCCAATATTCTGGTTCATACATAATGAACCCCTATTACTGGACAAACATTATCAAGCCAAAGCTCTCTCAAATATGGTTGTAGTAGTTCAGTCAGATGATGATTCGTGGGAAAGCCATTTGCAGTGCAATGGAAGACCCATCTTATGGGATTTAAGGTTAGATTTCTAATTTTATATGTGAAAGCAATAGAATTGCACTAGAAATTGATAGATTGATTAGGAGGCCAATAGGAAAGGTACATATAGAGGCAAGGAGGACCCTGGATTGGTTTATAGAAGTATGACCACCGTTAGATCTCCTTGCCTACTATAACATCAATCAATCTATAATTAGCCTAACGGGCCAATTGCCCACGTGCCTATGCGGAGGGCGGTGGGTGAAGGAGGCGAGCAATGAGCCATGTTGAGTTCTTCAAGCAGCAGGTCGGTCCAGGCTTCGAGGAAGGAGGGGAATTGGTGCCCATGCCGGAGGTGCATGCCGATGGAGTTGAAGCGCTCGTTGAGGCTGTAGATGATGCCGAGGACAAGCGTGCGATCAGGGCATCAGCCATGGACTTGAACTTGCGGCAGTGGATGGTGATGGAGAGATCGCCCTGGGCGAAGTCACGGGAGGCGACGTTGAGGTAGAGAATGCTGCTCGCGGTTGCTGAGAAACTGGTGTCCTGAACTCTGATGACTTGGGCATGGAGGTTGTTGGACTCCATGTCGAGAACGACGGGGACGAGGACGCGGATGCCTGGACACCGACGACCTGGGCATGGAGGTTGGTGATGATGGCAACCTCGTGAGCCAAGAGGCATCCCGGAGCGGCTGACGTGGACCACCGTCGTCAAGATGCGAGCGGAGGTCAAAATCGTTGGCAGAGGAGGCGGCAGCGTCCTTGTGCTGGATGGCGGCCTCGGCCGCTTCTCGTTCGCGGGCGGGGCGGGCGAGCGCATCGGACGCACGCGGCGGCAGCATTGTGCTCCTAGGACACGGTCGTGCCTCCTGCTCGACGACCTGGGTGCGATGGAGGGCAGCGGCGGCAGTCCGCGCGGGCAAGCTCTGCTTTGGAGGTGTGGATGCACTCGGCTTCTTGGGCAAGAGCACGCACGTCTTCAGCATTTAGGATGAGCGCTGCAGACACAGCCGCGGCAGAGTAGGCTGCGTAGCCCTGGGGAAGGGACCCGCCTGACGTGCACAGCCAAGGGGCGCGCGGTAGGGAAGCTAGGGCAGCAGAAAAACCTAGGCATTTTGGTACCTTGGAAGCAATAGAATTGCACTGGAAACTAATATAAGTATGAACACCATCGGATCTCCTTGCCTATAATATAACATTAATCAATCTGTAACTAGCCATAATAGGCCAATGGCCCAAGTGCCTATGTGGCTGTCAAACAATTTATGTAATTTCATGGGAAAAAACTGGTGATATGGCATTAGTAATTGTTATGAATAGAGAAAGACACAACTGGATTATCATATTGAGGTCCAATGAGGGATATATATAGAGTACATGGAGACTCAAGACTTAACCCTAGACTAGGAGATTACACTAATACCCTTTGACTATTACACCTTAACACCCCCTCTCAAATGCAATGTGAATGCAATGGTGTTGCATTTGGAGAGTTGGCACTACACACTAGACTTGGAAAATATAGACGAATTACATCCAAAATCCAAAATAAAAGACATCGTCGAAGCGTGCAACTCTTGAACAATGTCGATGTAGAAATGATCTCCGCAAGAGAGCATTGCTTTCACAACCCGTACTTCAGCAAATACCTCAAGTCTTCACTACATAGTACATCAACTCTTCAAATATGAACCTTGCTTTGGTGACTTTGAACTCGACGAGAATAGGGATGTGTCAAATCAAGCCAAATAAAGAACAGATAGATCACTGCTGCAAAATGGCAAGCAATGGGATAGATCCGATAGAATGATGATGACAACTAATAAAAGGTCATTGGTCATGAAGTGTAGCAAAATGGCTACGAAAGAGACCAAGAGGGCATAGTCGCATCAACGATGATGTTGATTAGCTAAATTGACGGGACTTAGCTAACCATGAAACAAAATAAAAAATGGCTGATCTGACAAAATTTTGTGGACTCACAGCTTAGACGAATTGTAGATGTGGAATTGGATTTGCATGGACATAAAATGCAACAGATGGGAATTAAGAAAAAAAATGGCCTCAATATACTAGGATTGCAGCAGCGGCAGTAGAAAATATGACAACATGAGTGATAAAGTGCAGGCCTCTATTGCTCGGACGGGAACTGCAGCAGCAGGGAACTGCAGCTGCAATGGGGGAGAAGCTGAGAGCAGCAAGAGGACCTGCGAACCAGACGAAAGATTCGAATTCTGTAGGCTGGACAGGCGGATGGGTGGCGTAGACATCACGCAGAAGGGCGCGGTCGGTGTGGATGGCGTACGCAGGGGCAGATCAGCGTGAATCGCGCGCACGGGCGGACGCACAGGTGCGGGTCCCTCTCCGCACCGATGGCATGCAGATTCCGGAGGCCGCAGACGTCTGGACTCAGAGATCGCAGACCGCGAATGCGGAGACTGCGGACAGGAGCGGAATTCCTCGACGGAAGGATGCGGGGGCCACGACCGTTGGCCAAAGGTTTGTGCGACGAATGGGGGACCCTGACAGATCACATGCACACGGCGACGAGAACGGCAACGGCCCGGTGCTTGATGCCCGAGCGGACACGGGACGGTTGATGCAGAGACGAGGCGGACGGCGCGCGTGAAGACTCCACGGCGATGGGCCGCAGGAGATGATGAAGCGTATGGATGGGCAATGCGGTCGCATCGACCCATCCGCGATGACGGAAGAGGATCACGCCTGAATGTGCCGACGTACACGGACTGCCCCGATCCGTTCGACGGGAGGACATGGAGATGTGGGGATGGACGGCGGCTGCTGCTGAAGGATTGGGAACAAGTTGCTGCTGCTCCATGACGAACTGACTACTGGACTCGACAAAACGTAAAGAAGAAAAATCATAGATTGACGAGGCTGCCCCCAGGAACAGAGATGGATCTTCATGGGGCAGCGCAGAGAACGGAAGGGTGGTGGCCGGATCGAGTACCTAGAGCTTTCAAGACGTAACCCTAGACATAGGAGATTACACTAATACCCTTTGACTATTACACCTTAACAGTAATAATGCCAGGACTTGATACTGTTTGCTGCTACCTTTAGCAATCTTTGATCTACAATGTTCTAGCCTTAGACTCTTCATGTGTAAATTTTGGTCTTTCTTTGTAAAAAAAAGAACTACAGTAATTGAATCCTACCTTGAGCTGTAATACTCAGTCTCTCACCATTAATGTGCATTTCGTGTGGAATATCACCCCAATATATGATATGGGTACGCTGATGAAAAATCTTTACAAGCAAGGATAAACTGATATGTCTATGTGTATCTATAGAAGTGTAAAGGCATTCACTACAGAACATGTAAAGTGATGTCATGCGGTCAACGGACACAGAAACTGTATTTTTAAGACACAGAAACTGTCACTCTGGCAATTTGTTAATTTGCTGGAAGACAGCACACACCTTAATCATTTCCAGCCTTATAGGAGAGAGAAATGTGGTGAAATGTTGTTTTTGCCCCTGGCCCTTTCACCCCCCCTTGCTTTTTTTCCTTTCCCTCTTTGTTCTTGCCTGCACCACTGGACACAGCCACGGTTAGTCGTCCCACCTGTGTGGCCTGCACGCCTCCGCAGCATCCTACCTGTCTCCCTCCTCTCCTGTGATACCTTCCTTGACTAACTCCACTTCAGCCACAAGCCCAGAACTCCCTTCTCTCTGCTCCTCCCCTCTGCCTTCTAGAGCCCCACCACTTATCCTTGCAGCTGCCCGTGACCTATGAAGCCACAACGGGGCGCAAATCTGTAAGCTTGAGCGGCCCTTCAAGGACTGCAATGCAATCCTTGAAGACCACACCCGTGACTTCTTCGCCTTTCTAGCAGCGCCTCCATCATCTCGAAGTTGGTGATGTTGGCACCTGCCCCGCACACCTGCCAGGAGCGAGGGACAGCGTCATGGTGATGGTGGCAGGGACCTCCTATGCAGCAAAGCGGAGGTCAGGGGGGAGCTTGAAACCGCGGGGCGTGGCTTCCGTGAGGGCCATCTTGGTGCTGGAGGGTGATTTATCATGTTTTGGATTGCAGCTTTCTACCCAATGTTTTTGAGGTGTTGCGGCGTCCTGTAGCGCTGGGGGTACGCCTAGGCGCCTTATAGGCGACGCCTAGGCGATATGGCGTAACTAAAACCCTGTGGTGTCCTGTGGCGCCTGGGGTACGCCTCAACGCCTAGGCGACGCCTCAAAAACAGGGTTCCTACCTTCTATCGTTTAAATATTTTCCAGTTCTTTGTATCGTGGAGGGGGACTCAATTGCCAGTTTGCTGTTTGACAACAAGAAAAATCCAGATAAGCAGCAGTTACTTGAACATAAATCTCATCATTGCCAACACTTGCATATTGTCCTGAGATTGGGAAGGTTAGAGACCTGTGCTGCGTCAGCTCTTGTCTAGTCTTGGTGGTGCCATCAGGATTTTTGGTGGCAGAGGGAAGCCATGAGGTGGGATGGAGGAGGCTTGGAGCTTACATAGTATATTTTGTCTGTAGCTACTGTTTACATGGGGATTAAATTGTGTCATGAAACTTAAATGTCAGGCAGTTGCCTTTTTTGTGATCATCATTCAGCTCTGCTAGCTAGTGCTTTTGTCACATGGTCATAAACATAAAAATTTTCTAGACTCCATCATCATCTTAGGAGCATGGGCAATTGGTAATCATCACAATTGTTGCATGTTTGATGAGATCTTGCCTAACTTGGGGTGCGAGGGCTTATTAGGGAGTAGATCACCGCTGCTATTTGGCTGGGGCTCGACACTTGTGGAGTTCCTCATCTCCTTGTCCTTGTGCCAATAACAGTTGATTTATCTGCCAAGGTCATCTTCAGTGGTGTTTTTTTTTTCTAGCGGCGAGCATGTATAAGTGCAGTGTGGCGAGAGTATGTGGTGTTTTTAGGCATTCTAAACCCTTTTCTTCTTAATTTAGTGATACACCGCTCTCCTGCGTGTTCAAGAAATAAAAAGGCAGTTTTCTTAAGTTGGCTATGCATGACTGGAGCGTGGCATCAGCACCAATCTTCTATCAATTGTTAAAAATTCATAATAGCAGCTATTTCATAGCTTCATTCATGTTTTCCTGCTACGTTCATCAAATTTTCGGTTTAGCAAAGTATTTTATATAGTTCCAAATTCCAATATTCCTTGAACAAGGAATTCTGCTGAGTCTGATTTGGCATTTGCTGCAACTTTATTAATGCAACATATTACTGACAAACAGGAAACCAGTTAAAGCTGCTATCACTGCAACTGCTGAGTATGTATCTGGTCTACTTCCTCCACATCTGGTTTATAGCCATGCTCATGAAACTGCAATTGAGGTTTGTTGCCTCTTTATATACATTTGTTTTATTATCTGTAAACAAAGATTGTCTCCTGTAAAATATTTGAATTCCCAGTATGTCAATTTCTGGCTCCTTTTTCCTTTTGAGCACCATTTATTGAACCTTACACTCATATGTCTGTAGTAGTATTCCAATCATAGTTCAACAGACATCACATTGTCCATTGTGTATCCATACATGGATCCTACAATTGTGTGACACTCTTGCTGCTCATCCAAACATCCTATATCAAAAAAAAAAAAGAGATATCCCCTATAATTTCATTTGTAAGTCAAGTTAATAAATTAGTCATTCGTTGTTGGATTCAATGAAGGAATCATGGTCATTTTGTGTCAAGGACCTCAGCACCTAGCATATGAGGTCCTTGGCTCCTCAACTAGTAGCTAGAACCAGGTAATGGTGCCAGGGTTTTTGCCTGACTACCAACAGCAGGGGATGAGATTAAGAGCAGCACAAGGGAGGGTTTAGAGATAACTTTGTTCTTGCTTACTTCATCTCAACTCAGTCCTGGTACATATAGGAGTCAGGCTGGCTCCTTGGTTCTAATTCCCTGCCTTAATTCTAAACTCTCAACTACTTCTTAATTGCTGAGACACCCAGCCTTCTAAGCTCTCAACTACTTCTTTAGTTGCTGAGAGACCCAGCAGCCTAAGCCTCCTTGGGTTCCTGCTGGCCTGTGCCCTTGGGAACAGCCCTAGCTGCACCTCGTGCTCTGGGCCTGCAGTTATACCCCCACATGACATTTGGGGCATGTTTGATTTCTTTGTGTAAGCTTGCAAGGAAAACCTTCCTGTGGAGGGAGCCATGACTCCAAAAACAAGAAAATTCTTGTTCACTCTGCCCAAATGAAAGGCTAGGCATGGTGATGAAGGATGCATATTTCTTCCTAGCCTCGTTGGTTGGGGGGGGGGGGCACTTTTAGAATTTAGGGGAATGCTTGGCAAGGTTAGGTGAAGGATCGAAATTCCAAACATGCTCTTTTCCATATGATCAAGTTACTTATCCTTGCAAATCGAGTCAGAATTCCAAACAAAGTTTTTTTTTTGTGTCCAGTTGCCTATAAGTATGTGTCTATGCCTTCTGTACAACTTACTGAATTGTTCCATAATGTAGTTACCAGTTCTTTTATCGATTCTGTAATCCACAAGAACTTTCCTTTTAGCTGTTTCCTTCCATGATCTGGTCATTGAAATTTAATTGTTCAATCTAATTCGCTACCCTTCTTTTTTCTTTTGTAAGTGTAGGACTGGACCTGGTCTGTGGGTTGTAATCCCTCAGCTGTTACTTCTCAAGGCTCACAACTTTCAGAGTTCCAGCAAGATGTTATTGCTCGTAACTATATTATTACTTCAGTGGAGGAATCCATTCAAGTAGTAAATTCAGCAATTCAGCAATTGCTAAAAGAGCGGACTAGTATCCTTACAATCAATTATAGTTTCTAATTATTCAACTTTTAGTGTGTTGCTGTTTTGTCTTGTGGATAACCTTATGTTGGAAAGATATTAGGAACTTGGATTGCATAATGCATTTGCCACTATGACCTAGTTTTCCCACTTGTTCATTGTTTGTTCCTTCTTGTCACTATTGTTTTTTTTCCCCTTCTCGAATGCACTGAAGAGCTGCGTGTCATTTTTTTAGAAGAAAATGGACCAAGATGTGATGGGAGAAAAGTTGTGCCAGTTGTGCCACACCTTCCTATGAAAAGAATTTTAAGCAGAAAAGTTCCTGAACCGTTCTTTGTAGAAATGATTTAACAAGCACTGGATCTGTATAAGATGGCTCCCAGGGAGATGCACGACCTGGACATCAGGTCCATCAACTTGGATGGTCAATGTTAGTGATGATGGGAGCATTTAGACCACTTCCTTCTTCCTTCCTCTGCAGGTGTCATCATTGAATATATTGTGACACATAGAGAGTTTTGGTTTAAAAATATAGCAGGAATGTAACTTCATGTTAAGTTTTTGCAATCTAAAATACTTAGCTTTTGACATTAGAATCAGAATGCTTACTGTGATAACCACTTGGTGTCACTGGTAAGGCACTTGGTTTATATACTGGAGGTTGTCGTTCTAACCATAGTGTGTGCTCTGTTTGAACGGGGAAAAACTCATGTGTTATCATTTTTGCACTATTTACTCTCAATAATACTTAATACTTTTTTTGGAGAACCTTAATTTTGGTTAGCTGAAAAAGGCTTCAAAATTTTCAAGGCTCATGAAAGTAAGATGGTTGAGAAGTACAATGCTGTTGTTAGCTTGTGGAGAAGAGTAAGATGTTTTCAGATGTGTTTTTTTCCTATTTATTTTGCATTACAGGGCTAATAATTAATATCAATTTAGGTATCTGCTATGTCCAAGGGATTGCGATATAGTGATGCAGTAAAACTTTTGTCAATGCTTGAGGATGCTTCAAATGGGTCAGTAATCCTTGTGTTTTCTGGTTTCTGCATGCATGCATTGTTTGGTTTGTAAAGTGTCTGTTGAGTTTTCTATCCTCTCAAGTATGCAATAGGCAAACTGAAATTCAGTTACATACTACATAATGAAGTCTATTGAAACATATGTTGACTGCCAGTTAGACTTACAATATATCATTAATTTCTACAAAGTTTGTATTGAGACTTATGTGGGATGTGAATCTGTTGATACTATTTTTATCTACTAGGCATGCATCTAATTTCAATACTTTTAGTCAATATACATAGTAACTTCTAAAATCATAACACACCCATTACTTTTGATGTTTTGTTTCAAAGTTCTGCTGAAGTGTCAAGTTGTCTGTATTATGTTAGGTAAAATTTCTAACCCTTAGATGCCAGTGGTTGGTAAAGCATTGGGCCATTCTACTCTCTCCGTCCCAAATTATGTCATTCCAAGAATCTTGAAGAGTCAAAGCATCTCAAGTTAACCAAATTTATATAATAAGAAAATAACATTTATGATACCAAGTTACCAACTAAGTATCATTAAATTCTTCATTAAACATATTTTCATAATATACCTATTTGATGTCATAAATATTTGTATTTCTCTCTATAATGTTGATCAAACGATGCTTTGACTATCAAAGATTTTTGGAATGACTTGTAATTTGGAATGGAGGGAGTATATACTTTTAAGGATGCAGATGCAGTTATTGTTCAAGTTTTAGATGTAATAAGCTTCTCAGCTAGTTTGGTTGAATAGTTAAATTGGATACAATCTGGGAACCTAAATTATGATTCTTTTATTTGTTTGCACTATTGTACGCTCTTTTTTACTTATAGTGCATATCCACATGTGCAAAATTTTCCTCTTGAGTAGATATTGTTTTGGGATTTTTCTGAAATGCAGTAATAGAACTGTAAAATGAACTGTGGAGCAAGCACCAAATCTGGGAAGAAGGAAACCTTAATACTTTCACAAAACAAGTTTTTTTTTCCCTTTATGCCCACATGTTGTTTTAATGTTTTTTTTGTTCTGGTGACTTCTGGCCATTGGAACCAACTAGTCACTGATCTGGGATTCAACACCTGGTCTTGCATAAATTTTTAACCTCCCACTGTGGGCTTGTATGCGTTTATGTTTAGGCTTCTGGTTACTTCTTCTCTTGGTTGCCTTGGCGGAGGTTATACCCTCTTGGGATGAGTTCTTCTACCGGGCAAAAATAATTATTTTTGTGACTACAGTACACCCCCCAACCCCCCGCGCGTGCGATTTGTTGTACTTTTTCTGAATCACGGTGTTACTTATTTTCAGATTTTGTAGTGCTGTGAACTCCACCATTTCAAGTTGTACTTTTTCTGAATCACGGTGTTACTTCTTTTCAGATTTTCTAGTGCTGTGAACTCCACCATTTCAAGTCTACACCCTTTCCAATGCACGCGTGAAAGGAAGCTCGATGTGCAGCTAGACTTGACAACACTTCCTGCTTTTCTAGCTGTTTTTTTGGTCCTTTGGTTTCTTCTACGTCCCAGGAGACCAAAGCCTAAGATCAACTGAACACCAGATCTATCGCTCATCATTCCAACTAATGAGCAGCGTAGGCCATAGAATTCTTGTGAATGGGCACATGGATTATAGATGGTGCCGGAGCGTGACTCGGGGATTCCAAGGTCTAATACACCGGGTGGCAGGGATCAAGGTTTCAGAAGATTACAATCCTCTGACCCTTTCCCAAGTTGTAGTAGAATTGAAATGTTACAGAAACTTTAATTTGTTCTTGCTGTAAGCCAGTCCTGCCCCGTTCCGGGGAACTGAGAGATCGTCTTTATTATAGTAACGTCAAAGTGGGTAGTATCATTCTTCCAGTGATCTAGAATGTTACTAGTACAATCCAGTTGTCTGTTTCCAGCCGTTTACATGTAAAAGTGCATATTCAAGTTAGACGGAAAGAAGCATGTTCTGTCATTTATTACAGAATGAAACCAAATAAAAGTGGAATGCTTGACACTCTGTGTATGCTCTCCTTGTTCGTGTGGCAACTGTACACCAGTCGTGGTTCTGCCTTTACATGTATGTCGCAGAGGCCAACAAGGTCTGAGTGTGTCGGTTTTTTCTCAGCGCCTAGGGTTTCCTAGGCGACTCGAGCTCCTTCCCTCCTGCCTGGTGTCCGGATCTCCTCGTCCCCCGCCCACCCCTCTTCTCGTGCGCCATCACCGAGGAGAACCTGGTTAGGATCCCATCTGCCTTGGCTAGTTGCTGGTGCTATCGCCCCGTGAGTCCACGATCGCCCCATGATCGCCCCTTTCCCTAGTTTTTGCTAGCCTGTGTTCACTTGGTGTCCACCCCTTTCTCCGTGCGTGAGTCTTCCATGGAGGGGGTTGAGGACATGATGAAGCAACTACAGTTGTTGTCGGAGGAGAAGTAATCCATCAAGATCGGATCTGAGAAGAGGAGTGGGGCGGCGAATCGGCGCCCACGGGCGGTGGCAAAGTTGTTTACGGAGAAGAACGTGAGCCATGAGGTGATCGAGCAAGCTGTGGGTTGGATCCGGTGCTCGGTGGGAGGGATCTTGTGCAATGATTTGAAGGATAACATATTTTTGATCACGTTCAACCAGATGTCGGGGTTGAGAAGGGCTATTGATGATGGGTCCTGGACGATCTCCAAAGAACTTTGGCAGTGGAGGAATTTGATGGCTCAAAGACGATGGAGGAGTTTGACTTCTCGACAATTCCGATCTGGATGAGGGTCGAACGGGTGCCTCTAGGGCTGATGAATTGGGTGGTGGCGGAGATGACCGGTGATGATGTGGAGCCTTCATTGAAGTGCATGTTGATGGTAATGACTCGGCGGTGGGAAGGGACCTGCAAATTAAAATCCAGCTGGATATTCATAAACCTTTGAGAGGTGTGATGTTAGATCTTGAGGAAGGGCAGGGTGGGAGATGGTGCCCAATTAAGTACGAGTATCTTTCGGATATCTGCTATGTTTGGGGCATCATTGGCTATGTGGATCGGAATTGCTCGCATAAGCTAGGGAGAATGTTCCTGCACCATACAACCGTGACTTGCGCTATGTGCAAACCTTTCAACTACACAAGTTCAGAAAAGGCTGCGTATTCGGGCAGGAGTGGGGGATCAAGGTCTTGGAGATCAGGAAGGTAGTGGTGGCAAGTCAAGGCCTGGTGGGTTATCATGGAGGAAGGATACGGAGAAAGGAGGGAAGTACATTGAAGGGAAACAGAAGGAAGGGGAGGAGGTCACTAATCCGCTAAAGGAGCCACGTCCTATTGATCAGTCGAAGGGGGAGGCGAAAACGGTGTTGTTCGCAGTGTGAGAAGGAGGAGCGGAAAGACTCGGTGCATAGGGAGGCTGGGGGGCACGTGAACATACCTTGTAGATGCTTGATGATGGTAAAGAGGCAGGGGGAAGAAGAAAGGTGGCACTTTTAAGAGGGTGCAAAGGGATCTTGCCAAGGAGGGTGGAGAGGAGGCAATGGTTCTGTAGAAGAGAAAAGGAGAAGATGATGTGATGGAGCTAGATGAGCATGGCGGCAGTAAGAAGGCTAAGCAGGTGGGTGTGGCAGCGGAGGTCGAGGTGACCGATTCATCTGTTGTGGGGCTGTCGGAACATCCCTACGAGGAACTGCTGCGGACTGGGGAACGATGCGACAGTTCGTTGTCTTCTGGACGTCCAGAAGGCAGAGGACCCCGACATCTTTTCTTGTCCAAGCCAAAGATGCACGAGAGGAGAATTGGTGGCTTGAGGTGTAAACTCTGTTTGGCAAACATGGTGGTAAAGGAGTGTTCGCCCACGAATGGGGGCGACCTTGCACTCTTTTGGAGAAGAGGGATCAATGTTCGTGTGCGTGGCACCTCGCGTTTCTACATCGACGTAGAGGTGCTTGAGGAAGATGGTTTTATATGGTGTGTGCTGCGTTCTACGGGGAATATGAAGACAAGAAGATGTCGTGGACAAATTTGCGCACTTTGAAAGCTCCGCGGGAGCGTCCATGGCTCTGTATAGGAGATTTCAATGAAATCCTAGGCATGTGAGAAGGAAGGAGGACCACCACACAACCAAGGTTGTATGGATAGGTTCAGGGAAGCTTTGGAGGATTGTGACTTGGCGGATTTGGGTTTTGGGGGATCCTTTCACTTGGCGGAATAAGAGCCACACCAGCGCCCTCTATGTTAGAGTACGCTTGGATTGTGCAGTGGCGAATAAAGATTAGACATCACGGTTCCGATTGTATCATATAATAAAGGGACAATTGGCTACATGACATCCAAAGTGACCCCTGTATGCCAATGGACATGCAAAATTTGACAATTTGTTGGGTGAACACTGGATCTTTACAAATTTGCTAGCGGACACCGGACCGATTAAAATAATATTATTTGGTTCAGAAGGAGAGAAAGGTGGTCAATTGTTCAAATTGCCCTTGTCCCTACCGGTCAGCCCATTCTTCTCCCCCTCTCCCATTCCTTCTCTCACATGCGCACGCCGCTTGCGCTAGCAGGGGCCGGCGAAGTGGGCCCTAGCATAGAGCCGAGAGAAGGGACGCAGAGCAGAGGCGAGCCAGACGGCGGCGCTCGGTGGCGGACTGGCTATGCCTCGCTGGTGCACGGGAGCCGCTCTGCTGCGGCCTCGCCGGCGCGTGAGCTGCTCCGTCATGACCTTGCCCGACGCGTAGGCGAGCAGCTCCGCCTCCGCGGCCTTGCGGGCACGCCGGGGTCGGTCCTCTGCCGCCTCGCGGGTGCGCGGGGGCCGCTCCGTGGTGGCCTCGCCCGCGCGCAAGCGAGCAGCTTCATCGCGAATGGGGAGTCGAGACATTGTGATCACAGGCCAGTGATTGTCAATACCAATCCCCAAGGTGCTGGTGGCGGTGGGGGACAATTGACGTTCCGATTTGAAGCAAGTTGGGTGGAAAAGGAGGACTGTGCGGCTTTAGTAGAGAATGCTTGAAGAACTGCAATTGAGGCGAGGGGAGAAGGTGTGGGTGGCGCTCCGAGGAATGTAGTTAGAGATCTTGGAGATTGGGGAAGGAATGTTTTAGGGAGTTTGGAGAAGAGCATAAAAAGAAAAAAAAAGCGTTAGAGGAATATAGGAGGTGGGTGATCTCGGAGGAGGAAGTACTAAGGGAGGAGTTGTTGAAGTTTAAATTAGAAAAATTAGAGGAGAAAAAACATTTATTAGCAGCAGAGAGCAAAGGTGCATTGGTTGGAGAAGGGGGATCGTAACACTAGTTTCTTCCGTCACTTCGCGTCAGAGAGGAAACGTAGGAGTAGGACCAATAAGTTAGTAAGGGAGAACGGGGGAGTAGTGGAGGATGAGGAAGAAATCAGGACCTTGATCTCTAACTTTTATAAAGATTTGTTTGATGCCACTACAAGCTCTCGTGTTGGAGCTGATGAGACAAGTTCCATCCAAAGTGTCCGAGGAGACGAACTCTTCACTGCTGAAGCCGTTCACGGCTGAGGAGGTGAAGGCGGGGCTGGACGCCATTGGGGACTTGAAGGCGCCGGGTATGGAAGGTATGACGTCCCTTTTTTACAAGAAATTCTAGGATACAGTAGGGGCTGATGTCCCCATTCTCTGTTTGCTTCTCAGTTTTTTTGATGTCTCTCATCTACATACGGCTGCAGCATCTTTAGACACGCTAACACCATACACACACCACACTTATACCTATATACACAAACAGATCCTACAACTACACGAAACCATCCGGCTCTATAGGTGACGTGCATATCGCTATCCCTTTGTGGCTCCACGCGAGAGAGGCTGCATATAAAAATATTGGAAAAAACCCCACTGGAAATCATTGGTCAAGTAGAGCTCGAACCCACGACCGGTCACTTGAGCTACGTTGCATGACAGTATATGAGCAATGTTTTTTTAAATTTTTTTAATAAATTAACATTCAATAAAAATCAAAAAGCTATTAAACAATTAGAGCAAGGCTAATAGTACAGCCGGCCGTTGATCGTATGGTTTTTGCTGCTTTCTCTCAACTATCCGTACATAGTTAGCTCTTCATCGTTAATACATTACCGACTTGTCTTTCTTATATATATATTTTTTGTTTTTATGCCTAAATTACTATAAAGTTACATCATGATTCTCCTCTCTCTCCCCTCCTTACTCCACCTTGCTCTTAGTGGAAAAAAATAGTTTTTAGCACCTTAGGTCATCTTCTCCATACGAGCTACACACAAAACCTTCATGGAAGTTATTTGTTAACTTAACTAGAGTTCATCGGTCACCTGTTGAACTTTGATTATAGACAACATATATTATTATTTAATAAGCATACATTAAGGACTTCAATGTTTTCGTCATTTCATATGCCTTTTACTTTTCTATTTTTTATTCGTGAGTCGACGTTTGTCACCATGTGTTTCATAATTTTTTATTATTTTCATATACTTGACATCAAATAGTGTTTAGTAATTATTTAATTTCCTTTTTACAAAAACTGAGTTTGGCCTCAATTTAAAGAGTTTAATCCATATATTTTTATCATAGCATGCGATGCATTTTTTATCTTCAATTATAATTAACTTGGCCATATGTTTAATTAGGTTCACATGCTATATTTTTCTATTTAACCATTCGCTTTTGTCTCATCGTATTTTTTTAGTAATTTTCTACGCTACTTTTCCTATCACTTCTTATTAATTAAGTTAATAATTGTATA
Organism: Bothriochloa decipiens; assembly: GCA_023333625.1. Lineage (NCBI taxonomy): Eukaryota > Viridiplantae > Streptophyta > Magnoliopsida > Poales > Poaceae > Bothriochloa > Bothriochloa decipiens. Next base: position 28,669,998 of record CM041645.1, read on the forward strand.
TTTAGCGTTAATTACCACACATAACACATAGGGTGTTACGGTTCAAAAGTGAAGGGTCGAGAAGAAGACGGTAAAATCATGAGCACAAATCGTGACGTGGCGATTCCTCATGTGGTACAGGATACTTTTTTACATAAAGATAAAATATCCGACTTCATCTATCAAGGATAGAATCAGGCCAATTATTATAGACACCGATATGAATACAAATTTTGGCTGTAAGAAAATTATAACCTCACATGGAAACAGGAAAGGTAAACAGTTTTGACTAAACATAACCAACATGTCTTTGCGAAAGCCATCTATTCGATACGAAGAAATCTAGTGCGGACATCTTAAGATGTTGTGCCATAGAGATAATTTGTTCTTTAAGATCCTCATTGTCATATCTCATTTTAAAGGACTAAAATAAGATATATAAAAGCCTTACATGCGCATTAGGATATCGCATATATAAGTTGATAAATTATAAATAGTACCAAATCAGAGTTTATTACATAGCGCCCGAATAGTATGACATAGTCTTTAACAAAGATAAGACATAACTAAGATAACTTCAGGTAATAGCTCCACCACAGGGACAAGTTAACTGGTTGACAAAAGCTAGTAGTCGTGTCGATAACTCTCACTCCAATTCTGACCTGTTACCCATCCGGGATTTTTCAAGTAATGAAATAAAACAAATGTAAGTACATACGTACTTAGCAAGCACAGAAGAGGTTCATGAAGCTCAATAAAGGCTGACATGGTTTGACTAAAAGTAGCTTTTTAGTGTTTATCATATTTTAGCAATTAACATCAAGGTAGTAGCATCCCATAACCACATGATCAAATAAACATGACCAAAAATATGATGTAAAACAAGTTTAACAGATAGCACCATTTGGATTAAGGATCCATTCTACAAAAGTCTCCAAGGCCGCTCTTTCCGTGAGCATGGACAATATATCGGTTTAAACTCTACACAGAGGTGTACACTTTCACTACGGGTCATGATTTCCAAACATATGGGTTTTCAACTCTCAAACACTTAAAAACCACATAAAGCCACTCATAGGTTCGTCTAACAAACTAGGGCCGCAGGATCATTGAATATAGAAAACCCCTCTCCCAATGTGGCACATCCTAGTTATAACACACAATGAAGAAGCAACCCTATACTGAACTCGCAGATCCTCTAACTTGCTAGAAAAGGTCCTATGAATAACTAGAGCCAGAGCCATATAGCCCTCGCAGTTGTACGTTATGTCCCGGATGATCACTTATAATTTGGATCTTATAGAAAACCATATTTTAAATATTAGTTGCATAGTCATTAATCAAGTTATAAGATCATGGTTATAAAGCACTAGCATAAACTATCCATATGCAACATCCCCAGTTATCAAGGTAAACAGGTAATCAAAGCTAGAGAAACTTAACAGGTAGCAAAGAGACACATGCATATGATTTTTAGTCTGTATATTGAATAGGTAACAAGGATGGTCCTAACTATACTTGCCTTGGTCAAAGTTCTCCTGATGAACCTGCTGAACCCGGTCATAGAAGGACTCTTGATCTCCCACGAACGGCACACTCTAGATCCGATCAACAATCAGCAACACACAAGCATTGAGCAATCATACACAAGAAAATAAATAGATTTAATTAGAACAATACACCATATCAACAAAACAGTATGAGAAAAGTTTATAAAACCAATCTACACGTCGCTACGATCACACAAACATAAAGATCACCAAAATCGGAGCTATAACGAGAAAGTTATGGATTTTACAAGTTTTTCTATTGTAAAATAATAGATTAAAATAAAGCTCAGTTTTCAAATACTGAAAATAAATCTAATAGTGATACTAACGTGTAGATCATGAAATTACGAATCTAACGCAACTTGAACGGGTCAAATCGGAGTTAAAACGAAGAAGTTATGAGCAAAATAAGATTAGGGGCTAAACTGCAAATAGACAGGATTTTCAAAATAAAAATAAATCTAGAAAATAAGGATTTTCCATCTGGCCGAGGACTCTTAATTAAATAGATAAAAGCTCAGGGGTTTTCTGCAAAAGTGACACCCGAAGGGGTACGGGGGCTTCCGTGGCCGTTGGATCTGGAACCGATGATCCAGATTAGAAGTAGGCGAGGGAGGGATTGAACTACCGGCCGAAACAGTGACGGCGCGGCAGCTAGACATGGCCGGCGGCGGTGTGACCTCGCCGACGAACTTGTAACTGATCCTAGAGACCGCGAATCGACAGGGGAACGGTACCAATCGGACGCGGAGCTCAACGCGACCTCACCTGACGAGAAGATGGAGGCACACTCGAGCGGTGGACGGCGTACGACTCCCGACGGCAGACAACTCCAACCTGCGAAGTTCGGTGAGCAAATGTGAGCGACCCAGAACAAGAAGAAAAGGGAAAAAGGGCTCGACGGCTACGCGAGATCGAAAACCAACTTGGTGACCTGATCTTGAAGGCCGAATCGTAGCGTGTCGACGAAGTCGAGCTTGAGCGGCGGTGACTAGGGTTGCGATGGCTGCTTGCTCGAGCGGAGGCGGCTGCGGCGCTAGAGTTTGGAGGAGAGCGAGGCGGCGCTGCGCGAGGGCTTCGGTGGAGACCGAGGAGACGCGCAATGCTAGCTATTTAAGCACGGGTGGCTTGGGGAGCACAGGGATGAGGCGTGGTCGGGCGAAACTCGGTGTCCGTGTCCTTCTCGACCACGAGACGGATGTAGGGGATGACCCAGATGGGCCCCACCTGTCGGCGAGAGGGGCAGTGTGACCGGGGTGTCAGCCGGTCAGAGGAAGGAGAAGAGGCGCGCGCTACGGCCTGCTTCTTGATGTGCCGGCCCAAGAGAAAAGGCCATACGGCCAGTTCAGAAGGGAGAGGAGGAAAAGGCCGATTGGGCCATTCGGGCCAAAAAGAGAGAAGAGAGAGTTTTCTCGTTTTGTTTTTTCTCTTTTATTTGAATACCTTTTCAAATGTATTTTCAAACGGATTTTGAAATTCAATTCAAACTCAGCAAAAACCAAATATCACAATAAAATTTATGCACAGCATGAGTGCACAAGCATGCTTCTTGTCTATAATTGATTTTATTTTTGTAGAAATTATTATTTACCTAAATTTAATGCTCACCAAAATGCATAATTAAATCAATTTAACTATTTTTAAACCATGCAAATTTTATGGTGTTACACTCATCCTGCTGCAAGATTGTTCATTGACGTAGCCAATGTGTTTATCAGAATAGTACCTGCAAAAAAGATTTTGGTCCATATTTGTCAAAAACCACCTCATTCCTTATTATCCAGATAGCCCAAAGAAGTGCAGCAGCTGCTCTTAATAACAATGTATTATACTTTTCATTTTCAAATTTAGACCAATTTTAGAACAAATATAAGAGGTAAAATCCAAAAAAGTATATGTATAGAATGCCACAAAAATTTGATATAAAAACAATCAAAGAAAAAGTGTTGAATTGTCTACGTAAAATGACGTAGGAACAACTTTTATTCCCATGCCAATTTCTCCTAGCCAAATTATCTTTAGTTAGAGTTACATCTCTTCTTAAATACCACATGGAAACTTTAATTTTTATGGAAAGCTTTGTTTGTCAAATATCTTGCGACAATCTCACCCCATTAATTAACACAACATACATAGACTTGACTGTAAATACCCCTAAGGCCCTTAAGCCCCATACAAACATATCTCTTTCCTCGACTAGATTAATCTGTTGTAAACAAGCAACAGTGCAGTGTCAGTTTGTTAAATTGCCTCCCACAAATTTCTTCAAAAAGATATATTTAGTATAGGTGAACTTAAAACTTTGGCAACAGTGTCTTATTTTCTTCTTACAATGTTAAACAGCGCAGGAAATCTATCTTTGACCGGTTTGTTTCTTAGCCAAGTATCCATCCAAAATCTTATTTGCGACCCATCTTTAACATTTAAATGTCCCAACTCCATAAATGAATCTTTAATATTCATTAGACTTTTTCATAAATATGAGTCTGTCGCTTTTTTACATAACTTCCTATAGTCTTATCTTTAATGTATTTATTTTTTAAAAGTTCTTGTCACATCCCATCCTCATTGAACAATTTAAACAACCACTTGCTCAACAAACATTTAGTTTGAAATTATAAATTTTGAATCCCTAACCCCCTGTCCTTAGGTTGACACATAACTTCTCATTTAGCAAGCCTATATTTTCTCTTGTGTTGATCATTCTGCCAATAAAAGCGTGATCTAAAATAATCTATGTTTTTAATACTTCTTTCGGTAATTCGAAGAATGACATCATAAACATCGGTAAACTAGACAACACTGAATTTATAAGGACTAGACGTCGCCCAACCATAAGAAGTTTACCTCTCCAGCAACTAAGTATTTTTTCAATTATCTCCTCGATGCTCTTTCAATCTTTATTATACAATTTCCTAAAGTGCATAGGTAAACCCAGTAATGAAATGGGAATTGACCAATGGCACAGCCAAACAGCTACGAATAAAACTCTTCGTGATCTTTAGCTTGTCCAAAACAAAAGACTTCACTTTTGTGGAAATTTATTTTTAAGCCAGAAAGTTGCTCGAATATGCTTAACAATAATTTCATATTAACTGCTTTCTCAACATTATGACTCATAAAGATCACAGTGTCATTCCCATACTGAAGGATCGATAACCATCTTGTAATAAATGGGGAACAACCCCTTCAATCTGTCTCGCTTCCTTAGCTCGGGTAATTAGTATGGCCAGCATGTCTACCACTACGTTAAATAGTATGGGTGACATGGGGTCACCTTGTCTTAGACCTTTTTTGTCTGAAAGTAAGAACCTAATTGATCGTTGACCTTAATATTAACATTACCTCCTTGTGTAAAATGTTAGATCCATTCACACCACTTTTGTGAGAACCCTTTCTTTCTTAAAGTTTGCTGCAGGAAGCTCCACTTAACCTTGTCATAGGCTTTTTCAAAGTCTATTTTAAAATCACCCCATTTTGTTTTTTCATGTGAAACTCATGAATAGTTTCATGTAAAATAATAGCACCCTCCATAATATTTCGCCTTGGTAGAAAAGCAGACTGTGTCGGTCATATTAATTTCTGGGCTATGGTTGATAATCTATTAGTTGCAACTTCGGTGAAGATTTGGAAGAGACATTCGACAAACAGATAGGTTTGCATTGTTGTATGACCCTTGCATCCTTCTTTTTGGGCAACAAAATTATATTACCAAAATTAAGACGATTTAGATGTAGAGTTCCCTGATGAAAGTCAGAGAAAAGAGCCATCAAATCATCTTTAATCAAACCCCAGAATACTTGATAAAACTCTGGTGGGAAACCATCCGAGCCAGATGCCTTATTATGCTCCATTTGGAAAATGGATGCCTAACTTCCTCTTGAGTGAAAGGTGCTATCGAAAACTCATTTTTCAGATCAGACACTTGAGGAATGTCCTCCTTCTGAGATTCGTTTAGTGAAATTGTAGAATCTTTAGATGGACCAAACAAGTTTTTGTAATAACTAGTAATATGATCTTTAAGCTGAGCATCCCCAATTATTATACATTACCATCCTCAAGCTGAAAAATACGAGTTTTCGTGTCTACCATTGGCTAGTAAGTGATAATATTTTGTGTTGGTGCCTCTTTTCAACAGATGCTTCACTTTAGCCCTCTGGTACCACTTAAGTTCCTCCTCTCTAAGTAATTTAGCGAGTCTTTCATTTAAGACGTGTTTTAGATCTCGTTCAGCATCACTTAGTAATGTAAATTTTTTTGTCTAGTTCATCCAATTTATCTAGAAGAGTAACTTTTTCTTTCTTGTATGCCTGACTTACATGTTTCGCCCACCCTCTTAGATGCTAGCGAAGCCTCCTAATTTTCATCTGCCACCTCTCAATAGGTGAGCCAATTGTTGGGGTTGTTGATACTAGATACGTACACAAAAGAATAATCCGTAAGCGCATGGATATCGGTGAGCACTTCACCAGGGAGATATTTCAGAGTATCATTATTTATTTATTTATCCGCTAGGAGAAAATATGCATCTGACTAACCCAAGTCTATACTTAACCCCTGAGCTATAGACAAGATAGCGAGATATGAGTGATATAGAGAGGATTACTCCGTCAGTCTTCTTCTAACCTATGGCAAGCTTTGCGACTATTGCTCTAAGGGGGGCACCTAGGGAAAAGAGACACCACAGAGAATGTTTAACCTTGACACACTAATTCGTACCAATCCTCCTGACGGGATGTGGATTACGGAGACAACAAGGGTACTGCCACTTCCCCCCACTGCTACCACAAATCTGGCCAGATAGGGAGAATCTACGAGTATTTCTAGCCCAAGCACCATGCTTACGCTATGAAAGATTACTCTACCCTCAACCAGAAGAGAATAAAGTAAACTCATAAACCAAAGAGCAATAATAACAATAAACTTACTAGTATTAGAAGTTGAATTGCCGAATGATCCTAGAACCAAGCCTCGGGTTAGGAGACTTGATCCTATAGGTACAACTGGAGAGGAGACACCGACAGGCCGGGCTTCCTCCAACTCTACCTCCACCCTACATTCTCTCAACTTCTCTTGAATGCTAAGATCCAGGGAGGAGATCCATTCAAAGGGACCGCTCTCACCTGATCCTCTCTCAAAATAATGAATTAGGGTTTCAAGGGATTTCCTCTCCAGGGGTTAGGGGCCCTGCTTATATAGCCCCCTAGGATGCACTGCAGCCCTTGGATCAAATCGACCTTAATCAACGACTTAGATTGGACCTCAAAGGCGGTGGGAGCAGGATCCTTGAGACTAGACATGATTGGTCCACGTCGCTGGGTGCCCGCCCACGTGGCTTGGGCGGCCTCTTGGCCACCGAGCCCGTTCGGGCTCCCCTTTGGTCTAGTGCCTTCTCGAACCTTCCAGATTACAGAAAAGTGCCCGGACCCCGATTATCTCTATGTAAACCTGACATGTGGGCCATTCTTTGTTCTTTTCAGTTGACACCCTGCAGAAACAGACATTCACCAAAACTCATGGAATTCTGTTAGTATAACCCCTATATGTAGATGGTATCTATATTTAGGTCCTTTTTCATGTCTCATTGACTGTTAAAAATTGGAGTTAACTACCGTCAACAAGCTCTCCCAAGCTTACCATTTGCTCATCTCTGAGCAAAGATAAACTCAGGTGATGGAACAGGAGTTGGTACAATGCTTTCACGCCTCAAAAGTACACATGCGTTCAAATAAGGACTCTTCTCCGGATAAGAGTGAACTATTCTGACTTGAAACTCACTCATATCCTTCCACCATGGGGCTTGTAACCATCACTTGGGTCTTGAGCAGTTGAAAGACAGAACGGTCAAGTCAAGCATCATGTTTCTCGCTCTTTGATCAGCAATTATTCTAGAGGTTTTACAAGATTTTCAAATAAAACTTAGAGATTCCTGTGTATGACCCTTTCAAGTCTCTCATTTGTGGTATTTCTGCATCCTCTCCAAGGCATGTATGATGTATGCCTTCTCTCTACTCTCAGAATATGTGGTATTTGTGGAATTAAAACATAGTGACATTATGCCTCCTCTCTCTCCCTACATCTAATAGGCTTATATGGAGTTCATAGGTGGGGAGACAAGGAAAACATACTTGCAAACATTTATTGCACAATCAAACTGTGGATCCAGAGAAATTTGGTCATACAATCAAATCAAGATAAGCATGTGTATGAGATATATAGTATAAAGAGGACAAGGGGTAGATGGTAATGATGGTAAGGGGTGAAGGGATGATAGAAGTGAATACCTAATTCTACTAAAGCTCCTTTGAAGGAAAACTCATACCTCTTATTTGAACTTTGAAAAACTTTGAGGAAAACTTGGGATGCTCATGATATATATGAACTCTCTCTTTGTCTTTTCTCTCTTTTTTTCTTTCTCTCTTTTTTCTTCTTTTTTCAAATGGGGGTATAACTATTTTTCTTTCCCCTCTTTCTTTTCTCTCTCTTCTCTTTTTTTAGAGCAATCAGCACCCAAGCTTCTTTGAAACTGATAAATTGGTAAGAGGTAGCAATAGAAATATTTGGAGCTTTCTGGGCTAGCAAGAAAATGGTAAGAAATATATGATGGATTATTTTGGGGTAGCTTACTCCCAGGATAGGAGTAGAACTAGTTTTTGGGTGGATCTAAGTGAAATGCATGAATGCACACTTCCAGGATAGAGGTGGCATGAATGAGTGGATGTATATATGTGGATGCATACTTCCAGGACAGAAGCAACATATATGGGTGAATAAATGCAGGTGTGTACTTCCAGGATAGAAGCAAACATATGCAGGAGGAGTATATGTGGATCTTGATTCTAACTGCATGACCAGCTCCTAAGGGTCTACATAGCTCGACCACACTCAATGCTCACAAGCAGTAAGAAAATTGAGTGTAAGGGTTTTCCTAATCTAGTAAGCATGTATATGGCTGTGGTAGGAATTTAAAACTCTCGTCATACAAGAACTCATCATGCAGCAATTTAAGATTTTCAAAGATAAATTCTCCAAAACTCTAGCATCTCTAGGAACAAGATGGACAATAGCTCAAAACCTTCTCATATCATATCCGTCAACTACCTAGACTTAGATTAAGCATTCGCTATCCACAAGTTTCAAGTTTAGAGCAAATCTCCAATCTAAACAGTTGTGTCCAAAACTCGAGAGAGTTCGAGGTTGAAAACTAGGTACTTGAAAGGAATTACGACAGAGCAACTATTCATCATTTCCATATAAGAGCTTACTATATGGGGTTCATTTTAGCAGGCAAATTCTTCAAATACTCTCCTAAATTTTATTTAGCAAATTTAATATCAAACAAAAAGATAAATATAGATATAAATAAATAGGAAAAATCTTTATTTGGGTTTTCTATGGTTATGCATCTTTTTATTTGTTTTATATTAACATAGCACATTTAATAAATAAATAAATAAATAAGCTAGTGATACTTAGCTAGATACACGGGGGTGCTCTCCCCCAAGATGGATGTTGATGTAGTCTGTTGGTGTTACCGACTGGCAGTGAAGGCGTACTGATTCTCCTCGAGTGTTAGGGATGGTTGCTGTTGAGACAGCACTCTGACTATTGAAGACAGCACTCCAACAGGGGATAGGACGTCCTTCTGCCTGCTAGTTCTTCTTGATCCTTTAAATTCTATGAAGCTCAAATAGACAGCAAAGCTTGTGGAACTAATTAAGCGTTAGTGATAAACCTCTAAGCCTTGGATGTCTAGAACATTCTTAATACATATATCTTTTAGCAGGATCTTTAATATTTTTATTCTTTTATACTTTATGGTATGTGGAAAATGCACTAAGATGGAAACTTAATTTTATGCCACCACAGTGGATATCTTTGAGGGCTGTCACACCACAAATTTATTCACATGGGGCTTAGCATTTTCTAGATGCAATGCATGACATATTTTTATTTTCTTTCTCTAATGCAGAAATGGTAAAGTGGATGTGCAACTAATTATGCATTTAAGGGAAAGTAAATATGCTAAATGAAAATTATACAGTGCTAAAAAGGGAAATGTTGATAACTACCAAGTTACCTATTGGCACGGTGTTTGGTGATTTAGGTCCTACAAAAGGACCTCTTACCATGTTATGGGTGCTTCATCTGGTCCCAAAGGTGGAGACCATGATAGTTGCACCTCTTGAGATGATGTCACCCATGTTCATTGCTCTTCCAGTGGGTTGGAGTCAAGTACTAGTTTTGGGAGCTGGCAGCACCTTTGCTTAGCGTGCATGTTCATAGACCCAGGATCCTCACTTGTATTATTTGGGGAGGATTCCTTAACCTTTCTCAAAGTGGGTCCTGCTCATATAGATAGGGCAGAGATCAAGTGCATGGGCTCTGTTGGTGGAAAAACACCAACAGAACCAAAAGGTTTTGTTTATTATTATCTAGCCTTAGGCACATTGAACGAGATAAAGCTGATGTTCATGCTCAATCTTAACATGGGCAATAGCATCAAACAATGATCAAGAATGTGACATTAAAACATTTAGCAGATCAGTTTACTCAACCTTAAGGAAGGATAGTCTACCTATGCATCTTGTGTAATGATTTTATGATTATGACTATCTTCCAAGGATACGATGCACAACATTTTAGATCATTGAATTAAAGGCTATGAGATCAAGAAAGTGATGCTAGAGACAAGCATAAAGAACTGAACATGTTGAGTTAGTTAGATTGGATCAAGTGAGGTTGTAACTCAAAGCATGTTTGGATCTCTACTTATGTGCATGACAGAAATAAGGAGGATATTTTGGAAGTAATGATCACTTACCTAGAGATGCTACCTTTAGTATTGAAGAATGTTGAAGCCATAACATCTTGTGGAAACTTTCCTTTCTTGGCTAGTCATGTGTCTTGTTCATGAACATCTTGTCTCCTTTGTTGTACTCCTTTCTTACCTTATGCCATTATTTGTTCTCTATCTAATTTGTGCTTGGAACTTTAGCCCTTCTTATTATATTATGCCTGCAAATCATTAATGGACAACACATACCCAAGGGAAAATACAAGCAACGGCAAGGGCAATGTTGTCACAAAGCTAAGGGTCACTTTCTATGCTACAAAAGAACTTGCTTGAGCATACTTAGCATAGAACATTTATTATTCACTATTACTTCTTTCTAAAGGATTGATTTTTATAGGCATTATGAATTAACACAAACTTATAGAAATAAAGTGAATTGAGAGATTGCAAACCAGCGTGTTGAGCGATGAGAGCATGGGAGGAGGAAGAGTGTAGTTGGATCATGTGGAGGAGTTGCTCTTCCTTCCTCATGCGTCGACCTTTCAATCTTAGAAGTGAGGTTGTAGAAAGTTTCCTAGTCTTCTCTTGTCAATCTGCTTCCATGGAGTGAGTGCTTTGATTGTGGATCATGTTTTGTTGCACCCTTCTTTTTTTTCTTGGCTATGAATGAGTTGTGTCCCCCTTGTGCAAAATTGTTGTGCCTCTCTTTCATCTCCAGTGTGAGTTCATCTTAGGACTTTCCCAATTTGGTATTAAAAGTTTTCCTGTAGGGGTTAGTCCAACAAAATATACCAAAGTCTACTATAGCAGTTATTAGTTCAATAACCAAACTAAACTCCATGTCTAATTGGATTAAGGAAGGCTATTTAACCCAAGCACCACGCTTAATTTAAATGCCAACAGAAGTAGGAATTCACTACTTCCAAACCAACACTTACTAGAGTAGGCAAGGGTAGCATGAAAGCACATAGATGTTTACTCAAACAATGATGAAAGAGTATGATTGGTGTTTAGCAAATTGAGCATGTCTTAAAGGTAGGGACAACCAAAATAATGTAGCAACATGACAAGAGATGTATGTAAGGAAGTATATCCCCAAGCTTGAATTTTGCAAAATCAAGATTGGATGAAAGTAATTTAATGGTGCATAATGATTGGTTGGACATACCTTGCATTTGTCATTTCTTCGATCTTTTTGCTCCAAGCCTGGAAAGGTTAGTGACAAGAATACCCAAAGAAATATTTTTACAATTATAATTCTATGCTCAATTAACAAGGGCAGCACAGCGAAAAGGTGAACACTCATGTCATGGTCTGAACAGTGCTTGTTTTAGGACACTAAGCTTGTCCTCAGGAAACCTTCAAGATGTGATTTGGGGAGTGGTTTCCCCTCCAACGCCAATTTATGTGCACTAATTTCAAGATTCAACACAACGAGATCTGCTATATTTATGATAAGCATATGTGTCTACAACCACCCATTCAGGGAGTATGAGGGGGTTGAAGATCTCATATGGGGCAATGTTAGAGAGACTAAGTGAATCAGAAGATTTCTTATATGAGCAAGGACTTTATGGGGTGCTAGTGAAGTAGCTTCCTTGCTCATTGAAGTCTCCATCATTTTTGACTTCCAAAGGTGATTCTCCATGAATGTCCAAAAATTCCCTTGGATCACTTCTCGAATTGATCTCATCCATCCATTCAATGGCAATAGCACATAGGCTTTTAATGCTCTCTAGGCATAGATGTTGCTCTTCTTTATCTTCTATATGGTCTTGATGAATCCCATGCGTAGGATATCTAGATGGATTTCTAGGATCATCAGGAGGTTCAGGAGAAAGAGCATAGAATGAGTCATAAGGATCAAGGATGGGTTTAAAGATGTATTCTATATCGAATGTGGGCACAGAAGGGGTGAAGATAAGAGTGGGTTCTAGATGGCTTCATTCTTCTTCTATGGCATCACTTGACATGCCATCCTTGAGTCTTTCTAATTGTCCTTCAAAGGGATTGGATTTGAGAAGCATTATGAGAGATCTCTTCTTGAGAAGATTCATAATGTATGCACTAAAAGATCTCTTATGAAGCAGGAAGTTTAAACTCCTCCCAAAATCACCATCGGAAAGAATTTCCAAGGGTAGAATTACTTCTTCCCTTAGAGGAATTGAGAGTACTGCTAGTTTGGGATGGATAGCCGAATCATGGGATTGGAATGCTTGCAAAGTGGCTATGAAAATTTCCTCTTCTAGTTTTGGGGATGATTTCTTCTCTACCTCTAGGATTTCATCATGAAGGATAGTGCAAGGAGTGTGTCTACTAATAAGGACAAACCTCACTTCACTAATGGATAAAGAAAGGAAAACTCCTCCAAAGGTGATGTTACCAAGACCCGTATAAAGATGTTGAAGAAGAACAGGTTCTTATAAGGCTAGGTCTAAACCTAAATAGATAGGAAGATTAGAAAATTCCCTAATTATAGCCAAAAGTTCATTACCTACTTGATTAGAAGATAGGACTTTGGGTTCATTACCCTCTTGATTGGAGGATAGGATCTTGGGTACATTACCCTCTTGATTAGAAGATAGGACTAGCTGTAGAAAAGGGTTGGCTTTGACCTATTGCAACCAAGCATGGGCGCAGCTCATAGCTAAATGTCAGAATCATGGGCTCTGGTGGCTCTAAGTTTGTGCTCATGGGTGCAAGAAATTGATAGATAGGCGTGGAATTTGGGTTATCTATAAGGATATAAAATAAAATGCAAAAGAAAACAAGAAAAAGATAAAAGTATAATACAAGGTTAAGCATGACTTAAAATTATCTCAGCAGACCGTCTTTCTCCCCGGCAACGGTGCCAGAAATGCTTGTTGATACTAGATACGCACACGAAAGAATAATCCGCAAGCGCACGGATATCGGTGAGCACTTCACCCGGGAGATATTCCAGAGTATCGTTATTTATTTATCCGCTAGGAGAAAATGTGCATCTGACTAACCCAAGTCTATACTTAACCCCTGAGCTACAGACAAGATAACAAGATATGAGCGATATAGAGAAGATTATTCTGTCAGTCTTCCTCTAACCTGTGACAAGCTTTGCGACTATTGCTCTAAGGGGGCACTGTAACAACCCTAAAAATCCAAAACACCAAAAATCACAACCAACAAAATTTTTTCAAAAATAACCTATGGTTGGTGAGTGTCATGTAGGAAAACATTCAATAGTTGCACAAGTAGTACCAATGTTATTTGGAGCATCTGCATTGTAATTTACAAGAGCTTGATTTGCTTCTTATTTGATTTTATGTAATGTCTAATAAAATCAAATCACATATTAATACATGTATGTATATATGTCTACTAACCATGGACATGGCTTCCAACTTGACCATGAGACCCTAGGGGACCCACCAAGTACTTATGCCATGGTCACAAACTCTCTAACACTAGCACTCTTGCTATTTGATCATGGCATAGGTTGGGAATGGAAATAGAAAAGGGTATAAGAAATAGGAGGAAATAGGAAAGGCAATCTGGCCCAAGCACCCATGCCAGCCCGACCTCATAGCCTGGTTGGCCTGCTCCCTTTTTCTCTTCAGGCCCAACTGACCGGCTAGCCCAGCAAGCACAACGCTAGGTCAGCCTGCCTCTCGCCTCCGCCTCACGGTCCAGTTCAGCCTGTTGGCTTCGCCTGCGTCGCGGCCCAGCAAGCCGATCATGCGGCCCGCTCCACCTTTGCTCACCTCGGCTTGTCGGCCTGCTGCCATAGCAGCCCGCTCGCCCACACCCGTGCTCTGCCCCGTGGCCCACGAGGCAAAGCGGCCCAGCAAGCCGGCTGCACCACGCCCCCATGGCCCTGAGCCACTGACGCATGGGCCTGCCATGTCAGCCCCGACCTCCATCCCATATCTGTCCCCCCGACGGTCACCTCCGCCGCACCATTTTTGGTATGGCTGACCTCTGCCGTCCGCCCACATAGTACAGCACGTGATGCCGTACATCACCGCCTGCCCGCGCCACGCTCCCTCGAAACCCTAACCCTAAATCGCAGCCATGCATGGCTGCCCGATGGGCATCTTTCATCGGCGCCGTCCGTGGCCACCATGGCCGCCGCCGCCGCGCTATAAAGGGGACCGCCTCGTGCCGCTAGGGTTTCCCCATCATGGAGCCACCACAAGAGGTAAGCCACACCTGCGCTCGCCTACTAGAACAAGGAGGAGGTAGAGATAAGGGAAGCACCAGAGCAGGGGAGCTGCAGCCGAAGTGCCGCCGACGTCCATGCTCGTCGGAGGAGTATCTGGTGGCCCTGTTCGTGTGCGTCAGTCTAGCCGCCCCCGCTCTGCTTCCCCTTCACTACTCCATCAACCTGCTTGCCGCTTCCCCAAGCTCAGCCGCCAGCATCGCCACGCGTAGGTAAGCATGCACCATGGCTTCCGGCCGATTCGGCCCTGCATTCCCGCTCTCCCGACGTCCTTTAGCTTCATTAACTTCACCTTCACCTCCGGCTTGGTCTAGAACATCATTCGGGCAACTTCTTGGGATGTGGGGTAGACCATAGTGGGGCCTGGCACCTTTGTCAGCTCTGGTCACCTCGGTTCTCGACCGCCGGTGCACCGCTGTGACCTCGCCATCGCGCGTGCCCCTACCGAGCCTCCGGTAGCTACGGTAGTAAGCCCTTCGAGCTTCGAGATGCTTGAATTAGAAAGAAGGGAAGAAGATGGCGGCAATTGACGCTCACTGGAGCTCTGCTGCCGCCAACGCCGTCCACTACCGCCGTCGTCGACCGCCGGCCTAGGGGCCTGATTTACTCAAATTGAAGCCCTCTTCCACGTCGCCTTGAGTCCACGAATCCAGCACGCACGCGTAGGCCCTCTCCAACGCATCATAGCCCCCTTGCCACTGTGGCCGAGCCAGCTAATGCCACCGTGACGCGTGCGCCGGCCAGCCGGCGCACCAGCAACTTGTTTGAGCCCCGCGATTGCCTCCGCCTTACCTCTGCGTAGCTCTAGCGACCACCTGAGCCAGCCAGGGCAACCGAAGCCGCAGCGCCACTCACCGCCGGCAGCAGCACCGCCGTGTCCGCACGCGCGTAGGGAGAGGGAAAGGGGATGAGTTCCCTTGTTTCTCTGCGTGCACCCAGTCCACCGTGAGCCATGTCTATTTTCAAATGGCCAGCGCCTTGGACCACCGTGGACCGGCCTTCACAGTCAACCAGTAGACTCGGCCCAATAAGGAGCCTAGGTCCACCACATGGACGCCCAGCTGACTGCCACGTGTTCGGGCCGGGCGGCCCAACTCAGCCCATATCCGGCCCTACCCGAGCCCATCCAAGCCTAGTCCGGGCCTAGTCAACATTGACTATTGACTGGTCAATGGTTGACCATTGACTGTGTCCCACTTGTCAGTGACTCAGCCACTTGGACCCACCTGTAAGCCACTGTTTGACCTGGTCCCACATGTCAGTGCTGACGTCAGCATGACATCAACGTGATGTTAGCACCGTGCCCTTGCTGCTGGACCCGCTGCCCCATATGGACCAATAGGAAGCTGCCACGTGTCGCCCTGGTATTTAACTACCCCCTTTTTCTTTTTCAAAAATATGATTAAACCTTATAAAATTCATAACTTTCTCATACGAACTCTGAAAAATATGAACCAAGTGTCCAAATTTTCATAAAAATAACCTCTACGTCATAGGCTTATGTATGATTGCATTTGGAGTTATTGAATTTCATTTGTGTTAATCTATAGGGGTTGCTCCCACGACCATTATGTCTTGATTTTAGATTCTGCGAAGGAGTTACCCGAGGAGGAGGACTAGGAGTGCACCAAGGACTTGAGGGAGGGCTTGAGTGACAGCTATTCAGGTGCCATACCCCACCCAACCTCGTAGATCCTGTTACACATGATATAATAACTAGTTTGCTAGTGCTATATTTATGAATATCACCTAAGATAGGATGCATGGTAGAATTGCATGATGAGCCTTTACCTTGTCGCAACCTTTACCCCTGCACACCCGCTGATAGGCTAGACGCATGCTTATTTTGCATATGATGCCTTACTTCTACTACGCTTATATCTGTGATGTGATGCGTGGTGGAGAGTATGGTATGATATATGGCTAAGGCACGCGGTGCCACTTCACTCGGGGAGAGTGCTGCGTGCATTTTGGGTGTGTGGTGAGGGTTGAGTCGATCGGACAGGATTCTATGATGAGCTTTTGGAGTGAATCTTGCCGGGGGATGTGATCTGGGCATCCCCGTATGACATGCTTGTGGCGGGCACATTATGAGGTATATGGTGATCCCAGGGACGAGAGCCTTCGTGGAGCGAGTCCCCGGGTAGGAGGTGCTATTGTAGCATGGACTATTATAGTCCCTATGAGAAGATAATCTTGTCTGATCCCCCCAGGACTTGATATCTCTTGAGAACTGGAACCTTGGGACCTATGTGCTCACCACTCGCCCCAGAATGGGCGGGGGACGAATGTCTGACTAGCTAGGACGGTGCCACTACTACTAGGTTGTTAGCAGATAGTGTCGAGAGGTACGAGCATTGGGACCCTCCTTAAAGCCACAAAGTTACCTTGGTGGCCTGGGTAACTACGTCTCATAGTCTCAGTTTGCCGGTGTACCTTTCGGTGTTCTGGTGGTATTTCGGGGTGTCCCAAAACTGAGTGGTAGGGTGGTATCGCACCGGTTAGAAAGCAGCCGGAATCAGCCTAGGAAGAGTGCCACCGAGGATGGTGATCTTGTGGTTACGGGAGTACTCAGTCTGCAGAGTTTTGAATCTATATATAGTCCGCGGCCTCGGTATGGCCTTCCCTTGACCTACGCTTCTTGGGAGTAGTGATATGAGTCCTATTCTCCCCCTAGTTTTACCTTTTGGCTGTGAGCCGCTAAGACAGGCTTCGAGAGGGAGTTGGACCTGTTGACTGAGTGCGAGAGGGTAAGATGTGTGTGATGTGGTGGGATGGGAAAGATGTGTGGATGAGATGGGTTAAAACTTGATGAACTATATTATATAATATTGATGATACTTGCATAGGAAACCACAGCCATATATTAGGCCTCTTTGATTATATCTTTTGCATCCCACCAAATACTACATAGCAAAAGCAAAACATAGGGTGGGAGATGTGTCCAGTACAAAACGTACTAAAAATTTGGATCCAGGTTTGGATGATGGCTTGCCGTCGCCCCTAAAGGATGAAAGGATTAGTTGGTCTCGCGCCTACGCTCAAGATGGTGAAAGACGATGCTTCCGCAATATCCCTCTACTTCCGTAGCTATTCTGGATGCTAGATTCTCTGATGATTCCACCATGTAGTGATGTAATAAATTATGTAAACCCCTCTATTGTATTCTTTTATTCGATGTATGACTTTGTAATCAACTGATATTTGATAAGTTGATGCTTGGACCTTTTGGGCTATCATTATATCCTTCATTCTATGTATTTTCCCTTTGTGGAAAATTGTGGATGTTTCAGTTGGTACCAGAGCCATGCTTGACCCTAGGACGAGACCCATAGGATTGGACGATAGAATAGGAGATCTTGAACTACTTTCAGTTATATACTGACCTTGCATAACGCTTTTATGCTTGGCTCATCTCCTCTCTTACTCACCTTCTAACTTCTTTCCCGGCTCTGTATGCAGATGGAGAGCTTTGTGGAGATCCCCTTCTATGAGAAGTACCAGCAAGACTATGCCAAGGTCCTACGTGAGACGCTCTAGCACCTTGGTGTCCCCAAGTCAAACTGTCACTGGATCGGCCACCACAAGATGGGACCCAATGGATCTGAAGATTGCTTCATGGTGTCAATCCAGATCATTGAGTGCAATGAGGTACCTGCACTAAAGCCCTTCGTCGTCCGTGAGATGGACATGACTATCACCAACGCCGCACAGCTTGCTGCACGTGCCGCCCTCCGGATCATGATGAGAGACACCTATGAACTTCTCAAGACAGGACCATTCCGCCTGCTACCCTAAGCCCTTGATCTCTCTAGAGGTGACATAGATCATTAGGCCAAGACCGAGAGCATCTGGGGTAGAGAGCTTGATCGCACGCTCAGAATCACAGGGGAACACATGGTTGCCTAGGACAAGCTCATCCTAGTGCTGGAAGGTGACAAGAACTACTACAAGCATCAGGTCACAGAGCTGGAAGCAAAGGTGAAGGCCCAAGAGGAAGAGTTGGCCAAGCTAAAGAAGTGGAGCTGGTCCAACACGACACACCTTGCCAGGTACATGAAAGGTTGTGTGTGTCTGTGTGATGTCGTGTGGGCAACGCTAGAGAAGTGGAAGTAGTCTGATGCCCATCATATCCAATAGTACGAGCAGGTACAGATGCAGCTGCCTGCCTGTCGCAAGGTGCCTCTCGCCGAGAAGTTCAAGGTAGGGTCCACCAACCACAACATGGATGCCTACCCCATGCCCGAGTCAGAACCTACTCCAGAATGGGAAGAAGCCCACAAGTATGTGCAGAGGATGCTTAAGATCAACGCACAACTCCAGGAGATGGCTGCTAGTACCTTCCCCCTCGTGCCACCAGGTTTGACTCCCAAGCATTGATCCGAAGCTGACACAGAGTGACCTAGCTGAAGACAGCCCCGCAATGGCTAAGAAGACATGACTCAATTCCAAAGTAGAGTAGATTGTTTCCCCTTTTGAAGCCTACCGCGTAGTGCGGAAATTCCCATGAGTCTCTTAGTGTAGCCGCTAGAGACATCGCTGTGTAACCTACTTGATGTAATGGATGCTAAAATTTTAATCGCATCTTATGGATTCTCATTGCTTCTTTGAATGAGTGTTGGATAGATAAAAATGTTTCAAATTAATTAAATTAGTTTAAATTACTTAGCTAAGTTGATAATAACTCATATCACTTGCACCTGCTCCTAAGTCTGGTGATCTTGAAACAGGATGTCTGCCCACCATTCAGCACATCTGAGCCACCACGCACCACTCCCAGGGCCAACCATGGGCCATGGATGTGGTGGTAGTCATAGCAACATGGGACACAGGACCCCCATTGGATTCGACCCAGAGAGGGAAGAACATTAGATCGTCACTACGCCACCCATCAGGACCCATGTTGAGGAGCGTTCTCCACCACCCCCACCACCTTTGGCTAGGGGGATGGTTTAGCAAACTTGCCTCCTGGAAACCTTGACTGAAGAATTCCAGCCGAAATTGGCTACTGCACTCATGTTGGAGCTCCCTACCTTTGACGGCTCCAACGGTGACCCTATCACCGCCATAGATTGGCTGTACGACATGGTTGAGTGGCTAAAATCAACCATCCACATCAAGGAGGATCAGGCAAAGATCATTGCCCACCACTTCAGGGGTAACACCCAGGCATAGTGGAATGGATTCAGCACTGCTCACCAAGACTCCACCAACATCTCATGGGGAGAGTTCACTAAGGCCTTTTACGAGCGCCATGTGACAGCAGAAGCAGAAGAGACTATGGCAAAAGAGTTCTATAGCAACAAGCAGGGTACATGCACAATTCACGAGTATGCTACCCGCTTCTTTCGCCTGATGCGGTATGTGCACCCAGAGAATGTGGCCACCGAGAAGGATAAGGTGTATTACTTCACTCGGGGGCTGGGAATTCCCCACAGCCTGGCTATCACAAGAAGGGCTTGCCACACCCTTGAAGAGGCCATCAATGAGGCACTAAGGTCAGAAAGGACCCACCAGGAGATAGGCACGCTCATCCCTATGAAGCGTCGCCTTGAGGAACCATATCAGCACCCGGTCCAGCAACGACCGCATATGCATGATCTCCATACAAGCAGCTCCTTCCAGAGCCGCCCCTTCAGCATTCCAACACATGGGAGGTTACTGCAAGCACTCCTACAATAAAGGTGCCCTTCTTTTGTTATGGATGTGGTCATCTCGGTCACAAGATCCAGGTCTATCCAAGAGAGAGAGCTACCACACCCACACCCACTGGTGGTGTTCCTCTCGTTTGCTTTATGTGCAGACAACCAGGACATAGAGTTATTGACTATGCCAGAGTTGACATTGCATCACCAACTATGATTCCTTTCAAGAGGATCTGGGGTTCAGCAAAGAAGGTTCACAATGATGCGCGAGCTGCCTGCTGGCAACTTACACACAGTTCTGCTAAAGATGTCCCCGACAATGAAGATCAGGGTGCAAGGGGCACCACAACTCTTGATGGAGTAACCTGTTTCAGATGTTTCCAAAAGGGTCATAAGGCTGCATTTTGCCCTACTCCGAGTACTATGAACCATAGTGCACGAAGAGCCGCCCGTTGGCATCTCGCCAAGCAAGCTGCTAAGGACATCCCCAACATAGAACAAGGTATGTGCTTGTAATTGAAGCTAACGCTACAATGATGTTTGAAATCTAGTTTTGCACCTTTTTAAGCACTTATTACCAAGTCGGTATGAGATTTAAACCCGCACACTACCGTATGAGGTTTCCCTCAGTTCTAGTCCTTTTATGTCTCCACCCCTAGAGAGGTAGATTATAAGGATCGCTACTCTAGGGTTCCCTAGTAGCTAAGCTCATCCGGCTACCCTAGAATGCATGGGCAATACTTTATTGTTTGGAAAAGATCTTTGCACAAACACACGGATCAATGCAAGCTCAATTAGGTAATTGCAACCCTCTACGCCTAAAGGGAAATAAGGAAACAAGGTGTCGTGCCACCAAGAACAAGTACCCCCGCCAAGGATAGACACCTGCTAGATTGGCTGCACAATGTTAAGTACTTCCCCAAGATTGATCCTAAGATCAGGCTACTATCAGATGAAGATCAGCGAAGAAGACATACCCAAGACGGCCCTTGTCACCAAGTGTGAGCAGTCTGAGTACACTGTTATGACCTTTGGTCTTACAAATGCACCAGCTTATCTTACGAAAGAGGCTAGGAGAGTTCATGGTGATCTTCTTTAATGACAATCTTGTTTATCCCGCCACCGCCGGAGAGCATGATCAGCATCTGAGGGTAGGGTTGGGAAGTTACGAAGCATCTACGCTAAGTTTAGCAAGTAAAAGTCTGGCATGAATAGGTCAATTCTCCTAGGACATGTACTCGATGCTATCAGAATAAGCTATTGACCTGTCCAACACAAAGACAATGGAGAGTGAGAGCAACCGCAGAATGCGACCGATGCGTGAGGTTTCTTGGAATTGGCCGGTTAGTACCATCGACTCTTTGAGAGATTCTCCAGATAGCTCGCCACAGGATCAACCTTCCAAAGAAGACCAAGGAGTTTGAATGGACACCCCAGTGCAAATAGAGTTTCCAGACCTTGAAAGAGAAGCTCACCATGACACCTGTTCTTGCCTTGCCCGATAACCTTAGGACCTTGTGGTCTATTGTGATGCATCTCGCCACGGGCTTGATTGTGTTCTCAGGCAAAATGGGAAAGTCATTGCCTATGCTTCCCATCAGCTTAAGGAGCATGAACAATGTTACCCTACCCATGATCTTGAGATTGCAGCTGTGATCCATGCATTGAAGATTTGGAGGCACTAACTGATTGGGAACAAGCATGAGATCCACTTCGATCATAAGAGCCTGAAGTACTTTTTTCACCCAGGAAGATCTGAACCTGAGGCAGCGTCGTTAACTAGATTTGATTAAGGACTACGATGTGGAGATTCCTTACCACCCAGAATAGGCTAATGAAGTCGCTGATGCTCCTAGCCGCAAGAGCCATTGTCATGTCTTGTTCACCATAGCTTTGCCCAAGGAGTTGCAAGAGGACATCGATGAGTTATAGCTTGAGGTGATACCCCATTGCCTATTGAATGAGCTTCGTGTGCACCGCACCCTCATGGACAGGATCCGTGAAGCCCAGCGCCATTGCCCAGGGACATGGGAGGTACACGAGCTCCTGACACAAAGTAAGTGCCTAGGAGTCAGTAAGGACGAACAAAGCACTCTTGGGTACAAGAACTACATCTGTGAGCCTTTCCACGTGCAATAAGACCCTATCAGAAGGGCATGAGATCAATTCTCGCATTTACCCTAAGAGCACTAGGAAGTATGCGATTTTGAGAATGGAATCCTAGTGGAAGAGTATGAAGGCAGATGACGCAGGACATGCTACTAGGAGTGGCATGTGCAGATACGTCAAGCTGAGCACAAGAGACCTACAGGGCTGCCAAGCCATTTAAGGTGTCTAGATGGAAACATGATGGCATGCCTATGGACTTCATCGTAGGTTAGCCTCGGACGCCGAAGGATGTGCTATACGAGCAATAATCGATCGCCTGACCCAGAGTAGCTCACTCCTTAGCAGTCAAGAGTGACACCAGAGATGGACCGCTAGCATATCTATTTAATAGGAATGTTCTCAAGCTACATGGAGCCCCTGGAAGCATAATATCGGATCATGGACCCCAGTGTGCGTCCAAGTTTTGGAAAAGCCCCCGATGATGCTATAGGGACTCAACCGGACTATTGCATCGCTTATCGCCTTCAGATCTTTGGTTAGACAGAGAGAGTGAATCAGACCCTCAAGGACATGCTTCAGGCATGTGATCTCTAATATGGACAAACTGGATAAGAGTTGGTCCATGCTAGTTCCCCTTCAACAATAGATGCCGAGCAAGTCTTCAGACATCGTCGTTTGAGGCCATGAAAGGAAGGTGGCGCAGACCCCACCCCCGGTGTGGGATAGAAGAAGGAAGGAGATCAACATCCTTGGACCTGCCACCATCAATGAGGCTAAAGAAGGAGTTGCCCAAGTGCGAAGGATCCAAGGCCTTCCCGCAAACCATGCCTTCCATAAGGTTTTCCCGCCTTGAGGAACTCTCTGTTTCCATAGTCTCAAGGATAGAGTTGCCGAGAAACTCACAGAAATACACTAGTGTTCCATATGTCACAGCAGCACAAGCATTTGGAGCTACTGGGACAACCAATATCCACAGATGAACTAAAGATACAGGATGCCTTGGTATACCGAGAGCACCCCGCTCACATCTTGGACACAACCACCAAAGGAAAAGAGGGAACACCCTCCTACCAATGTGCAAAGTTCAGTGAAGTGACCACACAGAAAGAGAGACAACTTGGGAAAAGAAGTCAGTACAAAAGAAAGCCTTACCCCTACCGATCAGAAGAGCAAGTTACACCTTTAATCTTGAGGATGAGATTCTCATAAGGGGGTAGGACTGTAACAAACCTAAAAATCCCAAACACCAAAAATCACAACCAACAAAATTTTTTCAAAAATAACCTATGGTTGGTGAGTGTCATGTAGGAAAACATCCAATAGTTGCACTAGTAGCACCAATGTTAGTTGGAGCATCTGCATTGCAATTTACAAGAGCTTGATTTGCTTCTTATTTGATTTTATGTAATGTCTAATGAAATCAAATCACATATTAATACATGTATGTATATATGTCTACTAACCATGGACATGGCTTCCAACCTGACCATGAGACCCAAGGGGACCCACCAAGTACTTATGCCATGGTCACTAAATCGCTAACACTAGAACTCTTGCTATTTGATCATGGCATAGTTGGGAATGGAAATAGAAAAGGGTATAAGAAATAGGAGGAAATAGGAAAGGCAATCTGGCCCAAGCACCCGTGCCAGCCCGGCCTCACAGCCTAGTCGGCCTGCTCCCTTTTCTCTTCAGGCCCAACCGACCAGCCAGCCTACCAAGCACAGTGCCAGGCCAGCCTGCCTCTTGCCTTTGCCTCGTGGCCCAGCTCGGCCTGCTGGCTTCGCCAGCGCTGCGGCCCAGCAAGCCGATCGCGTGGCCCGCTCCACCTTCGCTCGCCTCGGCCTGTCTGCCTGCTGCCACAGCGGCCCGCTCGCCTGCACCCGCGCTCTGCCCCGCGGCCCACAAGGCAAAGCGGCCCAGCAAGCCGGCCGCACCGCGCCCCCGTGGCCCCGAGCCACTGACACATGGGCCCACCATGTCAGCCCCGATCTCCATCCCATATCTGTCCACCCGACGGTCACCTCCGCCCCACCATTTTTGGTATGGCCGACCTCCGCCGTCCGCCCACGTCATATAGCACGCGATGCCATCCATCACTACCTGCCCGCGCCACGCTCCCCCGAAACCCTAACCCTAAATCACAGCCGCGCACGGCCACCCAATGGGCATCTTCCATCGGTGCTATAAAGAGGACCGCCTTGCAATGCTAGGATTTCCCCATCGTGTAGTTGCCACCAGAGGTAAGCCACGCCCATGCTCGCCTACTAGAATAAGGAGGAGGCAGAGATAAGGGAAGCACCGGAGTAGGGGAGTTGTAGTTGGAGCACCGCCGATGTTCGTGCTCGTCGAAGGAGTACCTGGTGCCCCTGTTCGTCTGCATCAGCAGAGCTGCCCCGCTCTTCTTCCCCTTCACTGCTCCATCGACCTGCTTGCCGCTTCCCCGAGCTTGACCGCCACCATCGCCACACGTAGGTAAGCATGCGCCCTGGCTGCCGGTCGGTTCGGCCCTGCGTTCCCGCTCTCCCAACATCCTTTAGCTTCATTAACTTCACCTTCACCTCTGTCTTGGTCTAGAACATCGTTCGGGCAACTTCTTGGGACGTGGGGTAGACCACAATGGGGCCTGGCACCTTTGCCGTCACTGGTCACCTCGGTTCCCACCCATCGGTGCACCGCTGTGACCTCGCCATCGCATGTGCCCCCTCCGAGCCTCCGGTAGCTATGGTAGTTAGCACTTCAAGCTTCGAGCTGCTCGAATCAGAAAGAAGGGAAGAAGATGGTGCCAATCGATGCTCACCGGAGCTCTGCCGCAGCCAACGCCGTCCACTGCCGCCGCCGTCGACCGCCAACCTAGGGGCCCGATTTACTCAAATTGAAGTCCCCTGTCGTGTTGCCTTGAGTCCACGAATCCAGCGCGCACGCGTAGGCCCTCTCCGACGCGTCATAGTCCCCATGCCGCCATGACCGATCCAGCTGACGCTGCAGCGACGCGTGCGCCGGCCAGCCAGCGCATCAACAGCCCGCCTATGCCCCATGACTGCCTCCGTCGTACCTTTGCATAGCTCTAGCAACCACCCAAGCTAGCCAGGGAAACGGGATGAGTTTCCCTATTTCTCAGCGTGCACCCAGTCCACCGTGAGCCGTGTCTATTTTCCAAAGGCCAGCGCCTTGGACCACCGTGGACCAGCCTTCACAGTCAACCAGTAGACTCGGCCTAATAAGGAGCGCAGGTCCGCCACATGGACGCCCAGCTGACTGCCACGTGTCCGGGCCAGGTGGCCCAACCCGGCCCATATCCGCCCCGCCCGATCCCATCCTGGCCCAGTCCGGGCCTGGTCAATGTTGACCGTTGACTAGGTCCCACCTGTCAGTGACTCAGCCGCCTGGACCCACCTGTAAGCCACTGTTTGACCTGGTCCCACACGTCAGTTTTGACGTCAGCATGACATCAGCGTGACATCAGCACTGCGTCCTTGCTGCTGGACCCGCTGCACCACGTGGACCAATAGGAAGCTGCCATGTGTCACCCTGGTATTTAACTGCCCCTTTTTCTTTTTCAAAAATATGACTAAACCTTGTAAAATTCATAACTTCCTCATACGAACTCCAAAAAATATGAACCAAGTGTCCAAATTTTCATAAAAATGAGCTCT
Organism: Bothriochloa decipiens; assembly: GCA_023333625.1. Classification (NCBI taxonomy): domain Eukaryota; kingdom Viridiplantae; phylum Streptophyta; class Magnoliopsida; order Poales; family Poaceae; genus Bothriochloa; species Bothriochloa decipiens. The sequence goes on from CM041645.1 coordinate 28,695,932, forward strand.
ATGTCATAGGCTTATGTATGGTTGCATTTGGAGTTATTGGATTTCATTTAGTTCTTTGTGTTAATCAATAGGGGTCACTCCCATGACCATTATGTCTTGATTTCAGATTCTGTGAACGAGTTACCCGAGGAGGAGGACTAGGAGCACTCCAAGGACTTGAGGGAGGGCCTGAGTGACAGCTATTCAGGTGCCACACCCCACCCAACCTCGTAGATCCTATTACGCATATAATAACTAGTTTGCTAGTGCTTTATTTATGAATATCACCTGTGATAGGATGCATGGTAGAATTAGTTGATGAGCCTTTACCTTGTCACCTTTACCCCTGCACACCCGCTGATAGGCTAGACGCATGCTTATTTTTCTTATGATGCCTTCCTTTTACTACGCTTATATCTGTGATGTGATGCATGGTGGAGAGTATGGTATGATATATGGCTAAGGCATGCGGTGCCACTTCACTCGGGGAGAGTGCTGTGTGCATCTTGGGTGTGTGGTGAGGGTTGAGTCGATCGAATAGGATTTTATGATGAGCTTTTAGAGCGAGTCTTGTCGGTGGATGTGATCTAGGCATCCCTTTTTGAGGTGCTTGTGGCGGGCACATTGTGAGGTATACGGTGATCCCCCGGGGTTGAGAGCCATCATGGAGCGAGGCCCTGAGTAGGAGGTGCTGTTGTAGCATGGACTGTTGTAGTCCCTATGAGAAGATAATCCTGTCTGATCCCCCCAGGAACTGATATCTTTTGAGAACTGGAATCTTGGGACCTACGTACTCACCACTCGCCCCTGAATGGGTGGGAGACGGATGTCTGACTAGCTAGGACGGTGCCACTACTACTAGGTTGTTAGTAGATAGTGTCGGGAGATACGGGCATTAGGTCTCACACTCTTCTTAAAGCCACAAAGTTACCTTGGTGGACCGGGTAACTACGCCTTACAGTCTCAGTGTGCCGGTGTACCTATCGGTGTTCCAGTGGTATTTTGGGATGTCCTAGAACTGAGTGGTAGGGTGGCATCGCACCGGTTAAAAAGCAGCCAAAATCAGCCTAGGCAGAGTGCAACGTCGAGGATGGTGATCTTGTGGTTATGGGAGTACACACTCTGCAGAGTTTTGAATCTATATATAGTTTGCGGCCTCAGTATGGCCTTCCCTTGACCTACGCTTCTCAAGAGTAGTGAGATGTGTCCTTCTATTCTCCCCCTGGTTTTACCTTTCGGCTGTGAGCCGCTAAGACAGGCTCCGAGAGGGAGTTGGACCTGTCAACTGAGTGCGAGAGGGTAAGATATGTGTGATGTGATGGGATGGGAAAGATGTGTGGATGAGATGGGTTAAAACTTGATGAACTATATTATATAATATTGATGATACTTGCATAGGAAACCACAGCCATATATTAGGCCTCTTTGATTATATCCTTTGCATCCCACCAAATACTACTTAGCAAAAGCAAAACATAGGGTGGGAGATGTGTCCAGTACAAAACGTACTAAAAATTTGGATCCAGGTTTGGATGATGGCTTGCCGACTCCCCTGAAGGACGAAAGGATTAGTTGGTCTCGTGCCTACGCTCAAGATGGTGAAAGATGAGGCTTCCACAATATCCCTCTACTTCTGCAGCTGTTTTGGATGCTAGATACTCTGATGATTCCGCCATGTGGCGATGTAATAAATTATTTAAACCCCTCTATTGTATTCTTTTATTCGATGTATGGCTTTGTAATCAACTGATATTAGATAAGTTAATGCTTGGACCTCCTGGGATATCATTATATCCTTCATTCTGTGTATTTTCCCTTCGTGGAAAATTAAGAATGTTTTAGGCACCTAGGGAAAAGAGACACCATAGAGAATGCTTAACCCTGGCGCACTAATTTCTACCAATCCTCCTGACGAGACATGGATTATGGAGACAACAAGGGGACTGTCACTTCCCCCCACTGCTACCACAAATCTGGCTAGATAGGGAGTATCTACGAGTATTCCTAGCCCAAGCACCACGCTTATGCTATGAATGATTACTCTACCCTCAACCAGAAGAGAATAAAGTAAACTCATAAACCAAAGAGCAATAATAACAATGAACTTACTAGTATTAGAAGTTGAATTGCTGAATGATCCAAGAACCAAGCCTTGGGTTAGGTGACTTGATCCTGCAGGTACAACTGGAGAGGAGACACTGACAGGCTGGGCTTCCTCCAACTCTACCTGCACCCTACATTCTCTCAACCTCTCTTGAATGCTAAGCTCCAGGGAGGAGATCCATTCAAAGGGACCTCTCTCACCTGATCCTCTCTTAAAATAATGAATTAGGGTTTCAAGGGATTTCCTCTCCAGGGGTCAGGGGCCCTGCTTATATAGCTCCCTAGGATGCACTATAGCCCTCGGATCAAACCGACCTTAATCAACGACTTAGATTGGACCTCAAAGGCAGTGGGAGCAGGATCCGCGAGACTGGACATGATTGGTCCATGTCACTGGGTGCCCGCCCACGTGGCTTGGGCGGCTGCCCGGCCTCCGAGCCCGTTTGGGCTCCCCTTTGGTCCAATGCCTTCTCGAACCTTCCAGATTACAGAAAAGTGCCCGGACCTCGATTATCTCTATGTAAACCTGACATGTGGGCCATTCTTGGTTCTTTTCAGCTGACACCCTGTAGAAATAGACATTCACCAAAACTCATGAAATTCCGTTAGTATAACCCCTATATCTAGATGGTATTTATATTTAGGTCCTTTTTTATGTCTCGTTGACGGTTAAAAATTAGAGTTAACTACCGTCAACAAGGGTGTTCTGCCATATCTTGGTCACCATCTCACCAAATCAATCTCTTAACAACCAGCCCAATTCAAATTTGAATTGGGACTGATAAGTTGAGGAAGGATTATTAGCTACTCCTACTTAGGTATACTATATATTTCTATATATATAGTAAAGATATTATATCCGAAAAAGACAAAACATATTATAATTTAGAACTGCATGATCCAATAGCCCTGTTACCCTAGAATGCATAATCCTTTGCAACTGAATGCTACAGTCATAAGTTTTCAAGTCTGGCCACTTGGTTGTATCAACATTTAAGTATCTATCTATATTTGAAGTATATCCATCTAGAAACTTGACATCCTTCAAGAATCTACAAAATTCAGTCTTCTTCGACTTGGACAAGATACATCAAGCTTTAGGCATTCAAAATTTGAAATCAGGAAGACCAAATCTTGCATGGATGGTGTCTTTTGACTTCCTTTTTTATGTTGAGAATGATCGTTAAGAATGGTACCAAGGAGGTTTTCATACATTTTTTTTGCAATGTACATCCCATAAACATACCCTTGTACCCCAAATTGGCACATGATTCTCTCATTCTTTAACATCCATATTCTAGATCTTCTAGCAGCTCTTCTATGGTCACTACTACATAAATGATTTTGCGAGCTAGTGAACCGAGGCTTGGAAAATTTGAACTGCCTTCTATTGGCTGGATTAACCAAAGCGGTCGTTTTTATTAACTGAGATAGTTAGAATTAACCTTCTCACAAAATCGATATATGGAGACCGTTAAAAATAACTACATATATCGCTTGTATAGAGAAGGTGACCTAAGGTGCTAAAAATTTTAACCACATATATTGCTTGTATGGAGTAGATGACCTAAGGTCCTAAAAAAACTACATTTTTCCACTAAGAGTAGTTAATATCAAACCCGTAGCCCCCAGGGATAAAAGGGGGTTGGGTATGCCGCCTCAATCATATCTTTTCAAATAAAGCTCTTCTATAATCATCAATTAGAGAAAACCATTACGAATTTAAAAGAGAAGGTGTATTACCTTACCAATAGAATCTTGTTGCACCCAACAATTGTATTTCTTTTCAAACAGAGAGAGTACTAATATTTAAAATCTAACTTCATGAAAAAATCAAATAAAATCAAATTCATTTAATATATAATAAATACTACAATTATTGTAATAACCATTAAATACACTTTTATAACAAAATTATTTTAAAAATATAAATGATTATAGTATTTATTATAAATATAGTTAGATTAGAATTGTTTGATCGAATATTAAAGAATTTAATTTAGTTATGTACTGAGCGTATTTAGATAGCGTGATAGCCCAAGAAACTCGCCAAACGAGCGAGCGAGCAAAAATGGCTCTCGCATCTTATACTATCTGCACTACAATGCCGTAAAGCATATTGCAGTAGAAGTTTGCAGTAAAAATTGCTTGCCGCGAGTACGCTATAGCAGATGGTACACGAGCGAACGAGCGCAGCCGGTGCTATTTCTAGCGCGACAGTGGCCATGCGCTAAAGGACGGAGGACCCACAACGTGACAACGCCTAGTGAATCCAGCAACGACAGCGCGCGCATGGCGACAGCGACAGCATGTGCGGGAGGAATCCGTGGCAGGCCTCACTTTTTTAACTATACAAAAAATATTATAACTCATAAGCTAAAAACCAAATTAAATTCCAATTACACCATTGAACTCGTCTCAATAAATCTTTAAAACTAGATCTCACATGGATATACTTAGATAAAATTTATTTATAAACATATGGGCCCCACTGTTGGTAGTTGGTATATAGTATGAGATATAGATGATGATGGGTGCAGAAGAATTGCGTTTAGAGTAAAGAATCTTGATGACTAGGATGGATAGAGCGTGAATATAAAGTTTCATGAGTGCGAGTAGTCTTAGGTTGGGCCAAAAAGCTTAGTAACACAAAGACCTCAACTGAGAGAGGACCTCGACTGAGAGAGGAGCATTCATCCAAACCAGACACAATGGTAGACCCCGCCACTCAGTGTGAGAATCAAGTTCCTCCACTCACGCGCATCACCACTATTCTCTCAGTCTAAAAAGACATGCAATTTTAGCATAATGCCATGTTTTAATATTGTCGGTAGTCCAAAAATAAGACGGGCCTATCTTGGGCCCAATTACAAATCGGAGATCCATAAAGATCGAACCAATTCTAAACTGGGCCAAGAGCCACTGCAACCACGTGGAAGGCCAAAGACCGCGACCCACAGGGGGAGCCAGACCACTAGCCGATGACACTTCCGCCCGACATCTTCCTGCCTCGCCCGACGTGGAAGGGTGCCGACGTCACTCCGACTCGCCCGACGAGGAGAGCGCCGACGCCACCTCGTCTTGCCCGATGTAGGGGCCCAAATGACATCGGCCCAGAGACACCTGGCATGCAGGCGTCCGGGGTCCAGAGAATCTCCGACCAAGGGCATCTAGCCCTTAAGAGTTGACCTTGAAGAGCTGAACATGGAGCTACAGACGAATCTACAAGCCGATTCATCTCAACAAAACCCTCGGATTTCACTGTACAAGAGTCCAGCTCCTATAAATACCTAGCCCGGAAACAACGCCGACCTCAACAAGGACAGAGCATGCCAGAATGATGAGCATTGGGGGAAGATGCCTGACGAACAGCAGGAGATAATGGTGAATCTAATACCTAACGGCAGGAAGGCCCCTACTCCGAACTCGGCGTCGAAGACACGGGGGCTACGAGATGCTTAGACCCCCATGTAGAAGAACGAAGAATCGACAACATCCTCCACCTAGATAGCTAGCAATATAAAGAAAGCCCTCTCCTTCAACTATAAAAGGAGAGGAGCGGCACCAGATAGAAGGAGGTCAAGCAAGATAGCAGACACACGCACGACATCAAGACTTGAGAACCCATCTCTCTCTCGTTGCTATTGTATACCTCATTCAAATCGCAAGCCCAAGAATACGAGCCTTCGCTCGGACTGGACGTAGGGATCGTTAATGCCTGAACCAGTATAAACCTTCTTGAGTCCCCGTGATTCACCATCCGATAGCCTAAGCATGCCCTCTGAAACAAATTCATTGCTGGCCATTGTTCTCGACGCCGACAGTTGGCGCGCCAGGTAGGGGAAGTGCGTGATCGATGATCATCGACTGGCTCTGGATGGCAACCTACGATGAAGTATGGGTTCCCGGGATGATCGCACGTCTCAAAAACCGTGACTTCATCATTACCACAAGCGGGGATCTGATCTGGATGCGCTATCCTGACCTCCTCGTTAGCGTCAGTCTGAGTCTCGCGCCGAGGCCTCAGAATGCATCGCACCAGGGCGCGGATGGCACCACCGGCCAAGGGCTCTCCGGTAGCCTCGGATGGCAGGAGCCTGAGTACTGGCTCTCTGCTCCATCGCATTTCACTCCGGAGCATTTTGCTTGGGACCCAATGAAAATCCCCATCATCGGACCACACAGCGCTGCCCCGGTGGACCGTCAGCCCCTCCAGGGGAACCATGTCCGCTGTGCGCCCGTTGTGATCAGAGCGGCGGGTCGGGACCTCACGCGCTCTGAGCGCGAACAGCTAGTGGGGCCGCTCGAAATAGCTCGCACGTGAGCATATCATGACGTCTGCCAGTGCTCAACCTGCGTGTCCCGGAGGCGTGCTGAGTTGGATGAAGACCTATGAAGGGCCTAGCTCAAACTCACCAGGAACACTCAGTTGTTGCCATTCCCACCACGATAGGAGAGACCTCCCGAGCGCGTCGGCATCAGACATCCAGACCAGGCGGAGGTGGGGCAAAGTCTATTCCAAACCATGCTTGAGGCGAAAGGCTCTGATAGTCGTGCCTCGAGCGACAGACACGAACATCGTCCCAGGCGAAGAGCACCAGGAGACCCCGACGGTCACTCACGACGGAGCCACTGACTCTCTCACGGGGGCTCGTAGTCCCTCGACGTGAAGAAGACCCTCTGGGAACATCGCTCATCTCTTCGGTGACATATGCGAGTCGCCTGGTGGGATGATCTGCACCCGCGCCACGAGCCTCACCAGCAACGGCGGCAAAGTCACCACGGGATGCCAAGGAGAAGCAGGGATGCGCTGGGTCATGGGCGTAACACTGCTGCCCGTGGTGTGAGGGTCCGAGCGTGAAGGAAGGTGGCCGAAGTAGGCACAACGATGGACGACCAAGGCGGGCAAGGGTGTTCAAGAACAAGAGGCCACAACCTTGACGACCACCAAATGCAGCCCGACGCAACGGCGCCGAATACGACGTCGAAAACATCCTCTGGTTATAATTGTTGGGAATATGCCCTAGAGGTAATCATAGAGATGATGATATTCCAGTTGTATCTATGACATGCATTAAGTGTTCATTGAATATCCATTATAGACAACTTGTGTTGATTGGTAATTATGTGAATTGTTTGTGGAACTCAATTACTTGAATGGTTATTCTAAAGTTGTCCCTGGTCGGTATTCTTGTGAGAACACACTTGAATATTAGACCAGCACATGTATTAGTTGATGGCTATGTTTCACAAGTCATGGGCATGGAGATGTCAAACTAATAATGTGGGCACATGTGAGACATGTAGGCTGGACTGACCCGACATGAGAAAGTCTCTATTCATGTCATATACGTTATGTCCTTAGACCTAAGATTGTGATATGTACTCAAGATGTGAAACCGCCTACTTAGGGACTATCAAACGCTACTCCGTAACTGGGTAGTTATAAAGGTAGTCTTTGGGTGGTCCAGCATGCTATGAGACATAGACAATCAAGATGGAATTTGCCCCTCTACGCGAGAGAGATATCACTGGATCACTCAAGTGATGGATCAACAAATGCATGGCCGTGCTTGGGTTAAGTGTTAACCCACGAGTTGAACCATATATCGAATGGCAAAGGAAATTACTTGTATGTGGTCGTAGTGGTTCGTCTGATATGATCTTTGTGTGCACATAGGAGTTGTCATGCCTTGCTAGAGGCCGCTGTCAACTATTGGGCGAGTAGGAGTACTCAGCCCATGTCAATGTGTGCGTGAACCCATAGGGTCACACGCTTAAGGGGCTGGAAGCCTAATTCGGGTTGGACACGAATTAGACAAGGCTTAGGGTTACTAATGGGCCTCCAACTCGTGAGCTCATTTGGGACGCCTATATAAGCAAGGGGAAGGGGCGCGGCCAGTGGGTTACACACCTTTGACAGCCGTCGTTGCCCTCCCCATGCTCATGCCTTCTGCTTCTCGCAGACCTAGCAGTCCAGAGGCGCATCGCTTCTTCCCTACACGTGTGGGATTCCTCGGAGGTGCTGCATCTGGAGCACTGGGATGAACCGCGCAAGGGGATTGACGTGACGGACGACCACGCAACTGCACTGCCTGCTGCGACACGTACGACTACATCGAGTCATCTTCCTCTGCACCTGCGCATCTAGTGGTAATCCTGTAACCTATAACTAGCAGTAGATCCTGGTTTATGAGGTAGAAAAGTTTTGTTTTCTGGCTAGCGTAGCACTCTCATAACCCTACAGTGGTATCGGAGCCATTACTGCCTTGTTATAGGTTCGGTTTTGGGCATATAGTTGATATGCAGGAATAGTAGATGCGATCTACTAGGTTTGGTTGCACATGTTGATTAGATCTATTTGTGAAACGGGGTGGTAGATGGAAACTCAATCTGTTTTTGTGCTCTTGTTGCGTGGCCTTGTAACGATGTACTCATACCGGTCAATTTAATCCACCACCTCAGTTAAGTGATACACGTAGGACCATACATATTGGGCATAGATCAATGGGATTGATCTAGTGAAAATAGAGGGACTTCCTCAACGGGACTGCCATTGCTACCTGTCATAGCGCATAGAATTGTTCTACGCCTGTCTTGTTTTTGCAGGGTATGATGTGATTGGTATGGCCCATGTGTATGTATGTAATTTTTCATGGCCTGCGTGTCATGTAAGCAACACGGCTGGAGCCATATGTGTTGCCATTTGATGTACTGGCCTGCGCACCATCTTGTGATCTTGCGACTATGTAATTAGTATAGCTTGCGGCAAGATAGTTCTTGGAGGACTTATCACAAGAAGGATGGCACACATGGATCATGGAGATGGAGATCACCATGATGGGCAAGATGATGGATATGGAGATCACCATTCATTAAAGGGCCATACCATGTCACTATGTGTGAATGTGTTTCTCATTATTTGTTCTACTTTCACATGCTATTATGTTTTGTCTACATGAGTGTGGTAGTGAAGTAGAACGATCCCTCAGCAATGTTTAAGTTGAATGCTTCCCCAAACCTTGCACTGTCATAAGTCTTGTACAATCGGTGGTGGGTCTACAAAATTAGGGTGCCACTGGTTTTCCTCGACTAGGTAGGTTCGTATCGGATACTTACTGCAAGAAGGTTTGGTTACTTGAACAAGGTCATCCTAACGGTTAGGGATCTTGAAGCATGGTAAGGTTGAGTGCTTGGCATAGGGATGCAAGCCCAACAACAAGAGTCATATGAGATATGATTAGTAAGGTGTTGCTTACCGATCTACCATACCGACCAGCGGTGATGCTAAAGCTCACTGGTCAGGATGTTAGTTGTGGGTCTTGAATCACTAAATATCAATTAAAGGATATTGATTTTAGTGGGAGTATATTCTATTTGATATAATTTACTCCTTCATGGATACATTGTCTTAGTATTTTGCATTACTTTTGTTATAGATGGCCGCTCACAATCAACCATTTTCTTTGCGTACAATTCTTAAGAAAGATAAGTTGAATGAAACAAATTACGCGGATTGGGTCCGTAACCTGAGAATTGTTCTCAGGACTGAGAAAAAGGAAGATATTCTAGACACCCCATTACCAGATGAGCCTAAATAAAATGCACCTGCTGCTGAAAGAACCGCTTACAGGAAAGCATGCGATGCTGATCTTGAAGTGAGTTGCCTTATGCTTGCTTCGATGGAATCTGATCTGCAGATGCAGTTCGATAACAATCACTCAGCGAACGATATGATCGTGGTGCTTGAGGAGATGTTTCGGACACAGGCCAGAACTGAAAGGTTCAATGTCTCTAAGGCGCTTGTGGAAACCAAGCTTGTAGAGGGCGCAACAGTAGGACCACACGTAATCAAGATGGTTGGTTACACTCAGAGGTTGGAGAAGCTGGGCTTCCCAATTGGCCAAGAGTTGGCTACTGATTTTATCCTCTCATCTCTTCCGCTCAGCTATGGAAACTTCATCTCAAACTACCATATGCATAGGGCAGAGAGAGGCTTGAGTGAACTGTGTGGTATGCTCAAAACAGCAGAAGCCGACATCAAGAAAGGTGCCAGTAGTAGCCAAGTGTTGGCGGTCCAGAATAGACCTCGGTTCAAGAGGAAGGGCAATAAGAAGGGCAAGGCTAAAGATGAGATCTCTAAGCCGAACCCATCTGCTGCTAAGGCTAGACCATCTGCAAATTTTGATTGCTTTTATTGTAAGGGGAAAGGTCACTGGAAAAGGAATTGCAAGGAGTACTTGGCGTCCTTAGAGAAGGATGGCGGCGGTAAAGGTATTACTGCTACTTGTACCCTTGTCGTTCGTGTTACGAACATTTTTCTCGCTAATTCATATATCAATTCCTAGGTATTTGATACCGGATCAGTTGCTCATGTTTGCAATATGATGCAGGGAATGATAAGAAGTAGAAGCGTGGAAAAGGGAGAGGTTGACTTCCGCGTGGGCAACAATGCAAGAGTTGCTGCGTTGAACGTCGAGACGATGCAACTTCACCTGCCATTAGGATTTATCATGGAATTAAATAATTGTTATTTTGTTCATAGCTTAAGTTGAAACATTATATCACCTTCATGTTTGATGAAGGATGGTTATTCTTTTTGCGAGTAAAGACAATGGTTGTGTGATCTCCAAGAATGACATGTTTGTGGCTTTTGCATCCATTGTGAATGGGTTATTTATTTTAAATCTTGATGATGCACCTGTCTGTAATGTTAATGATAAACGGCTTTGGCTTAATGAGTTAAGTCCTACCTATATGTGGCATTATCGCTTGGGTCATATAAGTGAGAATCGCATGAAGAGGCTCCATGATGATGGTCTTCTAACTTCGTTTGATTTTGAATCATACGAGACATGTGAGGCTTGCCTGCTAGGCAAGATGACCAAGGCACCATTCAAAGGATTTCCTGAGAGGGCATCTGACTTGTTGGAACTTGTACATATTGATCTATGTGGACCAATGAGCATGACAGCTAGAGGAGGATTTCAATACTTCATAACTTTTACTGATGACTTTAGTAGATATGGATATGTCTACCTAATGAAGCATAAGTCTAAAACATTTGAAAAGTTCAAAGAATTTCATAATAAAGTAGAGAATCAATGTGGCAAGAAGATCAAGGCCTTGCGATCTAATCGTGGAGGCGAATATCTAAGTCACGAGTTTAGCAATCATCTTAAGAGTTGTGGAATTGTTCCATAGCTTACGCCACCCGGAACGCCTCAGAGAAATGGCGTGTCTGAGTGACGTAATCGGACCTTGTTGGACATGGTTCGGTCTATGATGAGCCAGTCGGACCTACCTTTATCGTTTTGGGGATACGCTCTAGAAACAGCCGCTTTCACATTGAATAGGGTTCCATCTAAGTCCGTAGTTAAGACACCATATGAGATTTGGACTAGTAAGAGTCCTAGTTTGTCTTTTCTAAAAATTTGGGGTTGTAAAGTTTATGTCAAATGACTTATATTAGATAAACTAACACCCAAATCGGGCAAGTGCTTTTTCATGGGATATCCGAAGGAAACTTTAGGGTATTATTCTATAACCGGTCAAAGTGTTTGTTACTCAAAATGGTGTTTTCTTAGAGAAAAAGTTTCTAAAAAGAGAAAAGAATGGAAAAAAGGGTATCTTGAAGAAGTTCAAGATGAGCCAGTAGGGACTGACTCTATGAGTGATGCTAATGTAGCAAAGCAAGTTGAGACACCTGTGGCAGTGGACACACCACCACAACCACGAAGATTAGCGAGACTTCGCGCATTGCGTGGGGATTTGTTACTGTTAGATGATGACGAACCTGCAGATTATGCGAAAGCTATGATGGATCCAGATTCTAAGAAATGGCAAAGTGCCATGAGATCCGAGATAGATTCCATGGGAGACAATCAAGTTTGGAACTTGGTTGACCTGTCTGATGGGGTTAGACCCATTGAGTGCAAATGGATCTTCAAGAAGAAGAAGGATATGGATGGAAATGTTCACATTTATAAAGCTCAGCTTGTCGCAAAGGATTTTTGGCAAGTTCATGGGGTTGACTACGATGAGACATTCTCACCGGTAGAGATGCTTAAATCTATCCAGATCATTCTAGCAATTGCTGCATATTTTGACTATGAGATATGGCAGATGGATGTTAAAACAGCCTTTCTAAATGGGTATTTAGAAGAGGACGTGTATATGATATAGCCCAAAGGTTTTGTTGATCCTAATAATGCTGGAAAGATATGCAAGCTTAAGAAATCTATTTATGGGTTAAAGCAAGCATCACAGAGTTGGAATCTTCATTTTGATGAGGTCGTCAAAGGGTTTGGCTTCTGTTAGAATGAAGAAGAACCTTGTGTTTACAAGAAGGAAAGTGGGAGCGCTGTTGTATTTTTGATCTTGTATGTGGATGACATACTATTGATTGGGAATGATATTCCTATGTTGCAATCTGTAAAGACTTCACTGAATAATAGTTTTTCTATGAAGGATTTAGGAGAAGCAACATACATCTTGGGCATTAAGATCTATAGAGATAGGTCAAGATGGCTAATAGGATTAAGCCAGGATACTTACATTGACAAGATGTTGAAGAGGTTCAACATGGAACAGTCCAAGAAAGGGTTCTTTCCTGTGTCACATGGTGTGCGCTATAGTGATAAGCAGTGTCCTTCAACTGATGCTGAGCGCAAACGCATGAGTAAGGTTCCATATGCTTCGGCAGTTGGTTCCATCATGTACGCCATGATATGTACTCGTCCAAATGTAGCCTATGCTCTAAGTGTTGTGAGCAGGTATCAAGCCAATCCTGGTGAGAGTCACTGGACATTGGTTAAAAACATTCTTAAGTACTTACGAAGGACTAAGGATGTGTTCCTAATCTATAGAGGTGAGGAGAAGCTCATTGTAAACGGTTACACCGATGCTAGCTTCCAAACCGACGGGGATGATTCACTATCTCAATCAGGTTTTGTGTTCATAATAAATGGTGGTGCAGTTAGCTAGAAAAGTTCTAAGCAAGAGACGGTGTCTAATTCTACAGTAGAAGATGAGTACATTGCAGCTTCTGGTGCTACAAAGGAAGGTGTTTGGTTGAGGAGGTTCCTCATTGAACTTGGTGTGTTTTCGAATGCGCCGGGCCATTGAATTTACATTGTGATAACAATGGGGCGATTGCACAGGCTAAGCAGCCTAGGGATCACCAGAAGAACAAACATGTACTCTAGAAGTTTTATCTCATTCGAGAGTTTGTGAAATGAGAAGAGATCAAATTGTGCAAAATACAAACGGATTTGAGTGTAGCAGATCCTTTGACAAAGGCTCTTCCACAGCCTAAGCATGAGACGCACATGAGGTCTATGGGGATTAGACATCCTAAATATTAACTCTAGTGCAAGTGGGAGAATGTTGGGAAATACCCTAGAGGTAATCATAGAGATGATGATATTTCAGTTGTATCTATGACATGCATTAAGTGTTCATTGAATATCCATTATAGACAACTTGTGTTGATTGGCAATTATGTGAATTATTTATGGAACTCAATTACTTGAATGGTTATTCTAAAGTTGTCCCTAGTCAATGTTCTTCTGAGAACACACTTGAATATTAGACCAGCACATGTATTAGTTGATGGCTATGTTTCACAAGTCATGGGCATGGAGATGTCAAACTAATAATGTGCTCACATGTGAGACATGTAGGCTAGACTGACCCGACATGAGAAAGTCTCTATTCACATCATATACATTATGTCCTTAGACCTGAGAATGTGGTATGTACTCAAGATGTGAAACGGCCTACTTAGGGACTATCAAACACTGCTCCGTAACTAGGTAGTTATAAAGGTGGTCTTCGGTTGGGAAGCATGCTATAAGACATAGACAATCAAGATGGAATTTGCCCCTCTCTACGCGAGAGAGATATCACTGGATCACTCAAGTGATTGGATCAACAAATGCATGACCGTGCTTGGGTTAAGTGTTAACCCACGAGTTGAACCATATATCGAGTGGTAAAGGGAATAACTTGTATGTGGTCGTAGTGGTTCATCTGATATGATCTTTGCGTGCACATAGGAGTTGTCACGCCTTGCTAGAGGCTGCTGTCAACTATTGGGAGAGTAGGAGTACTCGGCCCATGTCAATGTGTGCATGAACCCATAGGGTCGCACGCTTAAGGGGCTGGAAGCCTAATTTGGGTTGGACCCGAATTAGACAAGGCTTAGGGTTACTAATGGGCCTCCAACTCATGAGCTCATTAGGGACACCTATATAAGCAAGGGGAAGGGGCATGGCCAGTGGGTTACACGCCTTTGACAGCTGCCATCGCCCTCCCCACGCTCGTGCCTTCTGCTCCTCGCGGACCTAGCAGTCCGAAGGTGCATCGCTTCTTCCATACACATGTGGGATTCCTTAGAGTTGCTGCATCAGGAGCACTGGGACGAACCGCGCGAGGGGATTGATGTGATGGACGACCATGCAACTGCACTGCCTGCTGCGATGCGTATGACTACATGAGTCATCTTCCGCTGCACCTACGCATCTAGTGGTAATCCCGTAACCTGTAACTAGCAGTAGATCCTGGTTTATGAGGTAGAAAAGTTTTGTTTTCTGGCTAGCGTAGCACCCTCATAACCCTACAATAACGCCCCTGCTCCCTAATTTTATCTTTCGCAATAAATATCATAGTGTAGAAAGGAGAATAAAGCTGTAAGGGTCCGAACCACCTAGCTCATGTTCATATCCATCGTAGCTCAGCATGATGTAAAAACCTTCGGTATCGCCTAATCTACGTCTATCGTAGCTTAATGTATCATCAGCTCTTTCCCTTCATAAGAAAAGCTGAGGCACTCCTGAGCACGTACGATGCGTCACTGAGGCAAAGCAAGAGCATGCAAGAGAATGCGAAGAGAAAATAACAAACTAAAGGGGGATCGAGGCCCCTGAATGTAGCAAATCCACGGCCAGCAAAGTGACCACAACACTAGGCCTTCATGCGGCAAGTTCCATTGAGGTACAAATGGCCAACGTGGCCACAAGCTGCAAGGCAGAAATAAATTTTGGGGCGCATCATCTGAGATATCCGTCGTGATGTTGGTAGGAGAAGCAGCAGGTCCGGGAATGGCGATGGTGGCGGGAGACTCCAGAACAAACGTTTGCTCAGTGACGGGCTCCTGCATCGGAGGATCCACCGCCATTTCCATGGGCACCTCCTCCGGATGGTCAACGACCGCCTCAACGGGGGTGTCCTCCTACAGATCAGCCGCCATGACAGCCTCACCAACATCACCCGTGACCTCTCCCAGAGCTTCTGGAATAAAACTTCTGCCATAGATTCTGTCGACTGGAGATGCTCCGCCTGCTGCGCGAGTGTAGTCCCGGACACCAACCAATGCACTTCCCAGGAAAGTCGATCTCAGTGTAGTGGGAACACGTCACGACTAGTGTACTCTAGACCCTGCACCGGAAGCCGGTCTCAGCAAGCTCCGCTACCCGGCCGGGGATGTCAGCCATGGCATTTTCCAAAACTCCAGCGGGACCGTTTTCCATCTCGAGGAGGCCTAATGCCATGCCCAGAGCATTCTCAAGATGGGCCTAGCGATCGTCGTCGGTGGTAGCTGCGTGATGGGCTTCTTCTTGCCCCTTGCGATAACCTGCATAAGACGGGTGCGGATTTATCTCGAACTGAAAAACTCAAATAACAAACAACAAGGAAGTCACTAAGGGCACTCACCCTCTGTGTCCACCTGGAATCTCATGACCGATGCCTCCACCTCCTGATGAGAATGCTTCTCTGTTTGAATCTCCTTCTGTGCGGTGGTGAGGGCCTTCTCCAGATTAGTCACTGCCCTATGCTCATGATCAAGATCCCCGCACAGAAGGACCTCATCCCCGTGGTATCGATACTGCTCCTCCTCGGCCTACCGGCGATGGTCCCTCTCCATGTTGGTATGCTCACGAGCCAGGTCGTGAGCCCTCTCGACGTGTTGTGTGATCTCCTTCGCCTCCAGGTGCGTGGACGCCTCAGCTAGATAGCAGGCATTCCATCATAGTTCAGCCAAAGCCCTCTCGGCCACATCCTCTCGAGCTTTATTTAGCTCCTCCTACACTGAGGCAAGTGTCCCATGAGCACCAGCCACAACCGACCACACTCCATACTCCCCATGCAAAAACATGGCCATCAGCCTTCCCTGCTCACAGATCAACTAGGAACACAAGACACAAAAGAAAGTCAACAAAAATGACGCGTGACAAGGACTCTGCGAGGAAAAAGAGAAAGAAGGACCTACATCAAAGCCAGGATGGATTGTCTAAGTATAGGTCGTCATCCACGAATCCATGCTGGCCAAAATGTCACCTCACTACCACACCTCCTCGCTGAACCGAGTGGAAAAGATAGAGGTCCTAGGATCCCACGGTAGGAACTACTCAAGCTCATGACCCGGAGGGCCCCCCGACCGCTGCATGGAACACATCGCCTCCAGGATGCCCTCGTTGAAAGCAGGGAGCTAGAGCGGCTGGTTTAGAGAAGACAAGGAAGATGATGCGCCAGGCATAGGTGCAGATGCGAGCCTTGACGACGAGGCCGTAGCTCTTGCCACAGGCCGCACGTCCACTGACGACGTCCTGGTACCACTCAACGCTCCTGGCAATAGAAGGGTAAGAGCGGCCTCACTGGGCTCGGTGTCCATAGCAGTTGGAGATGCCTCACAACCCTGAGGCAGGATGTCCATCTTTGGGATGAGCTCGCTGGTCCCACCGTCCACGGCCACCAAAGATGCCTCTTGGCCCAGGGCAGAATGTTTGCCCCTGGGATGGGCTCACCGGGCTCACCACCCACGGCCACCGGAGACACTTCTTGACCATGAGGCAGAACGCCTACCCCGGGGACCAAAGATGGCTATGTGACCCCGCCACTCATGAGCGCGGAATCCATAGACCCACTAAGGAGAACCTCGGATGGAGTCGGCGTTGGAGCAATCGAAGGTAGCATAACAGGGTCGAACGGAGCCGGCGTCTGGGCGATTGGAGGTGGCGCAGCGGCCATGCCGCCAACACCGCCGACAGGAGCACCAACCAACGGTGACGTTGGGGTGATTAGAGGGGACGCAATGACCGAAACTCTTCCCACGCCACAGTCTCAGGCCAGCGAACTCACCGAACATGACCGGGACAATTGCTTGGTGGGGGCTAGAGTGAGGGTACCCCTCCCACGACTGAAAGAAAAGCAAATTTCAAAACATAGAACAATGACGGAGCCAAAGTGAAGTTGCCATGAGATAAGTGACCAAAACTTACAACGGCGTGTATGCCATCCGCTTGGGAGGACTGGGCCGCAGCAACGAGCCAAGCCAGGTCACGCCCCGCTTCTAAGGCGAGGAAGAACCTCCCGTCTCTGGATCCTTCCCATCCCTCAACTGTGCCTCCGGGCGGGACGAAGGAGCCAGAGTCATGACCCCAGGAGCCCCCTTGAACGCTGACATGAGCGTGGTCGTGGCCGCTACGATGAGCGCCGAATCGACATCCACAGGATGAGAAGACAAGAGCTAAGGCAGCAACCCTTGGGCAACCGAGCTCTCGCCAAGCTGAGGATCCACCACATGAGCTGTAGAAATCTCGGCTAGCTCTGCGTCATGACCTTTGGTATACTCTTCCTCATCTGTATCTACCTCGTACTCGGATACCACCTCCCCTTTCTCCTTCCTCCTCTTCTTCACCTCATTCCTGAAGCTGCGATCCTTACAGTGCGCATTCTTGTCCCACTGACGCTGGTCCCAAAGGTGGTTCTGCTCCCTAGGATTGACGGTCAGGGGCCGAGGACGGCTCGCTTGGATAGATATCTGGCTAACCTATCAAAACATCTCAAAGGGAAGAAGGTAAACCAAGGAGACAAATCGAGAAACACAACATCAAGAGGGAGCGTGACACTCACTAGCCTGGTGATAAGCTCGTTAGGGAGCATCAGGGCACCCCCTCCACCGGGAAGATGGTGTTTCCCACTCCAGTGATGGCCCATACCCTATTGTTGATGGCGATGGGAGACAGCAAACACCGTCCCAGTGTGTGGTGCCTCCACGGTCAGCTAAAATAGCATCAGGTTCCACTCCCAGAGAGGCACAACTCCCTAAGAGAAATAGCCGCTGATCACATCTCGAGCCAAGGTTACCGTCGGCAAGACCGTGTGCCCAATTGAAGTAGGCCTTGGCCAGCGGCGCTTTGGAATAGTGCGGGAAGAAGCCCACTTCATCCTTCAGGTAGAACCACCGCGTCTGCCAACCCTTCACCCCCTTGGGGTGGGAGCCTAAATATACTCACTGGCGCACCCCCGGTACTAACGGAGCTTGATCCCGGCACAGCCCATGGGGTGGTTCGTGATGAAATCCACCATGAAGAGGCACTTCCACAGGTTGAAGTTGGCTTCGATACCTAGGTATCCCTCACAGAAAGCCATGAAGGTAGCAATTTGTGCAACGCCTTTGGGATTGAGGTGGTGGAGCTGGATACGGTAGTGGGCAAGCAAACCTCAGAAGAACCAATGAGGAGGGATGCCAAGATTGCGGTGGTGGAAGTCGACGAAGGAGATGATATAGCTGGGTGAAGGATTAGGGGCACACTCGTTCCTAGGGATGATCCACTCCTCTACATCGAAGAGAGGAGAAAGACTTCCTTCCAAGACCAACGCCTGTAGCATCGACACATTGACGGAAGAGTGATCCCAGCACACCATCCTTGACAGCGAAGGTGAGAAGTCAAGGTGGGTTTCGCATCGAATCTAGAAAGTTATATTTTTCTTTTTGGCTAAATGACCACGGCAATGGCAGCGACCCCAGGAAAGTGACCGTATAGAAGGTCCCCCCTGCTGACGGGAGTTACGCCATGTTTTTACCCTATCAAAACCATCAACAAGACATTCTTTCTAGAAGGAACCACAAAACACATAGTGACTTAGGTACAAATAATTTGGTTCCACATGTACTTGTCATTATTTGTTGCAGGCACTTAGAAAAGGTACTTTTTAGTGTTTCGAAGCTCCATATGAAAGATGGGCGGCCAACCAGGTATAGTCAAATGACAAACTGACTTTACATTCATCAATATCATTGCTTCTAGAGACAATGTGCAAAAGATGGGCACAATGATGGGGTCGGCCGACCCTACCTTGGTGGGCCCAACACCACCATTGTGCTTAGAATTGCACCTAGAAGCTACGTATAGAAGATGAACCTTTGGTTCCACCAAAGGGGGTTCATCTGACCCCCTAATGGGAGATGACATCTACTTCTTGGGCATCGTTAGAGGCTTCTTCATCATAGTGCAGGACACATGGTGAAAGGTGAGCAACCTCAGCTGGTAGGATAGCTTCTGAACCAAACATCATGAAGAATGGGGAAACTCCAGTGTTGCGACTGGGTTGGGTGTGGAGTCCCTAGACCACAGCAGGAAATTCCTTGAGCCACCGACCAGGTTTAAGGTCTTTGTCATCCTGGTATACCCTTTTGCGCAAAGCATCAATGATCATACCATTGGATCACTCCACCTATCCATTTGCTCGAGGATGAGCAATGGACACATACTTGACCTTGATGCCATTAACATCGCAAAAGTCAAAAAACTCATCGCTGGTGAACTGGGAGCCCAAATCGGTGATGATGGTGTTGGGTATGCCAAAACAGAGGTTGACGTCATCAACAAACTACACCACTTTTTTTGAGGAGGCTTTATTGATGGCTTTGTACTCGATCCACTTAGAGAATTTTTCAATGAGCACAAAAATGCATGTGTGCCTGCCAGGAGCTTTCTTGAAGGGGGCCAATCATGTCGAGTCCCCAGCATGAGGACGGCCAAGCGACCAGGATGGTCTGGAGTTTATGCGTGGGGACATAAATCTGCTTGGAAAACATTTAGCAATTTTTGCACTGGTGCACGTAGTCCTCGGTGTCAGAGATGGCTGTGGGCCAGTAGAACCCTACTCGGTTAGCCTTGCCAACTAGCGTCTGGGATACAGCATGGTTACCACAAGTGCTTGCATGAATATTCTTTAGAAGTTCCTTTCCCTCTTCCTAGGTAATGCACTTCTGGTAAATCATGGACCTTGGACCTTTGCGTATCAGCTGGGTGTTAACCATGAGGTATGCACGGGCTCTGTGGACCAGATATTGACATTTGATTTCATCCTCCGGAATAAGGTGGTCATTCAGGTATTTGACAAAGGGCTCACACCAGTCTGGCTAGGGAGGCACTGCCAACCTGGCTGGCTTGACAGCCAGCGATGGCTCACTACCTTCGTCAGATCCCTGCTGGCCGATGTGATCATCTTCTATTACTTGATATTTGCCGCTGAGCGCCGCTACGAGATGGTCGATAGTGGGACTAGGTGCAGGTGCTTCGTAAGCCTGATCAGGGATTGAAGGCTTAATCAGATCTTTGACAAAAACACCAGGTGGTACCTCAGCTCATGACAATCCAAGCTTAGATAACTCGTCAGCACATGTGTTCTCAGAATGAGGTACATGATGAAACTCCAATCCATAGAACTTGTTCTCCAGCTTGCGAATCTCGGCCACGTAGGCATCCATCTTCTCGTTGACTACATCCCAGTCCTTACTGACTTGCTGGATGACTAGAGCAGAATCTCCATACACCAAGAGCTGCTTTATACCTAGCTCGACTGCGATACAAAGGCCATGAAGGGAGGCTTCGTACTTGACCATGTTGTTGGACACCTTGAAGTGGATGCGCAAGACATAGCGTAGTGTATCTTTGGATGGAGATATGAAGTAGACCCCTACCCCGGTGCCATCGATGTTCAAGGAACCATCCAAGTACATCCGCCAGTGGTCGGCAGACGTATCGGCCATGGGCAGGTTAAGGTCCGACCACTCCACAATAAAATCGACCAGGGTCTACGACTTCACAGTATTATGGCTATGGAAGTTCAACGTGAATTCAGAGAGCTCTAATGCATATTTTACAATACAGCCACTAGCGTCTCTATTGCGAAGGATGTTGCCAAGCGCAGCTTCCGTGACCACTGTGATTTTATAGGCCTAAAAGTAATGGAGGAGCTTGTGCTTGGTGATCAGGAGCACGTAGAGCAGCTTCTAAACATGGTTGTAGCACTGCTTGGTCTCACTAAGGACTTTGCTGATGTAATATACTGGGTGCTACACACCGTAGACATGCCCGGGGTCTTCGTGTTCGACCACAATCATGGTGCTAACCACGTTAGTCATGACGGAAATATAGAGGAGAAGCTCCTCGCCCACTCGTGGGACCGTGAGTACTAGGGGAGTCATGAGATACTCCTTGAGCTGTTAGAAAGCCTTGTCGGCCTCCTTCGTCCACTTGAACCTCTCCTTAGCTTTGAGCAACTTGAAGAAAGGAAGCCCTTTCTCGCCCATGCAGGATATGTAGTGGCATAGGGCCGCCATGCACCCGGTTAGCTTCTGAATATCTTTGACACTTCACGATGGTTGCAGATCCAACACGATTTGAACCTTCTCAGGGTTTGGGTGTATGCCATCCTGGCTAACCATGTTGCCTAGCAGGATCCCAGAAGGGATGCCAAAGATGCACTTGTTGGGGTTTAATTTTCACTGGAACTCGTTGAGGGCCTTAAAGGTCCGTTTGAGGTTTGCCACCAGTATACTAGATTCCCGAGTTTTCACCACCACATCATCTACATATGCCTTAACAAGGTCATTGGTGATCTCTTTCTCGAGACAGGCCTGGATGGCCCACTGGTAGGTAGCTCTGGTGTTCTTGAGGCCAAACGACATGGTCATATAGTAGAAAGCACCGAAGGGGGTGATGAAAGCGGTCTTTTCTTGTCCTCCTTCTTGAGGGCTATTTGGTGGTAGCCCGAGTAGCAATCTAAGAAAGAAAGCAGCTCGCAACCTATAGTAGAGTCTATGACCTCATCGATTCGAGGAAGATTGAAAGCTATTTTAGGGCAGTGTTTGTTGTGATCAGTGTAATCAACGCACATTCTCCATTCATTATTCTTTTTTGAGTACAAGAACCAGATTGGCTAACCACTCCGGGTGATACACCTCTTCGATAAAGCTAGCTGCTAGAAGCTTGGCTACTTCTACCCTAATGACTTCCTTGTGATCATGAGCAAACCGTCATATCTTATGCTTGATCAGCTTAGCGGTCTTTGAGACATCAAGGTAGTGCTCAGCCTTTTCCCTGGGAACACCAGGCATGTCCACGGGTTTCCATGCAAACACGCTGATGTGCTCCTAAAGGAAATGGACGAGCACGTCTTCCTTTTTGGGGAGAGGTCAGCCCCATCTTTGTCATCTTCGAGGGATCAGTCAGGTCAAGCTGGATCACCTTGTGCTACTTGACATTTCTGGAAGGCCACCGAGCAGACCTGACTAGGACCTCAAGATCTGCCGAGGGCATCTCCTTGACCCCTAAGCTGGTATGCTTCAAGGCGTGCTTCAGCTCCTTGAACTCTGTAGCTGCATAGGCGTCGGTCTCGCACACACGTATCATGTAGACATTGCCGCACAGGGACAAGATACCCTGCTCAGTGAGGAGCTTGAGCATGAGGTACCCATAATGAGGAACCGCCATGAACTTGGCAATCCCTGGTTGGCCAAGGATGGTGTGATAGATGCCCTCGAAGTCAGCCATGATGAAGTTAATGTGGTCAATGCGGAAGTGCTACTTTGTGCCAAACTGGACGGGCAATGTGATCTATTCGAGGGGGTATGAGGGCTTGGCCGGCATGATGCCCCAAAACAGAGACTCGTACGGCTTGAGGTTCTCCTTTGTCAGCCCTAGCTCCTTGAAGGCCGGATAGAACAGGATGTTCAGGGCACTGCCATCGTCAACGAGCACCTTTTCAAACTGGACACCGTCTATCACCGGGTCAAGGACCAGCGGGAACCAACCAGCATTGGGGATCTTAGCCCACATATCGCTGCAACTATACGATATGGGTTGCTTGGACCAGGGCTACACCTTGACGTCCGTGAAGAA
The DNA here is from genome assembly GCA_023333625.1 of Bothriochloa decipiens. Lineage (NCBI taxonomy): Eukaryota > Viridiplantae > Streptophyta > Magnoliopsida > Poales > Poaceae > Bothriochloa > Bothriochloa decipiens. Next base: position 28,718,989 of record CM041645.1, read on the forward strand.
ACCGTCAGCCTCCTGGATTGCCATGATGGCGCGTGTCAGTACCTTCTTGTCATGAGCATTCTCTAACCCGACCTTACTGCCAAAGAAGACGGCAGTTACATTCTTCACATGATCCCTGTAGGTGTGCCATGGGTCCTGGTCTTGAGCTTCTTTCTCTTCTGCGTCCTCCTCTTGGATGGCTTTCTTGGCTTTAGCGTTTGGGGCCAGGCGTGGCTTCTTGTTTGCTGTCTTCTTGAGTGCCTCCTTCAAGACCCGACACTCGCCCAACGTGTGGCCCTTGCTAGGATGGCGAGGACAGTCTTGGCTAAGGACCTTATCAAGCTCCTCATCATTCGCCCGCTTCTGTCCCTTCATTGTGTTGATAAAAGAGTCATTGTAGTTGCGCTGACCACCTTCGTAGGCTTCCTGGCCATGATGCTTGAAGGAGCGGTCATCATCTCGACGATTAGGGTCGCAGTTGCCACGACGGTTGCCGCGGCGATCATCCTACCGAGGTGGTAGGCGGTCCTGATTGCTCGCGGTCATGGTCGTCGTCGCGGCGATAGTTGCGATCGTCAGGGCCGAGGTCACCTTCATTCATCTCATCGTCAAGGTGAGCAAATCTGCGTGCAGTGGTTAAGAGCCCTTCCATAGTCGTGGGTTTGTCGAGAAGTAGTGCCTTTTAAGTTCTAGACCACGTGGCTGGACCAGGCCATCGATGAAAATGTCGATCCCCTCTGCCAAGGAGACATTGATCATGTGGTTTCATGCATTAGAGAACCACCGGCTGTACTGTTGCAGCGATTCTCTCGGATGGTGCCGCACCTGTGCCAAGGTATACTTGGTATTCGGCTGCACATAGTTAGGCTTGAAGTTGTCAATGAACATCTTCCTGAGCTGAGACCAGCTGTGAATGCTGCCAGGACACTGGCGGAGCAGCCAGGAGGTAGCGACCTTGCTTAAGACTACTGGGAGGTAGTTGGCCATGATGTCATGGTCGCCGCCTCCTGCCCAGACCACTACCTCATACAGCATGATCCAGTGCTCAGGGTCGTCTCGGCCGTCGTACATCTTGACATCTCCGATCTAGAAGTTCTTAGGCCAGATGACGGCCTTGAGCTCCTCCAAGAATGGAGCCGGTCCACTCGTGTGTCGTTGAGTGCGATAGCGTTCGTCGAGGTGAGCACGGAGATCATGGTCCCAGGGTTGCTTGACTTCATGGTCACGCCCGGCGTGGCGGTTGCCCTGTTGCCTATTGGCGCGTTGATGGTTGCCGTGCCGGCGCTGCTTGTCATGTTACACCTCATGCGGAGCATTGTTGGCTGGTCGATGTGGCTCCAGAGGAGGTCTGCCTTGGTTGATGCCACTTTCCATAGGCTGGCAGCGATGGCTGTGCCTGGACCATCATGATCAATCTGACATGGACGGCGAGTTGGCAGAGCAGAGCTGAACCACTTGTGCTTCGACGACGACCAAAAAATCATGGATTGCCTCGACCCTAGGTGTGTTCAGGGGAAGCTAGTCGAGCCGCTCCATGGCCACTGCGATGTTGGTTGTGGGAGTTTCCTTGATGAGTTGGTCCCCTGCCATGTTGAACTCACCATTGAGAACACGTTGAAGGCGATAAGGCCGAGGGCCCACACCATTTCCGCTATTTATGGCAGCGTCTGCTTGAGCCTCGGTGAGGTGTTGGCGCTCACGATTGGTGTTGTGAGCCTCTGTTGCCACCCTTTCCTATTTTGTTTCATTTGGAATGGGGGCTTGTTCTGACTGACCATGAACACCGCGTCGTGGAATCTTGGTGGAAATTTAGGGGTGTCTGGTGTAGTGTCATCGAACTATGCCTGGTGAACCGGCATGGTCGAATGTCTCTCCTCGATGTTCTCTCGACTCTGAACCTTAGGACTCTCTTTGTCAAACAAGAGGTACTCGGTGAGGTTGAAGGAGCCAAAGGGTGTCCTATCCAGCCCTAAAAGCATATTGGACGTGTTGTCGTCCTCAGGACCGTGTTGTCGGATTCGGTGGGAATCTGCTCTAGGGATACCATGCCGATCATGGGTCTTGGGTCTTCCAAGACTAGAACCAGCCTTGGATCTAGGTCTAGGAGGTGGTCATCATGTCATCGGGGAGCGGTCGACAGATTCCTCGTGTAAGAAGTGGCTGTGTTGCTCAACCCATGCGGGAAAACGGGTGCATTGTTTCGGCCAGGAGCAATTGGGCCTGCCGCTCCTGGCGCGGGTTCCATCTGTTGTGTGCCACGCTGTCGCCACTGCGCCCCGATCTTGGCAACTGGTGAGGTCGGGCCTACGCACGCATTGGTGCATGTTGATGAACTCGTCGAGTCTGACTGGGGGCGGACCGTGCACGGCAGCCAAATTTGGATCTAGCCTGCATCGACAGTGAGCCTGGATGTGCACACGGCATTCCTGATGGTGCCCCTTGATGTGAACTAGGCTCTCGACCTTTCGTTAGTTCAAGATAAACAACGATTTGGTGGAGCACGACACACCGATCCTGCTTTAGATCACAAAGACCCGAACCTGCAACCTTAGCACCACGTCTCCTCTGGTTATCAACCGTCTCACCAACCAGTTGACCTCGCCAAGAAGGCTAATCCCTGCCTGCGAATCGAAGAACACAAGCAAGAACTCAAAAGTACACAGCTCAAATATTAGGACAAACTGCAGAAATATGATTAAGATCACAAAGTGGGGTTTCACAAACTGATAATGGCGACTGTTCAAAGACAAATTAATCTAAAGCAAAACCCAAACCCTAACGTAGTTGGTGGCTGCTCATTATATAGCCTAAGGGTGTCCAAGGACCCCTACACACGTCCATACACAGCCTCGACACATTACAAGGCCCAAATGGCCCAAAAGATGATGATGCAATGCTCTGACAGATTCTGGACGTCAACTTGTTTTGACGATTTCTATTGATCCCGAAGGAATTTTGATGTGGGTCTACTTTTATTGGTTTCCTTATCAAATTATCTTTCCATCCATATGTGGATCGTTGAAACAAAGTCCGTATGCAACCTGGGTGTCTGTTTTATTGCATGCTGCTCCTGGAGCCCGAGACGGCCTCGAACTTGACTTGGATTGGGCCTCCAACTTAGCTTGAACGTCCCTGCTAGTATCCAAAGGTGGTGGCCAAGGAGGAGGACGTCCAAGGGCTTCTTTGGTGTGTTCCACATCTCCTTGGGGCATGCTCTCACTTGAGTCAGAGTCCCAATGGCGAATAACAAGCCCATGATAATGACGTAGCCCTTGGCAGAAATAGTGATGGAATGTCATGATGAATTGGATGCCTTCCCGATGTGATATTGAGGTAAGACCAGACCTATTGGAAATATTATCAAATAATCTTTCCAACAAGTGCTGATTGACCTCAATCGCACTTCGGATGCATGAGTTATGGCCTTCCCACTGAAGCCCTATCCGGCTGCCGACGAACCGAACGTTGAACTTTGATGAGTTTACCCTTTGAGACACGTTCGTACCTACATTCAAATAAAAACATACACATGTGAAACCAAGTGAATTGTACTAAAAATCATTGTGCAAATGAAGGAACGAACTCACCTTATCTTTAGCCTCTATGGGCGTATGCATAGGTCGCATGTCCTCATCATCCTCTCCTTCTTGACAACAAACCGTCCTCGGTTTGAGCTTAGCTGGAGGACAGGTTGTAGGTAGTAGCCAACATTGCTCTCCTTCTTGAAATGTAACCTGCTTCTTTATAATAAAACTTGGAGATCTCGACATGACATAGTTATAGCTATTGCAGCCCTCTAGTTGATCATATTTATGCATAGTCAAAGGAGATTTCAGATTTGAACAAATAAAGACACGATGCACCATATACTCTCCTTTACAATTATATTTGCCAATAAAGTGATATGTACAGGTAGACAACCATGGCAGTTTAGAACATTTAAGCTTCTCTTCCAAACTACTAAGAGCACACAAAGCATCAAACTCTATATAGCCCAAAGTATTCAGAGAAAATAATAATTTATGCTCATCTTTTTCAGTGTTAATGGGAAACAAATTCTTATTTTCAGCACAATTATTTTGTCCCAAAACAAAAGAATTAGTTGCCTTCATAAGTTGTGACATAGGAATAAGCATAGCACTATCACTCAACTCTGCTTTATCATAAATATTAGTAGAAAGTTCATCATGTACCAAAGGCAATTCAAATTTGGTGTCCACTAAATGTTGCTCTATTAGAGCATGAGTGGTGGACAAATTCAGCTCAGTAGGAGAGTTCTTACTTGAGACATTTACCTGTTCTTTCTCAGTCACATTGTCCTCGTTTTTAAATTCATGCTGCAAAATATTAGTTCAAACAAGAGGCAAAGCAATATCTTCACTTTGTAAAAATTCAGATTTAGATGTTCCAACAAGAGGAAAGCATTATCTTCATTTTGCAAAAGTTCAGATTTAGATGAAGAAACTTTAACATCTGAAACAATCCATTCTTTTCTAAAAGGCTCATTTTTCCTTCTCTCTACTCTCAAGAGATCTTCTTTTATAATTTCAGCAGTAGTCATAGGTACAAGAGTAATTTTTCTACCAAGGTATTTGAACGAATATTGATTAGTAATCACATGGTGCATAACATTATTATCAAATATCCAAGGTTTACCAAATAATAATTGACATGATTGCATAGGTACTATATCAAATTCAGCACTATCTTTATAAGAACCAATGGAAAACTCAATACGTGCAATTTCAGTTACCTTTATCTTATCCCAAGAATTTACCCATTGAATGTAGTATGGATGTGGATGTGGTCTTGTGGTTAGACCAAGCTTCTCAACCAACTCTAGGCTTGCAAGGTTGCCGCAAGTCTCACCATCAATCATAACTCGACAAGGCCATTCTTTTACAACAAAGTATATTTGGAACAATTTGTTGAGCTAGTTTTTCTCCGCATTCTTCATTTGAGAACTGAGCACTCGTTGTGCGATGTCCAGCAATTTATTCTGAAAAAGAAACTCGTTATTTGACATTATTGGCACAATAAATGCCCTATCAACTATTTATGGGTTTGTGGAATCACACCCTCACACACGTCTTACCAAGTTCTTACCAAGTTCTTATCAACGCTAGTAGAGGATGGCAACCAGGGACTTGATTGTGATACCTATGAAGAAGTGGCACCGTGATTGCAAGGTCTTTTTCTGTACTGATCTGAAGTATATATGTGGAGCTTTAGGAAGCTTAAAATATAGTAGCAAGAAATAGCAACAATTTAATTCAGAAATTGCAAGATTGAAAAGTAGTCCCAAGCTAGTCTATGTCGTTGGCCTAAACTCGCCGTGGACCTAGTTCAAGCAAAGCAACGACCTAGTTCAAGCAAAGCAACGACTATACAACTCAGCACAAGGATATAAAAGGATGCAAGCACTTCTGAATTTTTTTCCACTTTTTTAAGCTTTTTTTTGGCTGCGGCTTTTACTTTTTGTTGCAGCTCGTCGCCTTTTACTTTTGTTATTTTATAGAATATGCCGCAAAGTATAGATACACAACTAATTGATTTGGAACCAGCAAATGAAACTCTCCCCAAACCTATAGATGTCAAGGAGATAATTTACTTCCTTCTAGATGGACAAAATCTTGCCTTCTCTGCGTGCTTCCACAATAGAATTCTGAAACTTTGTGCGACTAGCCAAAATAAAATATTTTAATATACTCGGCTAAAACTTGACTTCTTGAAATCTAAGAGCAGCACCCATGGAAAGAATTAGTGAGCTCCACTAGGCAGTCATTTATGTATTCTGCACAAAAGCTTGTGTCCACGCACAACTCTACTAGGGACATGCAACTAGAGATAAATATTGCGATCAAACTGATGGACGACACAAACCAGACCTAGACTCATCTAAGCCAATGAACACAATGACACAACAAGGGACGACCATTTAAAAAAGCAAACTGAAATAAATATTGCAATGGCACAAGTGGTGATAGGATAAGGAGAAAACAATGATGAAACAAATATTTTTTTGGGCCAATTTTCTGGATTTATAGGACGAATCGAAACAAAATTGATCTAGGATAAACATGAACTTGACGGTATACCTTAGCTCTGATACCACTTGATGTGAACTAGGTTCCCGACCTTCCGTCAGTTCAAGATAAACAACGATTTGGTGGAGCACGACACACCGATCCGGCTTTAGATCACAAAGACCCGAACATGCAACCTTAGCACCACGTCTCCTCTGGTTATCAACCGTGTCACCAATCAGTTGACCTCACCAAGAAGGCTAATCTCTGCCTGTGAATCGAAGAACATAAGCAAGAACTCAAAAGTACGCAGCTCAAATATTGGGACAAACTGTAGATATATGATTAAGATCACAAAGTGGGGTTTCACAAACCGATAACGGCGACTGTTCAAAGATAGATTAATCTAAAGCAAAACCCAAACCCTAATGTAGATGAAGGCTACTCATTACATAGCCTAAGGGCGTCCAAGGACCCCTACACACGTCCATACACAGCCCCGACACATTACAAGGCCCAAATGGCCCAAAAGATGACGATGCAGCGCTCTGACAGATTCTGAATGTCAACTTGTTTTGACGATTTCTGTTGATCCCGAAGGAATTTTGATGTGGGTCTACGTTCATTGGTTTCCTTATCAAATTATCTTTCCATCCATATATGGATCGTTGAAAACGGAGTCCGTATGCAACCTGGGTGTCCGTTTTATTGCATGCTGCTCCTAGAGCCCGAGATGGCCTCGAACTTGACTTGGATTGGGCCTCCAACTTAGCTTGAACGTCCCTGCTAGTATCCAAAGGTGGTGGCCAAGGAGGAGGACATCCAAGGGCTTCTTTGGTGTGTTCCACATCTCCTTGGGGCATGCTCTCACTTGGGTCAGAGTCCCAATGGCGAATAACAAGCCCATGATGATGATGTAGCCCTTGGCAGAAACAGTGACGGAATGTGATGATGAATTGGATGCCTTCCCGATGCGATATTGAGGTAAGACCAGACCTATTGGAAAGATTATCAAATAATATTTCCAACAAGTGCTGATTGACCTCAATCGCACTCCGGATGCATGAGTTATGGTGTTCCACTGAAGCCCTATCCGGCTGCCGACGAACCAAACGTTGAACTTTGATGAGTTTGCCCTTTGAGACATGTTCGTACCTACATTCAAATAAAAACATGCACATGTGGAACCAAGTGAATTGTACCAAAAATCATTGTGCAAATGAAGGAACGAACTCACCTTATCTTTAGCCTCTATGGGCGTATGCATAGGTCTCATGTCCTCATCACCCCTGGTCGGGCACATGTTGTTGCTGATGACATTACACCGCAGTAGGAGGCCCGCCTCGGCGAGGAGTTGGAGGTCCTCCTCTGTGGTTAGCAGGCGGTGCTCGGGCCAAAGCCAGATATGGATCTGGTTGGTGTGGGCCACTAGATTGGTGCGTACAACCTCGCTGGTGCCGAGCATTACCATCCTGGTGGATAGGTGGCGACCCACGAGCTGCGGGCAGATCTGGATTTGTGCAGCGTGGCTAGTTAGTGCGATTGCGCCGATGTGGCTGGATAGGGGTGAAGTCCAAGTACTCTGCATGGAGCCGCACCGGAGCAGACCCCACATACTCGAGGAGTTCAGCAAGGCCTTCTCCATGCTGGTCAATCTAGTCGATCAGATCAGAATTTTTGATGCACCTCCCCTGGTAGCGAGGAAGCTCCTGTGGATGTGAAGACCCCAGGGGCGGCCCCAAGATCTGGGTTGTCAGTGAAGTGGTTGGCACGGTCGGTGCTGGTGTCAACTGCACTGCAGCCAGAGCTGGGACTGGCTGTGCTACTCCCATGAACGTGAATGACGTCACCACGCCAGTGGTCTAGGTGAAGGAGTCGATGGTGAGAGAGACACCTATTTCGAAGTCCATGGAAACCGGGAATGAAACCATCTGGATCACCTGCTGATCAGATCATGCACCCCCTACCTGGCGTGCCACTGTCGATGAAACCTCATCGGTAGTCTACCACGGGATACCCTGATGTAGTAGATTGCGGTGAGGGCACGCTAAGATCTATGGCCTAGATGTGAGACACAAGACAAACAACCAGGACAACCAGGGTTTATCCAGGTTCAGGCCGCTAGGAAGCATAATACCTATGTCATGTGTCTCTGCTGCTGTATTGATGAGTACTGGAGTACAATGAGATGAGATCAGATGCGTTCTAGGGGTCCTTGTCTGCCTTATATAGCCAAGGGACAAGGTTACATATCTAGGATTTTCCTATGGTCAGTTACATTGTACCGCATCCTTGGAGGACACGAAGATCTAACCAACTAAGACTCCTTGCATGCCAAGCAGCCTTTAGCACCCGTGCGGCCCACCGACCTGGGTGGTAGCAGACCACCTAGCCCACCGATCAGGAAGATGATGGACCAGCCTCCATCTTTTGGTCTAGGCTATCTTGTACCAAGCAGCCCAAAGTTTAGCCGCGAGGGTATACGGGGTCTATACTGCCACAGCTCCTCAGCGGATGCAAGCTTCTTGTAAGTACTACATCTGAGTCTTTTCTAGTATTTGATATTCTGGTTTTAGTACTTTAAGTATATGATCTTTTACTGGCATATTGCTTGATTTACTTAGTAGAGTGCTCGAGTCTCTTGCAAGGATTAGAGTAGTGAGATTAGTGTAGACATGGTGTCTAGGCCATATCTTGCTAGTATGAGCTGCTTGTCGCACTGCAAGACACCTAGTGCGAGAGTGATAGTCCTCACTAGGCGTAGAGTTCCTTGTATGTGTTGTTAGGCAACTTAACACAGTGAGAGCGAGGCTGAATAGGGTAGTCGTCTTAGTAGGGGTTTTGTCTCCTGCTTTTTCGTCTATCGCCCCCAGTAAGGGAGGAGGTGATAAACCTCGTTATACTTACATTACCATGACCAGATATCTTTGCTAGCTAGACCTCTCTATCCTATTATCCTAGACCCTTTGTTTCATCACTAGACGACTTTGAGCCTAGTTAGTTCACTTCACATTCCCCATGAAAAATACGATACCTGGAATAGTCCCGATGAAGGCTACATTGACTACCTATGCTTGCGGTATATCCGTTTGCCACCTCGGGTGTCAACACCCCTAGGTTTTAGTAGAAGCCAAAAACCCTAGTGGGCCATGGACTTCGACCAATGTGGCACCCATACAGCCAAGCACCGCGATAGCCCGGCCTAGGAGCGAGAAGCCGCGGATTTCAACCGCGAAGCGAAGATGGCCCACGGTGCCCATAGACGGAGAAATAGAACCAAACCGCTGATGTGAATACACCAGGGTTCGAAGGCTGGTCCAGCAATCAGGATTCAACAGTCGCCCCAACCAAAATCAAAGAGTGAGGGGCGCTAACAGGTGGGTCCCAGTGACCAATACCCTGATGTTGGCACATCGGGCAGCACCTCAATGCGCGTTCAAGTTTCACCAGATAACAGTACGTGTGGTTGATCCCTCAAAGGATGGCAATGAGTCCTTGACACCTGATGACTGGCACTCAAGAACTATACGCGCTGACTGACGTAAGCCAAAACTGATCCCCGAGGATCCATGTCAGATACCTTCCTCAGGGGAGGGCCGGGGTTTCACTCGAATCACCCATTTGTAACTCACCGAGCATCCCATTTTGTCTGGCAGGTAAAACATAGGATTGCTCACCCCTGACTTTGGGTCAAACCAAAATGCATAGGGCTACTCGGCGCTAAACTCAGGTTTACATCCAACAAAACCATTAATAAAATAATAAGCGATGCCCGAGGGCTCAAAGCCACGATGAACACCGACTCAAGTAAGGTACCCAAGTAAAAATACGAGAATAAAAGATCATCGCTAACACTTGGGGCTCAAACGCCTTCCCGGGATAAACAGGTGCACAGCATTACAAGCTAACAGATGAAAAACAGCTAAGATAATAAACGATTGAATGGCATCAGTCCGAGTCCTACGACTGGCCGGCCAGCCACCCGGGTACCGATTGACCATCGACAGGAAGCACAAGGCGTTTCCCCATCGTTCACCCTAGATGGTGATGACACTGTGATGCCAGAGTGGATGCAAATAGGGATGTCTCAAAGGCGCTCGACGAGCGTCACGCCTTGGGCGCCCACCGACTCGGCCGTCGCCCATGCTGCCGGATGAATCTGGGCCATATCCTCCTCCGTTGCCATGATGCGGTCAGTGGCAGCTGTGAGCCAGGCATGCAACACATATGTGGCATGCCCGCTCTCAACAATTGCATCACAAACAGTGTCAATAATCTCCCACAAAACCTCTGGATCATGGACTTGATGAAGGTTCACCCCCGATGCCTCAAACAGCGCCAGAAGAGAGTTCGCGTTGGGTGCGAAGTACCCCATCGCCACCCGAGCCACGGCCGAGCGAACCTCTGAAGGTGACGTCCTGGCTGTGGGCGTGGCAGAAGATGGTGGCGCCACATGGCGATGGCGTGGGAAGCACTCTCCGCCTAGGACTCCTCTCGATGACCGACCCCCGGTAGGGCGCCGCCCGCCGTTCATGAGAGCCTGAAGGAAGAAAGGGGGAAAAGAGATTGGGAGCAGGACGGAGTAAGACGAATGATGACGCACCTCGTCTGCCCTCTATAAATAAACTAGGCCGAGAGGGGAGCTGACTCGGGCAAGAACGGCCACTCGGCAGACCCTAACCCCTCACCTACTAGGCCTTAATGACACCATATGAGGAGCGGAAGGGACACGACGGCCCCCTGCCCACTGGAGGCCACGTCCATCAGGACAGGTGCCTAGCCATGATGACCCTCCTGAGGAGACAGATGATGAGGACATGACGAGGAACAGCTGAAGTAACTCATAAGATAGCCCGTGACCTCCACGCTTACAATTCATGCCAAAAGATGTACCATACACATCAGGGCGGCGCGCAGTGAGCAGACTGGGTTTGGTACCCCTACTTAATGCACCTCATCATACTAAGGCTACAGGCTTCGAAACAAGGCAGGTCGTGAGAATCGAACAAAATCCTAAGAAGTGCGGCCCTAGTCCAATCCAATGAGCCCCAATCGTTGTGGCAGGGTCACCGCTCGTCATAGGCCTACGGATTGCACATGAGTTTAGGGCATTGGGATGCATGATTGTTGGTATTTCTTAATGTTGTTACTAGAAGTAGCAACATCACCAAGAAACACCTCAATGATAGTTCTGATCGTTTACAGAACAAGTCCGCAAGTGCATGGAATTATCGTTGTAGCACTTCACCCGAGAGTATTCGGGTATCGTTCATTTATATTTTCCCAAGGAAGGCATGGTGTAATAGTGTTTTGTAAGGACATGAACAAGACGACTATATGATAGAACAATACTCGATGCAGGGGTAAGTCATGATAGATTTATGATAGTGCGACACACATTCGGGCCAACTCAAGGATAAAAGGAAAACAAAGAATGAAAGAATATTCCTAAGCTGAGAACAAAGAATGAAATAATATCCTAAGTGGAGCAAGCATGTTCTAATATAGCCATGCATAGAACCAGCTAATGTCATATGATGTACAGTCTAAGAAATGGGTCAAAGTCGGGAGCAACGGGGGGATCCTGACAGCTGATCTGTCAGCCGATGGGGACATTTATGAACTCCTACAGGACATACAAACATGGGGGATTATGAAGGACGGACAAGACTAGGTCACTCCCCGCCGCCTACCCCTCAACCGAGGCATGCCTTGATATCCAAAGGCTCGCTCGTATCCGGACATCACGCCCGCATACTAAGGAACTACCTATGTCCCCCGCGGATTGCCACCCTATGGATGGACGAGCTAGAACATAGGCAAACCCGAAGGAACATCGAACTGTACATCACTATCTCTCATCTTGCAAATCATATGAACAATGAAAAACAAGGATGAACATGCTAAGCAATTCTCATATAAACTATACTCTAGTTCATACTCATCGAATATAACATGATCAAAACTATACTCTAGTTCTATAGCACAACTAGAACAAAATGAGAGCAAGAACATAATTATATTCATACCGATAATCCTTTCTTCCTAGTACAAGCTCTCTAATGAAGCTTTGCCTTGCTCCAAAGTACTACTAGAACTAATAAAGCTACAAGAAGAGGTAGTGAGGTGGCTCCAAAATGAGGTGTGTGTAGGGAGTGCCTCCTCTCCTCCTTTTATAGGTTGTTGAAGGCTGTTCGGGGGCATAGTCATCTGAGTGTACAATTGCCTATGCTCCACAAGGAAGGCATAAACTGCCTCTCCAAGGATGGGCCCGGACGACCACCTGGCAGGGGCGCACGTCCGCCCCGTGGCGCACACCCGACTTCGACGCCCTCCACCGACCATCTCTAGTCGGTTGGCTGCTGAGTGGGCCTAGACTGTGGTGGTATGGTGCACTCGGCCCAGTTTGGTCCCGAAGTGGACTTCTTCCCTCTTCCTTGGTTTTATGCTTTCTGGAAATCATATTTTCTAAGTGAAATGTCTTGCACTTGGCGTGTATTCCTGTACAGTGACAATTCTCCAAGTACAAGTGGAATTGGGTTAATAGCAAATGTATATGTGTATGTAAATATATAATTCGCCTTTTTTGGTCTTTAATTTGTGGTATAAAATAGTAGTTAAGGACCGCCAACAAGATCCCCCAAGCTTACCCTTTGCTAGTCTCGAGCAAAGCAAGGCTTTGGTTTCTTGATCAGGAGTTGTTGCGATGCCGATCATATTTCAAATTTACCAAGGTTATAACAAAGTTTTCAACTTCAATCTGAATAAATCAGCATGCTATCCACCCTGTTATTATCTCAAAACTGATGGGGCTTTTTAGCTATCCTAGGTCTTGGGCGATTGCAGGATAGAACAGATCAACAAGCATTGCTTATCATTCATCCTAAGATCAACTATCTTTCTGGAGGTTTTAAAAGTTTTTGCAAAGAAATGTAAGTTCCTCAAATAATTATCTCGATCGCTCAATGTGTATGATTACCTCTCCAAAGGCATTATAGTGTTGCCTTTTTATATCCTACCACTAAAACAAAGAGTGGAGTTTTTAGGCAGGTATAAAGGTGGGCATACTTGCATCACATATATTGCTAGGTCAAAAACGGAACCACAAGGAGATACAAGTCATACACTTTGATTGAGATGTGCATGTGTGTGGAATATGAGGAGTTGGAATCCTAATTCTAAGTATTTTTGGTACTCCATGCATCATGACTCCCTTTATTGGATGGAAAGAATCTTTGGAGGAATATGGGCTATAAAGGTAAATGCTTTTTTCTTTTCTTTTCTTTTCTTTTCTTTTCTCTCTTCTCTTTCTTTTTTTCTTTTTTTTGAATGGGGAATTTGGAATTTTTCTTTCTTGTTTATTCACTCATGCCCCTTGGCATGGTTTTCTCTCTCTCTTTTTAGCATAGCCCATATCCTTTATTGGCATATGAAGAATGGAGAGATGTCATGATGGCAAATGCAGGGAGTAGATTTTTGCATAAGGAATGCGCAGCTCTCAGTGTAAGAGTAAGCATTTTATTTGGTGGACAAAAATAGAGCGCAACTCTCAAGGTAAGAGTTCGCGTATCTTTGGTGGATGGAGGGTTGCATGTTGTGCGCAACTCTCAGGGTGAGAGTCGACTTTATTTGGTGGGTGCATGTGAATCTCAATCATGGACATATGACCATAATCTCACTAAGGTCACTACAATTTCACCTAACTCAACATTCCACAAGTAGCATATGACTATAAGGTTTGCAGAACTGAAACATGTCAGATGGCCTTGGTAGGTATTCATAATCATTGAGGAACTTTTGTTTTTTGAATATTTTTTAAAATAAAACTCTGGATGTCAAGTCTCACTTAGAACAAAGTCATAACATAGCCCATGTCACCATATCATATCAGGCAATAACTTAGACAAGATCAAGCATATGCAACCCACTAGTCCAAGATTTTAGGATGAGACATTATTAGCTGATAAACCTAAATCTTAGAGAAAGCTCAATTATAACATGGGTATAGATGAAACAGAAGACAGAGCAACTATTCATCATCTTAACAAGGGTTGAACTAGATATTTGCATAGCACATATATAGAGTGGAGTGACTATTTTTGATCTTTCATATCTCATCATTCTTTATGATAAAAGTAATGATAAAGAATATGAGGTAGAAGTTACCTTTGTGGGAGTCCTCCCCCAAGCTAGCTCTTAACTTACCGTTTGTGATTCATCAAGGAATGTTGCTAGCCATTGGTCGCTGTGGCCTGATTTGTTGTTTGAGGCCTCCCTTTGGGCATTTTGGGGGACTCCCCCCAAGCTTGTCTATTATAATGACATTAAGATACAAGACAACCATGCTTGGGGTTGACAGGTTTATTTGTCATTATAAAATATTTTATGTTTTTATTGTTATTACTATTATTTCTATTATTGCTGAAGGTTACTAAACAAATTTTTATCTCTATTTTCATCTTAAAACTTACCCTAATAAAGTTGATAAATTCCTGCAAGGGTTAGTTCATATGATCAACAAAACTCTTACACTAGCAGATCTGGTTCAATGATCAAACTAGACACCAAGCCTAGCTGGACTAAGGTATACTTTTTGACCTAAGCACCATGCTCAATTCAAAAGAGTCTATAGAAGCATGATCAACACACCTAAACTAAGCACCATGCTCAATTCAAAGTTTTGTATGATCAACCTCCAAACCAAAACATACCAATGTAGAGAAATGAAGCATGAAAAGATAAAACAAGATTCATCCAATAGAGAAGTGAAAACTTTAAATTAATCTAGGGTTCTTTATATCATGAAGGATAACTACTGATTTACCTTCAGTAAGGACTCATCCATTTAAAGTCCAATGAGCATGACTCTTTTCCCTTCACTTTTTGCTTGATGATGGTGCATCCGTGTCTAGAGAAGTAGATGCGAATGTTGACCCTCCTGCCTACCGTACTTGCTTAACACTTTTTTGTGGTTGTGTCTTAGGCTGTTTGTTTTTAATGTTTTATGCCTTTTGAACCCGTTGAATGGGCATCTCATAGTTTTCCATTGCATATGAAAACTAACATGCCCGGACTGGATATGAATAACTGTGTTTGTAGTGTTAAGAAATGGTCTCCCTAGGATCAGAGGTACCTTCTTGTCATTGCCCATGTCTAGAACGACGAGGTCCGTGGGAATGTATGCATCTTGAATTTTCACCAAAATGTCCATGGCTACTCCCTCTGGTCTCCGTAGCGATTGATCTGCCATCTGTAGTTGACAATGTGCAGTGGACAAAGGTCCACTTAATATTTTGTCATATGTTACCTTGGACATAATGCTGATGCTTGCTCGAAGGTCACAGAAGGCATTGTTGAAGACATGTGGGCCGATGGAGCATGTGATTGTCGGGCGTCTAGGATCTTCTTTCTTGGCGATGAAGGGTGGCTCTGTAGGATATCTATTGTTTTCCCAACATAGAGGCTTGCCGAACCTCATTAAGACCATTTTAACAGATTCAAGGGAAGTTTTGGGGTGCCCCAAAGTTTTCCCCAGACCATGAACAGGGAAAGAAACAACAAACTGAGCTAATTGTTTTTCTATCTTTTTATTAAAGCTCAGTTGGTTTCTGGAAGTAGAAGCTAAACTTTCTATTTTATCATTATTTTCAAGCATTTTGTCATGAACCATCAAGTTTTTAGTGAGATATTCAATTGTTTGTGCTTGGTTTAAGACCAGGCCTTTCCAGGAAGGTTGATTCGAATTGTAATTTGAGCTGAAGTTCAAATTACCTCCTTGGTGTTGTGGGCACGATTAGTTATTCCACCCATCATGGACTCCTTGTTGGCGAAACCCATTACTGATGTTGATGTTGTCTCCATGGGTTTTGGGGCAATCATTCCCTGAATGGCCAACATTGCCACAAACTTCGCATGTCAGATGTGAATCCATGGTCTTGACAGTGCCGTACAACGTTTTCTTTTTCAACGGCACGTTCGTCAAGCCTTTGTAAAAGGAGAACCATCTTTGCAGCAAGCATACCAACTCCTTGTCGGTATGCATGCTTTCTTGGGACTTCTCTTCACTCCACCCTTAGTTGGCAGCCATCTTGTTGATGAGTGTAATGGCTCCATTGATGGTGAGTGAGAGGAATGCCCCTCCAGCAGCGGCATCAATGTGCTCCTTTGACATGGGTGTTAACCCGTTGTAGAAGTTCTAGAGCACAAGTCAATTTTCCATCCCATGGTGTGGGCATGCCAGGACATATTCTTGTAACCTCTCCATGCCTCAAGGATTGTTTCGGTTGCATTCTACTAGAAATTGATGATCCTTCCCCTCAGGGCATTGGTTTTGCCCATGGGAAAGAATCTGGTGAGGAACCCTTAGGAACATTTGTTGCGCGTGTTAACAACTTCCTTATCTTGATAGAACCATTGTTTCGCCTTCCTACTAGGGAGAAGGGAAACAAACGGATTCTGATGGCATCTAGTGCAACATCTTTGATAGCAATGGTGTCACATAGCTCTAGGAAGTGTTATAGATGTGCATTTGCATCCTCACTTGGCAGTCCATATAACGGGCTTGCCTGCACCATCTTGACTAGGCTAGTCTAGAGCTTGAAATGCTCGGTACTGATGTTAGCAATGGGCCCAACGGGTGCGTTGGCAACATTTGGCATGGAGTAGTCACAGAGTGACTTGGCCATGAGTGAAGTAGCAGATGGTGCAACGGTGATTGGTTTGTTTGTTGATGGAGTGGCAGAAGAAGAAGTGGCACGAGACTGTTCTTCCTTAGGAGTCCCTCCGAATTTGTGGTGTAGTTGTTCAACAGGGAGAAACCAATCATACACTATCCAGTTTTCATCCATAATAGGAGAAAACATAAAAGGTTAACCAGCATGAGTAATGACTATCATATATGTAAGTCATCTTGAACATGTTCATTAGAATTTTTGTTTACCAGTGCCTTCCTCGGCAACGGCACCAGAAATGCTTGTTGGCATTCTTAACGTTGTTACTAGAAGTAGCAACATCGCCAAGAAATATCTCAATGGTAGTTCTGATTGTTAACAACACAAGTCCACAAGCGCACGGAATTATTGTTGTAGTACTTCACCCGAGAGTATTCGGGTATCGTTCATTTATATTTTCCCGTAGGAGGCACGGTGTAACAGTGTTTTGTAAGGACATGAACATGACAACTGTATAATAGACCAATACTTGATACAGGGGTAAGTCATGGTAGATTTATGATAGTCCAACACACATTCAGACCAACCTCAAAAATAAAAGGAAAACAAAGAATGAAAGAATATTCCTAAGCTGAGAACAAAGAATGAAAGAATATCCTAAGCGGAGGAGGCATGTTCTAATATAGCCATGCATAGAACCAGCTAATGTCATATGATGTATAGTCTAAGAAACGGGTCAAAGTCGGGAGCAACAGGGAGATCTCGGTAGCTGATCTATCAACCGATGGGGACATTTACGAACTCCTACATGACATACAAATGTGAGGGATTACGAAGGACGGATGGGACTAGGTCACTCCCCATCGCCTACCCGTCAACTGGGGCATGCCGTCATATCTGAAGGCTCCCTCGTATCCGGACACCACGCCTGCATACTAAGGAACTACCTATGTCCCCCGTGGACTCCCACCCTACGGATGGACAAGCTAGAACATAGGCAAACTCGAAGGAACATCGAACCTTACTCCTTTCCCATCACTATCTCTCATCTTGCAAATCATATGAACATGCTAAGCAATTCTCATATAAACGATACTCTAGTTCATACTCATTGAATATAACATGATCAAAACTATACTCTAGTTCTATAGCACAACTAGAACAAAATGAGAGCAAGAACATAATCTTATTCATACCGATAATCCTTTCTTCCTAGTACAAGCTCTCCAATGAAGCTTTGCCTTTCTCCAAAGTACTACTAAAACTAATAAAACTACAAGAAGAGGTAGTGAGGTGGTGTTGATACTAGATACACACATAGAAGAATAATCCACAAGCGCATGGATATCGATGAGCACTTCACCTGGAGATATTCCAGAGTATCATTATTTATTTATCCGCTAGGAGAAAATGTGCATCTGACTAGCCCAAGTCTATACTTAACCCCTGAGCTACAGACAAGATAGTGAGATATGAGCAATATATAGAGGATTATTTCGACAGTCTTCCTCTAACCTATGGCAAGCTTTGTGACTATTGCTCTAAGGGGGGCACCTAGGGAAAAGAGACACCTTAGAGAATGCTTAACCCCAGGACACTAAGTCCTACCAAACCTCCTGACAGGATGTGGATTCCAGAGACAACAAGGGGATTGTCACTTCCCCTGCTACTACCACAAATCCGGCTAGATAGGGAGTATCTACAAGTGTTCCTAACCCAAGCACCTCGCTTACGCTACAAACAATTACTCTATTCCCTACCGGTGGCGAATAAAGTAAACTCGTAAACCAAAGAGCAATAATAATAATGAACTTACTAGTATTAGAAGTTGAATTACCGAATGATCCTAGAACCAAGCCTTGGGTTAGGAGACGATCCCGCAGGTACAACTAGAGAGAGACACCGATAGGCTAGGCTTCCTCTAACTCTACCTCCACCCTATACTTTATCAACCTCTCTTGAATGCTAAACTCTAGGGAGGAGATCCATTCAAGGGACCTCTCTCACCTGATCCTCTCTCAAAATAATGAATTAGGGTTTCAAGGGATTCCTCCTCCAGGGGTCAGGGGCTCTACTTATATAGCCCGCTAGGATGCACAACAGCCCTTGAGTCAAACTGACTTAAATAGATGGCTAATATTCATCCTCAAAGGCGGTGGAGGCAGGATCCGTGAGGCGGAGCTTGATTGTTCTAGGTCAGGGGGCTCCCGCCCGAGCCGGTTGGGGCTCCCCTTTGGTCGAGAGCCTTCTCGAATCTTCTAGATTACAGAAAAGTGCCTGGATCCCGATTATCTCTATGTAAACCTAACATGTGGGCCTTTCTTGGTTCTTTTTAACTGACACCCTGCAGATACAGACATTCACCAAAACTCATGAAATTCCATTAGTATAACCCCTATATCTAGATGGTATTTATGTTTAGGTCCTTTTCATGTTTAGTTGATGGTTAAAATTAACACTTATCTACTGTCAACAACTCCCCCAAGCTTACCCTTTGCTCGTCCCTGAGCAAAGATAAACTCAGTGATGGATCAGGAGTTGCTACAATGCTTTCACACCTCAAAAGTACATATGCATTCAAATAAGAACTCTTCTCCAGATTAGAGTGAACTATTCTAACTCAAAACTCACTCATATTACCTTCCACCATGGGGCTTGTAACCATCACTTGGGTCTTGAGCAGTTGAAAGATAGAACGGTCAAGTCAAGCACCATGTTTCTCGCTCTTTGAACAACTATTATTCTGGAGGTTTTGCAAGATTTTCAAATAAAACTCAGAGATTCCTGTGTATGACCCTTTCAAGTCTCTCATTTGTGGTATTTTTGGATCCTCTCCAAGGCATGTATGATGTATGCCTTCTCTCTCCTCTCAGAATATGTGGTATTTGTGGAATTAAGGCATAGTGAGGTTGTGCCTTTTCTCTCTCACCCTATATCTAATATTCTTATGTGGAGCTCATAGGTGGGGAGACAACTCAAACATACTCATAAACATATGTTGCGTAGTTAAACCATGGATCCAGAGGAACTAGTCATACCATCAAATCATATGTGCATGTGAATGAAAGGAGTGAAGTGAGTGATATAAATGGTGGTGATGATAAGGAAATATTTATGAGGGGCAATCAATGATGGTGGAGATCTAAGTCTACATTTGGTCCTTGGGGATAACATACCTCCCTTATTTGGTAATTCTGAAACTCATGAGGAGGAGGACTTGGCTGCTTTATTTATTTTTCTTTCTTGGGACATTTGTCCTCTTTCTTTTTCTTTTCTCTTTCTCTTTTTTTCCTTCTTCTTTTTTTAGAGCAACCAATCCTCTTGATAAAACTATAGCACTAGGAAGTATCAAGTGAAATAACTAGAGCTTTATTGAATGACGAAAAAGGATAGGATGGTGATAAATATTTTGGTGTTCACTCCCAATGTAGGAGTAGAACAATTTATGAGTAGATCTGAATGGAATATATATGTGAATGGATGAATGCGTACTCCCTGGGTAGGAGCAGCATGAGTGCGTGCTTCTAGGATAGAAACAACACAAGATGCATGGAGTGTGTATATATGTGGATGGTACTCCTAGGAACAGAAGTAGCACAGAGTGGATGTAGCATATTTATTACAAATGGGGACATACTTCTGAGGACAGAAGCAACATAGAACAATGGATGGAGAGCACATAATCTTGACTTTAACTGCATGACCAATTCCTAAGGGTCAACACAGCTTAACTACCCGTAG
>CM041645.1:28739414-28796826 GCA_023333625.1 Bothriochloa decipiens
TGTGTCCAAAACTCGGGGCAGTTCGAGGTTGAAAACTAGGTACTTGAAAAGAATTATGGTACATCAACTATTCATCATTTCCATATAAGAGCTTATTTTGTGGGATTCCTTAGTAGGCAAATTCTTCACATACTCTCCTATATTTTATTTAGCAAACTTAATATCAAACAGAAAAACAAATATAGATATAAAAAATAGGGAAATCTTTATTTAGGTTTTCTATGGTTATGCATCTTTTTATTTGTTTCAGATTAACATAGCACACTTAATAAATAAATAAATAAATAAATAAGCTAGTGATACTTAGCTGGATACACGGGGGGTGCTCTCCCCCAAGCTGGATGTTAACGTAGTCTGTTAGTGTTGTTGACTGGCAGTGAATGTGTACTAGTTCTCCTGGAGTGTTAGGGATGGTTGCTGCTGAGACAGCACTCTGACTGTTGAAGACAACACTCCAACAAGGGACAGGATGTCCTTCTGCCTGTTAGCTCTTCTTGATCCTTTAAATTCTATGAAGCTCAAATAGACAGCAAAGCTTGTGGAACTGATTAAGTGTTAGTGATAAACCTCTGAGCCTTGGATGTCTAGATCCTTCTTAGCACATATATATTTTAGCAGGATCTTTAATATTTTTGTTCTTTTATATTTTATGGTATGCAGAAAATGCACTAAGATGAAAACTTATTTTTATGCCACTACCATGGATATCTTTGTGGGCTGTCGCACCACAAAGTTATTCACATGGGGCTTAGCATTTTCTGGATACAATGCATGATGTATTTTTATTTTCTTTTTTCTAATGTAGAAATGGTAAAGTAGATGTGCAACTAATTATGCATTTGAGGGTAAGTAAATATGCTAAAGGAGAATTATGCAGTGCTGAAAAGGAAACATTGATAACTACCAAGTTACCTCTTGGCACGGTGTTCGGTGATTTAGGTCCTCCGAACTGGACCTCTTACCATGTTAATTCCTTGGGTGCTTTATCTGGTCCCAAAGGTGGAGACCATGATAGTTGCACCTCTTGAGATGGTGTCACCCATGTCCACTTCTCTTCCAGTAGTTTGAAGTGAAGTACTAGTTGAAGCTGGCCGCATCTTTGCTCAGTGTGCATGTTCATAGGTCTAGGATCTTCATTTGTAGGATTTTGGGAAGATTCTTTAACCTTGCTCAAAGTGTGTCCTGCTCATAAAGACAAGGCAGAGATCAAGTGCATAGGCTCTAGAGATGTTACCTTTAGTATTGAAGCATGTTGAAGCCATAACATGTTGCGGAAGCTTTCCTTGCTTTGTTATTCACATATCTTGTTCTTGAACAGCTTGTCTCCTTTGTTGCACTCCTTCTTTCTTACCTTACATGACCCTTTGTTCACTCTTTAGTTTGTGCTTGGACCTTTAGCTCTTTTTATTGTTTTATCTCTGCAAAATATTAGTGGACAACACATACCCGAAGGGATATACAAGCTATGATAAGGGCATTGTTGTCACAAAGCTTGTTGGCATAAAAATGTGACTCTTCATGCCAACTTCCTCTCGCAAGTTAGACAGACCGGAGCGTGAATGTCTCTCTGATCCCCGCGACTTTCTCCAGCAGATGATCCAGTTGATCGAGTCCAAGGCATGCTAGTCAATTTGACCCTGAAATTGACAAGGTGGAAAAGAATAGTCAAATTATGGAACCTGCCGGGGTGATTCTAGATAGTTCCTCATGTATGGCTAAATAGCCGATCTAATCAGGGCATTGACTAGAGAGTCAACATCCAACACGCATTTATAAATAAGTTCGATAAATAAATGTGCATGAATTAAGCAACCGATCATGGCATGGTGTAAATAACTAAAGCGAAAGAAAGCATAAGCCATTCATGATACATACTATAAAAGTAAAGAACTGGCTAAATCGGCTATTTGAATGGACATGAAGAGAGCAGAGCCATTAGCTGATTTAGTCTATTCAATACAACACGTAAAAGAAAACCAACATGCATACAATATTCTAGATTAAAACTAACAGATCTACTAAGCAAGCTCAACAAACCAGCTGGTCTAAAACAAAAACATTGTACACGATGTCATGGGTAAAGCTCCTGGTGAATCGGCTAACTTTGCTGATACCGACATGAGAACAAACTAGGTGCATAAACAACATTAAGTCAAAAAGAACTACCGTAAGACTATCTACACCCTAGAACATGTACATGTCACGAACAAGATTGATAAAATCTAGCCAATGAGAGCATGAGACCGATCATCAAAGCAATAAGATTAAACATGATAAGCATTGATGACAATCGAATCTAAACGGATATGAGCCAAATCTATCAATCTTGATCGGGCAAAAGATGTTGTTGCAATAAATAAATAATTAAAAACTAACAACATTGATAACTTAATGAATCTACTAGACTGCCAAATCTAGCAGAGCCGATAACTGGCCACGGGTAACTTAATGAATCTATTAGGATGCCAAACCTAATAGAGCCGATTACTACATGCTAATGCATACAATAGGAGGTCGAACCGGCCCCATCAAACAATAACATAAACTATTGACAAGTGCTAATGCAAGGATAAGAGGTCGAACCAGCCAAATCTTGCATAAACACAATCCCCTTGGCCATACTAATGGTCGATAGGAGGTCGAACCGGCCCTATCTAGCAAGAGTATAAGCCATGACGGTACTTACAGCAAACCAGAGGTCGAAGGATCGATGCAGCCTAGCTAGATGAAGAAACTCACCGAGATCCTAGAAACTAAGGGTTTGGTGGCCGGAGCCGAAAAGATTGTATTGAATGTCGAGAGAGTTTACAAGGTGCCAGGGCTTACATATTTATACCCTGGGCTTTGACCAAGTCCTATCCTAATATGACTTGCAAATAAGGAAAAAGACTCAAAAACTTCCTAATCTAGATAACTTGGGCCCTACTATTCTGTCCTATAGAGTCCCATGTTGTTGATGCGTCGTTCTTCGTGTAATCGGATAGGAGTCAACGTGGCCCATACGCTCCTTCGGTTAGTCGATTCTGGTTAGCCAACCCATCCTGATTTTGTCGATTCCCAAATCTGGCTGTTATCAGCATTTAGCCAATTCCGATAGCACTTCTCTGAGAAGCTTTTACTTGCGTGCTCACCAGCCTAAATTTGGTGCAAACAAAGCTAAAGGTTACTTTCTATGCTACCAAAGAACTTTCTTGAGCATACTTAGCATAGCGTAGTTACTATTCATAATCACTTCTTTCTAAAGGATTGATTTTATTTTCCCATCTTATGTTTTGATTCTCAAATATAGGCATTATGAAATAACTCAAACTCCTAGAAATAAAGCAATAATGAATTGAGAGATTGCAAACCAGCATGTGGAGTGATGGGAGCATGAGATGAGGAAGAACTTGGTTGGATAATCTAGAGAAGTTGACCTTTCTTCCTCATGTCTTAGCTTCTCAATCTCAGAGGTGAGGGTGCAGAACGTTGCATGGTATTCTCTTGTCAATCCTTTCTTGATTCCTAATAATTAGTGGTTGACAAGAGAATGCAACTCCATGGAGTGAGTGCTTTGATTTGTGGATCATGTTTTGTGGCACTCTTCTTCTTCTTGAGTTGTGTCTTCCTTGTGCAAATTTGTTGTGTCTTGCTTCATCTCCACTATGAGCTCATCTCAGGACTTTCTCGATTTGAATTTGGAATTTTTTCCTACAGGGGTTAGTCCAACAAAATATACCAATGTCTATTATAGCAGTTATTAGTTCAATAACCAAACTAGACTCCATGTATAATTGGATTAAGGAAGGCTATTCAATCTAAGCACCACACTTAATTTAAAAACCAATAGAAGTATGCGCAGAACTTCCAAACCAACACTTACTAGGGTAGACAAGGGTAGCATGAAAGCATTATAGAGATTTACTCAAACAGTGTTGAAAGGGCATGATTGGTGTTTAGCGAATTAAGCATGCATTAAAGGTAGGGACAACCAGAGTAAGGTAGCAACATGGCAAAAGATGTATTTATGGAAATATATCCCCCAAGCTTGAATTTTGCAACAATCAAGATTGGATGAATTAATTCAATGTTGCATAATGGTTGGTTGGACATACCTTGCATTTGTCATTCCTTTGATCTTTTTGCTCCGAACTTGGAAAGGTTAGTGACATGAATATTATCGATGTCGTGACCCCCAGGGGCCTAACACCAACTAGTAACTATGTGCTGTGTGCTCATTAATCCGGGTGGTGATGCAAGAAGAACACATGATTTATTCTGGTTCGGGCAAAGAAGGCCCTACGTCTAGCGGGAGGGGAGAGACTGTATTATCTTGCACCGAAGTGCTTGTATAGGGGAGATACAAGCAAGTGTATGTGGAAAGGAGCAGGGCCTAAGTCTAGGAGCGCTGGTCATAAGCCTTGCGTGTGTGTGGGTGGAAACCGAGTGAGTTTGAATGAGTTCCCCTCTCTTAGCTAGCCCTGGCCCCCTTTTATAGTCCAAGGAGGGGCATGGGTGTACAAGAAGCCCTAGTGGTGTGGTGAGGGCCATCGTAAGCAATGACATCAAGGAGCGATCATGTCGTGGACACTGTAGAGGCGTGCGCTGAAGCAAAGTCGAGCCCTGTTGCAGCGTGTGTGATGATGAGATTCGCCCTTCTGAGATGTCACGGTGAAGTCGATGATTGACAGGTCCTGATAATGACGCTGGCATGCCTCAGTGGCGTGGTGAAAGTTGTGACCTCCTGTTAAGGGCATACAGTTTGCAGCAGACGGTGTACGAGGAGTGGTTGAGTCACTGACTAGGGCCGCTGAGAGCCTATATCGAGGGGTATCCATGGGGCCTCGAGGCCGTGTGGATAAGGGTGAACCCTGAAAATCCAGGTACAGATGTTGACATTTGCGTTTCGCGGGGGTGCTTGATGAGGCATAGTGTTTGGTACAGAGGAATAGTGTCTTGTACGAATCAGCGTTTCCCCAGGGATAGGCGGTAAAAGGTGGACGTGACCTCTGTACTTACCCATCATTACCATCGCTGTAGCCATGGGGGTTGGCAGGGGCAGGTGAAGCGCATTAAACGCCCTGACCCCCGTACAGAAGTAGGTGGATCGGGAGAGTGTAGCAGTCGACGGGGGGTCATTCGCCAGCATGGACTTTCGTCACTCGAGGGGGTGCTCGGTCGGGCCTTGTTGCTCGAGGGGGTCCGTCGTGCTAGCGTCGTCCTGGGTCGTCATCCGAAGGTAGAATACGACACCGTTCATTTTGTTTTATTTATTTCAGAAAATGCTATTTTATTTAAAAATTCATAGTAATTTTTATATAGCTTCAAAAATTATAAAAAATTTTGTGTATGCTCTTATGATGTACTCTACCTAGAAAAAACATAAAGTGCCAAATTTGAGTAATCTTTGCATAAATTAAAATTAGCTCTTTTAATTGAAAAATGCTTCTTCAATGATTTTTTTAATAAATAAAATAATTGGCTTTTATTTCTAAAAATTATTTTGCCATCTAATTAGATCAAGAGTTTTGCAAAATAAAATTTTAAGTAGTTAGAAAACTTTAGTTTTATGCCTTTATTTTATGCTTTTTAATTAATTAATTAACCCTTTTAATCATGCTTAATCATTATACGAGTTGTTTGACTTTGGAATTGATTGATGACCTTGGGTCATTAACCTTAATGACCTTTGGCACTTTTATTAATTATTTGAGCTTACCTTAATCATGTCATTAGGGCTTAATCAATATTATTTTATGTGTTTAATGAACTTCATTAATGAAGTAGTTAACCCTAATAAACTTTGTAAGTTTTGTTAGCTTGCAACTTTATCGTGAAAATAGAGTTGTCCTTTAGTTATTTAAGATGTTATGCTTTCATCCATGTATCATCATACATCATGCCATGAGCTCATCATCCTAAAACATACATCATTATTACGTGTAGTTATTTCGAGCGTGAGGTGAATCATGGCGAACTACCTTCGCAAAGTGTCGTCCACCAATGATGTTGAAGCCCTTATCCATGGTGTTGGTATCCTCCATCCATGGTGTTGGTGCCAAGTCTAACACCTATGTTCCCAACGAGAACTAACTATTGCTGCAACAAAGGCAAGCCCCAGATGCATTTAAACCATATCCTTGTTTTTATAAAAGTTATCACTTCAGTTATGAAATGCTGCATTAGGGAATAGGAGTTGAGTGAAAACCTACCAGTTGCATTTACCTATCTTATTTCTATATTCCTTGTTACCTGTTATTTGGAAAATGCATAGTAATGCTTAGCCCTGCTTAATTAGATTGGTTTTCAAAAAGTAAAAGAATAAAAAAGATGAGGTTGGCTTCACCTGTTGGAATCATGATGATAGTTAATAAATCGAGTCCGGATGGCTAACTTGTATTGGGAAAGGAGTCCCTCTGTAGTGTTTTCGTCTGTTGATGACCTAGGCCCGTTTGTTGTAGGCCCGCCTGTGATTGAGACTAGAAAATCCACATACAATGGTGTGGTATATCGTGGGTTCGCGCCCCACGTATATCGTTACACTGTGGGTCAGAGGTCCCATGTGTATCGTGTGGTTGATATACTTTTGGGTTGGTGCCCACGTATATCGTATGGTCTATTATGCATGTTGGTTGGAGCCTCATGTATATCAAGATCTAGGTCCCAACTGGGTATAATCGATTCGAATTGTCGTTGCTCCTCGAATAAGGAGACTCTATCACCTGACCTACATCGTAGTAACAACTTAAATGTTGAGTAAAGAATAAGAATGAAGTTGGTTGGTAAGCTTGAGCTAGAGCAAGATAACTTTACTTTCTGTTATAACTCATGATGAGTTAAAACTTGATCCACAAAAGCTTTTCTACAAAAATCCTTTTCTTGCGAGCCTTACCTTGTCCCTCTGGCCTGCATTTCTGAGTCTTCACCCCTCTTTTTCGTCGGGTTAGTCTTGTTGAGTACTTTTTGTACTTAGGGTTTGTTGAACCCCTGTTGCAGGTTCTAATTGGTGTTCGAACCTATGTCGGTGGGCTCAACATGATCTAGTTGCCCTCTCCCAACTTAGGTGCTCTACCTAAGTTGTCTTCTGTAATTCTACTCTGCTTTCGCAATTGAAGTTAAGTTTGTAAAGGTTAACTTATTCATATATTTTGTAAATTTAATTGTTTTATTCTTTCACACTCTGATGTATATTTTTATAACAAATGTTGTAATGTTGGAGCTACTCCTTTGTTGATCCTGGTATGAGTATAAAATGTGTTTTAATCGGGGTTCTTTGAGGACACCCAACAGACTTTTTAAATGGTATGGAACACATGCATGGTTATTAAAAGTCTGTTAAGATAATAACAGGTGCATGCGGGCCATATTATTTAGGAGGTTCTGCCACAGCTGGTATCAGAGCTCTTACAATGGATCAGCTACAACATTACATTTGAAAACTTCCAAATGAATTTACAATATAAAAGTTTTTGAAGAATACAAACTAAAAATGGCTCCTTATCTATCTTCTTCTTGCTGGAAGACTTCATGAAGAATTTTGATGATTCAAGTAAAAAGATTCCAAGAAGTTCTTCAACTCTTCTATGAAAGGTCGAGAGGAAAGTCGACTTCATCGACAAACCTCTACTGAAGTACGTTTGAATGATTCATCTTCGAAAATGAAGATAGTGTATAGTATAATGCCCTATATATATACTAACATGGTGAAGACGAAGTGCTTCTAACGTTGAAAGGATGTATAGGACGGGCATATCTCATATCATGCATAACATGATGGTATAATGATCCTCACAATTCTCTCCTTATATTCTAGGAACAGCTATTGTTCTTTGTAGCTGTTCTATTGATGAATCTCGTCTTGTACCAAGTTTTGTTTACCAATTGATAATCTTTATTCCATAAGTTTCTAATCCTTGGGAGATTTGTGGAATACACCTTGATATATACCATTACCTTAAAACTCGAACCTGGTACAAATCCTTGATTCCATTGTTAAGTATGTGTCACTCCTTGATTCTTTTCAACTCCGACACATGCTACCTCCTTGACGTCATGTAACGATGAATATCTTGCTCAAATATCATTTTGAACGTGTCCTCTAAGGTACCATGATCCTAATTTGGAAACATCATCGAAGCCTGGGGTCTCTTGTGGCTCGCGACCATAAGGAAATACAGCTGGGCATTCGTCATTACCCAGGTCTATGATCGTAATCCCTTATAGTCCATAGTTAGGGTGTTTTCATTCTATCAACACTTCTTAGGGATTCTAAGTTGTCCTTTGAGTTCCTAAACGCCTTGTGATGGTGACCAACTTCTGATATCAGTTACCTACTCCATGTTTTGAGATGTGGGTTACTCCTATTGTGCCCTATAGTGGTGTCGTGTTTCATAACCCTGGTGCCGCGACGGAACCTAGAGTCTCTTGTGTGACCTGGGCACACAAGTTTCTACTGGGTGCACGCAGGTATCGAGGTTTGTGGGTATGAGCTACTATAGCTTCGCAACTAATGTACCCCTACTCTTCGAACCTATCCTAAGCATCTTTACTTTAACTCCCTTGAAAACCTAAGTACTTTGTTAGTTGCAACCTCTTACATCTCTTGGTTGTAACTCTTGAATCACACCTTGTTGTTTTATGAACTTCTGTCAAGATTGATTTACTTGACACATTTTCTTTTCCATTGCTTACCCCACGGGATTTTGTTGCTCCAAAATCTCGGGACGAGATTTCTTTAAGGGGGTAGGATTGTAACATCCCAGATGTTAGTACGTAATTAAAATATTAATCAAATGTATTATCAAGCATAATCATTGAGCATCATGGCATAAATGCATTCATGTTTTAATAATGTCTTTTATGTGGTGCTTTGTTTTATACATAAAATGATGATGCTTAGGGTTATTTAAAGTTCCTTTATCAATTTATGTGTTCCTGTAAAAAGTTGAAACAAACTAAAATCTTGTTTTGTCTTCTGGTATTTTGCAATCTTGTGTATTAGGTCAACCAAGATATGTCTCAACTAAAATAAGTTTACATTTGTAGGTTGGTTGTGTTATTGAAAAGATGAGTTGGTTGATAATTCAAAAACTACTTTCAAAACCCTGTTTTACTCCCTTTTAATATTTCAAAATCTATAAAGAATCTTAGATTGGTTCCAAAAGCACTTTTGTAGATCTTGTTGAGACTTACAATAGTGGTATTCAAAGTTTTTCAAGTATTAACAAAGAATTTCAAATGAATTTGAAAATACAAGTTTTGAACACTTGATCTTTTTGATTTTAAATTCATATTTCAAAATTTATGCATATTTTGGGAAAACTTTTTATAAGAGAAATGTTTGGTTTGAAAAGTTGAGCATTCACTATTTTGGAATATTTTCAAGTTATTTAGAAAAATCAAAAGATATTTAATATGTTTGTTTTAGGGGTTTATTCTCTTTTTTCTCCCTTTTCAAAAATTTGAGTTCAAAATCCAATTTCTTTGCACAATTTGATGTTCTTCATTTTGACAAAAGGGCAGAGTATGAAATTCTAAACATTTCATAGATTGGGAGTTTTTCAAATTTTATTAAAAATTTTAGAGTAAATTGCAATTTTCTACGAGTGGCAATTCTATAAATAAGTCAAATCGCGAGTGACGTGTCCTTCTTAGACGCCGGCACACGCCGCACGGCTTCCATCTGCTTCCAGTCGCGCCCTTGACCACCAACGTTGCTTCGAAGCATCATGGACGTCCTTACGTGGCCCCTCGACGTGCCCTCGTCCCATTCCTTGCCTCTTCCTATAAATAGAAAAGCTCCGCCGCCGCCGTGCTCTGTTTCCACCACCGCCGCGCTGCTTCTTCATGCCGTCACCGTCGAGCCGTTTTTGGTCGAGCCAACCATGCCAAAAGCTTCGCCTCACCTCCACGTTCCTTACAGTCTAGCTCATTTCTGTTCTCGCCGTAGAAATCACCCGGCGCAGCGTCATCTTCTTCAGCGTCGGCAACCGCCACCGCTCCACCGTCGACCATCGTCCTCCACCTTGTCTCTACCACGCCTAAGTTGAGCATAGACTTCGCCTCGACCCACTAGAGCTAGCCACGCCCTCGCTTTAGCCTCGCCCGCGACGTGGCTGTCTCGCGGTCGGCCGCCGTACAGCCACAACCGCCTCGCTATCGATAGCACCCTAACGTGCTGTCTTTTGTATCCAGTAGTCCCAAAAGTTTTGCTTTTTCATGGTGATCGCGTAGGACCAAACCGCGTTGAAAAAGATCCAGCCGTTGGCAAGTTACGCCATGGTCAACATCTCCCTGCGCGCGGTCAACGACCAAAGGTAGAAGACGACACTGTTTATTTTGTTTTATTTATTTCAGAAAATGCTATTTACTTTGGAAATTCATAGTAATATTTGTGTATGCTCCAAAAATTATAAAAAATTCATAGTAATATTTGTGTATGCTATTTACTTTGGAAATTTATAGTAATATTTGTATATAGCTCCAAAAATTATAAAAAATTTTGTGTATGCTCTTTATAATGTACTCTACCTAGGAAAAACATGAAGTGCCAAATTTGAGTAATATTTGCATAAGTTAAAATTAGCTCTTTTAATTGAAAAATGCTTCTTCAATGATTTTTTAATAAATAAAATAATTGGCTTTTATTTCTGAAAATTGTTTTGCCATCTAACTAGATCAAGAGTTTTTTAAAATAAAACTTTAAGTAATTAGACAACTTTTGTTTTATGAATTTATTTTATGCTTTTTAATTAATTAATTAACCCTTTTAATCATGCTTAATCATTATAGGAGTTGTTTGACTTTGGTATTGATTGATGACCGTGGTTCATTAACCTTAATGACCTTTGGTACTTTTATTAATTATTTGAGCTTACCTTGATCATGTCATTAGGGCTTAATCAATGTTATTATATGTGTTTAATGAACTTCATTAATGAAGTAGTTAACCCTAATAAACTTAGTAAGTTTTGTTGACTTGCAACTTTATCGTAAAAATAGAGTTGTTCTTTAGTTATTTAAGATGTTATGCTTTCATCCATGTATCATCATACATCATGCCATGAGCTCATCATCTTAAAACATACATTATTATTACGTGTAGTTATTTCAAGAGTGAGGTGAATCATGGCGAACTACCTTCGCAAAGTGTCGTCCACCAATGATGTTGAAGCCCTTATCCATGGTGTTGGTGTCCTCCATCCATGGTGTTGGTGCCAAGTCTAACATCTATGTTCCCGACGAGAACTAACTATCGTGCAACAAAGGCAAGCCCCGGATGCATTTAAACCCTATCCTTGTTTTTATAAAAGTTTTTATCACTTCAGTTATGAAATGCAGCATTAGGGAATAGGAGTTGAGTGAAAACTAACCAGTTGCATTTACCTGTCTTATTTCCATATTCCTTGTTACCTGTTATTTGGAAAATGCGTAGTAATGCTTAGCCCTGCTGAATTAGATAGTTTTTCAAAAAATAAAAGAATAAAAAAGATGAGGTTGGCTTCACCTGTTGGAATCATGATGATAGTTAATAAATCAAGTCCGGATGGCTAACTTGCATTGGGAAAGGAGTCCCTCTGTAGTGTTTCCATCTATTGATGACCTAGGCCCCATTCGTTGTAGGCCCGCCTATGATTGAGACTAGAAAATCCACATACAATGGTGTGGTATACCGTGGGTTCACGCCCCACGTATATCGATACACTATGGGTCAGAGGTCCCATGTGTATCGTGTGGTCGATATACTTTTATGTTGGTGCCCACGTATATCGTATGGTCTGTTATGCATGTTGGTTGGAGCCTCATGTATATCGAGATTTAGGTCCCAGCTCGGTACAATCGATTTGAATCGTCATTGCTCCTCGCATAAGGAGACTCTATCACCTGACCTACATCGTAGTAACAACTTAAATGTTGTGTAAAGAATAAGAATGAAGTTGGTTGGTAAGCTTGAGCTAGAGCAAGACAACTTTATTTTTTGTTATAACTCAGGATGAGTTAAAACTTGATCCACAAAAGCTTTTCTGCAAAAATCCTTTTCTTGCGAGCCTTACCTTGTCCCTCTGGCCTGTATTTCTAAGTCTTCACCCCTCTTTTTCCTCGGGTCAGTCTTGTTGAGTACTTTTTGTACTCAGGGTTTGTTGAACCCCTGTTGCAGGTTCTAATTAGTGTTCAAACCAAGGTTATGTCGGTGGGCTCAACCTGATCTGGTTGCCCTCTTCTATAATTCTACTCTGCTTCCGCAATTGAAGTTTAGTTTGTAAAGGTTAACTTATTCATATATTTTGTAAATTTAATTGTTTTATTCTTCCCCACTCTGATGTATATTTTTGTAATAAATGTTGTAACATTGGAGCTACTCCTTTGTTGATCCTGGTATGAGTATAAAATGTGGTATAATTGGGGTTCTTTGAGGACACTCGACAGACTTCTTTAGTGGTATAGAACACATGCATGGTTGTTAAAAGTCTATTAAGAAAATGACAGGTGCATGTGCGCCATATTATTTAGGAGGTTCTGCCACATTATCCAAGTACCCGACAGTAGCCCCGAGCCTCTGCGCGAGTGCTGGCACTCACGCGGAGGTTCATGGTTTGTAACTTTTGTCGTCTTCTGAAGGGTACGTGGGAGTGTACCCTTCGAAGGTAGCCCCCAAGGCCTCGGGGGACTAGGTAGGACTCCTCTGTGGGTTCTACACGTTTCTTGTTGAGGGGTGCTCATTCGATCGAGAGTAGTAGGTGCTCTTGAAAAGTTAAACTAACATGAACTGGAGTCGTAGTGCCAGTTCGAGGGCTATTCCGAGCCTTGGAGCCCCCGGTTATATTCAACCCTCTTTCGTCAAGGGGTGCCAAGCATAGTCAAGCCCTCAGGCCTCGCATGGCTAGGGTTTTGATAGCTTTTGGTGAGACACCCCATGAGTCCTTTTGATCGAATGTGGGGCGAGGAGTGCCGTACTACCCTCGATGGGCGAGTTCCGACATCCTTGGTGAGCTGTTATCAGGAAATCCAAGTGAGAACTCATGCCCCATTCGATAGGGGTCGACTAGTGGCCGCGGAGGTGTTCTCATTAAAGCCAAACAAGCTAATGTGTGGATGTCGTTCCCGTTCGCTAGGGGCCGGTGGCTCAATGCCTCCCTTTGAGGGTATTCCATGAGCGTCTCTTTGTTTTGGCCTTGGACATGTCCTAGGGGGTCTCGAGAGTTTGTTCTCGAGCAGGGCCTTGGGTTGGCTCCCCCTCAGTCACCCCTGACTCAAGTGCTCGAGGGCGGCTGTCGAACCCTGATCGAGGGCCAGCCTTCGCTCCCTCGAGGCTTAATGTGGGGCCGAGGCCTGTTTTCCTTCTCATAGAAGGCATTGACTAAGGATGACTCTGTCCTTTCGTCCATTGGGCGCACCTTTTTAGGCGAGAGCTGAAGCGGCGCGGTCATGGTGGACCCAGGCAACGGCTAGAAGCCAAGCGGGCGACGTGTGTGCCTGTCGTGGGAATCGAGGGAGTGGTTAGGTGAGCGCAAATAAATGCATGCGGTTCGCTTACCCCCCTTCGGCCGAATCCGCCCGTTGCCCTTCTTTCTAGCTATATGTTTGGGCAGGTAGGGATCCGTCTGTTCCCCACTTTGCCTTTTTGCCTTCCTCGATGCCGCCGCTATGAGAGGAGTCGCCCTATTTGTTAGCGCCAGAGGGAGAGCAGAGAAAGAGAGAGATAGAGAGATTGGGCACCTTCCTTCCCGCCCCTCCACTTAGCAGATCCGCGTTGCTACAGATTCTTCCCCTAGAAGATTGGCGCCCATTGACTGTGACAAGGTAGGAGTTGGAAGAGCTGGTGGACGAGGGGCTTCTCCGTCCTGTTGTTTTGTCTGCCCGGCCGGAGTGGTTGGTGCCACCGAGGGGGACCGGGAGCCGAACCCACTGACGGGGTACGTGGTGAGCTTCGTCAAGTTAAACCAGATGGGGCTCGGGTCTCCTCCAAGCTGATTCATGTGGGCGCTGACCCACCACTATGAGGTTGAGCTCTAGCACTTCTCCCCCAATGCCATCTCCAACGCGACGATCTTTGCCGCTGTCTGTGAAGGATACCTGGGGATGGAGCCACACTTGGAGTTGTGCCTCCATCTCTTCAAGGGAGAGCACTTCAACAAGTCAAAGTTGGTGGGGGTGAGGAGCATTGTCCGCGAGGAGTTGCAATTTGGCGCTGAAGCGGAAGGAGTTGTACATCCCGATGGGGTTGATCTCCAACCACGGTGGATGGCACATCGGCTAGTTCTACATCCAGAACAATGAGGATCTGCGGCCACGCTACTCCGGGCGTGTCATTACGGAGTGCCCGTTCCATTGGCCACACGGCTTGGCGGGGGATCTCCAGGCATGGCTAAACCCCCTTCTCA
The DNA here is from genome assembly GCA_023333625.1 of Bothriochloa decipiens. Taxonomy (NCBI): domain Eukaryota; kingdom Viridiplantae; phylum Streptophyta; class Magnoliopsida; order Poales; family Poaceae; genus Bothriochloa; species Bothriochloa decipiens. Next base: position 28,753,775 of record CM041645.1, read on the forward strand.
CCGCACTGTAGTCTCTGAGTGATCGAGGGCTGAACGCCGGGATCATTATCTCAGCGTTTCATAACTGGAGGGTGCTCCCTCTGATGGCGCGCCAGCTACGCCTGGATCAGATGGGACCTGAGGCATCGCCCGAGAAGCTCTAGGCGTGCTGGATATCAGCCGAGGAGCTGCCCCTCGACGAAGTCACGAGGCGGGTGAGGGGGGTCGCCGGCACCTTTACCCCAGAGGAAGTGAATGGCATCCCGATGCTTCTCGATGCCGGTCACATACAACTGGTAAGCCTGTTGTCTTGTTGTGCTCGAGCCCCTTTCTTCTTTGGCTGAGTCTTACGTTGGTTGTCGTTGATTCGTGTCCAGGGGTTCATAGACTTTAGGATGTCAACGCCCCCGACCAAGGAGGACGACCCTGATCAGTAGGTGAGATGCTTTACTGATCAGCAATTAAAGAAGAAGAACAATAATGAAAACAAGAAGATGAAGGAGAGAAATCTCAAGCGCTAGGCGCTCGAGCAGTGCCAGGCTAAACAAAGGCGTGACAAGCTTCCTATCGTGGAGTCCCCCACAGAAGAGGATGAGGAAGAGGAGGATGATGATGATGACGACAACGAAGGGATGGTGTTGTGTCTCGCGCCCCATCTGGCCTCTTCTCCTCGTGCTGACGTGCATTCTACGTAGGAGAATGTCTTGGAGCAGCCCGTCACCCAGTCATCGAGGGCAACCTCGGGGCGACCTCGAGAGAGAATGCCAGCTGAACCCTTGACTCGCAGTGGGTCATCATCCCACCACGTGTGTAGCAGGACTCCACTGGCCCCATCTCAAGGTTAGTCTGGTCCATCACCTCTCCGGACCAGGTCCTCGACGCACAGCGAATGGACCCGGGACCGGGCCGCCTCAGGGGAGCGGGTGACATCGTCCTTGACACCCAGGGCATGGACTCGGGGCCAGACGGCCACGGTGGAGCAGGGAGGCCCAAGGACATTGACTGATGCCCTAGGCGGTTCTGGGTTTCGAAGAGGTACTGCTCAGAGGGGAGCCTCAAGGCCCCTGAGCAGTAGGGTAAGTCTCATCGTCCTGAGTTCTCTTTCTTGTCCTTGTGATTCGTGAAATTGTTATGTGCTTCTCCTCTTGTGTGTTGTAAGGCTCAAACACCCAGTGGAGGAGGCGAACCCCTCACCGGCAAAATGGCTCAGGGTGGACGTGGCCGCGAGGATGGCGGCTACAGTAGGAGGTGCGACCTCGAGACCCTTGTTGATGTCGGAAGTGGCTTGGTTATCGCAAGCCTAGGCGGCAATTATTTGGGGTAAACTAACAGGCTTCGCTCTCATTGCAGGCTCTAGCGGCTCAGGGGCCATGGCGGGCGGTGAATCCGTCTAGGGCCAGACGCCGAAGAGTGTGGGTGTTGCCCCAATCTTGATGTTTGCAGCCTCTCCCACTGGCCAGATCGAGGCCCCACTATTTCACTCAAGGGAGAGCCCTTGACGGTCGTGAGCCGGGGTCAAAAAATGCCCTGATCGTCCTGGAGGACGAGGAGGCCGTGGTTCCCCTTCCTTCTACGGAAGGGTGGGAACCGTGGCCGAAGGGATGGCAAGAGGTGGAGGTGCAGCGAAAGCGGCAGCAGGAGAACCAGTAGAAGAAGGAGGAGGAGGAGCAGCTGCAGAAGCGGCAGGGGAAGGAGAAGCTGTAGAAGCAGCTGGAGGGGTTGGCCTTGAGCCAGCCCAAGCAACGGCATGAGGTAGAATGGCCGGCATCGAGCCAGCCAGAGCAACCGCAGCAATAGCAACAGTAGCAATTGCAGCAGCGATAGCAGCAACAGGGGGATACGGCTCCTTTGGACCCGCCACCTCATCGGCAGGACGAGCCGCTAGTGGAGCCGGTGACCTTGAGCCTCTCACAGTAGCAGGGGAGGCCACGACTACCTTGAGCCAACCGCTGCTACAGTATAGCATGGCACAGTAGGTGTTGGTGGTCTCGAGCATGTGGCAGTAGTAGCATGAGGAGACGGCCACCGCAAGCCTGTTTATATCGCATCGGCAGAGGAGGAAGATGCCCTTCTGCTTGCCGGGGCATCCGCCACTTGGGGAGGCCCTCGCAGCCCCAGCTGGTCTGCTCCCGGCTTTATTTCCATGGCGGGGCTGGCAAGCAGCGAGGCTGAGTCATTGAGGGCCAGAGCGGAGGATGAGCCATCGTTCCCTACCTTGGCCGAGTGGGTGGCTCGTTATGGCGGTTCGCTTGACATGGTGAACCATATTGCATCGTCGGTGCGGGAGAGGATCGAGAGCGCCCTCCCTTCTTGGGGCTAGGAGCCCCTCCTGCTCCGGGACCTGCTGGAGCCTGACTCCGCCGGGATCAAGGTGGATGATCTGTCAGAGGTGGTGCGCTAGGAGCAGGTGGAGGAGTATCAGGTGTGGACGGCGCACGCTGTGAAGCTGGCCGTTGAGGTCATCACCGAAGACCTAGGCTAGGCCTTCTCGGTGCGCGATTTTCTGAGCATGCCTGGTATACACAGCTTTTTGATTTGATGTCTGACTTCCTGCTTCTTGTTTCTAGGATCTGAGGAGGCGCTCCTATGTGAAGTCCTAGTTCCTTCACGTGACGTGGGATGGACAGGAGCAGGTGCAGCGCCAACTCAAGGCCAGCTTGTCTGCCCAGGACGAAGTGGCCCGAGCCAAAGAGGAGGTGAGGAAGGCTAAGAAGGAGGCCACCTTGGCCAAAGAAGAGGCCAAGAAGGCCAAGAACGACGCCGGCTGTGCCCACAAGGAGGCATGAAAAGCCCACGAGGGCCTCTCCCTGTCGACCGAGCGCATCTAGTTGCTCAAGGTGGAGGTCTGAGACTCCGCGGAACGCATCAAGGGGCTCGAGGCCAATGTTGCTTAGGTCTTCGAGGCCTGCAACACTCTCAATATATCAGCCGGGGAGGAGAAGTGTCGCGTCGATGCCCTTGCTGCCCAGGTCACCACGCTAAAGGGGACCCTTCTGCAGAAGGAGGAGGCCATCGCCCTGGCCGGCAGGACGATTGAGGACCTACAGTTCGAGAAGACGAAGGTGGTTCTCTCCTTCAAGGCGGCCCAGAAGGAGCGTGACGAGGTGGTGGATGCGCGTGCGGCCCTCAACACCCACTGCACTAGTAAGTATTCTTTTCTAGTTCTAGGCTTCTTGTCTCTATATCCTCGCTTGCCGCAATCGACTCCTGCTCTACCTTCCAGACCTCAAGGCTAAAATGCTCGCTGTTCGGACAGCTTCTAAGGCACTCCAGGAGGGTCTTTTGGCTAAGGCGGTGTTGACCAATAGGCTTTGCACCATGATCAACAGACTCTACGACTCCTAGGATGTCGAGCCTATGGAGGAGGCTGGGAAAGAGGTGCGTGGGACCGCTCTCGTCGACCGGCTGTACCACCTCGGGGCTGCCTTGAGGGATCGCATCCGAGATACGCTCCACATCGATGTGAAGCGGGCGATGGCGGTCGTCTATTCTAGCTTCATGTACGACATGGGTGTCATCTCACATGGCTTTATCTCTGACCCTGACAAAATGGACATCGAGAATGAGGAAGTACATTAGGCCTTGATCGAGATGGACAAGGAGCCGAGGGAGCGGTTGGCGAAGCTGTTTGAACCCGAGGTCATTCCTTTCGATGGTAAAGAAGGTGATGATGACATGGGTGATGGCGACAAGGGCCTGTGCGCCAAAACTAGGCAAGAAGGCCCATGTAATAGATTAGTTTTTGTGACATGGTGATATCTTGGCCCTGGGGCCTTAAAAACAATGCATCATGATGGATGCTTTTGGATGTTTTTATCTCGAGTTTCTTGTCTCCCTTTGCTTGATTCTTACTTTTACCAAGTTTTTGATGCACGCTTGAGTCCCTCGAGGGGTGTGCGAGTGGAGGTACCGTAGCGCAAGGGCATAGGCAAGCTCCTGGCTTGACAACCCTCGACCCTTAGGGATTTTGAGATGTTTTTGACTAAGTAAAAGAAGTCAAAGCATAGGAGAGGAAGAAGGTCGTCGAGTTTCAAAAACACATGCAAGCTTTTTTGAGGACTTTGGGGGGTTCCCCCTCTTGTAGCCCCCGAGGGATGCTCAACTCTGAGGAAGCAGAGTTGAGGCTACCTTATGTGAATGAATAAGAAAGTATGCTAAATCGAAGCCATTTTCATTTATTCATTCATGATGCCATAGCTGTACAAAATGCAAGAAATGTACAAGACCTCGAGGCCTTAAGGCTAAAAGTGATGTAGTTGTTCGATGTTCCATGCATTGGTGAAGGTTTCACCCTTTTCGTTTGACAGCTTGTAGGTCCTTGGCTTCAGCACCTCAGCGATGATGTAGGGACCCTCCCATGACGGAGTTAGCTTGTGGCAGCCCTTGTTGCTCTATCGTCATCGGAGGATGAGGTCACCAAATTGGAGGTCCCTCTTGTGCACATGCTTGTCATGGTAGCGTCACAGCTTTTGCTGGTATCATGCTGAGTTGAGGAGGGCCATGTCTCGAGCCTCCTCAAGCTGGTCGACGGTGTTCGCGAGGGCCTCCTTGTTCGTCTGCTCATTGTAGGCCTTCAATCGAGGGGACCCGTACTCGAGGTCTATGGGGAGGACGTCCTCGGACCCATAGACCATGAAGAATGGGGTGAATCTCATGGCTCTACTTGGCATCATCCTTAGGCTCCATAGGACCGAGGGTTGTTCAGCAGCCCACTTTTTCCCATACTTCTTGAGGCGGTTGAAGATCCTTGGCTTGAGGCCTTGCAGAATCATGCCATTGGCACACTAGACCTAGCCGTTAGTTCAGGGGTGGGCAACTGCGGACCAATTTACATGGATGTGGTGATGGCCACAGAAGTCCAAGAACTTCTTGCCCATGAACTGCGTGCCGTTATTGGCGATGATGACATTGGAGACCCCAAAGCGATGGATGATGTCGATTAAGAAGGAAACCGCCTGCTCGGACCGAATGCTGGTGATGGGTCGACCCTCGATCCACTAGGTTAACTTGTCGACGGTGACCAGAAGATGCGTGAAGCCCCCGATTGTCATCGATGGTGATGCAGCGCTGGAGGATGCCTGTGGGACTGCGTCAGTATAGCTTTTTGTTGTAACCGAAGAGGACATAGGCTTTGATCCTTCAAGCAATCCGTTGAGCCTCGGTTCGATCTTCTGAGAGCTCCCCTCGAATAAGGCAGTCGAGGAAGGGTGTGCGCTAGTTCGGCTCAAGACTCATAGGTGGGGTCGACCCCTCGATCTCCATGACCTTGGCTTTGGTTGAGGAGGAGGCTCGATGACTTGTGGAGTGGCCTCAGCCCCCGCACCCCAGTCGATGGAGGGCTCCGACAGATCTCTCGAGAAGACGTTGGGTGGGATGGTGCCTCTAGTGGATGCAATCCTTGCGAGCTCGTCAGTGGCTTCATTGTATCTTCACATGATGTGGTTGAGCTTGAGGCCATAGAACTTTTCCTCTAGCTTGCGCACCTCCTTGCAGAAGTCTTCCATCTTAGGGTCATGGCAACTCGAGGCTTTCATGACCTGGTCGATCACAAGCTACGAGTCACCACGAACATTGAGGCGTCGGACCCCAAGCTCGATGGCGATGTGCAGGCCATTGATGAGGGCCTCATACTCGGTGATGCTGTTCGAGGTGGGGAAGTAAAGTCGAACGACATAGCACATATGGACACCTTGTCTTCATCAGTGACCCATCGAAGTACATCATCCATAGCTCCGCTTGGATCTGTGCCGGAGGAAGTTAGGTGTCGGTCCACTCGGCGATGAAGTCTGCCAGCACTTGAGACTTGATGGCCTTGCACGACGTGTAGGTGAGGGCCTCGCCCATGAGCACAACCGACCACTTGGTGATTCTCCCCGTAGCCTCCTGGTTCTGGATTATCTCCCCGAGGGGAAAGGATGAAACCATAGTTACCGGGTGGCCGAGGAAGTAGTGTTAGATCTTGCATCATGTGATGATGATGGCATAGAGCAGCTTTTGGATCTACGGGTAGCAGACCTTGGTCTCTAAGAGTACCATGCTGATGAAGTAGGCGGGCCACTGGATGGGTAACGCATGCCCTTCCTCTTCCCTCTCGACCACTATGGCCGCACTGACCACCTGGGTGGTGGCGGTGACATAGAGTAAGAGGGGCTTGGCTAGGTTTGGAAGCACGAGGACTAGAGGCAAGGTCAGCATGGCTTTCAGCTTGGTGAGGGCCTCCTCTACCTCAAGGGTGCAGGCGAGGTGCTCTGATTTCTTCAAGAGACGGTATAGAGGCAACGCTTTCTCCGAGACAGGAGATGAAGCGGCTAAGGGCCGCGAGGCAACATGTGACCTTCTGTACACCCTTGAGGTCTCAAATTGGGCCCATCTTGGTGATGGCCAAAACATTTTCGGGGTTGGCCTTGATGCCGTGCTGAGAGACGATGTACCCCAAGAGCATGCCTCGTGGGACGCCGAAGACACACTTTTTGGGGTTGAGCTTGATATTCTTGGCTCTGAGGCATCCAAACACGATCTCAAGGTCTTCGATGAGGTTGTTGGCTTTTTTGGACTTGACTATGATGTCGACGATGTAGGCCTCGACCGTTGGCCCTATATGTTTGCCAAAAACATGAAGCATGCACCGCTGATACATCGCCCCAGCGTTTCGAAGGTTGAAGGGCATGGTAACATAGCAGTACATGCCAAAAGGGGTGATGAAAGAAGTCGCGAGCTGATCAGACTTCTTCATTTTGATTTGATGGTAACCAGAATAAGCATCAAGAAAGGAAAGGGTTTCACATCCCGCAGTTGAATCGACAATTTGATCAATACGTGGTAAAGGAAAAGGAACCTTAGCACTGCTTTATTCAAACTAGTGTAATCTATACACATCCTAAATTTCCCATTCTTTTTCTTAACTAGTACAGGATTAGCTAACCACTCAGGATGATGAAACTCCTTGATGAATCCTGCCGCCAAAAGCTTGTTGACTTCTTTCGATGATCTTGCGCTTCTCTTCGTCAAAGCGGCGCAAGCGTTGCTTCACCGGTTTGGACTCGGCCCAGATCTCCAAAGCGTGCTCAGCTACTTCCCTCGGTATGCCTGGCATATCTAAAGGACTCCACACAAACATGTCAGCATTTGTGCAGAGAAAGTCGACGAGCAATGCTTCCTATTTGTCACTGAGGGTGGTGCTGATCGTCAGTGCCTTCCCATCAGAGCTGCTCGGGTCAAGGGGGATCTTCTTGGTGTCCTCTATAGGCTCAAAGTTGCTGTCATGGCACTTGGAGTCGGGGCCTCGGCGGCCAGCCTATCGAGGGTGTCCACGATCATGGTTGACTCCTCGGCGGCCTCCCCGTTCTCACGCACTCGACGTCACAGTCATAAGCATGCTCATGGGAGGGGCCGATGGTGATGACGCCCAGCCGATGATCGCATGGTAGGTGCCATGGAAGCCAATGACGTCGAAGGTGAGGATCTCCTTTCAGAAGTTCATGGGGGTGCCGAAGCAGACGGGGAGGTCGATGCGGCCAATGGGATAGGCCTTCTTCCTGGCACTGGGGCTGAGCTTCTCCCTTGGGACTCCCAGAAGGTCGAGGGTCTCCATGTAAATGATGTTGAGGCTGCTGCCTCTGTCCATGAGCACCTTGGTGAGGCGGGTGTTGACGATGATGGGATCGACAACGATCGAGTACACTCCAGGCCTCGGAATATAGTCTAGATGATCATCACGGTCTAACGTGATGGCCGTACTTGACCAGTTGAGGTAGTGAGGGGTCGCCACCTGCACGGACAAGACCTCTTGATGCTCCTTCTTACGCTGGCGTGGCATGAGCTATGTCGAAGGCCCCCATAAATCATGTAGCAGTCATGGACTTTGGGGAAGCCATCCTCCTTGTCACTGCCTCAATCCTTGGGCTCGTCCTTCTTATCGCCTTTTCTGAGACCTAGGCTCTCGAAGTATTTCTTGAGCATCCGGCAGTCCACGAGGTTGTGATTCGCCCCTCCCTTGCGATAAGAGTAGGGCTCCTTCAGCATCTTGTCAAAGATGCCACCTCGGGGGGCCTCGAGGCTTCTTGCGCTCGGCAGCAGCTACGAGGTCATCGATGGGAGCCTCGTGCTTGCCCTACTGGTCCTTCTTCTTGTTGTTGTTGCCCTTCTTGGCACCCTTGGTGGAGCTCTCGGGGTCGGCCACTTGTACCTTCCCCTTGTCTTTACCGTCGCCAAAGAAGGCACCCCGACCGCCTCCTCACCGGCTGCATAGTTGGTGATGATGTCCATCAGCTCATTAGTGATCTCGGGGGGATTGTGCCCTAGCTCTCAGACCAGCTCCTTACAAGTCATGCCTGAGATGAATGTGAGGATGACATCCTAGTCGAAGATATGGGGAGCTCGGTCCATTGCTTAGAGAAACATCGAACAAAGTCACGGAGGGACTCCTTGTGCTTCTGCTTGCAGTTACAGACGTCCCAGGAGTTTCTGAGGTGCACATAGGTTCCCTTGAAGTTCCCCTCAAACACTTGGACCAGGTCGGCCCAGTCATGGATCTGATCAGGGGGTAGCTCCTTGAGAAACCTTCGGGCGGTGTTGGACAGGAATAGAGGGAGCTGGCAGATGATGGTGTGGTCGTTGCATACTTCTCCCAGCTGACATGCCAGCCAAAAATTGGCTAACCATAGCTCAGGCTTGGTCTCGCCATTGTACTTGGTAAGGCTCGAAGGAGGGTGGAACAGTGATGGCAGCGGCGTGCTCCGAATCGTCCTACTGAAGACTCAGGGGCCCGGTGGCTCGGGAGATCAATGCCAGTCTTCGTCACTGTTGTAGCATCCGCCTCTGTGCGCGCTGTAGCCTCACGCCTTGGTGTCACCACTCTTGTGTCTATGGTTCTCGTTGATGTTGTGACATGCGTCTCAAGGCTCCTGGTTGTTGAGGATGCGCTCCCGGATGGGGACTGCCCTCCTCTGCTAGGAAGCAGCCTCCTGGCGGACAGAGCCTTCCCTCTCGTGTCGGGAGGGGTCGACCGGTTGCTCTGAGGCTGCCCCTCGATGTCTCAAGGTGGAGCTCTCAGCTTGTTGGGCGGCAGCCACCTCGAGGAGGCCCTGGATCTCCTCCCTGATGCGTCGAGCATCATAGTTTGAGGGGGCAGGCATGTTGTTGAGAAGCATGGTCGCCACGACGATGTTCTAGCTAGCGTGGTTGAAGATGGGGCAGTCGACCGCCCCCACCCTTATGATTTGCCTATTGACCTCTTGGGCCCTGGCTCAAGCTCTTTCGCCCGACGGGTTCCTGTGCTCCTACTCGAGGGTCCACTCGAGCAGGCATAGGTACTCCCGATCCTCATCAAGCTTGGCCTGCATCTCCTGGACCTGAGCGAGCTGGGCATCTTGGGCATCTTAGGGTAATCGCACATCATTGGGCATGGCTGGTGGTGGCTCCTCCAGAACCTGTGCAATGAGGGCTCCTCCTACCATGGCCGCGGTGGTGGCCGTGGTCGAGGGGTCGGCGGTGTCCTCACTCGGTGCAACTTCCCCGTCGATGTGGAAGCACTCGCGCGTGGGGTCATAGTTGTCGGAGTCAAAGTCAAGGTTGCTGTTGATATTGGTTATGCACATGAAAGAATCAGAGAGAAATAATCCACAAGCACAAGGATATCAGTGAGCACTTCACCCAGGAGATAAATCCAGAGTATCATATTTGTTTATCCGCTAGGAGAAAACGTGCAAAAGACTAACCCAATCTTAACTACTACCCCTGGGTTGCAAGACAACATAGTGAGAATTAAGCGATATAGAGAGAATTACTCCGCCAGTCTTCCTCTAACCTATGGTAAGCTGTGTAACTATTGTTCAAAGGGGGTACCTGGGGAAAAGACACCTCAGAGAATGCTTAACCCCAGCACACTAAATCCTACCAAACCTTCTGACAGGATGTAGATTATGGAGACAACAATGGAACTATCACTTCCCCCACTCCCACCACAAATCCGGCCAAACAGGGAGTATCTACGAGTATTCCCAACCTAAGCACCACGCTTATGCTATGAACAATTACTCTATTCCCTACATGAAGAGAATAAAGGAAACCCATAAACTGAAGAACAACAAGAACAATAAACTTACTAGTATTAGAAGTCGAATTGCCGAATGATCCTGGAACCAAGCCTCAGGTTAGGAGATTTGACCCTGCAAGTACAATTGGAGAGGAGACACCAACTGGTCAGGCTTCCTCCAATTCTACCTCCACTCTATACTCTCTTAATCTCTCTTGTTGCTAATGCCCTAAAGAGACACATCCATTCAAGGGATCCCTCCTTGGCTAATTCTCTCTGGAAAATATGAATTGAATAATGAATTAGCATTTCTCCAAGGGCCAGGGGCCTTGCTTATATAGCCCCCTAGGATGCACCACAGACCTTGGATCAAACCAACCTAAATAGACGGCTAATATTCATCCTCAAAGTCAGTGGAGGTAGGATCCGTGAGCCTCCACCTGATTGGTCTAAGTGGATGGGCGGGGCGCCCACGTGGCCTGGGCGGCCGCCCAGTGCTGGCTGCCATGTGGGCCTTGCTTTGCAGGGTTGCCTCCTCGTGTCTTCTAGAATGTTCATGAGTTGCTAGATGTGATATTCTCTCTATGTAAATCTGACATGTGGAGCTCTTTTTGTGCTTTTCGGATAACCCCCTGTAGAAATAGACAATCACTAAAACTTGTGGAATTCTGTTAGTGATAACCCTATTTGTACCAGTGTTTGCATATTGGTTCATTTTCCTATTTAGTCGATGGTTAAAATTAAGAGTTATCTACCGTCAACAGTTGCCGGAGTAGAAGATGGGGAACTGCCCGCGTCAGTCTTCCTCCAGCTAGCGTTGCATCATGTCAACCATGTACCGCCTCAGGCTGGGTGCTTGCACAAAGTTGGAATCCTCTAAGGCTGATGTGACTATTGCTAAATCCATGGTGGCACGCAGGAGTGGCCCCTGAAAAGCCACGTGCGTGCTCATACCTACGTTTACGGTAGCGGAATATGTCCTGGCGGCGTTGTCTAGACCGAACGGGAATGGTCGTGATGCCAAGAACAACCCGTAGCACAACAGGTCAAGGGTGCCGGAGTCGCGCCCTCCTGGGAGACTGTGCCTGGTCCCCCGGTGAGTGTATCGCGAATGTGAAGTCGGGGTTGTTGCTGAGCCCTCCTAGCTCCTCCTCCGCTCCCAAGCGTAGGTCTGCCAAGTTCCCAACTAGGGACCCTGCATCCTCGACCGAGAGTGAGAGAGCCAAAGTGGGCGTCGACCCACTCGTGGAGCGACGGTGGTGGTAATGCTAGCCACGCCTCCTCCGGGATGCAGAGGCATGGTGATAGGGCCGATGAGGGGCCCCTTGTGGGGACCAGGGATGGCTTCTGCTCGGACCTTCGATCGAAAGCAGGACCATGTCAAGGCAGCGACCGAGTGACATGAACTCCAAGCTCTCGAACCAGATCACCATGGCGAACGGAAGAGATGGCACAGAGTCTGCCATCCGAAGAATGGCGGGAAGCACTGGTGACACGCAGATCCCCTACCTGGCGCGCCAACTACTGGTGTCGCGACCCCCAGGGGCCTAACACCAACTAGCAACTACGTGCTATGTGCTCCCTAATCCGGATGGTGATGCAAGAAGAACACACCAATTATCCTAGTTCAGGCAAAGAAGGCCCTACGTCCAGCGGGGGGAGAGACTGTATTATCTTGTACCAAAGTGCTTGTACAGGGGAGATACAAGCAAGTGTATGTGGGAAGGAGCAGGGCCTAAGTCTAAGAGCGCTGTACTAAGCCTTGCATGTGTGTGGGTGGAAACCAAGTGAGTTTGAATGAGTTCCCCTCTCTTAGCTAGCCCTGCATCCCCTTTTATAGTCCAAGGAGGGGCATGGGTGTACAAGAAGCCCTAGTGGTTCCGCGAGGGCTATCATAAGCAATGACGTCAAGGAGCGATCATGTCATGGATGGTGTAGAGGCATGCACTGAAGTGAAGTCGAGCCCTGTAGCAGTGTTCATGATGATGAGATTTGCCCTTCTGAGATGTCATGGCGAAGTCAGTGATTGTCTGGTCCTGATGATGACGCTGGCATGCCTTAGCGGCGTGGTGAAAGATGTGACCTCCTGTTAAGGGCATACGGTTTGCAGCAGATGGTGTACAGGGAGTGGTTGAGTCACTGACCAGGGCTGCCGAGAGCCTGTATCGAGGGGTATCCAGGGGGCCTCGAGGACGTGTGGATAAGGGCGAACCCTGGACATCCAGGTACAGATGTTGACATTTGCATTTCGAAAGGGTGTCTGACGGGGCACAGTGTTTGGTACGGAGGAATAGTGTCCTATATGAATCAGCATTTTCTTGGGGATGGGTGGTAAAAGGTGGACACGACCTCTGCACTTGCCCATCATTACCATCGTTGTAGCCATGGGGGTTGGCAGGGGCAGGTGAAGCGCATTAAATGCCCTGACCCCCATACAGAAGTAGGTGGATCGGGAGAGTGTAGCAGTCGACGGGGGGTTGTTCGCCCATGTGGACTTCCGTCACTCAAGGGGGTGCTCGGTCGGGCCTTGTTGCTCGAGGGGGTCCATCAAGCTAGTGTTGTCCTAGGCTGTCAAAACCTGTTCATGGGCCAGCTCATGGTGACTTAGCTCCTGGATCCCTATCCTTAAGCATTCGGGCCGAGTTCACCGAGGATTATAGCTGAAGATCATGGTGGGGGGATTTCGTTGATGTCATTGAGATTACTTTGTTTGATCGAGGGTTAAGGGTACCCCCTTATCCAGGTACCCGACAAATACCCAAAGGAATATTTTTTCACAATTATAACGCTATGCTCAATTAACAAGGGCAGCGCAGCAGAACACTTATGCTATGGTCCGAACAGTGCTTGTTTTAGGACACTAAGCTTGTCCTTTGGAGACCTTCAATATGTGATTTGGTGGAGTGGTTTCCCCTCCAACACCAATCTATGTGCACTAATCTCAAGATTCAACACAACAATATCTGCTATATTTATGATAAGCATATGTGTCTACAACCACCCTTTTAAAAGATTTAGGAATGGGGAGCATGAGGGGGTTGAAGATCTCATGTGGGGCAATGTTAGAGAGACTAAGTGAATCAGGGGATTTCTCATATGAACAAGGAATTGATGGGGTGCTAGTGAAATAACTCCCTTGCTCATTGAAGTCTCCATCATTTTCAACTTCCAACGGTGACTCAGCATATATGTCCAAAAATTCCCTTGGTTCACCTCTTGAATTGATCTCATCTAAGTCCTTATCCATCCATTCAATGGCAATAGCACATTGGCTTTTAATGCTCTCTAGCCATGGATGTTGCTCTTCTTGATCTTTTATATTGTCGTGATGATTCCTATGCGTGGGATATCTAGATGGATTTCAAGGATCATCAGGAGGTTCAGGAGAAAGAGCATAGAACGAATCATAGGGATCAAGGATGGGTTTAAAGATGGTTTTGAATTCTGATGTGGGCATAAAAGGGGAGAAGATAGGAGTGGCTTCTGGATGGCTTCGCTCTCCTTCTATGGCATCACTTGACATGCCATCCTTGAGTCTATCTAATTGTCCTTCAAAGGGATTGGATTTGAGAAGCTTTATAAGAGTTCTCTTTTTGAGAAGATTCAAACTATATGAGCTAAAAGATCTCTTATGAAGCGAGAAGTTTGTGCTTCTCCCAAAATCGCCATCAAAAAGAATTTCTAAGGGTAGAATTACTTCTTCCCTTAGAGGAATTGAGAGTACTGCTAGTTTGGGATGGATAGTCGAATCATTGGATTGGAATGTTTGCAATGTGGCTATGAAAACTTCCTCTTCTAGTTTGGGGGATGATTCCTTCTCTTCCTCTAGGATTTCATCATGAAGGCTAGTGCAAGGAGTGTGTCTACTAATAATAAGGACAAACCTCACTTCACTAATGGATAGAGAAAAGAAAACTCCTCCAAAGGTGGTATTATCAAGATCCGTATAAAGATGTTGAAGAAGAACAGGGTCATGTAAGGCTAGTCTAAACCTAAATTTATAGGAAGATTAAAATATTCCCTAAGTATAGCCAAAAGCCCATTACCTACTTGATCAGAAGATAGGACTTTGGGTTCATTACCCTCTTGATTAGAGGATAGGACCTTGGATACATTACCCTCTTGATTAGAAGATAGGACTCTAGCTGTAGAAAAGGGTTGGCTTTGACCAATTGTAACCAAGCATGGCCGCAGCTCATAGCCAGATGTGAGAATCACGGATTTTGGTGGCTCTAAGCTGGAGCTTGTGGGTGCAAGAAATTGATAGATAGGCGTGGAATTTGAGTTATCCATAATGATAGAAAAGAAAAGGAAAAAGAAAACAAGAAAAAGATAAAAGTATAATACAAGGTTAAGGATGACTTAGAGTTAGCTCAGCAGACTGTCTTCTCCCCTGCAACGGTGTCAGAAATGCTTGTTGATACTAGATACGCACACAGAAGAATAATCCACAAGCGCACGAATATCGGTGAGCACTTCACCCGGGAGATATTCCAGAGTATCGTTATTTATTTATCCGCTAGGAAAAAACGTGCATCTGACTAGCCCAAGTCTATACTTAACCCCTAAGCTACAGACAAGATAGCGAGATATGAGCGATATAGAGAGGATTATTCTGACAGTCTTTGTTGGGTGATAAAATCACATAAGTGAAAAATGAGGTAAAATGAGGTATTTATGGACCCCCCAGCTTCACCATTCAAGGAATCTTACAAAATTAGTCATGACACCTCTATACATTTAGCTAGAAAGAAAATCAGTGAAGTGGTGAAACACACTTCACCCTTTTCCTTTTATCTCCTTAAGAAACTTTGGATTTGATCATGATTTCTTGACGTAGCAAACAACCTTGTTGATCCTTCATGAGAAGCTGCTACATCAGCTTCGCTGGTCATCAGGAGTTCAGTGAAGTCACCTTCGCCAGATAACCTGAAACATGTGAAAACAAATGTGCGAAGTTTACAATAGTCACAGCAAAGTGTCCATGTCATCTTCACCGAATATTGCATTGTCTCAAATATTTATAACAAAAAGTTTATTCTTGACTTCAAAGTTTGAGATGGAAGTTTATATGTCAAAGTTGTTTCCCAGCAGCAGCCCCTCCCAGGTGAAGGCCTACTCTAAAGGTCTGAATCCCCCAAAGTTTATACAAACTTTGCCTAACAAAGGCCATCTAAACTTTAGAGTTGGCCTGTTAGTTTTTGAATTTTGACTCCAATGGCTAGTTTTGACTGTTTGACTGGACTTGCCTATAAATAGCAATGCCCCCTGGAGACGTCGTTTTCAGCAGAGAGGAAACTCTACCAAAATTTTTCTTGAGTTAGAAAATAAAAGATAGTTTTTCTTGTCACATGCTGTTTGTGTTCGTCTTGCCTTAAAATCTTGATCGAAGTGTGTTCAACAACTTCGACGAGGTTTGTTTCTTCAGATCTTTATTTTTTGTGAATTTCTCAAAAAATTGTTTTGATCTTGATTTTTTATGTAGATGTCTTCGCGAGATTTGCAAGATCAACTTCAGTCTCCGGAGAGTTCCAAGGCTGAAGAGGATAAGTCTCAGTTGGATTCTGATGAAGATAGCCTTGACAACGTTGATGCGTCTATTGAGGATTTGGTTAAAGATGAGGAGAGTTACACCTTGACTTTTTGGAAGATACTGTTTGAAAAAAGTGATCTTGATGAAATGGTTCGTTTGAAGCTTGTTGATCATGATCAGGTGAGAGTGCCTGATCCTGCGGAGACCAATCCGAAGCCATATCTCGATGAATGCATTGTTTATCAGGACTTGTTCACTGCTGGTCTTCGCTTCCCATGTCAAGACTTTGTTGAGGAAGTGCTAAAGGCTTTCAACATTCAGATGCATCATTTGACTCTAAATGGTGTGGTTAGGTTGGCTCAATTTGTTTCGGCTATGAAATCTTTGCAAGATAATGCTGATATTGCTACTTTATGCGAGCTATTTGAGAGGCACACCCAATTCAAGGAGTTTGTGCTTGATGGATGAGTGATTACCAAATACTTTGCTTGCTCTAGTTTTAAAATGGCTCGCAATGCCGTTCAAGTTTCTCCGGCGACAAGGAACAAGTGGGGGGGGAGATTGGTTGAGGTATTGGTTTTATCATAAGGTTCCCATGGTTGAAGAAAGGAATCCTCCTACAAAGAAGATGGTAAAGAAATATCCTATGGTGGCTCGGATGGAAATTGAGAAATTTAAGTTGTCTCCATCTTTCCCTACTTCCATGATTTCGAAGACTGTTGTGAAGGCCTACAAGTCTACGGCTTCATTGCAATGTGCGAGAGATCTTGCTGAGGAATATGCCACTGCCAGAATTTGGCCACTGAAGAAAGGATGGTCTTCCCAATGTTTTCATGCAAAGAAGGTTCGAGGGATCAACTACAAGTACCCGAATAATGACTTTCATCGTCCAAGGACTTTTGCTTCTGATGAGGAGTTTGTGAAGTATGTGGAAAGTCAAGCTAAAGATTTGCTCGGGAAGTATGTGTTGAGTGAGAAGAATAATATTGATAAAATTCTCGGGGATGTTTACCGTTTGAATAGGGTTTTTGAGGTGGCTCAAGTTGAGTATGGCGAAAGACCTCCTCCTGCTTATCGCCGTGAGAAAAATCAAGGTAAGAAAAAGGAGGAGACTGCTGCTCAGGCTAAGGCCACTAAACGTAAGGCTGGTGGTGGTCCTAGCAAGGTTGTCGCCAAAAAGTTAAAGAAGTATCAGAGTCCTTCTGTTTTGCTTGATGCTAAAGAAATTGATGCTGTGTTAGAGCGATGCTTGGATATGGAAGGGAATTGGTTTTTGGATTGGGTGGTTCTGGGAAGGATGTTGTCGATGCTTCCAAAAATGTTGATGATTGTTCATGTTTTTGCAGAGACTATTTTTCCTTATGCACCATCTTCTCCTTAGAAGAATATTGATTTTAGCAAGATGAAAAATGTTCAGCAAGATCCTGCAACTCCTGTTGTCCCTGCTGGTGGTGAAGGAGAAATTTCTGATCTCTAAAGCGTTCTCTGGAGTTTTTTAGGATAAAAGTTTGGGTCTAGATTGTTTTAAATTTATAGGCATTGGAGCTGATAAACTCTGAGTTATGCCTCATACTTCTGAGATTTAGCTTTTAAAATGTATTGATGAAGCTTTTACCGTTCTGGATGCAGAACTTGAGTTGTCGAAGAAACCTTTGCTTGAAGTTGCTAATGTAGGTCTATCGATGATGTACAAAGCCTCTATTTTGATGCGAGGTTTGCGGATGGGTTTGGAGGAGAAGGAAAAAATTTTGCTCTTCATGAGCGTGATTATAAATTTGAGATTGAAAGTTAGTAGAAACAGCTTGCTGAGAAGGAGAAAGAAAGAGCTAATACTGTAGATGCTCATAATGCTTTGGAAGGTAAACTTATTAGTGCTCTTGCTCAAATTGAGGAAAAGGATGATGACATCAAGAAAGTTGTTGAGGAGAATGAGAAATTGAAGGAAAGCTTGAGGCGTACGGAAAGGAATTTGATAATTGCAACCGTATCTAGGAACTCTGCTTTGAATGTTATGACAAGTTTGGGGCTAGACCTGGTGAGAAATATTGGGACCTTGGTGACCATGATAGTTTTTTCAGCTAGCTTTGTCGCCAGTATGAAGATTTGTCTCAGTTAATGGAGACCACGGTTGACATCGGTGTCTATTATTCTGCTCGTGCTTTGTTTCGTTTAATGAGACAAAGCCAAGATCCTTTTTTTGCACAACTTTGTGATGACAAGTACAAGTTTCCTTCTATGGATAACTTGGCTAATGTGACGAGGGCTGCTCAAGTGTTGTGTAACAAGTATCTTGAGCAGTATTGGAGGTCTGGTGGTCGAGCTCACTGTTTTGACAAAGCTAGGGAGAAATTGCAGAGGGTATGTTATGCATTTAACTGTTTTCATGATTTTTCTATTCTTCGTGTCTAACTTTTTCTTTTATTTGTTAGCAAATTACAAAGGAAGCGGAGGCTGCTTAGAAGGAGGCTAAGGAGGTTGCGAAGAGGGAGTCTAGATCTAAAAATCAGAGTGGTGCTGGTTCAAGCAATGTTAGTGGTGACTATCCTTAGGTTTTAGTTGTTTTTTCTTTTGTGAGGAGAGAGAATGAGATATGCTGATCTTGAATTATTTGTAAGATATACATTTGGAAGTTGTTTGACTAGTGTCCATCCTGCGCAGGTTCCTTGTGCTGAGCCTGTGCAGGACGTCGAAGATGTTACTCCGTTAATGATGTGCAAAAATGATTTTATTTTTGAGACGTCCGAGTTTTACGATTTTCGTGTGAAGTATGATGGTTGTGACATTGTTGACTTTCTTACTCATAAGTCTTTAGTTTTTGTTACTTTGTGTTTGAATTCTTAGGGTTTCTATCTTATAGAACTTTTGTAGATGTGAATAAGCGATACCATAGTATCAGGCCTCCCAATTGTCTAGTGTTTGATTTGAAGGATTTTGCTCAGGTAAAGTTTGATATATAAATTTCTGTTTGCTTTATGGTTGAACTAGATGTGCTAACCTATTTTTTATAGTCGTCAGGGTCGAGTACATCGCTAGCAAATGTTTGTGAAGACTATTTGCGCCGTGAGGCAGACAAGATCATTAACGAAGTTGTTAGTGACATACTTGGTGATGCTGCCAAAGTAGTTAGCTCCCAAGATGATTAGTTTGTATATATATTATTTGTAATTTAATAAGTTGTTATGTAAACATTTTGTTGTATCATGAAGTGTAAGTGTTTACCTTCGCTTGTATGAATGAATACTGAATAAACATTTGCGAGTTGTGTTGCTTACATTTTTGGGAAATTTGCTTTTAGCAATGTCTACAACACTGTCCTTTTTGTCATTTGAAGTATGCATGTGATCTTTGCTCAAAGACTTTGAACTATTTTGAACTTGGTGAAATTTTGTTGAAACATTTGTTTTAGAGAATTTTGAAACATCGTCTCTTCTTTTTCATTCAAAGTGGACACGTGCGCTTTGCTTAGAAGCTTAAATCATTTTCACCTTGGTGAAACTTAGTCAAAAAAATTTCCTTAGCAAATTTTAAAACGCCATCCCTTCTTTTTTGTTTGAAGTGGACGCATATGCTTCGCTTAGAAGCTGAGAATATTTTCACCATAGTGAAACTTAGTCGAAAAATTTGCCTTAGCAAATTTTGAAATATCGTCCCTTCTTTTTCGTTCGAAGTGGACGCGTATGTGTTGGCGCTTCTTAGCGTTAGCAGAAATGTCCGCAAGTGCACGGAAGTACCGTTGTAGCCTTCACCCGGAAGTATTCAGTGTATCATATTTCCACAGGGAATGAAAGTGTAAGAGATCTCTAAACTAGTTCTCCTAGAATGATAAGATGAAGAGTAGCTTAGGTAGAGAGGTTCATCTAAGGAAAGAAACCCTAAGCAAAGATAACTCTCCCACTACTTGCTTGCTTCAAGCCCACTGACGCACTTGGTCTGCCAAGCAATACCAGTATCAGCGCTACTCCGCGGCCGAACGTGGGGGAATGCTGGTACGAGTGGACAGGGTTGTCACCACCTGCCACCTACCCCTCTGCCCGTGGGCGCATGCAACATACGAAGGTAGACTCCGACCTAGACACCACGTCTATGAAGGCGTCTACTACTCTAGCCGTGATTAGGAACATCTGTCTCTATCAGGAGTCCTCTTAATAGAGCATCCGTCCAAAGGACGAACAACGATCCCACAAACAAGTAGCTTTATGAAAGTAACATGCTTAATGAATCAAACCAAAGTTGAACACGAACTTCTTACTTCAAGTAGCAAGACGATCATAGAGGTACAAGTTGGAGCGAGAGCCAACAAGCTTGGCACTTCGTCCACCCAAAGGTAGAATTGCTTCGACTCTGCTCTTACTCCAGCTCTTTCCCTCTCTCACTCTCTATACTAATTTAGCTAGAGGCTAATGGAATGGAGCTTGCTCTTCCTCTCTACATTGTGACCTCTTTGTGTTGATGAATGAATGATGTGTGAAGAGAGGAGGCCTCCTTTTATAGCTCGAGAAGAGGGGCTCTTCAAAGGGGCCATACCCACATGGAAGGCACCAAATCGACCTCCAAAGGGTGGTTTGCCCTTTCCATTTACACTGATCGTAGGTGGGACCGTCTGGAGGGAACCGTCCTACGAACCACCGCAAAAGACTGGGCCCGGGAGGGGCCACCAGGGGACCGGCTACCCCTGAGGTCAGTCGCCCCCCTGGTGGGGCCAAATGGGCACCGCCTTCGCGTGGTTGGCTCTCCTCTAGGCCTGGACCTCCCCTATGGTTACGAATGGACCCATAATTGAAATAAAGGTGGGCTTCTTTGCTAAACTTGGTTGCGCAATCTCTGAATTCATATTTCTCCTTTACTCTTTCCAGTTGGTGTTGTGCACTTCCACTTGTTTCACCATAAATCCTGTAAAAACATAAACACTAGCGGTACAAGTGGAACTCTGTTAATAGCATATGTCTATGTGTTAAGACATGATAGTTTCTCACCTTTTAGGCATAAGTTGGTAGTTAAAAATGATCCATAAGGACCGCCAACAAGACCCCCAAGCTTAATCTTTGCTCATCTTGAGCAAATAGCTAAGTATGGTTGTTGATCAAGAGTTGCTACAATGCCGATCATATTTCAAATGTACCAAGATTATAACAAAGTTTTCTATTGCAATTTGAATAAATCAGCATGCTATCCACCCTGCTATTATCTTGAAACAAATGGGGCATTTTAGCTATCTCAAGTCTTGGATGATTGCAAGATAGAACAGTTCAACAAGCATTGTTTATCATTCATCCCAAGATCAGCCATCTTTCCGGAGGTTTTAAAAATTTTGTAAAAGAAAACTTAAGTTCCTCAAATGATTCACTCGATCACTCAATGTGTATGAATACCTCACCAAAGGCATTGTAATGTTGCCTTTCATATCCTACCTCTAAGGCTTATGAGTGGAGTTTTGGCCAGGTATAAAGGTGGGCATACTTGCATCACATATATTGCTAAGTCAAAAACCGAACCACAAGGAGATACAAGTCATACACTTTGATTGAGATGTGCAAGTGTGTGGAGTATGAGAAAATGGAATCCTAATTCTAAATATTTTTGGCACTCCATGCATCATGACTCCCTTCTTTATTGGATGGAATGAAACTTTTTGGAGGGATATGGGCTATAAGATCATATATCCATATTTTTTTATTCTTCGTTTCTTTCTTTTTTTTGAACGAGTACTTGGAACTTTTTCTTTCTCATTTGTTTATTGCATCTCTCATGCCCCTTGGCATGGATTTTTTCTCTTTTTTAACATAGCCCATATCTATTACTGACATATGAAGAAATTTTGGATGGAGAGACATCATGATGGTAAAGTGAAGAGTAAATGTATGGTGGAAAATAAATGCGCGGCTCTTAGGATAAGAGTCGGCATTTTTATTTGGTGGATAACAAATGCGCGACTCTTAGGGTAAGAGTTGGCATATTTTTGGTGGATGGATGGGTGCATGTTGTGCGCAACTCTCGGGGTGAGAGTTGGCTTTATTTGGTGGGTGCATGTGAATCTCAATCATGGGTGCATGACCATAATCTCACTAAGATCACAACAATTTGACCTAACTCAATGTTCTACAAGCAGCATATGACTAAAAAGTTTGTAGAATTGAAACATGTTATATGGCCTTGGTAGGTATTTTATAATCATTGAGGAACTTTTGCTTTTGAAAGTTTTTGAAAATAAAACTCCGGATGTTAAGTTTCACTCGGAACAAAGTCATAGCGTAGCCCATGTCACCATATCTTATCAAGCAATAACTTAGACAAGATCAAGCATGTGCAACCCACTAGTCCAAGTTTTTTGGATGAGAAATTATTAGCTGATAAACCCAAATCTTAGAGAAAGCTCAATTATGAAATGGGTACAGGTGAAACATAAGACAGAGCAATTGTTCATCATTTCAACAAGGGTAGAAACTAACACATCTTAACACATATGAGAGAGGATAAGCATATCTCACCATTTTATAAGTTAGAGAATTTAAAAAGAAATGTGAGATACAAGTTACCTTTGTGGGAGCCCTCCCCCAAGCTTGCTTTAGACTTACCAATGTGGTTCACCTGAGGGTGCCACTAATTGGTGGTGCTTCGGCCTGATGTGCAGTTCATGGCCTCTCTTGAGTGTGCTAGGAATCTCTCTCCCAAGCTTGATTTTATGGTGGTATGGAGATAACAAGACAACACAGCTTGGGGTTGAAAGGTATATTATCTTTTTTTAGATTTTATTTATCATTATATTTTTCCTTTCAAGGTTCACTAAACAAAATGTATTGTCTCTGCTATCATCTCAAAGACTTATCCTCATGAAGTTGATAAATTCCTGCAAGGGGTAGTCCATAAGATCGACCAAAATCTATACTAGCAGCTTTGGTTCCAAGATCAAACTAGACACCATGTCTAATTTGGTCTAGGCAGGCAACTTAATCTAAGCATCATGCTTAAATTAACGAGCCTAAGGAAGCATGATCCACATCCGAACTTCAAAATAAGCACCATGCTTAATTTTAAAAGATATGTAACCAGTACTTCCCAACCAAAACTTACTAGCATAGAAATTGAGTTATCATAAGATAAATAAGATTCATCCAATAGAGATAGATCTTTGAACAAGGAAACCATCATAAGTTTGCTCAGCCAATCTATTCCAACTCAAACAAGGCTAGGATAAACATGCAAAGAAAGGCATGCCTTGCTTTATCTCCAACATGAATTTCTTCCACTATTTATGACAACAACTCAAAGATCATTAATCAAAATGCAACACCATGTCACAGTTTTGATTAAAGAAGGCTAGTTTAACCTAAGCACAATGCTTAAATTAAAAAACTATGGATATACCACAAGTGCACTTATGTGAATACATCCAAACTCAGAGCACATGGCATGAATAGAAGAAGAGCATGATATTATATTTTCATAGAGACAAATATGAGTGAATGGATTGGTCAACATTACCTTGAGATACCTGAATGTGTGTACCAACAGCATGTATGGATGAAGTGTCAGAGTTGTCGCTATGGTGGCTTGGTTTTCAACTCAGGTGACTACCAAGGCGTGGGTTGGAGTCTGTCACTTTTAGTAGCATGTCGTCGTGTAGCAAGTCATTTATTGTTAACTCCTGCATGTTAGTGTCTTGCACACACGACAAATGTAGGAGGAATAACTCATGCAAGCTTCTAACTAAAAGGAACATTGTGACCATGACTCCCCTTGTGTGTTTTTTAGAATCTTTAAACGAAGTGTGATCCGAGATATGCATGGAGTCATGGTTGGTCAGTAGAGTAAGAGAGGTGTTGCACAAACCATCTGTGTAGGAGTTCATGGAAGTCATGGGTCTTGTCCCTCTATATGATGGCTTGTTTGATGTTTGTGCAACATCCAGGGGAAATCTTGAAGGGTGTGTTAGTTGTGCTTGAAAGATCTCCCCTGCATTTTTTCTTGTACCTGTTTTTAATTTTAACAAAGAAACAAAAATAAAGAGAACATAAAACAAGCAAGGGCTCTAAAATATCCTCAATTTTCCATGAAGGGAAAATACACATAATGAAGGATATAATGATTGCCCAGGAGGTCAAATCATCCATTATCCGATAACAGTTGATTAGAAAGCCATACATCGAATAAAAGAATACAATAGAGAGGTTTACATAATTATTACATCACCACGTGGTGGAATCATCAGAGTATCTAGCATCCAGAATAGTTGTGGAAGTAGAGGGATATCACGGAAGCAACGTCTTGCACCATCTTGTGCGTAAGCACGAGACCATCTAATCCTTGAGCCCCTTGTGGCCGTAGGCGTAGTCGGGCTCACCTTCCAAATAAGTTTTAGTACAATTTGTACTGGCCACCGGCTCCCACCCTATGCTTTGCTTATGCTTTATGGTAGGTGGATGCAAAAGGATATAGTCAAAGAGACCTATTATTTGGCCGTGGTTTCCTATGTAAGTATCATCAATATTATATAATAACAGTTCATCAAGTTTTAATCCATTCCCATCCCACAACACCATACCATCAACCATCATCCTCTTAGCTCACTCAACAACCACGCTCACACGTGGCGGCAATGGACAACTCCCTCTCATCCATGCCTAATTGGCCATCATGTCGTAGGGTAACAACAACAACATCACTCAGGGGGACGTAGAAAGGACTCATCTCACTACTCAAGAGAAGCGTAGGTCATGGAATAGCCATACTGAGGCTATGGATTATATATAGATTCTAAACTCTGCAGAGCGTGTACTCCCGTAACCACAAGATAGCCATCATCGACGATGCGCTTCGCCTAGGCAGATTTCGGCTGCTTTCTAACTGGTGCGATGCCACCCTACCACTCAGTACTGGGACATCCCGGATAGATACCACCGGCACACTGAGACTGTGAGGCGTAGTCACCCAGGCCACCAAGGTAACTATGCGACATTAAGGAGGGTGTGGGTCCCAATGCCCGTACCTCCTAACACTCTCTACTAACAACCTAATAGTAGTGGAATCATCCTAGTTAGTCAGTTATCCATCCCCCGCCTATTCAGGGGCGAGTGGTGAGCATGAAGTGTCTGTGGTTTCGGTTCTCAAGAGAGAACAGGTCCTAGGGGGGACCAGATAGGATATCTCCTCAAAAAGGGGCTACAACAGCCCATGCTACAATGACACCTCCTACCCGGGGCTTCACTCCATGAAGGTTCTCGACCCCGGGATCTCCTCAAGTCACCATGTATCCGCCACAGGTACCAAGAACACAGGGGTGCCCAATTTGCACCCCCTCAACAAGACTCGCTCCAAAATCTCATCGTAGATCCTGTCCAGTCGACTCAACCCTCACTAGGCAACCCTCCCGTATTATATTATCCAGAGACACCCATATGATCACCAAGTCTAGCACCCCGTGCTGAACCCACCCAGAGTCCACCATTAGCATCACATCACAGATATAATGCAAGTGGAGTATAAGTAGCAACTAACAGGTGTATGGATAAGCGTGTCTATCCTATAAGCGGGTGAGTAGGGTAAAGGCTACGACAAGGAAAAGGCATACAAGTAATCTACCATGCAATCCTATCATAGCATATCATAGAATTATTGCATAAAGTAGAGCGCTAGCATTCTATTATATTGCATGAGTAATAGGTTCTACGAGGTTGAATGGGATGTGGCACCTGAATAGCTATCACTCAAGTCCTCCCTCAAGTCCTTGGCGCACTCCTAGTCCTCCTCCTTGGGTAACTCCTTCACGGGACCTGAAATCGAGACATAATGGTCGCGAAAGCGACCCCTATAGATCAATCACAAAGAACCAAATGAAATCCAATAACTCCAAATGCAATCATACATAAGCCTATGACATAGAGCTTATTTTTATGAAAATTTGGACACTTGGTTCATAATTTTTGGAGTTCGTATGAATTAGTTATGAATTTCCAAAGTTTAAATCATTTTCTAAAAAAGAAAAATGCTGATTAAACCAGGGGCTGACACGTGGCGCAATCTGGTTGGTCCATATGGCACCGCGGGTCCAGCAGTGGTGGCACAGGGCTGACGTCATGCTGACATCAGCGTGGGTCCGGTAGCTCAGTCACTGACAGGTGGGACCGGGGTCCTCCTCCTTCCCCGATGCACGAATGGCGACAGCGGTGCGTGGCTCCGGCGCTGGCGTCGGCTCCTCCCTGCCTTCTTCTTCTCCTCCCTCTCCAACTTCTTCATGGGCTCACGGTCATGGTGCGGCGTTGCCAGGAAAGCTGCGCTCACAGGGAAACCTTAACGGGGTCGCGGGCTTCCCTTTTATAGTGACCGGCAGCCATGGCGGATGGCAAGGATGGCAGATGCCAATCCTGCGGCTGGGCACGGCCACGAGTTAGGGTAAGGGTTTGGGCGCGTGACCGTGGGCGATGAACGGCGTGGCATGCTGCCGTACATGGACGAATGGCCCTCGAACGCCATGGCCAAAACTGGAAATTGGATGGGACGTGCCTGTAGCCTAAAGTGGCAAGAGGTAGGGGCAGACAGGGCTGGCCCGCATGGTGGTAAGCACGGGCGTGAGGCGCTGGCATGAGCGGCCTTGCGGCCTGCTGGGCCACGTTGGCCGGCTGGTCCACCGCGCGTGCGGGCGTGCGAAGAGGCCAGGCGTGGGGCGGCTTGGGCCAATGCTGGACCGTGGGTGCGCAGGCGCATGAGACTGGTAGGCCGGGCGGCTACGGGCGAGCTGGGCCGGCTGCTGGTGCTAGCTGGGCCACGGGGCATCAGGTGGGCGCGTGGCAGCGGCGGCCTTGGTAGGCCCATGCTGGGTCGTGGCGGCGTGGGGAAGGAAGGCTGGCCCACTGGCCAAGCTGGGCTTGGTTCCTAGCTTGGGCTGCTTGTTCCTTTTCTTTTTCCCCTCCTAATTCTATTTCCTTTTCTATTTCTTTCTCGCAAACACTAAACTAATTATGCCATGATCTTGTTAGTAAGGATGTTAGTGACCATGACATAACCACTAAGCTAGGTCTACTAGAGTCTCATGGAAATGTTGGAAGCCATGTCCAAGGTTAGTTGCACATGTATACCTATATATAAGGTTATTGATTTTATTAGCAATACATAAAATCAATAAGAAGTAAATCATACTCTTATAATTAAAATGCAAATGTTCCAACTAACATTAGGTGCTTCTTGTGCAACTATGGGATGATTTCCTACATGACACTCACCAACCATAAGTTATTTTAGAAAAAATTTTGTCGGTTGTGATTTTCGATGTTTGGATTTTTAGGGTTGTTACGAGCTCTACGAGGTTGAACCCTAGATAGCCTAAAACTTATAATGATTGTATTTTTTATTTACTTATTAACTATTTATTTTATTTTATTATAAAAGTTTTTTGTTCATCCAATTCATGTAACTCAAACAAGGTCAAACGTAAGATGCAAAGTAAAATAGACCTTGGCTTGTCTCCAAAGGATTACCTCCATTGTTTATGATAACAACTCATAGCTCATTAATCAAATTCCAACACCATGCCAGAATTTGAATAAAGAAGATCTTTTTTACCTAAGCACCATGCTTAAATTAAAAGACCCATGAATGTGCCACATAGGCCTATGTGACAACACTCAAGTTAGAGTGTATAACATAAACACAAGAAGTATGACTTTGCATGATCAGGCTATGGGGACAAAAGTGAGTAAACGAATTGGTGAATATTACCTTTGCATACCTAGGAGTACTTACCAACAATAGATGTAGATGATTGCTCTTGTCGCTTGTTGTGTTGGTCGCATGATGGATCTGCCCAAGGAAACTTCAAAGCTTGGCCACACACACATGATTAGTGTGTATGGACCATGGGCTTTGATAGTTGTTGCAAAGGCATGGAGGTGAGCCCTTCTTGCTTATGGGAGCAATTCTAGGTGAAGTCAGCTAGCACATCTTTCGAATATGTGAAGCCAGCGTGCTCCTTTTTCTCTCCTCCAATATATATATATATTCAAAACTATTTTTATTTTTTTAACAATCTATTTTTTTCTTTTCACTTTTTTCTTTTCTTTTTTTCACTTCCCTCTTTTTTTTCTTTATTTTCACTTCCTTTCCCTTTTTTTAGCAAGGTAGAGCTAACATCTTTTTTTTGAACCAAGGTGATATTGTAGTGAGACTCGCACCGTCCTGCCCCATGCTTGGACTTTGTTGAAAGTCAAATGTGCAAGGTCAGGGTCTCCTCTTGAGTTCACTCCACCACCAAAGATCATCAAGGTGTGTTGTTGATGTTGCTTCCATGTTCTAAGCTTTGTGTGTCCTTTGTTCTTCTCAATCCCTTCCTGAAATGGTTAGGGACCGAGAATACCCGAAGGTGCATACTAACTTGAACACCATATTCTTGCTTTTATTAAAATAATCTGGGGTATCTCCCGGTAGTGTTTTCTTTATGGTCATAAGCTTGACCGCCAAAGCTAGGGAGAAGTTTTGAAGCCAGAAAATTTGGTTGGCTTCGATGGTGGCTACAAGAACTCGTCCTTAGGAGAAAATATTTTGCTTTTGAATTTTGAAAGGGCATTATTGTAGAAAGAGAGAACAAGGATAAAAAACCTTTTTTTCAAATGCTTTTCTAAAATAAGAGAAGATGATAAGAGAGTGGATAAAAATCTTTTTGTGCATGTGCAAAATTTTGAACATGCAATAATAATGCCCTTTTTTTGAAAGATAGGCTCATGAAGAAGGGTCATGAACATAGAAGAATATATATATTTTTTTATAAAACACAAGGGCACACGGGTGAACTAGGTTCAGAGACAAAGACAACAACCGCACCCCGACAATGGCCCCAGAAAGCTTGTTGGCACTTTTTAGCATTAGCAGAAAAGTCCGCAAGCGCATGGAAGTACCGTTGTAGCCTTCACCCGGTAGTATTCAGGGTATCGTATTTCCACAGGGAACGAAAGTGTAAGAGATCTCTAAACTAGTTCTCCTAGAATGATAAGATGAAGAGTAGCTTAGGTAGAGAGGTTCATCTAAGGCAAGAAACCCTAAGCAAAGATAACTCTCCCACTACTTGCTTGCTTCAGGCCCACTGATGCACTTGGTCTGCCAAGTGATACCAATATCAGCGCTACTTCGCGGCCGAACGTGGGGGATTGCTGGTATGAGTGGACAGGGCTGTCACCACCTGCCACCTACCCCTCTGCCCGTGGGCATGCGCAACATACGAAGGTAGACTCTGACCTAGACACCACGTCTATGAAGGCAACTCCTACTCTAGCGGTGATCAGGAACATCCATCTCTATCAGGAGTCCTCTTACTAGAGCATCCGTCCAAAGGACGAACAACGATCCCACAAACAAGTAGCTTTATGAAAGTAACATGCTTAATGAATCAAACCAAAGTTGAACATGAACTTTTTACTTCAAGTAGCAAGACGATCGTAGAGGTACAAGTTGGAGCGAGAGCCGACAAGCCCGGCACTTCGTCCACCCGAAGGTAGAACTGCTTTGACTCCGCTCTTACTCCAACTCTTTCCCTCTCTCACTCCCTATACTAATTTAGCTAGAGGCTAATGGAATAGAGCTTGCTCTTTCTCTCTACATTGTGACCTCTTTGTGTTGATGAATGAATGATGTGTGAAGAGAGGAGGGCTCCTATTATAGCTTGAGAAGAGGGGCTCTATGCAAAGGGGCCATCCCCACATGGAAGGCACCAAACCGACCTCCAAAGGATGGTTTGCCCTTTCCATTTACACTAATCATAGGTGGGACCGTCTGGAGGGAACCGTCCTACGAACCACCACAAAAGACTGGGCCCGGGAGGGGCCACCAGGGGACCGGCCACTCAGGGTCGGCCACCCCCCTGGTGGGGCCAAATGGCCACCGCCTTCGTGTGGTCGACTCTCCTCTAGGCCTGGACCTCCCCTATGGTTATGAATGGACACAAATTTGAAATAAAGGTGGGCTTCTTTGCTAAACTTGGTTGCGCATTCTCTGAATTCACATTTCTCCTTTATGCTTTTCCAATTGGTGTTGTGCACTTCCACTTGTTTCACCATAAATCCTGTAAAAACATAAACACTAGGGTACAAGTGGAACTCTTTTAATAGCATATGTCTATTTGTTAAGGCATGATAGTTTCTCTCCCTTTAGGCATAAGTTGGCAGTTAAAAATGATCCATAAGGACCGCAATAGTACGCTTCGCTTAGAAGCTGAGAATATTTTCACCTTAGTGAAACTTAGTCAAAAAATTTGCCTTAGCAAATTTTGAAATGCCGTCCCTTCTTTTTCGTTTGAAGTGGACGCATACGCTTCACTTAGAAGCTGAGAATATTTTCACCTTAGTAAAACTTAGTCGAAAAATTTGAACATGACTTGTTTAAACTGGATAAGTTAGCATTTTTTAGATTTAATAAAATGTTGATGCTAACTTACGTTTTTGCTGGGTTTATGCCGATGTGGGAGTATATTTTGGATATACTCTTCGATATTTTTGTTTTTGGTCCGGTAATGTAAAGACATTTCTTTGGGGAAACTACTTTTTCATTTATACTTCATGAGATTTACAGAGAGACTTCCTCGTTAAAAACTACTCACCCCGTGAAGGGCTTCCCCTGAGTGGAAAAAGAGTGCAACTTGATTACATTTTGAGATGAAAACTTGCTTGTAATAAAACTTCTACTTTGCGGAAAAGTAAACTACTCTTCCACTTTTGTTTTGCTAAAAAGTAAACTACTCCTTTGATCTTGCTTATGGGTAATACTTACAAAGTGCTTCTATGTTCCAGGTATGATTGAGTTCTTCACCTTTTAGATTTGCGAGATGATATGCGCCTTCCTTGTTTGTTCTTGCGATGATGAAAGGTCCTTCCCACTTTTGCTAGAATTTTTCCACTGTATCTTCATTTCTTTTTTTTGAGCATAAAATCTCTTGGTGCTAACTCTCTTGGCTTGACTTTTTTTATTGTACCACTTCTTTGTTTCAAGCTGGTACTTCTTGATATTTTCGAGGTGCTTCATTTCTTTCTTCTTCAAGCAAATCTTTGCTTATTGCTTGATCTTCTTCTGTGATCATTTGAATGTTTGTTCTTGGCCCTTCATATTTTATTTCTTCGGGAGTCATTGATTCATCTCGTATAGTAGCTTGAATGGAGAAAAATCTATTGGCCTTGGCTTCGAAGTGTTATGGGACCAGATTACTCTTGGTAACTCATCAACCCATTTTCCCTTTTTTAGGTCTGTTAAGCATTTTGAAATTCCTGTGCAAATTATCCCATTTGCCCTTTCCACTGCTCCATTGGACTGTGGGTGCCTTACTGTTGCGAAGCAAAGTTTGAGTCCCATTGATTGACAATATTGTCTGAAGTCTTCGCTGTCAAATTGAGTTCTATTATCTACTGTGATGAGTCTTGGGACTCCGAATCTACATATGATGTTTTGCCATAGGAACTTTTTCATTGTGTGACAGGATATGTTGGTGATTGGCTTCGCCTCAATCCATTTGGTGAAATACTCAACTGCTACTATTGCATATTAATAGTTGCCTTGAGCTGGGGGTAGATTTCCAATTATGTCGATGGCCCATCTTACGAGTGGCCAAGTTGGTTCAATTGGCTGTAAGTTTGTTCCTGGTGCATTGATTTTGCTTCCTGCCATTTGACAACTATGACATGTCCGAATTATTTCTTTGCTGTCATTTTGGGCGGTTGGCCAATAAAACCCTTGTCTGAAAGATTTTCCAACTATTGATCTAGCCCCAGCGTGGCATCCATAGATTCCCTCGTGTATTTCTCTCAGAAGATTTTTTCCATCTTCTTTGTAGATTTTTTCCATCTTCTCTTGAGATGCACTTTAGTAATGGCTGGCAAATTCCTTCCTTGTACAGCTCTTCATTGATGATTTTGTAACTTCTGATCTTTTGTTTCATTCTTATTTCATCAACTTCATTTTCTGGCTCATAAAATCCTCTAAGGAATGCCATGATTGGAGCACTCCAGTCTTCGCTTTCAATGATGTGTATTTCTTTTGGTTGTTCAACTTTTGTCTTTGTTGAGGCTTCGGTGATAGTTTGGAAAAATACTTCTGGTGGTAACTTCAATTTTTGGGCAGTAGCTTTTGCTATTTCGTCTGCATCTGTGTTCTCGTTTCTTGAGATACTCTTCACTTTGAATCTGACGAGGTGTTTCTCTTGATCTCTCAATAGTTGGAGGTATTTTGCTAGTTCTGGGTCTCTTGCTTTGTAGTTTTTCTCTATGTGTCCAGCTACAACTTGAGAATCTGTTTTGATTATTAACTTTTGAATTCTCATTGCCCTTGCTTTGCGAAGTCCCAATAGTATCGCCTCATATTCTGCAATATTGTTTGTGCATTGAAAATCTAGTCTTGCTACGTATTTGAGTTTGACTCCAGAGGGTGAAGTTATGACTGCTGCTGCTCCAGTGCTGGCGAAGCCCCAAGCGCCATCACAATAGATTATCCATTCTAGCTGCTCCAATTCTTCTTGATTGTGTTTTGATGGTGTCTAATCTGCTACGAAGTCAGCCAGCACTTGAGATTTGATCACTGTTTTTTTTCAAACTTGATGAAGTATTGGGATAATTCTGCTGCCCATTTGCCCAATTTTCCAAAAGATTTGCAGCCTTATAACACTTCTTTGAGAGGTTGATTTGTTGGTACTCTTATTTTGTGTGCTTGAAAGTAGTGCTTCAACTTTCTTGATGCCATGAGTACTGCATATGCAATTTTCTCAATTTCTAAGTAGAAAATTTTTTATCCTGACAGGGCTTCGAATACGAAGTAAACTGGAATTTATCTTGTTGAGTGCTCACTTTGTTCTTGTTGTATCAACACTGCACTAATTGTGCTTTCATTTGCTGATACATATAATAGTAAATCTGCCATTGGATCAGGTGTTGCTAAGGTTGTGGGGTTGGATAGATGCTTCTTTATTTCTTTGAAAGCTTCTTGTTGTGCTTGACCCCAGTTGAATTTTTTCTTCTTTCCCTTTAAGACTTGAAATATTGGTAGGCTTCGCTCAGCTGATTTTGTTATGAATCTGTTTAGCAAAGCCAATCTTCCTGTCAATTTTTGGATGTCTTTGATGTTTCTTAGCACATGCATGTTTAGTATTGCCTTCATCTTCTCTGGATTCGGATCAATGCCTTTTGCAGATACAATGCATCCTAGGATTTTGCCTGTTTGAACTCTAAATGTACATTTTTCTAAGTTCAACTTTAGATTTGCCTTTCTGAGATTAGAAAAGGTTTCTTGCAAGTCTTCGATGTGGTCTTCTCTTTTCTTGCTCTTTACTACCAAATCATCAACATATGCAAGTAAATTTCTTAGTATTTGATCTTTGAGAACTATGGATGTCATTCTGATGAAAGTTGTTCCTACGTTGCGAAGCCCCTCGCCATTCTTTGGAAACAGTAAGTTCCAAATGGTGTTATGAAACTTGTGAACTCTTCATCTTCTTTTTTCATCCAAATTTGATGATAGCCTGAGTAGCAGTCAAGAAAACTGAGCATTTCACTTCCTGCTGCTTGATCCACTAGAGTGTCTATTCTTGGTAGTGGGAAGTTGTCTTTTGGGTATGCTTTGTTGAGATCTGTGAAATCTATACACATTCTCTATTTTTTGTTCTTCTTCTGCACCATGACTATGTTTGCAAGCCAAGTTGTAAATTAAACTTCTCTTATGACTTTTGCATCTAGAAGTCTGTGGACTTTGGCTTTTGCAGCTTGTGTTCTGTCTTCTGATAACTTTCTGAGTTTTTGCTTTTTGGGCCTGAAGTTTAGATCGATGTTTAACTTGTGTTCTATGACATCTCTACTTACACCTCCGAGGTCTTGTGCAGACCAATAGAAGATGTCTTTGTTACTTCATAGGACTTGGATTATCTTCTCTTCTTCATCTTTTGTTAAGTTTGTGCCAATGATAACTTGTCTTTTTGGCACCATTGGATCGAGTGGTACTTTTTTGTATCTTCGCAGGGCTTTGTTTTTCCTTGTGCCTTCGCATTTTTAGTTTTGAGGTCATCCTCTTCTTCTTCTTCTTCTTGTATAACATGGATGTTTTTGAAAGCTGGGCTTGAATCTCTTTCTATGTTTCTTGCTTATGTTTGATTGCCGAAGATAGTTATGATGCCATTAATGCTGGCATTTTCATGCACAAGTATGAATAGCTTATTATCGCCTCGAAGGCATTTAACTTCCTCTTCCAAAGATTGCATTGTATTGGCTATGCATTTCAACTACATCAAATGCGAAGTGTTCTATTCTTGCATTGTTCACTGTTCCAAATGAGACTGGAAGGACAATTCTGCCAATGAAGTTTATTTTCTTTCCGCCGAAGCCAACTAATGGATGTTCTGCTCTCCCCAAAGTTTTTCTGTTGATTTTCATGGCGTCTAGAATTGCTGTGAATATGATGTTAGCTGAACTGCCACCATCTACTAAAATCTTTGTGACTGCCCATCCTTCAATGTTTGCTTCTATTACCATTGCGTCCATGTGAGGGTAGTCTTTCAACTTGAGATCTTGTTCTAAAAAAGTGATCGGCAGATGGGACCGTCTTGTTTTCTTGAATGGGCCTTCTACTGCTATGGAGTTTACTCTTCTAAAATAGTTTTTTCTTTCATTTCTTGTCTCAAGCTCCATACTGTGTCCTCTAAAGATTGTCATGATTCTGCCTTTGCTTGGGATGATTGCATTCCCATTGCTTGTTGATGCTTTAGGGGTGTTATTGGTGTGTAGGTTTTGTTGACTGCTATTTGCCACTGAACTTTCAGGATGAAAACTTTGCTGTTGACTTTGGCCCTACTGATTTTGTGGATACATTGCTAGTGGTTGGCAATTGTAGATTGGCGGAGGTGTTGGTAGCACGTGTTGAGGATAAGTTATTGGCATGTAATTTACCCTTTGTGGAGCTAAATGGTTCATAGCTTTCAGTTGCAAAGTTGCCCTATTCTCTTCTTGCATTTCTTTGATGCTTTTCTTTACTCTTGGACACATCTTGGACATGTGACCAACCCCTTTGCCATGTATGATCCAGTACATTTCCTCAGGCCTCAAAATTTTCCTTTCGAAGCCCCTGCTTTGACTATTGTAATTTTCCCTTTGTTGGAGGTTTTCCTTGTAGTTTCTATTGCCTTGGAGATTTCTTTGATTGCCTGAGCTTAGCCCTTGATGGTTAGCTTCGCTTGAATTATTGATGTGATTAATCATCTAAAATGGTGTCCGCTCAGTATTTGTAATTCTTGTGTGCTGGAAGTTATTGTTTGGTCTTGACATGTTTCTATCTCTGTTCTCTTCTATCCTTTTTCTGTAGTCTTCGTCGGATTCACAGTACTTTCTCATTTCTTCGTACAGTTTCTCTACTGTAGTTGGTCTTTCTCTCTTGAAGTGTGAGGAAAGTTGGCCTACCCAAAGTCCTTTAATTGCTGCTATGATGACAACTTCATCTGGTATGTTTGGTATTTGAGCGTTTGCTTGTATAAATCTTTTGTAATATTGGCTCAATGGCTCTTTTGGTTGCTGCTTGATGTTGAAGAGGTCATCGCTTGTGAGTTCGACTCTTTGTAGGCCTTGAAAGTCAAGGAGGAGAGTTGTGCGAAGTTGATCCCAAGATTTGATTGACCTTGGCTTTAGCGAAGAGTACCAATGTTGTGCTGGTCCTCTTACTGCCATGATGAGTGATTTTGCTAAAGTGTTTGCGTCCCCTCCGCTTGATGCGATGGGTCGGACATGCCATTGTAGGTTGGGATGATATTGAATTTGAATCCTGCTGGCCACTTCGCTAGTTGAATGTCAATTGATAAAGGTGACTCTGTGTCGTTTGTTGCGATTTGACTATGACTTTCTTTGATATGTGCAAAGTTTGAAATAGTCACAGCGAAATGTCCACGTCATCTTCGCCGAATATTGTATTGTCTCAAATAGTTATAATGAAAAGTTTGTTCTCGACTCCAAAGTTTGAGATGGAAGTTTGTATGTCAAAGTTGTTTCCCAATAGTCTTCCTCTAACCTATGGCAAGCATTGCGACTATTTCTCTAAGGGGGGCACCTAGGGAAAAGAGACACCTCAGAGAATGCTTAACCTCGGCACCCTAAGTCCTACCAAACCTCCTGATGGGACGTGGATTCCAGAGACAACAAGGGGATTGTCACTTCCCTCACTGCTACCACAAATCCGACTAGATAGGGAGTATCTACAAGTGTTCCTAGCCCAAGCACCACGCTTACGCTACAAATGATTACTCTATTCCCTACCGGTAGCGAATAAACTAAACTCGTAAACCAAAGGGCAATAATAACAATGAACTTACTAGTATTAGAAGTTGAATTGCCGAATGATCCTAGAACCAAGCCTCGAGTTAGGAGACTTGATCCCACAGGTACAATCGGAGAGGAGACACCGACAGGCTGGGCTTCCTCCAACTCTACCTCCACCCTATACTCTCTCAACCTCTCTTGAATGCTAAGCTCTAGGGAGGAGATCCATTCAAGGGACCTCTCTCACCTCATCCTCTCTCAAAATAATGAATTAGGGTTTCAAGGGATGCCTCCTCCAGGGTCAGGGGCCCTGCTTATATAGCCCGCTAGGATGCACCACAGCCCTCGGATCAAACCAACCTAAATAGACGGCTAATATTCATCCTCAAAGGCGGTGGAGCCAGGATCCACGAGGCGGAGCCTGATTCATCTAGGTCAGGGGCTCCCACCCAAGACCCTTGGGCGGCCACCTGGCCATAGAGCCGGTTCAGGCTCTCCTTTGGTCGAGGGCCTTCTCGAACCTTCCAGATTACAGAAAGTGCCTGGATCCCGATTATCTCTATGTAAACATGACATGTGGGCCCTTCTTTGTTCTTTTTAGCTGACATCCTGCAGAAACAGACATTCACCAAAACTCATGGAATTTCGTTAGTATAACCCTTATATCTAGATGGTATTTATGTTTAGATCCTTTTTCATGTTTAGTTGACGGTTAAAATTGACACTTATCTACCGTCAACAGGTGGCTCCAAAATAAGGTGTGTGTAGGGAGTGCCTCCTCTCCTCCTTTTATAGGTTGTTGAAGGCGGTTCGGGGGCATAGTCATCTGAGTGCACAACCGCCTATGCTCCACAAGGAAGGCATGAACCGCCTCGCCAAGATGGGCCTGGACGGCCACCTGGCAGGGGCGCGCGCCTGCCCCCTGGCACGTGCCCGACTTCGGCGCCCTTCACCGACCATCTCTGGTTGGTTGGCTGCTGGGTGGGCTTGGACCGTGGTGGTATGGTGCACTCGGCCCAGTTTGGTCCCGAAGTGGACTTCTTCCCTCTTCCTTGGTTTTACGCTTTCCGAAAAGTGTATTTTCTGAGTGAAATGTCCTGCACTTGGTGTGTATTCCTGCACAGGGACAATTCTCCAAGTACAAGTGGAATTAGGTTAATAGCAAATGTATATGTGTATGTAAATATATAAGTGTAACACCTCTGGTGTTATATTAACTAAAACATGCCATGTCATCATATGCACTGCAAAGCATTTATGATGAAGTCAACCCTAATGTGCATCAACTAAAACAAATTTACATTTCATAGGTTGATTGAGCTTCTGTAATGTTTGTCACATGAAATAATAAAACCCTATTTTCGAATGTCATTGCAAATACTTAGTTTATACTCTATGTACTTGAGGTGTAAACTGTGTTTACACTAGTGTCAAGCATAGTGTATAAGTCTAAGTCCAACCCTAAAAATGATTTCCATATTTGAAATTAAATTTGGATTCCAAAGCTTATTTCTGAGTCTGGCTATTCAAATTTAAATTCAAATTGGAAATGCTATAAAAGGTTTTTCAAAAGTCAACTTGGTCAACCAAGGGTTTCATTGGGTCAATGACCTAAAAATGTCCTTGGATGACGTTTGTGATCACTAATAACCAACAAATTAAGTTAGAAACCAAATTGAGTTTAAATTCTATTTCAAAAACCCTTTATTTCAAAACCTAGTTTTATCCCCTTTTCTGTAATTCAAAATCTATAAGGAATTTGGAGATACTCTAAAAAGATAGTTTGTAGATCTTGACAAGAGCTACAAAGTTGGTATATAAAGTTTTTCAAGTTTCCAAAAGGAAATTCAAATTAATTTGAAAATACAGTTTCCAGCATTTATCCCCTTTTGATTTTAAAACCATAATTCAAAAACTATATATAAATTTGGAAAACTTTGTATATAAAAAATGTTTGGTTTGACAAGCTCAACATTTCATAGTTTTGAATATTTTCAAGTTTTATTGAAAAATCAAAAGTAATTTCAAATGTTTGTTTCTAGGGTTTTATCCCCTTTCCAAATTTGAAT
Source organism: Bothriochloa decipiens (assembly GCA_023333625.1). Taxonomy (NCBI): domain Eukaryota; kingdom Viridiplantae; phylum Streptophyta; class Magnoliopsida; order Poales; family Poaceae; genus Bothriochloa; species Bothriochloa decipiens. The sequence goes on from CM041645.1 coordinate 28,791,638, forward strand.
TCAAATTTCAAAATCTAGACAGAATTTGAGGATGCCAGTTAAAGAAAAAGTGTAGCTCTTGAAAAGTTATGCAAATGATATTTTTGGAGATTTTCAAGTTCTTATATAAATTTTGAAGTAATTTGTATTTTGAAACGAATGGAATTTCTGTAATTAACTCGAACAGTACCTAACCCTATCGGCGATCGCCATGGCCGGCTTCTCATCGCGCACCGCTGACCACCGCCGCACCCGCTCGACCGCCAGAGTGCTCATGGATGCGAGAAACTTCATCGCCTTCGTGTCGCTAGTCCATCCATCGACTCCGCCTTATAAATACCGTCGCCGTGGCCGAGTTCTTCTTCTTTCTTCCTCCCGCCGCCGTCGCCGATGACCTCGCTCCGCCGCTGAAATTCGCCGTCGACGTTCCACCTCTGTCCAATTGCTCTTGCCCATAGCTCCGCCACGTCCTCACGGTCATCTTGGGCCAGTTAGTGCTTGCTCTCCTCGCTTGAGCCACCCGCACACCGCCTTCTTCTCCACGGCCGGCCAGTCGAGCCGCCGTGCCATCGCCGCCGTTTGCCACCGTCGGAGGTGAATATATTTTACCCTTAACCCCGCTACCATGTTGTCCGTGTCCCACTGCTCCTGATGCGCACCTTAGTTTGAGCAGCGCATCGCCGGAGACCGCCGTGACGCCATCTTGTCATCGGAGCACTGCCGCCACCATCAGCGCCGCCGACCGCAGCTCAGCCCAGACGCTCCGAGACTCCATTAATGTGCGCATCAGCACTGGGGTGAGCTCCTGCAGCTGTTTGCATCATCAATTTCATCAATCCCTTGTCGTAGCCGCCGGCCACCGTGGCTCGCCGCCGGCGCGGCCATGCGGCTCCGCCGCGCGCGTTGCCGTTTTGGCCAGGGACCGGGAACGACCTTATTTAGTTGCCAAACTCGTCCGTTTGAGTGCCCTGCGTGAGTTCGTGTGGTCACCATCGCCGGAAATCGCTCCGATGAGCGACGCCGCCGGGCCGCCGCGCCGCCATGGCTGTCGGCGTGGGTGCCGCCGCCGCTCAGCCGCGCCGTTAGTTACCTCAATCGACGCGTCGTGTCGAGATGAGCCTGTAGGGACAAGTCCGGTCGCCAGAAACCTCGCCGACGGCGAGGAATCGCCGGTCAACCGCCGGCGCACCGTCGGTCAGCGCGGGGGTACTGTGCCGATTTTTTTCTATTTTTAGAAAATGATTTAAATACTATTTTCTTTGAAAAATCATAGTAAATCATATATAGCTCCAAAAATTCTGAAAATTTTTGTGAGTGTTCCTTATGATGTCATCTACCTAGAAAAAATATAAAATCCCAAATTTGGGTACTTTTTGTATATGTTAAAATTAGCCCTTTTAATTAAAAAATGGACTTTCAATGATTTTTAATAAATAAAATAATTGGCTTTTAATTCTGAAATTTGTTTTGTCATCTAACTAGGCTAAGAGCTTTCTAAAATAAAATTTTGGGCTTAATTTAATAACTTTAATTTTTATGCCTTTATTTAATGCTTTTAAATAATTAATTAACCCTTTAGTTAAACTTAATCATTATAGGATTTGTTTGACTTTGGGATTGATTGATGACCTTGGGTCATTAACCCTAATGACCTTTGGCACTTTAATTAATTATTTGTGCTTATCTTAATCATATCATTAGGGCTTAATTAACGTTATTTTATGTGTTTAATTAATCCCAAAAATGGCGTAGTTAACCCTAAGGAGCTCGATAAACGAAGTTTTGTTAGCTTGCAACTTTATCGTGAAGAAAAGTTGTACTCGATCCCTTAATCTGATCATGCATTCATCGAGCATCATGTTTACTATTCCATCATGTTAAAGCATATTAATTATCGAATAGTTTCCGTTAACGGAGAGTTAACGTTATCGCCCAGATCCGAAGGACGAGCAGATTCAAGAATCGGGAGTTGAACCAGAGTTTGAGAACGTCTACCCCAAATACCAAGGCAAGCCCCGGATGCATTCAAACCCTATTCTATTTACAAAAGTTTTATCGCTTCAGCTATGATATGTGCATTAGGTAATAGGAGTTGAGTGAAAACCCACCCAAATTGCATTACCTGTCTTAATTCCTTATTCCTTGTTACCTGCTTAGAAAGATAAGTAGTAATGCTTAGCCCTGCTTATTTATTTATTTGTTCAAAGGCAAAAGAATGAAAAAGATGAGATTTGTTTTCTTGTTGAGATCTTGATGATAGTAATAAATCGAGTCCGGACGGCGAACTTGCACTGGGAATGGAGTCCCTCTATAGTGTTCTCGTCTGTTGATGCCCTAGGTCCTGTCCGATGGTGATCTATCGATAATCGATAAATTAGAAATCCACATGCATGAAGTGGTATACGGATGGTTGGAGCCGTGTATATCATGGAGTGACCTAGCATGGGGCCAGAGATCCCATCTGTGTCATAGTGTGTTTTACTGTGGGGTTTAAATGCCCAAGTATCTCGGTATGCTGGGCCGCAGAGCTCACGGGTGCCATGTGGTGATATACGACTGCGGTTGTTATCCTGGTATATCGGTTACCTGGGGTGCATCGGAGTTAAAGTCTTCGGTATTCCAGTGACCTAGGTCCCAGCTGGGTATGAAAATGGATTCGAATCGCCGTTGCTTCTCGGAGAAGAAGACTCGATCACTGTTCATCATCGTAGTAACAACTTGAACAAAGATTAAGGATCAATAATGAAGTTGGTTGATAATGGGAGCTAGCCCAAGCAACCTTTTCTTTGTTAAGCTTTTCTGCAAAACTTCTTATCTCCTACAGACCTTACCTTGTCCCTCTAGCCTGCATTTCTTGAGTCTCCACCCTTCTCTTTCGTCGGGTCAGTCTTGTTGAGTACTTTGTACTCAGGGTTTGTTAAACCCTTGTTGCAGGTGAGCCTCATGGGCAGGAGTGTTTTGCATCCTGCTGCATGACAGTCATCGAGGAAAGCGACGACGAGTAAGGTGTTCAGCTCTTGGGCAGAGCTATTGTTTAGTATTGTAATCTACTGCTACTCCACTACTATTATGGTTTGTATAATCTAAACCTATTGTTGTAAATATTTGAAACCCCGAGGTTTGTAAACTTATGTTATTGTAAGTCTTCCGCTGTTTTACTCTGTTGTATATTATTTATATCAAACTGTGTAATATTGCAATGTCTCTCTACAATGATTGATCCTGCTCGGAGAATAGTGGATGATTCGGGATTTACCCGACAGACTTTTTAAGTCGTATGGAACACAGTCGTGGTTATTTGGAGTCTATTTAGACAATAATCATGCGTGTGGGCCATATGATTTAGGAGGTTCTGCCACAATAAGTCACCCCTTTTGGTCTTTAATTGGTGGTATAAAATAATAGTTAAGGACCGCCAACAATGATCAGCGAGGCAATGATTAAGAAACGACGCGATGAGACCCGGGGGCTCGTAGCTCATTTTGCCATGATTGCCCACAACGCATGATCCAAGAACAGCCCAACCTCGTCTCGTCGAACAAAATTGCGGGAAAGCGGAGGGCGCGACGCGCCCAATGTAGACACGCACGACGTCGTGAGCATGGAACACGGACCTCGCCAAGACAAAGATGACCGGAAGCATGAACGAAACAGAAGCACAACGCCATGGCAATCTAATCCAGGTTCGAGCGTATGGTACATCGACGAACTCGATGAACTAACATAGCAAAAGAAGAAGATTTACGTGAACGGCACCGCGAGCAAAGCAGAGCTATGCCTATTCCTCCTGGATCTGCTCCACCGGGACCAGAGCCAACACCACACCGGCCGCCACGGCAAGGCCATCAAGAAGGGCGCCATGAGCAGCCGTGTCTTGACCATCCGGGAAACCACCCACGTCGTGCAGGTCGACCCCGGTGTGAAACTTGGCAATGGTGAGCCCGACCACCGCGCCTCGAAAGACCACCCTCTCTGCAATGATGAGCATCGGAGCAAGAATCTCCTCTAGACGAGTGGCGAGGGTATCACCACGAGCACTTACGGCCTCAGCAGCGACCTCGGCGGTAGGACAGAGCGCCAGCAGCTCCCTCTCTAACTCTGAGAAAGAGAACTTATGAGGGCGAGTAAGGAAACTTCGGATGATGAAAGCAGGGGAGATCACTCTGAGCAAAAGCCTTACCTACGCCCCAACCGTCCGCCACCGCTAACAGAATGCGGAGCTGCTCCCTGGCGTGCTGAGTTTTGAACGACATCCCGAAGGGCGTTGATCATCGCCTAGAGCATGCCCAGATCCTAGATTGCACGGAGATCGTCCACCGCTATCCTGAAGACCGCCGCGAAGGGGTCTGCGGGTGGCGATAATGCTGGAGCAAGGGATGCTACCCCCGCCGACGACGGCGCCAAACGGGATGATTCGCCTTGCTCCAACACCAAAGGGACGGAGGAAGCCGTCCTGAAGCAAAAACAAGATCGAGAGGCGTCGAAGGTACGAAATCAAGAAAAACACCGGTTAGAAGGAACACTCACCTGCCCGCTGAGGAGGAACGTCGTCGGACGGAGCGCCCGTCAGTGGCACGATCATCGCCGGAGGACTCCTCCGCCGGACGTTTCCCATGGTCCATCCCGACGAAGAGTAGGAAGGAAGGCGGACGGGTTTCTGAGCAGTAGGAAGAATGACGGAAATCAACCTACCGAAATTATATCAAAACCGGCAGAACTAGTGACTCCCAGTAAAGATATGGCCGGTAGCCCCTACTACCGCGCCGAGCGCCATCCCTCCCTCACGAACCCCTTGGAAGACGGGAGGACGCAATGCCAGGTGGGACCCTCCATGTCTTGTCATGACGGAACCACCGAGAAGCCACAGGATGCCTCAGATTGCACCATGTGTAGCCACATCAATGGTTCAAAACTGAGCCACGGATACCAAACGACAGGGTGATTCCAGCTGATGAGCGAACGACGTTCGCCCACGGACTCGGGGGCTACTGTCGGTAGTCCAAAAATAAGACGGGCCTATCTTGGGCCCAATTACAAATCGGAAATCCGTAAAGATCGAACCAATTCTAAACTGGGCCAAGAGCCACTCCAACCACGTGACAGGCCAAAGACCACGGCGCACAAGGGGAGCCGGACCACTAGCCGACGATGCTTCCGCCCGACGTCCTCCCGCCTCACCCAATGTGGAAGGGCGCCGACGTCACTCCGAC
>CM041645.1:28796836-28922508 GCA_023333625.1 Bothriochloa decipiens
ACGTCGGCCCAGAGACACCTGGCATGCGGGCGTCCGGGGTCCGGAGAGTCTCCGACCAAGGGCATTTAGCCCTTAAGAGTTGACCTCGAAGAGCTGAACATAGAGCTGCAAACGAATCTACAAGCCGATTCGTCTCAACGGAACCCTCGGATTCCGCCGTACAAGAGTCCTGCTCTTGTAAATACCTGGCCCGGAAACAATGCCGACCTCAACAAGGACAGAGCACACCGGAATGATGAGCATTGGGGGAAGATGTCTGACGAACAGCAGGAGATAATGGCGAATCTAATACCTAACGGCAGGAAGGGCCCCTACTCCGAACTCGGCATCGAAGACACGGGGGCTATGGGACGCCCGGACCCCCCGTGTAGAAGAATGAAGAATCGACAACATCCTCCACCTAGATAGCTAGCAATATAAAGAAAGCCCTCTCCTTCAACTATAAAAGGAGAGGAGCGACACCACGTAGAAGGAGGTCAAGCAAGCTAGCAGACACACGCACGACATCGATACCTAAGAACCCATCTCTTTCTCGTTGCTATTGTATACCTCATTCAAATCGCAAGCCCAAGAATACGAGCCTCAGACTGGACATAGGGATCATTATCGTCCGAACTAGTATAAACCTTCTCGAGTCCCCGTGATTCACCATCCGATAGCCTAAGCACGCCCTCTGAAACAAATTCATTGCCAGCCGTTTTTCTTGACGCCGACAAATATCTTATAAATTTAACATATTATATAGATAATAAATATTAATATTTATGATATTAGATAAATATTATTAGATTAATTATGAATTATATTTTTAAATAAAGATATTATTCAATTGACTTTTTTTTGACTGGATAAATTTCATTACTCAACGGCTAAACTAATTTTTTTCTAACCCGTAGCTGTATGTTTTGCTGCAGAGGGAGTATTTTAACCGTGGGCCCTGTTATGCATATACCCACGTGTCATCCAATGACGCTGTTCTGTGCCGTCCCATCTGGCCTTCTTTTGCAAGCACTTTAGGCAGCATATTAGAGCTGCAGGAGTCTGCAGCTGCCCACTACACACGGTGGCGGCCTCGCCGAGAAAGCACCATCGCTCCGGTCCGCGCCCATGGTCCCACAGACCACCCCCTAGCGCCGGAGCCGGCACCGGTTACCGTGGCCGGCGGACGGGTTGGCGGTGACGGACCGCTGGAGGTGGTGATCAATGTGAGCAGTAGCGATTCCGACTCCGATGACCCCGGCGCCGGGGTTGGGAAGAGGTCGCGGCCCGTGGCGGGACGATGTGGCGGCAGGGACCGAGAGGAGAAGAAGGCCAGGATCTTGGCTGCTGCCGCCACGGTCCCAGCCAGCTTCCTGGAGCCGCTTTCGCCACCGCCGGTGAAGTTACTCCCCCCGCCGGCGCCGGGAAGGAGCGTGACGAAGCAGTTCTGGAAGGCCGGAGACTATGTTGGCAAGTCGGATCACCTGCTTGCGGTCGAGGCGGCGCAGCATTCCGGTAACAAGCTCGCAACATTATCTGCATCATTGTTCTCTCTCCGATAGGTGGGTGGCGAGGAAAACTCACCTAAAGCTGTAGTTTTTTTCCCCCGAGAAAATAACTAAAATTTTGCTTCAAAAAGAAAATAACTCAAAAAAAAATGTGTTTGTCTATTCCTTCGTGGATATTCTTCTGAGCATGCACATACTTCGTCATTGCACGCTCCGGTCTGAAACTCGGGTGTGTGATTTTTTTTTTATATCCTTTATATCTCCTTCCATATGGCCATGACCATTCAGTTGTTCTGTCTTTGCTATCTTCAGATTCTGGAATGGATCATGTTCGTGTGCATCCCAAATTTCTACATTCCAACGCAACAAGCCACAAGTGGGCTCTAGGAGGTACTTTCCATTTCATGCATGCCCAGCCAGCGAGGCAAAAAAAAAAAAAAAAAGAGGGGGTGGTGGGGGGGGTGGCAAAAAATTGTTTTGGGCTCCCTTGCCTTGTTGGCTATTACTGCTGCTAGATTATGATGCCCTGGTTGATTTCGCAGATTTCGCCGAGCTGCTGGACAACTCTCTTGATGAAGTATGTGTGCTTGACCGAAAGGAAGATTCAATTTCTTCAGGGCTAAGGTGTTGTTTTTCGGGCCTTTGTGTGCTTACCTCGTGGATGTTTTTTTGCAAGGTTGTGAACGGAGCGACATATGTGAACATTGACATGATGGAAAGTAAGAAGGATGGAAGTCGAATGCTGCTTGTTGAAGGTGCGAGGACACCACCATCTTGCATGGGTGACTTGCATGCTTTCATGATCTGATTGCAGAAGTTCCTTTTAAGAATACATTGGATGTGTTTCTGTTATGCTTATGCTATATTTCATAGCATGCTTTTGTGCTAGAATTGATTGTAATAACTTCGCTATCCTTCACTTTTTTTTCTCGAACATGCAGGAGAGCTGCGTATCATTTGTATTAGTAGAAGAAAAAGGAGTCATACATAGACCTAAACACACTCATGCACACCACCACACCTTCCCTGTTTTGTAAAGCTTCATCACAGAGTACATCGACCGAGTGGGCTAACTAACTAAGAGCCCCTAGCAGTGAGCAAGGACAGACCCTTAGCTCCTGCCAAACACCACCAATAGGCATCATCGCTAGCTATACTAAGGGTTGTGTTAATGTTTGGTGCAGCCCCATTGAAAACACAATCATTCCGGTGTTTCCAGATGCTCCAGGCGCCAAGGATGATGATGGAGTTTAATCCTTTTCTCACATCTCCAGTGCTGGCAGCCTCTGCCTTCTCCCACCAATCCTCCCAAGCTGAATCCTCGGGTTGAGGCGTGAGTGAAGGGAGTCCAACACGCTGCAAGAGAGCGAACCAGAATTGCCTAGCAAAAACACACCCAATTAAGAGGTGATCAATGTTTTCTTGTTCTTGGTCACAAAGTAGACATTTGGCCGGGTGAGGAAGTCCTCTCCGAGCAAGCCTGTTAGCTTTCCAGCAGCGGTTATGAGCAACCAGCCACATGAAAAAACGGCATTTGGGAGGAGCCCATGACTTCCATATTCTCTCATATGGTTTGAAGTATATGGCGCCCTGAAAGAACACATCATATGTAGACTTTGCTGTGTATTCTCCTGAAGCCGAAAGTCTCTAAATGTGTTTGTCCTGTGCCCCTTCATGCAGCTCAACATTAGATAATTTATCCCACAATTCTGGATATTCCATCAGAGCTTCCACAGGTATTCCAACTCGAAAATAATCAATCCATTTCTCATCAGTCAAGGCCTCTGCCACCGTACGCCTGCCTATTGTTCTTTTAGGGACCAGACAAAAAATCTTTGGTGCTAATTCCTCGATATTTTTCCCATCAAGCCACCTATCCTTCCAGAACAGTGTGCTAGCTCCATCTCCTACATCAGTATACACTGCCATGGAGATGAGACCATCCACCTCCTTGCTAACTTGAAGTAGTAGACTTGCCCAAGGTTTATTTGGTTCAGATTTTCTCAGCCATGGCCACCTAGCTCTAAGTACGAAGCCTAGAGATTTAAGGTCCACAATTCCCAGTTCCCCAAGTTCTTTAGAATGACAGACTTTGGGCCAAGCGATGAGGCAATGTCCTCCATTAGCTTCCTTTCTGCCTCTCCATAGAAATGCTCTTCTGATTTTATCAATTTCCTTAGTAGCCCAAGGCGGAAGCTCAATTGCCATAGCCAAATATACTAACATTGCAGTCAGGACGTGTTGCACCTGCACCACCCTTCCTGCCTTTGTCATTAGATCTGCTTTACATCTTGGCAGCTGGTCTGCTATTTTGTCTCCAAAATTAAATCATAGTGTCTTAGAATACTGGCATTATCTTTTTCACAAAATGTGCTTCACTAAAGGTTACAAATGTAGTGATAACGTTGCTTATCATCGTCTATCTCCTACCTCATTTAATTTCATTTGAATTGTTGATAGACAATGGTGGCGGGATGAACCCAGATAAGATGCGTCATTGTATGTCCTTGGGTTATTCTGCGAAGAGCAAAGTCAAGAATACCATTGGACAATGTAAGTTCATTGTTTTGAATTCTGTTTGTTATCTTCTGATGACAACACGACACAGACATTCAGTTTGCTTCTCTGCTTATTTGCAGATGGAAATGGTTTCAAGACAAGTACAATGAGACTTGGTGCTGACGTCTTAGTGTTTTCACGTAGTCGTGTTATTGAAGGAACAAGGTTGTCTTCATTACCATGAAATATGGTAGAACTGTTTCTTTCTTATCACTAAGTTTGTGTTGCCATGCACACTAGACATCCCTGCCATATGTCGATTTCATGTACCTGCAGTAAAACATTGTTAACCTTGACAAGATTAGTTAGGTCGACCATGCTGAATTTACCATTAGGGTTATCATAACAAGCAAGCTATACATTTCACTTCAGCTATGCTCTTTATAATATTTCTTGATTCATTTTCCTTGCAAAGCTGACAATGACATTTACCCTCCTCCCTTTTGTTCGCATGAAGGCCTACACAAAGTGTTGGGATGCTATGATACACCTTTCTAAGGAGCACCAACAAAGAAGATATCATTGTTCCTATGGTAGGCTTGATTTCACCATTGCTTTATTGCCTGCATCATCTTTATGTTGGTGATATTTTTTATTGCTGTAATAGTGGTTTCTTTTGTCAACACTTTAACTATGAGCGAGATGATTTTGTTTTGTCAAATATGAATAATTTACTAGGTGATTGGGACACCGGCAAGTTTGGGTTCAGACAAAATGATATCATGAGTAAACTAATGTGGATGGATTATTCTTCTTGCTTAACTTATTGAAGGTGTAATATAATATAATATGTAACTCAATGTTCAAAATGTAATTAAACATATGAACCAATCCTTTTAAGTGAAGAGTGCAAGCTGGGTTGTCATATGTGCATATTTTGTGGGGCTGAGCTTTAATTGCATGTAGTATGTCCAAAAGTTAATTAATAGGATTTATGCATTTCTTAGTTGTATCTAGGCCTTGTCATCCATCTTTCTGCACATTTATGCATTTATTAGCTGTATCAAGGCCTTGTCATTCATCTTGCTGCCACACAAGGCCTGTTTTGGTCTGCTCCACTCAACTTCACAGTGGGTAGGCTCGAGAGGTGTAGTGTTACAGTACGTCATGGGTCTATTGGGCCTAGGCAGCCCATTAGTGTTAGGGTTAAGAGTCGCTTGCTTAGGAGTCAAGTAAGACCTCTCTATATAATGAGAGGAGATGTATCAATTTAATCAAGGAAGAGATTAGAAGGAAAACCCTTCTCGGCATTCCTAGCGCCCCTAAGCCTAGCCGCCGCCACAACAGCCTGTGTGAACAGTACCGCGGGCACTGTAGCACCGCAGGTACTGTTCACGCCGTTGCCGCTGATTCCTCGCCTCTCTCTCTCCCTTGCAACCAACGCAGCCCCAACGCTGTCCATAACACCTGGTATCAGACTTCATGGCCACGATCGGGGATGCATCGGCGCCCATCGCGCCCTCCACCGCTGAGGCGCTCAACGCGCTGACGGCGGCGATCTTCAGCCTCCAGCTTCAGATGTCGGCTGCCAATCACTACATCGCGGACATCTCCATCCGGCTGTCCGCGCTCGACGGCCGCCCACCCTTCCCGCAGTTTGGCCTGCTGGGTTTCGACGGCGTTCCGGCCCTACCGACGACATCTGCGCCGTGATCACGGAAGTGCCTGTGGCATCGGTAGATTCATCCGTGGCTCTGTCGTGGAGCGCACCGGCGATCACGACGACGGTCCCTGCGACACCCACCACCGGCGCTGTTATCCTTCCCGGTGGGCCGAGCCTCCAGGATCCATTCACCGATGAGATCTTCTATACGGGTACCGGCGTCCAGCAGATTCGGATGTCGGCTGCGGTGCGGCTGCAGGCTGCTACACGTGGCCTCCTTGCGCATCCGCGGGTGCGGGAGATGCGTGATCTGCAGCTGCAGCTCCTCCAAGTTGCGCTTCGCTGCGCAAAGGACCCCCATCTCGTCCGTTGCGTTGGGAATATTGGGCTCGGGGTTGCACCCACGAGCGGCGAGCATGCTGTTTTCTGCGTGGACAGCGACCTCCAACTTTGCGGCAGCGGCGGTAGGGGAGCCACTCCCTTCCTTGTCAGCGGCGGGGACGAACTGCCTGGCGCCACCGCAGTTCGCCACCGGCCGCCACGGGGACGTCTCCGCTGGTCGCTATTGCGGCTAATTCCAGGTGGCAATACTCGTGCACCACTCTCATTCCGGTGGGCTCCATGGGATCCAGGTGGCTACGGATGTGCATGTTCATCACGCGGAGGGTGTCCACCGTGTCTTCAAGAGTCCAAAATAAAGAGTCGCATTCTATTTCAGGTCAATAAAATAAGCCGAGATGTAAAAGGCTTGTTTTTAGGTGTTAGATTTGTGTCGAATCAAGTCAACGTTATAAGTTGGTTAGGTTGCAGCTCGAGGACGAGCTGCATGTCCAGGTGGGGTGTAGTGTTACAGTACGTCATGGATCTACTGGGCCTAGGCAGCCCATTAGTGTTAGGGTTAAGAGTCGCTTGCTTAGGAGTCAAGTAAGACCTCTCTACATAATGAGAGGAGATGTATCAATTTAATCAAGGAAGAGATTAAAAGGAAAACCCTTCTCTCTTGCCGGTCGTGGGCAGAGCCCCGCGGCTGGCGTTCCTAGCGCCCCTAACCCTAGCCGCCGCCACAACAGCCTATGTGAACAGTACCGAGAGCACTGTAGCACCGCAGGTACTGTTCACGCCGTCGCCGCTGATTCCTCGCCTCTCTCTCCCTCGCAACCAACGCAGCCCCAACGCTGTCCATAACATGTACCAGTTTGTGGAATGTTCCTAGTCAGTTGGATAGTTGGATGACAAGTCAGGAAAGCATAGGAAGAGTGACAGGCTCGGCAACCAACACTGGGGCTACGGATGTGGCTGTGTAGATGCTGAAGCAACTGAAGAGGGCAATCCCAAAGAGAGCGTGTGCCTTGGGGATGACGAGCCAATTGGATCTGGCCCACCCTCCAAGTCTCCAACGGCACTAAAGCACATGTCGCCGCCCTGTCTGTGCGACGCCCATGGGCCCATGAGGCTGGGGGCCCATGTATGACTGATAGATGTATTCAGTAATCAACATTCCCGATAGTCGTGCGGCGGCCGCTTCGTATTCACGATTGCGTTGTGCGGCGGCGGCGTGCTAGGGCGTGAGAGGTTGAGCGCTAAGTGCAGCGGCGGCATGCTAGGGCGTGAGAGATTGAGTGCTAAGTGCGGCGCAGTGGCCGGTGGACAGAGCGCCGAGCGGCCATCCGGCGAGGCGGCATGCGGCGACCGGCCTAGGCGTGTGGCTGGCACCGCACGGACACGGACGTCCCTCTGCCCAGTCCTGATTGGCACCGCATGGTAAGTGACTAAGTGATGTACTGATCAATTTCATTGCAATTCAGTGTACACAGAGTAGAGACTAGATAGTACTTTTACTACGGTTTATCATTTATAATTACAGCTTGCTTGATTTGATTTCTAATGCAGCGGCGCAAGTGCTGTAATTCGTTCTAAATTTAAGTCATTTCGTATTATTGTGACAGGCTTCTAAATGTCTATCTAGATTTCTAATTCAATTTAGATTCTTTTGATCATGTTAGATGCTGCCTAACAAACATTTACATTATTTTACCTCTCCTCTAGCTTTTTTGAAATTTTGACTTTTTTCATGAACTAAATGTATATTCCAAGTTAATTAATAGTAACATATCATTGAATCATCACATCGAAATATTAGTCGCCGGGCCCTTAGAGCCGGCGTTGCCCAAGGGCCTTTGAAATTGTTGGGACGGCCCTGGCGTGCACTGCTCAGCGAGTAGTTACGGTCCTGCATCAGCTTGACAACTTTGCAGATGGAAGTGAAGCAATGCTTGACTGGTGGTTCCTCAGTGGCAAGGAGAGTGCAATTTGTTTTCTTGAACACGCAAGAGAGCTATGTTGATTGGAAGACTTTCTTGAGTCATTTCAACATAGCCGGTCCCAAGCCCGGATAAAGGAGGAGGGTGTGTTAGGTGCGGCTAGCCAACATTTCAAAACCAGCCACACTCATGGATATGAAACCCACAAGAGATTCGTTGGGACGTAACCCTCTTAACGACGCGCTACATCGGAACCCGGGTGTAGTGTCAAATGTGCAAGGGCTGGGTCGTCATCCCCTTAGTGGCGTGTCGTATCGTGATCCGGGTACGATGATAAATGAGCAAGGGTCGGGTCGTCGCAACCTTTGTGACGCGCTACATCTGCGCCCGGGTGTAGTGAAAAATGAGCAAGGGTCTTCGCACTTCCCTCGACGGGTGCGAAGGGTAAGAAAACTAGCCGAGCCAACTAGGATTCGTCTAGGTAGCTGGAATGTAGGGTCCCTAACGGGTAAGTTAAGAGAGCTAGTCGATATAGCAATTAGGAGGCGTGTAAATGTTCTATGCGTTCAGGAGACTAAATGGAAGGGCCAGAAGGCGAAGGAGGTGGAGGATACTGGCTACAAACTTTGGTACACGGGGACAACATCGGGTAGGAATGGTGTAGGCATCTTGATCGATAGGAGCCTTAAGGATGGAGTAGTTGAGGTGTGGAGGCAAGGCGACCGGATTATCCTAGTCCGGTTGGTTGTTGGAGATTTGGCTCTGAATGTGATCAGTGCCTATGCCCCACAGGTAGGTCTTTGCGAGAGCACCAAGAGGCAGTTTTGGGAAGATCTTGATAGCATGGTTAGTACTGTGCCTATCAGCGAGAAACTCTTCATAGGAGGAGACCTCAACGGCCATGTGGGTGCGACTAATGTAGGTTTCGAGCGGGTGCATGGGGGTTTCGGGTATAGTAGTGGGTTTCGGGTATGGTAGTAGAAATCAAGAGGGGGAGGATGTTTTGAACTTCGCGTTGGCCTACGATTTGTTGATAGCGAACACCGTCTTTAAGAAGAGGGAATCCCATCTAGTGACCTTTCGTAGCGGACAACACCTGAGTCAGATCGACTTTATCCTTACAAGGAGGGGGGATAGGCGTGCTTGCTTAGATTGTAAGGTGTTACCTGGGGAGTGTGTTGTCCCTCAACACAAGCTTGTGGTGGCGGATTTTCGCTTTCGGGTACGTGTCCATCGGGACAATCGGGCCAAGATTGCGAGAACAAAATGGTGGAAGCTTAGGGAGGAAGCAGCGCAAACATTTAAGGAGAGGATGCTAGATGAGGGGCCGTGGGAAGAAGGAGAAGATGCAGATGACATGTGGCTAAAGATGGCAACATGTGTTCGGAAGGTGGCTTCGGATGTGTTTGGAGTGAGTAGGGGAGGCAAACGGGAAGCGAAAGACACCTGGTGGTGGAATGACGAGGTGCAAAGGGCTATTAGGGAGAAGAAGGAGTGGTTCAAGCGTCTCCATCATGACAAGAGTGCAGCCAACATTGAGGGCTATAAAATAGCGAAGAGGGCTGCAAAATGAGCGGTGAGTGTAGCAAAAGGTCAGGCGTATGATGACCTTTATCAGCGACTAGGCACGAAGGAAGGGGAGAAGGACATTTATAGGATGGTTAGGATCCGCGAGAGGAAGACGAGGGACATCAACCAAATCAAATGCATCAAGGATGACGGATCAACTTTTGGTGAGGGATGAGGAGATCAAGGACAGGTGGAGAGAGTACTTTGATAAGTTGTTTAATGGGGAGAATGAGGGTCCTACCTTGGAGTTGGATGACTCATTTGACGATACCAACAGACGTTTCGTGAGGACATTTCAGGAGGCAGAGATCGGGGAGTCTTCGAAGAGGATGAAGGGAGGTAAAGCGATGGGCCCGGACAGTATCCCCATTGAGATGTGGAGATGCCTAGGTGCCAGAGCGATAGTATGGTTAATTAAGCTTTTTAACCTCATTTTCCGGTCAAACAAGATGCCTGAAGAATGGAGGAGAAGTATATTAGTACCGATCTTCAAGAACAAGGGAGATGTTCAAAGTTTACTAATTACCGTGGGATTAAGTTGATGAGCCATGCGATGAAGCTCTGGGAGAGGATTATCGAGCATCGCCTAAGAAGAGTGACAAGTGTGACCCAAAACCAATTTAGGTTTATGCCTGGTAGGTCGACCATGGAGGCAATTTTCTTATTACGACAGTTGATGGAGAGGTATAGGGAGCAGAAGGACTTGCACATGGTCTTTATTGACCTCGAGAAGGCATATGACAAAGTACCGAGAAATGTCATGTGGTGGGCCTTGGAAAAGCACAAAGTCCTAACTAAGTACATCACCCTCATCAAGGATATGTACAGGGATGTGGTGACGTGTGTCCGAACATGTGATGGAGACACCAGTGACTTTCCAATTAAAATAGGACTACATCAAGGGTCGGCATTGAGCCCTTATTTATTTGCTTTGGTGATGGATGAGGTCACAAGGGACATACAAGGTGATATCCCTTGGTGTATGCTCTTTGCTGATGATGTGGTGCTAGTGGATGAGACTAGGGCAGGGGTTAATAGGAAATTAGAACTATGGAGGCACACATTAGAGTCGAAAGGGTTTAGACTTAGTAGGACCAAGACCGAGTACATGAGGTGCGATTTCAGCGCGACTAGGAATGAGGAGGGAGACGTTAGCCTCGATGGGCAAGTGGTGGCAAAGAAGGATACTTTTCGGTATTTAGGATCGATGCTACAAAAGGATGGTGACATTGATGAAGATGTTAGGCATAGAATTTCAGCCGGTTGGTTAAAATGGCGTCAAGCTTCAGGCGTCCTCTGTGACAGAAGGGTGCCTCAGAAGTTAAAAGGTAAGTTTTATAGGACAGCGATTCGTCCGGCGATGTTATACGGTGTTGAATGTTGGCCTACAAAATGGCGACATATCCAGCAATTGAGTGTAGCAGAGATGCGTATGTTACGATGGTGTTGTGGGCACACAAGGAGGGATAGAGTCCGGAACGACGATATTCGGGATAGGGTTGGGGTGGCACCAATTGAGGAAAAATTGATTCAACACCGGTTGAGATGGTTTGGCCATGTCCAATGGAGGCCTCCTGAGGCACCGGTGCGTAGTGGGGTTCTAAAGCGGGTCGATAATGTAAAGAGAGGTAGAGGTCGACCTAAACTGACTTGGGACGAGTCGGTTAAGAGAGATCTTAAGGAGTGGAATATCCCTAAGGATTTAGCTATGGATAGGAGCGCTTGGAGACTAGCAATTAACGTGCCTGAACCGTAATCTTTTTCTTGTACCATTTATGTGTTCTTTGTTTTCATGCCTCTTTTGGGTTTCATCTCTAGCCTACCCCAACTTGCTTGAGACAAAAGATTATGTTGTTGTTGTTGTTGTAACACGCAAGAGAGCTGCATATCATCATTATATTAAGAAGAATAAAGGAGTGGGTTTAGAAACCCTATTCAGCAAATGATGATGGAATTGAGACCTTTTTTAGTCTGGTCATCAACCCCAGAATTAGTTCTTGCCCAAACGCCCACTATGCATCAAAGGAGTTGTCATCAGGCTTGGGGAGAGTGATGGGGACGTGATTCCCTGATCTTCCATCAGATTGAGATAACTATCGTTTTGGTGGAGCACGACACACCGATCCGGCTTCAGATCCAAAGACCCGAACCCTGCAATCTTAGCACCACGACTCCTCTGGTTATCAACCGTGTCTCCAACCGGTTGACCTCGCCACGAAGGCTAATCCCTGCCTGAGAAACGAAGAACACAAGCAAGAACTCGAAAGAACGCAGCTCAATTAATGGGACAGTCTGCAAATGAATGATTAAGCACTCGAGTTGGGGTTCCACAAACCGATGAACGGCGGCTGTCGATGGACAGAATAATCTAAGCAAAACCCAAAACCTAACGACGGCGGCGGCGTATGTTTATAAAGGACTTAGGGTCGTCGCCTACCCTGGACGCGCCCACTAACAGGCTCATAAACGATACACGGCCCATTGGACCAAAATAAGGTGACGCAGCACCAAGACAGATTCCGAATGCTGACTTGCTTCGACAATTCCCGTGGACTCCGAAGAGGTTTTGACGTGAGACCACTTCTATTGGCTTCCTTATGAAGTTAGCTTTCCAACCATATGTAGAACGTCGAAAACGGAGTCCGTATGAGTCCGTATGACCAGTTCTAGTCCAGGCTGGTCTGGCAGTCCGAAACAGACGCGAAATCAGCTTGTGTTGCACGCCCTTGCTGGCCCAGCTCGTCTCCAACTCCTCGCCCAAGTTCTTCAGAAGCCTCTCCATTGTTCCTAAGCAATATTAAATCATTAGGTAGTAATCTATTCTCAAAAGTATGAAAAGTATCGCTTAAAACGAGCTCACCTGTAAATGTAGTTGACGCATTCGAGCTCGGGTCATTGGGCCTTGGAGAGGATCAGCAGGTGCACAAGAAGAAGCGATGTCCTCATCAGAGAGGTCCTGTAGGCCGACCTTATGTAGAATGTTGTATCATACTTGCCGGGAGAAGACACATGAGATCAATAGGTGTTCAATCGTTTCCTCAGCTTGATCACAGAACAGACAACATTCAGGATGGGGCATGTTAGAGTGAATGAAGTTCAATCTATTCCTGGGGGCAACAGCCCAAACATGTACATGGGTTGGGCATATATGCATCAAGGCCCTTATACAAAGAGGAAAATACAAAGAGGAAAGTAATATACACTATATCTAACACCCCCCCTCAAACTCATGGTGGATCACAAACACTGAGTTTGGAAAGAAAGAATCGATGTTGTGCTCGCGTCTGCGCTTTCGTGAGGAAGTCAGCCACCTAGAGCTCAAAGGGAACATACTGAAGAGCAATGACATCATCCTGCACCTGAGCTCGAGTGTAATATGCATCAACTCCAATATGCTTTGTGAGCTCATGCTTCACAGGATCACGGGCAATGTTGATAGCACTGAGACTGTCTGACAGAAGAGGAGTTCGTGCAGAAACTGAGACACCAAAATCCTCGAGTAACCATCGGAGCCAAGTAACTTCTGCCGTTGCAATGGCCATAGCTCGCAACTCAGCCTCGGCACTAGAGTGAGATACTGTAGTCTGCTTCTTTGTCTTCCAAGCAATGAGAGAGCCACCAAGAAAGATACAATAGGCAGAGAGGGAGCGACGTTTAGACTCGCTAGCCCAGGTAGCATCAGAATAAGCTTGAAGTTGAAAAGAGCTAGAATGCGGAAAGAAAAGACGACGAGTGATGGTCCCACGAAGATAGCGCAAGACACGAAGAAGGTGGCTATAATGGATATTGGTGGGAGCAGAAACAAACTAACTAAGAATGTGCACAGCATGGGAGATGTCAGGACGGGTCACAGCCAAATAAACAAGACTCCCAACAAGATGACGATATCGAGTGGGATCAGTGAGAGGTGTACCGTCAGTGGCACGAAGCTGGAGATTAAGCTCCATGGGAGTCTCAACAGTGCGATGGTCAGTGAGAGAAGAGCGAGCAAGAAGATCTTGGATGTATTTTTTTGGGATAAATAAATACCATCAGAGGTGGAAGAGACCTCAATTCCAAGAAAATAATGAAGAGGACCAAGATTAGACATAAGAGACTGCTCACTGAGACGTGCCTTGACAAAGGCAATATACTCCGAGTCATCACCAGTGATAATCATATCATCAACATAAAGGAGAAGAGTGCGACCACGAGGTGATGTGTGAATAAACAAGGCAGGATCATGATTGCTCGGGGAAAAACCAACAGCAGTGATCACAAAGGCAAAGGGCTGAAATCAGGCACGAGGAGCTTGTTTAAGACCATAAAGAGAGCAACGAAGGCGACAAACCATGCCATCAGGAATAAAGTACCCACGAGGTGGTTGCATGTAGACCTCCTCACAGAGTTGACCATTAAGAAAGGCATTTTTGACATCAAGTTGAGAGATGGACCAAGCACGCACAGAGGCCACAGCAAGGAGAGTGCGAACAATAGTCATGTGAGCCACAGGAGCAAATGTCTCATCATAATCACGACCATACTCTTGCTGAAAACCACAAGCAACAAGACGGGCCTTATAACGCTCAAGAGAGCCATCAGAGCGAGTCTTGATCTTATAAACCCACTTGCAAGTGATGGGCCTAGCATGAGAAGGAAGAGGGACAATGTCCCAAGTGCCAGTGCGCTCAAGTGCAGCAAGTTCCTCAGCCATGGCAAGTTGCCATTCAGGATGATGGAGAGCATCATGGTATGTGCTTGGCTCAGCCATAGCGGTCAACAGGCTTCAGCGAGGCACGATCACGAAGATTATAGTGGGAGGAGGGCTGAGTGGAAGTGCCCTCAGCTGGAGATGTCTCAACGGGAGATGAGATATTAGTGGGCGACTCAACAGGAGGTGAAGGATCCTAGAGTCGACGACTGTAGGTGTAGATCATAGGAGATTTAGAGTCATAGATGGACCGAGTCGGTTCAGAAGACTCAAAGGGCAGCGGAGAAGAGGGCGGAGGAGGTGAAGATGGAGGGGGAGGAGGTGGAAATGGTGGAGAGGGTGGTGGTGGTGGTGGTGGAAAAATCTCACTGGAAATGGGTGGATCTGGAAAAGTCATGAAGGACAAAGGCTCAACAACAGCCTGAGGAGAAACATCAGCGGAGGGCCGAGGATAGAAGGGACGAGACTCATCAAAAGTAACATCCCGAGAAATCTGCATGCGACGAGCGACTGGATCCCAACAACGATAGCCCTTGTGCTCACTACTGTAGCCTAAGAAAATGCACTCAACAGATTGAGGAGTTAGTTTAGTGCGTTCCCAAGGAACAAGAAGAACATAGCACAGACATCCAAAAATGCGAAGACTAGAGTAATCAGGTGGATGTCCAAGAAGGTGTTCATACGGGATGCCACCTTTAAGAGCAGATGAGGGTTGAATGTTGGTTAAGTGAGTGGCTGTGGAGATGGCTTCGTCCTAGAAATGAGGTGGGACAGAGGAGGCAATTATAAGAGCACGAGCAGTTTCAAGGAGGTGACGATGTTTGCGTTCAGCAACACCATTCTGAGCGTGCGCGCCTGGACAAGAAAATTGTGAAAGCGTTCCTTCCTCAGAAAGAAATTGACGAAGGGCACCCGAAAGATACTCCCCGATAGAATCAGCACGAAGAACACGAATAGGAGCATCAAAATGAGTACGAATCATTCGAGCAAAAGCCTTATATATCGATAGAATCTCATTACGATGTGTCATGAAGTACACCCATGTGAAACGAGAGAAATCATCGATAAATATCACATAATATTGGTGACCCCCTTTAGAAACAAAAGGTGCAGGACCCCATACATCAGAATGAACAAGGTCAAAAGGACGTTGTGACACAGACACTCTAGAGGGATATGGAAGCTAAATTTGTTTGCCAAGCTTACAACCCTAACACTGATTTGGGGAGACATCACCAGAGACATTGCCTAGAACACCACGACGAACAAGGGCAGATAGTCGGGAGCCACACAGATGTCCCAAACGATGATGCCACTGAGCAAAAGAGGAAGAAGCCGATGCATGAAAAGCAGAGCCCACAAGACCGGCAGAGGCAGCGGATGGAAGGCGAAGCCAGTCAAGCTCCCAAAGACGCTGAGAATCACGACGGCGAGGGCCAGTACCAACTAGGAGACCCGTGCTGAGATCCTGAACACGACAAGAGTCAGAATCAAGAATAACGCGACAACCATGATCAGTATGCTGGCCAGCAGAAATAAGTTGCATGGTCAAATCAGGAACATAAGAAACATCGGGAACATTAAAAGAGGAGGATGAAAGAGTGCCACGACCAACAACAGAAAGAGATGAGCCATCGGCAGTTTGAACAGTGAGAGGAATGGAAGGAGAATGAATAGAAGAAAGACGGGTGCTATTAGGTGTCATATGAAAAGAAGCACCAGAGTCAAGAATCCATGGCAAGATACCTAAAGTGGATGGTGGTCTCTCAAAGGTAGACTGAGAAGTAGCTGCAGTAGAAGTGACAGAACCGGCTGCTCCAGTAGTGGTCGAACCAGTAGCTCTAGTAGCTGCTCCAGGAGTGACAGTAAGACGACGTAGTAACATGAGTATCTCCTGCTGTGCATCAGGTTGCTGGGACTGAGCCTGTGGGGGACGCCCGCCTCGGCGAGACTGAGTGTGTCGCTTTTTCTTGAAACAATGATTTTCATCACGTGTATCTTTACCACAGTAATTACAATGAAGGCCACCTGAGTTGCAAATTCCCGAGCTCCTGGAGGCTGCTGAAGTAGGTACTTTGGGGGGGTACCGAGAATTCCAGACCGAGCAGCTAAAACTGTGGAGGGTGTCGACTGAAGTAGACCAGCTGAACGAAGACGAGTCTCTTCATTACGAACAGTAGCAAGAGCCTCCATCAAGGACACACATGGCTCATGAGCAAGTAACTAGGCACGGAGAGGCTCAAACTCAGCACGCAGCGAGTCAGAAAGTCATAGGTGCGACGAAGCTCAAGGTGGCTCTGTTGTTTCTTGCATGAGTCACAGGTGTCTGGAGACAGTTGAGGGCTAAGAGTGTCAAGCTCACGCCAAACTGCAGATAGCTGTCGAAAGAACTCCTCAACTGAATTGTCACCCTGCTGTAAAAACTGCTCTTGGCGCAAGGCAGCAATATAAGTGGACTGACCAGAAGGCTCATAGCGCTGGCGAAGGAAAACTCACATTTAAGGAGCATGCTCAAGCCGGATAATCTCTCCCGCCAGATGCTTTTCCATACTAGCAACAATCACAGCCCCAACACGAGCATCTTCATCCAACCAAGTATGATAAGCCCGAAAGTGAGACATATAAGAGACCATATCATCATCATAAGCTTCACACAGTCTCTTTTGTTCATCTTCAGATGCTTGTGGAGGAATAACAAGCTGCACTAGAGGATCAGGTAAGACTAGACAGGGTAGCTCACCACTGACGAACTCCCAAAGCCGAAGACCGCGCAAATGCCACTTCATATGTGGAACCCAATCATGATAATTGGTGCCATCCAAAGTTACTGGACAACGCTGAATCTGAACACCACCGATGGAAGGAGCAGTAGGAGATGCCATCTTCACCCTCTCTCTGTATTTTTCTCTCTTTTTTTTTACTCAATACTCAACAGAGCAGAGCACTCTGTTTAGAGAGAAACAGAGCACTCTACGAACCAGAGGGAGGCCTCGAGCAGATGCAGGGCACCGCGATGCGATGTCGCTGCACGTGAGACGCAAGGCACGAGGCCGCGGACCGGCGTGCGACGCGGGGTGGCCGCGGGCGAACGCGCGACGTGGGGCCGCGAGCCAGCGCGCAACGCGGCGGAGCCGAGGGCGGATGTGCGACGGGGCGGGGCTGCGGGTGGACGCGCGACTTGGCGGGGCCGCAGGGGAGCGCGCGACGCGGCGGTGCCGCAGGCAAGCACGCGACGGAGGGAAGAGGGAAGCTCGACGACGGCCGTGACAGATGAGCACGGTGGCGGCGGAGCAGTGGAGCCAGGCAAACCCTAATCCTAGAATTTCAGAGCTGATACCATGTTAGAGTGAATGAAGCTTAATCTATTCCTGGGGCAACAGCCCAAACATGTACATGGGTTGGGCATATATGCATTAAGGCCCTTATACAAAGAGGAAAATACAAAGATGAAAGTAATATACACTCTATATCTAACAGGGCAGACCTCTTTTAGCATGATGATCTGCAGTCCTGCACCTACTGTGTGCCACTAACCACATGAAGAACTTGCAAGTTTGGGTCTTGGGAAAAGGAGGAGTGCAATGGCTCATGCCATTCGCGGATGCCTGCCAGGTACCGATCGAGTCCAGCGACTCCATGGTTCCCTGCAACATCTGCTGCAAGCCCGCCAGCATCTTCACGACCTGACCCATTGAGTTGCTACTTCATCCACGGAGCTCGCCATCTCCTGCTGGAACTTGTAGGGACCTCTCTTCGGCGCCAGCCTCGCGAACGCGCGTCCACCGTACCCGAGCTTTTCACCAGTCCGTTCAACCTCGGTCGGCAGGTTGCTGACGGGGATTACGAACATCACTGGAGAATTGTGCCGAGCTTTGATACCAATTGTGACAATCCGCGGAGGAATCTGAATGGAATTTGGGGAGAAATTGGAATTTGGGGTTAGAACAGCAAAACCAGCAGTTCGGGCGGGGATCTGAATAGAGGGTTCTGGTTCAGTTTCTGTTCTTCGATAACGAAATGAAATGGTTACAACGTCTTATATCTGGCACGGCCCTGCTAGCTGGGCCCACTCAAGACGTCATCACAACAGCCTATCGAACAGAGCTTCAGCAACTCTGCTTTCGCCGCCAAGCTTCGTCACCCCACGGTTCTGGCCTTTGACACGCGGATCCCTTCTGTTGTCGGATTTCGATCAGACGACTCTCCCATCTTCAGAGCGGCTGTCCTCCGACGACCACGCCTTGTGGTCCTGACAGCGTGTTGTATTAAACTCTATTTCTATCTTAATACAAAGACGCGCAAACCTTTTGCGTGATCGAGAAGAAAATACTATGTGCATACTAGCTGTAATAGTAATTGCTCAATGGGTTCCACTTAAACGAGATATTGGGCAAGAAAATACTAAAGTAATCGCATTCAAGGGACGCTAAATTTTTGATGGCTCATAAGGGATCAATATAAGTTTAAGTGGCATACAAGGATTTTCTCCTGTTGCTACCATGCCTCATGAAGGGAACAATTCCTCTCAAATGAATAAACTAACAACAATTATTCCAATGTGACCAACACTGCTTCTCTAGCTATAATGAAGAATCTCCACCTTAGTATACAAGAAGTAAATGATGGGGATATTGGCGATGGACCTAATGATGATACATAGGTGGAGGTCGACGTGGATGGGGAACACAAGAATAACAATCAAGGCGCCATTGAAGGCAGCAAGGCATACCGACCTGTGGCTGTTCTTCTGTACTCCTGGGCCGCCTCAAGGTTGATGGTGCCCCGACAAGATCAGCACCTCGATTTTGAAGGGGTGGGGGGTAGAGTCCTGACCAGGCCGCCAGTTTCCCACACGACGGCTGTGGGCGCCAGGGAGCCATGGGTGTTGACAGAGGGACTGCGGCAGATCCATTTTGCACGCTCCGAGAGGAAGTGGCGGCCAGAAACAGAGGGGCAGCGCCAGGGTGGGTTTTAATATCTCCTGTTCACAAGGGACCAAGGTCGGGAGAGGAACAGCTGAACAGATTGGTCTGGTTAGGTATGGAGATAGGAAAATAGGATCTTGGAGCACCTCCTTACTTGCTTCACCAAATTGAATTAGGAGGGTTCCAGATCTATGATGCTGTCTGCTTCAGAAATAGATGGAGTTATGGTATTTAGGCGTTTGTGAGGGACTCATGGAGTAAAGCAGTCCAAACTGGCCCTAACTCATGTCTTCATTTTTTGGTATAAAATGACAAAATTAGCGAATTGGACATGAGCTTTTACTAATGCAGTGATGCTTGTACATAAACATAACCCTTGCAGATTGACTATGAAAAAGAAAAGGAATGGAAAAGGAAGGCACGGACAACATTGACTGATTGGTGTATGAGCTTAGAGACGATAATATAATGGTCTCCTTATTCCACAGAAGCAGAACTTATTCAGGAGGTATAGCTGATGTAATTTGATGACCGTAAATGTAGCTGTATTTTCATCTAGTTGAGGTTTCCAATTGTCATGATTTCTGCTTTGGGAATAGCTGGAGGAATGAAGTTTATTAACCCATTTCCAAATGGAGGGTTTTATGTGTTTTTGATGTCTGTATGCTGCTTATCTGTAGTTTGGCTCCATAGGGGAACAAGGAACTCGAGTTATTATATACAATCTGTGGGAGGATGATGAAGGAGAGCTGGAGCTTGATTTTGATGCTGATGCAAATGTAAGTGTCAAATTAGTAAGTAATTAGTTCATATTGATACAAACATTGTCTGCTATCTTATTGATGCTCATATTGCAGGATATTCAGATTAGAGGTGTTAACAGAGATCAGAAAAAAATCCAGAAGGCAAATCAGTTTCCAAACTCCAAACACTTCTTTACTTATAGACATTCTCTAAGGGTATGGCTTAGATGTACTTCGCATATGTGCCAATCAGTTTCTTCTATATTCTGTGGAGCAGTTACACAGTTGTGTCCCAATCAATATTTGGTCCATGACTGTTAGAGACAACATGACTGAATATTGGGTCCACTATAGCATTTTACTGCACTGTGCAAGCAGTCACAAAGGAAATTGGAAAACTTTATATGAAAGGGCTGGTTTAGACCCCCTCTTCGTGCTCACCTCGTGGCTGCTGTCGAAAGAGCGAAATGCAAGATGCTTCAGGGAGGCGGTGGCAAGCATCACTGATATATTGCAGCTTATCAAGTACGAAGCTGATGCTTGGTTGACGG
Source organism: Bothriochloa decipiens (assembly GCA_023333625.1). Taxonomy (NCBI): domain Eukaryota; kingdom Viridiplantae; phylum Streptophyta; class Magnoliopsida; order Poales; family Poaceae; genus Bothriochloa; species Bothriochloa decipiens. The sequence continues at coordinate 28,817,225 of CM041645.1, forward strand.
CCGGGGCGAAAGGGCTGGTAGCACTGGCAAGACCGAACTAGGCTAGGTGCTTGCATTTTTCATGGATGTAATTGTTCAAAATGTAGTCCAGTACAAACACTAACGCTTCCTTGTAGAACACTCCTATTTCCTTCTAATACAAATATACGCACACTCGTGCGTAATTTGAGAAAAAAAGAGAGCAAATCATGAACCAAAATGAGCGATATAGTTCTGTAAACCCTAAATATTGATTCTTTTGTGCAGAGTTATGTATCAATTTTATATCTTATGCTCCCGGATAACTTCCAGATGATTTTAAGGGGAAAGAAGATTGAACACCATAATATTATCAATGGTCTCATGCTAAAGAAACAACTTATTTATAAGCCAACAGTGGGCGATGGACTTCCAAAGGATAAGCATGTAAACCAACGAGCTTTGTCTTACAGCTTTCTGTATAATGATGCATGTGCATTGGTCTCATAACATGCTATGTTCCCTCATCTCTCAAATTTTCAGATGGCAGCTAAGGTGACAATTGGTTTTGTTAAAGATGCGAGACAGCATATTGATATTCAAGGGTTTAATGTTTACCACAAGAATCGCCTTATAAAGGTATTATATTAGAAATGTCATATGTGATGTTTTTTAAACGAAAACAAAAGGGGGACCCGCTGCTGAAGTAGGTATATTATAATAAATTAGGGAAAAAGATACCAAAATTTTCTCAATGAAAGTTCTTTGCATTTTTCAGTTTGCAGAATGACTTCCTGTGTGCACAGAGATTACAAAATTCATAGCTAAGTAGTGGATAGTTCACAGTGTGTTTTTGCATGAGCAGGCGCCATTATGCTTCCTTAAAGGCCTATAGTTAACCTTTTTTTTCTCATTTTCTTTCTTAGCACGTAATGCCAGGTACTTGTTAAGAATGTTCGTGTGATCATTTTAGGCAAATTTTTCTGCAACTTGAAAATGTTTTTAAGAATTTATGATTAGTATATTTATTTCTTTTAGCCTTTTTGGAGAGTATGGACTGCTGCTGGAAGTGGTGGCCGTGGTATCATAGGTATGAAATCTTGTTCCTTTTTTCTTTTTAGGGTGTGGTATTTTGGTATGTCTGTGATCGTTCTTCTATGCAGGTGTACTTGAAGTAAATTTTGTAGAACCAGCTCATGACAAGCAGGACTTTGAACGCACAAATTGCCTTGCAAGACTCGAAGCACGATTAAACCGAATGCAGAAGAAATATTGGTATGTTTTTGTTGTCAGTTGGCCATGTCTGTTCTGTGGCCAACTAGCACGTGCTGTAGAAAATATTATCTGATCTTAGCATGCATTTGCCTTTTCAAGGTCTGATAATCACCACGGAATTGGCTATGGAACCAATGATGCTACCACAGATTCTGGAAAAGGGGAAAGAGGTAGGTTAATGTTCTTGTTTTGTGCATTTGGTTGGTGCAGATGAGTGCATGTTTTACTTTTATCCTGAGATAATCAATAACCTAATAAACAAAGTGGTTTAGAAAGCTGCGGATGGGTGCATGTTTGATTTTTATCATGAGATAATCAATAATCAATAACCTAATAAACAAAGTGGTTCGGAAAGTCTCAAAGGCATTGATATCTTTCTGGATCACTTCCTCTCACTACGTTTCACCTGTAACATCAGCCAAGGTGTTTATTTTGAGGTGTTACCATCTATAATCATTTGCATTCTCCATCTTCATGACACAAACATGCAAAACTGGTTTTCCCTCAATTCACTTGGTCTTCATGACACAACCATGCAAAACTGGTTTTCCCTCAATTCACTTGGTTTCATATCTGTGGAATACCAAATGATCATCATGCAGGATCACCCAAATAGTTTTTGACATTTCTGTTACACACCAATGAATTTATCCAATATACAATGCAAGAGTACCATTGGTACCAATACATGATGTACCAAATCTCAAGTTATAATTTTTTTTTTGACAACTTAAGTTATAATTTTGGTACCTCTTGTTCTGTTTCCATGGACTGAAAAAAGCTCAAAATATTGGTCACTGACCCACTTCTGTCGGTGTTTTGACCCCCGTTGGTTATCACCAACAAGTAATGTTCGTAATTGCGTGCTCCCTTAATCTGGTGGGTAATGCAAGAAGGACACGGCGATTTATCCTGGTTCGGGCAAAGAAGGCCCTACGTCCAGCGGGGGGAGGATAGTTCGTGTTATCTTGCACCGAAGTGCTAGTACAGGGGAAAATACAAGCAGGTGTGAGGAGCGTGAGCTGGAGCTTGGGCGTTTCGGGCGTCTAGCTCTCTACTTTACACTGTCTCACGGTATTGTTTTGTGATCTAAAGCCTTAGCGTTTCTATGCTCTAGATCCTCTCGTCCGTTCTCCTTCCTCCTTTAGCTAACGTCCTGGCGCCTCCTTTTATAGGTGAAGGAGGGGCACAGGAGTACATATATTTAGAGTTCACATGGCTGGTGACGTATGACGTTGAGGCCGATCACGTCGGTGCTGCTGTAGAGATGTACGTCGGCATGGGAGGTTCTGTAGCCGTCGTGTCGGGAGTTGTTGAAGTGCAGCCCGGAGTCGTTGGAGTCCCTCTCGAGGGTTCGTCCGACGAAGTTGAGGGGCGGCGGTCGAGGATCTGGCTCTAGTCGAGGGGGTCGAGTCGAGAGGGTCGAGCCTCACCGGATAAGGTCGAATCCCAGGAAATGCGGGAAACGTGCTGATTTATGCGTCTCGAGGGGGTGCTGGACGGGACACGGTGCTCGGCATAGCGCAACAGCGAAGTACGACCCGCGGGATTCCGGGGCATGGGCGGTAAAAGCAAGATTTGACCGCCACACCCACAACTGTTACCGTAACTGTGGCCATACGGTTAGGCGGGGGTAGGTAAAACGCATTAAATGCGCCCGAATCCGTACGGGAGAGTCGGCAGCCGAGGGGTGCACTGTCCTCGAGGACTGCCCATTCGCGCGAACGAAGTTCCGTCCTCGAGGGCAGGCTCGTTCGCCGGGCGAAGTTCCGTCCTCGAGGGGTCGCCCGAGTTGTACCCTCGAGTGTACAGTCCCAGTCCGCGCGGCAGCCCCTCGAGCAGGCTTTGGCTTTGGGCCGTCGTAGCCCGTTCGTGGGTCAGCCCAATATGCCTTAGCCTGCGGGCCTTCGAACGTTAACGTGGGAGGTCACTGGAGGGTTCGTGTTACGGATTTTGCGGGGTTTAGTCCGGTAAACCAAGGTTTTGGGGTACCCATTTCCTGGGTAACGACAACTTCCTTTGAAGAAAATGTAATATCAAAAGCTTAGCATTATGTAAATAGTAGATATGCAGCACTTTTTCCCATTTGAAATCATACTAATGGAAACTTCTCCCTCCAGTCCAAATTATAAGATGTTTTGGCTTTTCTAGATAAGTTGCATTTGCTATGCACATAGATATACACTATGTCTAGATACATCATAAAAGGAATGTATCTAGAAAAGCCAAAACATCTTATAATTTGGAACAGATTTAGTACCAAAGTTTAGTTGATGGCTTAACATTGGCCAAGTTTGCACTACTGAAAAAATAGTCCTTTTATTGAGGAATTAGAGGCTACATACACCATTACATATGGTTCATGCAAAATCTATTGTAAAGACAGCGGATAGGCTTGAATGCCCACTACACGATCAAGAAGATGAGATGATACAACATCCTTTAACAACGTGTGTTGTGCCAAGACAAGTATGGTTCAGATTTTTTTTTTCACCGAAAGGTGGCAAAATATTTTGCCGTATTTTTATTAGACGTGGAAAATAGAAAAAAAAGGTACAAAAACAAAATTACACGACAAACGAACGGACCTAGCGGATAGGCCATTACATATGGACAGATTGTTCAATCCTTTGGACTTAGCAGATTCAGTCCCTTGACAAAACGAACGGAGCTTTCCAGAGTGGTGGCGCAAGACGATGAGAAGAGTTAAAGAGGAGCTCAAAGGAGTGAACACTCTAATTTTACTCGGGGCCTTGATTATATGGAAACATAGGAATGCATGTGTGTTTGAGGGGGCATCTCCTTCGTTTGACACAATTTTGAATGAGCTGAAGAATGAGCACTGCCTTTGGTGCATGGCTGGTGCGAAGAATCTGCAAGGGCTAGGACTTGCGATTGCACCCTAGGTCAGATAGGTCTAGGTCGAGCCATGTTTGTTCGCTGTGTATGAATCATGAGACTGTAAAAGCCTCACTCAAATTTGGTCTCCCGCCGCGGCGCGCCCCCCGTGCACGGCGCGAGTGTAATGAAACACAGCTGTCCTGCGTTTTCGGAAAAAAAATAAAAGACTGTTGTTGAATTAAGTCAGGCTTTTTCCTCAGTTGGGGCATATAGGCTAGCTGATGATAATCTGCATGCAGGACTATCACCATTTGGGAAAGGTTCCTGGAAGTCAGGTTATTTGCAAAGGGTCAGAAGTGCTGACAGATCATCTTCAAGAACAATATCCCAGTAGAGGGCTGAAAAGTCTGCACATACCATAAGACCTGAAGGATCAGTTTTGCATGGTTTGTCAAATACAGGTGGTGGCAATACTGAGATTGCTGGCGTCCCATCCAGATCAACTTTCCCTACCCTACGCACACCTGAAAAAACTTTCCGCAAAGTGAATACAAGTTCACCACCTTCTCCCAATGGAGTAAAACAAAGTGAGAGGCTTGCTGTCAAATACCAATCAAAGGTACTTTCACTGCCCCTACTTTTTTTAACTCGAATATGCAGGATATCTGCTTATTATGATTAAACTGTACTCGGTGATTATTAAGTATGGTATAGAAGTTCAAACCCTTCTCACTGCTAGCATCTTTTGCTTAAACTGTACTTGGTGATTATTAAGTAAACCATGTCACATGCTTGCATGCCAGAAGCCAGCCTACCTTTCTATGCCCAACATATAGTCATGTGTTTGTTTCTTTCTGAAAGGCAGGCTAAACAAAGCTGTTCAGAGATCTCGGTTGCCTTGGATGGGCTAGAGGAGCTTAGTATGTTTTTTAATATATTTAGCCTGAGCTGGAAGCTTTGTTTATCTCACTTTGCCCAGCATGCTATGAGTTGTAAATGCAGGGCTGTGTAATCTGATGCCATAGTTCAGGACGAATGTAATTTGCTCTATGATGCATTTAGACTAAGCTGTGTGATGCTCTCAACACACATGAAACTATGGAAGGACGAAGCAGATTTTGTAAAGTATATCATAAACTGAAGTAAGAAATTAATAGATCCTTTTTGAAAAGAAATTTTACTCTTGTTACTCTGAATAAATGCATTAATGTCACTTACTTGATCTGAAAATTTTCTAGATGCTTTATGTAGTGGTACTGGCATATACTGATAGCTAATAACTAATGAATTACTTGTTTCAAATTCTTGAATTAGAAATTAATTATTTATCATATTTTCTTGTCTCTGCTTTCCAGGAAGTAAATGTAACAACTAATGGAGATGGGGAATCCATTGTTGACCCTGAAGCTGTCATCAAGAAATTGAAGGAAGAAAAATCAATGCTAGAGGAGAGGTACATATTATAAATGTTTATCCACTTTTAATCACTCAAAATCTATTTAAACATTCCCCTTAACTTGGTTAATGTTCACTGGTTGATTATTGTGTTCGTCGTTAACCTCTCATGTAGATAAAACTTTGGCTACTACCTCCATTTCAAATTTTAAGTGTTTTTAGTTTTGTCCTAAGTCAAACTTGTCCAATAATGCTTAAGGAAACGAATGGACCCCTCGATGGAGAAGTTATATGATTCGTGAGTGATATCGTTTCACACTTGCCAAGTTGGCCACAGAAGCATCGGGCATCTTACTCTTGTATCCCTTTCCACCTGCATCAGAAAAACCAAAAAATTGCGGCCTGTCTGCAGACCTAAATACTTTGCCTTGAACATGACCCCCTGGACTCCCAGTTGTTGGGTGACTTAGGATAAAACTGAAACTACCTTTTTTAGATAACGGAATGAAGGTTCCGGCTTCAGCCCTCTTAAAGGAAGAGGCATTAGTCCACACTTATTACAACACGATTGCACACCAGGGATTTCAAATTAAGAATCAATCTGCAAATGGAAGGCCATCCATTTGAGGTGAAAGAACACAATGCCCTCCACTCTAGTAAACCACTAACAATTTAGTATGGAGTACCTTTTTAGGTCATCCTGAGTGGTTGTGGTCGCCCTTAGCCTTAGGGTGGACCCACTCTCGGTAAAGACTGAACCTGCTATGTTAAAGGCTGCAGCCGGTCATTAGATGGGCCCCATTTAGAAATAAAAAATGTCTCAACCATTTACTGGACCCCACAGCAGCGATGATGCCTTCTCCGCCATTGGTGCTGCTGCCGCTGACAACTTCATCTCCCACATGGCCGCATTGCCACAGCAGGGAGGAGCTCAAGCAAGCATTCATGCCCATTACCTCGCCATCTGGTGCGGACACCAGTTCGAGTTCACCGCTCTATGTGTAGCGGCTCTGCGCCCTCTGTGATTAGGATGTTGTGGGGCTCGGTGCCAATCCCACATTTCCACTTGCTGATTAGAGCATCAATCAGAACCAAATCTTGATCCATGGCCTTGTGAAGGTGGCGATGCCAGGGCTATGGGCACTCCAACATTGAACCACGCCCATGCGCGTTAGCTGCAGCCGCATGGCTGGGAGCCTCGCAATGTCGGCAGTGCTTTTGGCTTCCTTTAAGACTGGCGCTATAATGTTTAAGGTCACCATCAAGGACCAGACTATCCCTAAGGCTGGTCGAGTTCTTACACTTGGATGCCCTTAGGATTATATTAATATTTATTAGCATAATTGTACTTTCTAAAGACAAATATCGTTTTTAAAGTCTGATGACATGGATTCAAGGACAAGGAATGAAAATAATGGAGGGAATTTTGTTATCCCTAGCCTACCGTCTGCCACCTAATTATTTTATTGTGTCCTGTTCCCAATTGGCAAGTGATTAGTGACCATCGAAACTCCTTACCATCCAAATTTCTCAAAAAGATCTAAATTTAAACTTAATATTGGTCAAAACTGAACCAAAAATTGCATGAAACTGCCGTAAACAAAATTGCGTGAAATTTCATATTTCCTCATAGTTTGTCATAGATCATAACTAAGTATGTTGGCTACATTTATTAATTTTTTTAGAGTACAAAGGTCTGACTAAACAACAAAATTTTGTGTGAACTGATCGTTGATCATAAACATAATTGTGCAGGTCCTAATCTGATTAACACAATTTTAACAAAGATAATTTTAGCCAATGTTGTGCGGTTGTGCAAGACTTGAGGGAAAATAGTAGTAGAACATGAACAGGACATACCATTTTAATTATATTCTTGTGTAGAATCTTGATGGTGCAGGAATCATTATCAAGGGAATTACAAATTGAGCGGGATAAGAATAAGTCTCTGACTGAGAGGGTAAGCAGTTTTAAGATCTGCTGTCATATTTTGCTTCTACTAGTTGTAACTCATGGTCGTAAATAAATCTCTTCTTTTTTCCATGTATCTCGTGTGAATTACCAATTGTCTTGAGTAATCATGCAATAGTGTTACATTACTGTTAGATGTTAGTATATAAGGGCATATTTGGTATAACTCCTGCTTCAGGTTCTCTAAGGAAGTGATTATGTAGCTGAAAACAATTCTCTAGTGATTTTCTAGGATAAACACTATGGATGAAATGATTTTGTGCAGGAAGTGAATCTAGAGAAGCTGGTTTTTCAGCTCCTGGCATCTTAATTAATTATATAGAATCACTTTGGGAGTCATCCTCTATAAAAATACCATTTTGGCAGAGCTCCCATGGGATCAGCTTTGGTGTTCCATTGGGCACTCTCTCAGACAGGAAATTGACTAAAAATGCAGGTTCTGTTAGAGCATCTCTAACAGTTTTGTATACCTCTTTGTTATTTCTATTTTTTTAACAAAATAAAAAAACACTCTCCAACAGTTTCTCAAATGGGTTGCCATCTTTTAGCGAGTTGGTAAAAACTGCTGCCCTGCGCGCATAAATACGCGCGCGGAACTCACCGCGCATCCGCTTCCGCAATGACATTTGATTTTTCTGAAAGTCTATGCTTTTGAAAGTCTATGCTTCCGCAATGACAATTCAAATTCAAAAAGGGAATAAAACCCTAGAAATAAACATTTGAAATTACTTTTGATTTTTCAATAAAACTTGAAAATCTTCAAAACTATGAAATGTTTAATTTTGCAAACCAAACATGTTTCATATATAAGGTTTTCTAAAATTATGCATAAATTTTGAATTATGCTTTTAAAATAAAAAGGGGACAAATGCTAGAAAAATGTATTTTCAAATTTATTTATAATTCTTTTTAGAAACATGAAAAACTTTGAATACCAACTTTGTAGATCTTGTCAAGATCTACAAACTATATTTTTAGAGTATCTTCAAATTCCTTATATATTTTGAATTGTAGAAAAGGGGACAAAACTAGGTTTTAAAATAAAGGGTTTTTGAAACCGAACTCAAATTCGATTTGGTTTCTAAATTAATTTATTGGTCATTAGTGATCACAAACAGCATCCAAGGACATTTTTAGGTCAATGACCCAATGACACCCTTGGTTGACCAAGTTGACTTTTGAAAAACATTTTATAACTTTCTAATTTGAATTTAAATTTAAATTGAAAAACTTGGGAATAAGCTTTGAAATCCAAATTCAACTTCAAATATGGAAATCACTTTTAAGGGTTGGACTTAGATATATACACTATGCTTGACACTAGTGTAAACACGGTTTACACCTCAAGTACATAGAATATAAACTAAGTATTTGAGATGACATTCGAAAGTAAGATTTTATTATTTCATGTGACAAAATGTTCCAGAAACACATTCAACCTATGAAAGGTAAATTTGTTTTAGTTGATGCACATCAAGATTGACTTAATCATGAATGCTTTGCAATGCATATGATGACGTGGCATGTTTTTAGTTATCATAACACCAGGGGTGTTACAGCCCTTCCCCCTTAAAGAAATCTCGTACCGAGATTTAAAGCCTTGAGTAAAGTATTGGAAAAGGAAATGTTTCAGGAAAACACACTTCAACTAAGTACATAAGGGAAAAGGATTTTACAAACTCACATTAGATTAGCTACAACGTATAGAAGAAACTGTAACTTAGATGGAAGCACAGAACTCTGGGAAATTCTCTAACAAGTAATCTTCTGATTCCCAAGTAGCTTCTTCTTCTGAATGTTGATCACTTAATGGTTCTGCTTCTAGTGACACGGTCTTTTTGATCCAATACTCGAATTGGATATTTAGAGTAAGTTAAATCTAGTTCAAGTTCAATCCCCTCCACATTAACAACCTTATCCGGCACTCGAAGACACTTCTTGAGTTGTGATACATGAAATACATTGTGTACGGCTGACAACTGTTTAGGCAATTGCAGACGATATACTAATTGTCCACACCTTTTTATAATTTGAAATGATCCAATGTATCGAGGTGCTAATTTGCCTTTGACTCCAAATCGAGTAACTCCTTTCATGGGTGACACCTTTAGATACACATAATCCCCCTTATTGAACCACAACGGTCGACGCCTTTTGTTCGTATAACTCTTCTGACGAGACTGGGCCACTTTCAAATTTTGCTATATCTGTTTAACCTTTTCTTCTGTTTCTTTTACAAGATCAACTCCGAAGAATTTTCTTTCTCCGGGTTCAGACCAACTTAATGGTGTTCTACATCTGCGACCATATAGTGCTTCAAATGGTGCCATTTTGATGCTTTCTTGATAACTATTGTTGTAAGAGAACTCTGCTAAAGGCAAACATTCATCCTATTTCTCTGGAAAGTTAAGAACATAAGCTCTCAACATGTCCTCAAGTATCTGGTTCACTCTTTCAGTCTGACCCTCTGTTTGAGGATGGTAGGCTGTACTGTGTAAAAGATCAGTACCTAATGAATTATGCAATTGCTTCCAGAATTTTTTGATGAACTGCGTACCTCGGTTAGACACAGTAGTCTTTGGCACACCATGAAGACTGATGATACGTTCAAAATATAATTTGGCATATTTCGAGGCTGTATAAACATTTTACACTGGAATGAAATGTGCATATTTTGTGAGTCGATCCACTATGACCCAGATGGAGTCAAAACATCTGGCTGTCCTGGGTAGACCTACTATAAAATCCATACTGATATCTTCCCACTTCCAAGCTAGAGGCCATGGCTGAAGTTCTCCTGTTGACTTTAAATGCATAGCTTTAACTCTCTGACAAGTATCACACAGAGCCACATATCTAGCAATTTCAATCTTCATCTTGGTCCACCAAAATTTCTATTTCAAATCATGATACATCTTATTACTTCCTGGATGAAGAGAAAGCTTTGAAAGATGTGCTTCATCTAGGACCTTTTGGTGTAACTCAAGAAGTTTTGGTATAACTAGACGATTCTTATACCATAAGACATCTGTTTCATCAAGGGTGAAACAAGAAACTTTTCTTTTTTGACTTTCTTTTTGATATGCTTAATTCCTTTATTACTTTTTGGAGTAGCAATAATTTGATCTTTGAGGGTTGTCTCAATAGTAATGTTAAACAATCTTCCTTGTTGCACCATCTCTATTCCCAACTTTTCTATCTCATGACATAAGGAAATATCCAAAGGCTTCACTGTTAAGCAATGACAATGACTCTTTCGGCTGAGTGCATCAGTAACTACATTTGCTTTCCCAGGATGGTAATATATTTCCAAGTCATAATCATTAATTAGTTCTAACCACCTTCGTTGCCTCATATTCAACTCATCTTGAGTAAAAATGTATTTCAAACTCTTGTGATCACTATAGATATTACATTTATTACCCCACAAATAATGTCGCCATATTTTTAACGCATGTACCATAGCTGCTAACTCCAAAACATGTGTTGGATAATGCTCCTCATGTTTCTTCAACTGTCGGGAAGCATAAGCAATAACTCTCCCTTCTTGCATCAATACACATCCAATACCAATTCCAGAAGCATCACAATACACATCAAACGACTTTTCAATGTTTGGCTGTGCTAAGACTGGAGCAGTAGTCATTAATTTCTTCAATTTATGAAATGCCTCTTCACATACAGGTGACCAAATAAACTTAACATCATTCTTCAACAACTCGGTTATGGGTTTTGATACCTTTGAGAAATCAGGTATGAAACGACGGTAATAACGCGCCATTCCCAGAAAACTACGAAGTTGATGCACTATTTTGGCGGTTCCCAATCAAGTATATCTTGTACTTTGCTAGGGTCTACAGCAACACCCTTGTCTGACAAAATATGTCCAAGAAATTTCACTTCTTTTAGCCAAAACTCACACTTACTAAACTTGGCATACAGTTGATGCTCTCTCAGACGTTGCAGAACAATTCTAAGGTGTTCAGCATGTTCTTCTTCATTTTTGGAGTATATCATCAATAAAGACAACCACAAACTTATCAAGTTCTGGCATGAACACTGAGTTCATCAAGTACATGAAATAAGCTAGTGTATTGGTGAGTCGAAAAGACATGACTAAATATTCATACAGACCATACCGAGTGGTAAAGGCAGTCTTCGGAATATCTTCTGGGCGAATCATGATTTGATGGTACCCAGATCGAAGATTAATCTTGGAAAACACCTTTGCCTCCGCCAATTGATCAAAAAGCAGATCAATGCGGGGTAGAGGATACTTATTCTTGATAGTTACCTCATTCAAGGGGCGATAATCCACACGTAACCTTAAGCTTTTATCTTTCTTTTTCACAAAGAGGGCAGGACATCCCCAAGGTAACGAACTAGGTTGAATAAAACCTTTATCCCATAACTCTTGCAATTGAGTTTTGAGCTCTGCTAACTCAGGTGGTGCCATACGATAAGCTCTTCTGGATATTGGAGCAGTACCAGGCTTCAAATCAATTCTAAACTCCACCTTTCTATCAGGAGGTAAACCCGGTAACTCATCAGGAAACACATCAGGAAACTCACAGACCACTGGAATATCTTTGATCTCTTTTACAGAGATTGCACATACCTTTTCAACAGTCCTCTTAAGTGTTGGAAGTTGGATAAGAAGTTGAGATTTGCAATTAGGTATGTTCACTTTCACAGTTCTATTCAGGATATCTATCACAGTACCATGCCGTTTCATCCAGTTCATACCTAGGATCACATCTATATCTTGATCTTTTAATATTATCATATCAGTGGGGAAAATATGCCCACCCAAACTTATAGGCACATCATGTACCATTTTTTTAGTACACATACACCCCCTAGATGATTGTATAAAGAATTGTTCTTTGGTTTCTATTGTTGGTATCTCATGTGTCTTAACAAATGTACCATTAATGAATGTGTGGGATACACCAGAATCAAAAAGGAGAATTGCAGGATGATCAGCAACAGGAAACGTACCTATCATGACAGGTTCTCCTTCTGGAATTTCCCAACTTGAGTGTAGAACACCTTGCCAACCTTCTTATCACTCTTTCCCTTCTACACATTCTGGTTAATAGCCCGGGTTTGATTCTGTGGTTGTTGTTGTGGTACAAAAGTTCCGGGGATATAAGAATTATACTGCCTCGGATGCGGGCAGTATTTTGCAAAATGACCAGGCTTACCACAATTGAAGCATGGGAGACTTTGTGGCTGAAAATTGGGGTTACGAATACCAGGGGCATTCGGATGTCATGGATAAGAAAGAGTAGCAGCAGCACGAACAAATGTCTGTTGCTGGGCTTGGTATTGTGGTGGACGGTTAGAAGGACGAAAATGGTTGTGGGGATGATAGATTATTTTCTTGCATTTTTTATTACCACCAAAAAATCCCGATGTTACCGTTTTCTTCTCCTTAGCTTCCATATGTTGACGGTTCTTTTCTTCATAAGATATGGCAATATTCACCGTCTCATGAAAAGTGGCATTTGGGTTTCCAGTCATCATCCTCTGGATCTTGCTATTCAAACCCCTAAGGAAACATTCCTTCTTTTTGCAGTCAGTACTAAAATGGTCAGGAGGTTATTGGGACAAGTGATTGAATTTGCCAAAATACTGCATCATTGACATATCCCCTTGTCGCAAAGAAAGAAACTCTTCAAGTTTGATGACCATAATTCCCTCAGGAATAAAATATGCACGAAAAGCGTCATGAAATTCATTTTGGGTACTACGATGACCTTCTGGTTGTGCAGGAACAAAATTTATCCACCAAGCCTCTACCGTACCTCTCAGCTGCTGTGCTGCAAATAGAGGCTTCTGGTGTTCAGTGCATTCAATCAGACCAAACTTTTGCTTCATAGTACGGAGCCAATCATCTTCCTCCATGGGTTCATCAACTCTGGTGAAGACCAGAGGACGGGTGTCTGTGAAATCCACATAAGTGGTCTTATTTCTATTATTTCGACCACGATTCCCTTGATGTGCATTCTGGTTCTGATTTTGGGCCATCATGGTGGTTGCATTGACCAAGGCCGCAACTGCATCGGCCAGGGTTGGTGGAACTGGTGGAGGATTTGGGATATCACCTCCATCATGAGAAGTACCAGCAGCATCACGGGATCGAGTATGAGCAGGCATCTGTTGATAAACAAACTATATTTTATTCATAAAACTTTATTGAACTAGATCAGTACATATTACAGACGTGCATCACACCTATAATATATTATTTTTGCTACAACCGTCTGCTCTTTGGCAAGACTTCCCACACCTACTAGGTTTTCGAAAGTAAGGAAAAGGTATATATTACACATCTCACTATCCAAACTTCTTACTCCTCCTCACTAGTATCCATGGGGATTACATCCTCTTCTTCTGGATCCTCCTCCTCTTCCGGCTCTTCCTCCACTATCTCTGGATCTTCTTCTTCCATAATGTCCTCTTCATTGTCATTTCCTGCATCCATAAGATTTTCTTCTTCCTCATCAATGACATCCTCATCGTTGGGCTCTCCTTCCTCAGGGTCTTCTTCTTCTTCTTCTAGACCCATTACAAGACCGAGATCATTTTGTGCTACCTGTCATTGGTACTTAGGATCCAATAGGTTATTTAACCTTACACATTCATCATCAGCTTCCTCAGCATACTCCTCCAACTCTTCCACATAATCCTCAAGTTCTTGAATATGCTCATTTGCTACATCTTCGCATGCCCAAGCATCATTTCTTTGGTGCTTCATATACCTTCGAGATTGCCTCAACTAAGTAATCTTAGTGGCCTCTTGATGGGGACGGGGGTCTCGATCTTCCGTCAGATGGAGATAACTATCGATTTGGTCGGAGAGAGACACACCGATCCGGTTTCAGATCACAAAGACCCGAACCTGCAACCTTAGCACCACGTCTCCTCTGGTTATCAACCGTGTCACCAACCGGTTGACCTCGCCAAGAAGGCTAATCCCTACCTGCGAATTGAAGAACACAAGCAAAAACTTGAAAGTACGCAGCTCAAATATTGGGACAAACTGCAGATATATGATTAAGATCACAAAATGGGGTTTCACAAACCGATAACGGCGACTGTTCAAAGACAGATTAATCTAAAGCAAAACCCAAACCCTAACGTAACGTAGGTGGCGGCTGTTCATAATATAGCCTAAGGGGCGTCCAAGGACCCCTACTCACGTCCATACGCAGCCCCGACACAATACAAGGCCCAAACGGCCCAAAAGACGGCGACACAGCGCCCTGATAGATTCTGGACGTCAAACTGTTTCGATGATTCCTGATGACTCCGGATGAATTTGGGCCTCCAACAAGATTCATTGAAAAGGTCTTCTTGTTATCTTTCTTTAGAGTACAAGAACGTCCAATTCCGAATCTGTATGTGGCCTGGGCGACCATTTTAGTGCTGACTGGTCCTAGAGCCCGAGATGGACTCGAACTTGACATGTATTGGGCCTCCAACTTGGCTTGGACGCCCATGCTGACCTCCAAAGGTGGTGGCCAAGGTGGAGGACGTCTAAGGGCTTCCTTGATGTGTTCTTCAACTCTTTGGGGCATGCTTTCACTTGGGCCAGGGTCCCAATGATGGATAACAAGCCCATCACAACGACGTAGCTCTCTATAGAAACAGCGATGGAGTTTCTTGTTCTTTTGACAGTCTTGCCAACATGATATGGAGATGGGACCAGACCTATTTGAAAGCCTATCAAACAAGCTTTTCATCAAGTTCTCATTGACCTCATTCGCACTCCGGACGGATGAGTTATGGCCTTCCCAATGAAGCACTATCGTGCTGCCGACAAACCGACTGTTGGATTTTGATGAGTTTGCACTTTGAGACACATTTGTACCTACACTCAAATAAAACCATATACATGTGGAACCAAATGAGTTGTACTAAAAATCACTATGCACATGTAAGAATGAGCTCACCTTATCTTTAGCCTCCACGGGTATATCCATAGGTGTCATGTCCTCATCACCTCTTCAACCCTATCGGCTTCGGCCCTTTCCAGCTCTGCTCTAAGTCTGGCTATTTGCAATTCTTTTTGGAAACTTGAAAAACTTTGAATACCAACTTTGTAGCTATTGTCAAGATCTACAAACTATATTTTTAAAGTATCTCCAAATTCCTTATAGATTTTGAATTATAGAAAAGGGGACAAAACCAGGTTTTGAAATAAAGGGTTTTCGAAACCAAACTCAAATTCGATTTGGTTTCTAAATTGAGGGGATCGCCTCGGCATGAAGATGGTGGACATGGACTACCTAGACCGTGACGCTGCAAGTTGGGTCTGAGAGCGTCGGTGCGCCGCAGACCGATCTGTGGATCGCATGGACCCAGAGATAGATCCGTGGACACGGTATATGCGGACCGGAGTCACTGCAGAGGGACCCCACACAGGGACGGTGCATCGTGAACCAGTGCCGTGAGCTGAGCCCGATTCAGATCCAGATTGATGATGTGGCAGCACGAGAGCGTGCCACGTGGTGGGCTAGGACCGGCCTAGACCGGCCCATGTCTGGCCCACACGGCCCATTAACGGCCCAATAAGGGCCCAGTTTGACCATTGACCGTTGACTGGTCAATGCTAACGTCAGCATAATGTCATCATCCACGTCAGCACCCGTTCTATTCCTGTTGGACCCGCACGTGACACGTGGCCCAGTTTCGAGCCACCACGTGTTAGCACCAGAATAATCAAGTCCTTTTTCTTTTTCAGAATATGGTTTAATCTTTGAAAATTCATACGAGCTCCGAAAATTGTGATCCAAGTATCCAAATTTCCTATAAATCGAGCTCTATCTATTTTTACTATGTTTGAGTGCATTTGGATCTTCTTTTTGGCATTCGTTCTTTATGCTAATCTATAGGGGTCACTCCCACAACCAATAATTTCTTGGTTACAGAGTCGAGCGAGGACCGGTCTGAGGAGGACAGCGAGTACCAGAGAAGGTCAGGAGATGACAACAGCAAAGGTGCCACATCTCACCCAACCTCATAGATCCTATTACGCATGAAAAATGTAGTAATGCTAGTGCTTTACTTTATTGCTATATAATGGATCGCTTGTGCGAGGAATGCATGGTAGATTATTACTTGATGAGCCCTACCTTTTTGTAACCTATCACCTACTTACCCATTGTTATGTTAGCCACATGCTTATCAACTATATTTATATATATACTTCACTCGCTTACATTTTGATGCGATGAGATTGTTGACGGTAGTTAAGTATCATTTTTAACCATCAACATAACAAGAGAAAGGGTTAAAACATGAATACTACCTAGTTATAGGGGTTTCACTAATAGAATTTCATGAGTTTTGGTGATTGTCTATTTCTACAGGGGGTTATCAGAAAAGAACCAAAAGAGGTCCACATGTCAGATTTACATAGAGAGAATACCCCGTCTAACAACTCACGAATACTCTAGAAGACTCAGGAAGGCGACCCTGCGAAGCTGGGGCCACCTGGCAGCCAGGCTTGGGCGCCCGCCCATTCCACCTGGGCTGCTGCCCAGCCAAGTGGACCAATGAGGTCCAACCTCGCGGATCCTGCCTCCACCGACCTTGAGGAGCAATCTCAGCCACCTTTTCAAGTCGGTTTGATCCAAGGGCTGTGGTGCATCCTAGGGGCTATATAAACAGGGCCCCTAGCCCCTGGAGAAACCCTAATTCATTCCCTAATTCATTCTCTACTTCATTCAAGAAATCTAGAGAAGCCCTAGAGCCACCATATCAATTAGAGCTCCATAGTCTAGAAGCATAGCTACATAGGAATAGATCTAGAAGGAGTCAAGCCTAGCTTAGAGTCAGATCTGTCAGAGTTCTTGGTAATTTCTTCTACTTCATCATAATATTCATCATTGTTCTTACTACTATGAATAGTACTTTATTCTATTCTAATATATCAGATATGACTTTGCTCTATTTACTTATGTTCTTAATTATATTGTTCTTAGTTTACTTTGATTATATGCTTAGCATAGTTGGATTAGAATTATGATTATGCATAGGATCATATAGTGCTTGCTCATTAGATCGATGGGTGAGTGATAAATATTGTGTAAACGTGGTGCCTAGGCTATATTTATCTACAATTGCACCCTATATTCCAGATCGTGAGGTAGATCGCGGGAGTGACAGTCTTGTTGAGTCCTTTGTAGTCCTCCTCCTGAGTATAGAACTAGTAGAACACCACTATTACATGGAAGTGATTACTCTGTTCATGATCTTTCTTGGTAACATCACTATGCATAGATGTAACCTTTTCCCGCCATGATTGTTAGCTGTACTTGCACTAATCATTGTATGATTTGGCTTTATAGTTAGAATAATTTAGGATTTATTCTTGTAGATCGTCCTAGTCCATGCTAGTGTTATAGACTTAGAGTACTCTATTGAGATGTTTATCATTATTTTATGTGGCTATGTGCTCTCATTTATCCTTTATCATTTATCATTCATTCATATCTATATTATTATTTTATGTGACACTTACCCTGAATGAGAAGATAGATAAAGACATAGTTAAGATCTCCATTATCACATGCAGTGTTCATTGCTCATATCCATAAGCATTCCCTTCCCAGTGGTAAAATATAAATAACGATACTGGATTACTCCCGGTTAAAAAGCTACATCGATATTATCTGTGCGCTTGCGGATCCCTCAGGTATTTTCTAGAAAAGCATATGCATTTAATACCAGCACCTCTGGCACCATGCTGGGATGACAACCTAGCTTAAGTGGTGTTAGAGGTGTCAACAAGCATTTTTGGTGCCGTTGCAGGGGAAGGTTGAGAGCTTGTTAAATGGATATGAGCATCACTGCATCTACTAATGTGATTGAGAACCATCCACCCTTATCAACTCATACAGACTTACCCTTGTCTTTTGTCTATGTTATATATCATACGCAGGGTAATGTGTGAATAGGTTTGATCTTCTAGATAATTTTGTTGATAATCTAGAAGCTTTACTCAGGAGGACAAAGGCAAAGTTGAAGAAGCACTTATCAACATTATCAGCTCAACCTGCTAGTTCTTCTGATCAAAAGATCCACCTTTTGTTCAAAATTTGACACCAGTATTCGGTGCCATGGCCAACAAGACACTTCGCGAGTTCTCAGCTCCCACTACGGACAACATCCGTACAAGACCTACTATGAACATTGAGCACCCTTTTGAGCTCAAGCTCATGTTGATCAACATGGTGCAAGCAAGCCAGTTCTGTGGGAAGGCCCATGAAGATGCTAGTGCTCATCTCCAACACTTCCTGGAGATTTCTAGCACTTCACTATCAAGGACGTCCCCAGAGATGCTATACTACTTTGCCTTTTCCATTTTCACTCTTGGGAAGAGCAAAGCAGTGGTTCTACGCTAATAAGGAGAAGAATACTACATGGGCACTATGTTCCACTAATTTCTTGGCGAAGTTCTTTCCCATGGGTAGGACCAACGCTCTCCGTGGGAAGATATCAAGTTTTCAGCAACAACATGAAGAGATAGTCCTAGAGGCCTGGGAACGCTTTCAAGATTACATCCTCAAATGTCCTCATCATGGAATGGAGAATTGGTTGCTCATGCAGACCTTCTATCATGGGCTTAGCAATAGCACTCATGAGACCATGGATGCTGCTGCTGGAGGTGCATTCTTATCACTTACCATTCCTCAGACCACAGCTCTTGTGGAGAATATGGCCTCCAACCAAGGTTGGAGTGAAGAAAGAACTCAGAACTGCAAGAAAGTCGGGATGCACCAGCTCAAGGAGGTAGACATGCTATCTGCCAAGATGGACCTCCTAATGAAGAGGCTCGATGAGAGAGCCCCTGAGAAGAAAGAAGTCATACACATTCATGATTCTTGCATGACTTGTGAAGAGTGTGGAGGGACTGGGCATACAGGTGCTAACTGCCCAGAGCTAAAGGAGGATGTGAACTACCTCAACAACTACTACTACTATCATCCTCAGCAGAATCAAGGCTAGAATCAACAGCAAAGTCCTAACTACTCAGGCAACTACCAAGGTAATAATTCTTCTTACAATAATTTCAATCAACCGCCTTTGAGAGAACTAGTGCTCAATCAAGGTAAGTTAATGGATAACCTGTCTAAGAAGCTAGCGTCTTATGATAAAACTCTAGAAACGGTTAACAATAGAATGGATAGTTTTTCCAATGCTATAAAGAATCAGCTTAGTTTCAATAAGATGCTAGAGTCTCAGTTGCAACAGCTTGCCAACTTTGTTCCCTCCGTCGACCAAGGTAAGATTCCAGGGCAACCAGAAGGATTAAAAACTGCAAATCTTATAGACATATTTAATGCAGGAAGCTATTGGAGTGACCCTCCAAGAGGATCATGGAATGACCTGACTCTGCCAATAAAGAAAGGTGATCGAGGGAGACCAATTGTTCTGATCTTCATTGGAAGTGCTAATTTCAATGAGGCAATCTGTGACTTCGGTGCAAGCGTCAACGTCATGCCCAAGGTGATATATGAGAAAATTTTCAATTGTCCTTTATCCTACACAACCATGTGCTTGCAGCTTGCAGACCAGTCACTCTGCTACCCAATGGGAATCCTAGAAGACATCTGTGTATGAGTAGGAAGCTTGTACGTTCCTACAGACTTCATGGTAGTGGACACAGGAGGTGACGAGAAGTCCCCCATCATTTTGGGATGACTATTCTTGAACACCACCAGAGCCATCATCTACTCCAACACTACTAAGATCATCTTCAACATAAGGGGCAAGCGAGAAACCTTCTTCTTCAAGAACAGGGTTTTGCAATTTCTAGCACACCCTCAACACCCTTATGAGCTGGAGAGAGAGACCGTCACTAGGAACAATAAAGACAAGATCAAAAACAAGACCAAGAACAAACACAACAATAAGAAGACCCAGAAGACAGAGATAGTGAGGATGGTCATGGCAATCCACAGAGAGCATGACCATCAGCTCAAGTCCCCACATCTAATCAAGAAGGATGACCTAGGTGTCCCGACCATTCAATGCTCCATCAACAGATGTTCCATCAACAAAGCTGTTTGTGACACCGGATCGGGCGTCAACATAATGGCCAAGGTGACTTATGAATATCTATATGGTAATATGCCTTTGGACCTGAAGGGTTATGAGGGTGCTATGCTAGCCAGAAAACAAAAATTTTCAACCTCATAAACCAGGATCTACTGCTAGTTACAGGTTACAGGATTACCACTAGACATGCAGGTGCAGCGGAAGATGACTCGATGTAGTAGTACGCGTCGCAGTAGGCAGTGCAGTTATGTGGTCATCCGTCACCTCAATCCCCTCACGTGGTTCATCCCAGTGCTCCAGATGCAGCACCTCCAGGGAATCCCACACGTGTAGGGAAGAAGCGATGCACCTTCGGACTGCTAGGTCCACGAGGAGCAGAAGGCACGAGCGTGGGGAGGGCGACGGCGGCTGCCAAAGGCGTGTGTTACCCTGATCACGCCCTACCCGTTGCTCATATATGCGTCCCGAATGAGCTCATGAGTTGGAGGCCCATTAGTAACCCTAAGCCTTGTCTAATTTGGGTCCAACCCGAATTAAGCTTCCAGCCCCTTAAGTGTGTGACCCTATGGGTTCACGCACACATTGACATGGGCCGAGTACTCCTACTCGCCCAATAGTTGACAGCGGCCTCTAGCAAGGCGTGACAACTCCTATGTGCACACAAAGATCATATTAGACGAACCACTACGACCACATACAAGTTATTCCCTTTGCCACTCGATATATGGTTCAACTCATGGGTTAACACTTAACCCAAGCACGGCCATGCATTTGTTGATCTATTCACTTGAGTGATCCAGTGATATCTCTCGCGTAGAGAGGGGCAAATTCCATCTTGATTGTCTATGTCTCATAGCATGCTTCCCGACCACCGAAGACCACCTTTATAACTACCCAGTTACGGAGCAGCGTTTGATAGTCCCTCAGTAGGCCGTTTCACATCATTACATACCACAATCTTAGGTCTAAGGACATAACGTACATGACGTGAATAGAGACTATCTCATGTAGGGTTAGTCCAGCCTACATGTCTCATATGTGCCCACATTATTAGTTTGACATCTCCATGTCCATGACTTGTGAAACATAGCCATCAACTAATACATGTGCTTGTCTAATATTCAAGTGTGTTCTCACAATAACGTCGACCAGGGACAACTTTAGAATAACCATTCAAGTAATTGAGTTCCACAAACAATTCACATAATCTCAAATCAATTCAAGTTGTCTATAATGGGTATTCAATGAACACTTTATTAATCATGGATACAATCAGAATATCATCATCTACATGATTAGCTCTAGGGCATATTTCCAATAGTCTCCCACTTGCACAAGAGTTAATCTCTTAGATTCTAATCCCCATAGACCTCATGTGCACCTCATGCTTAGGCTGTGGAAGAGCCTTTGTCAAAGGATCTGCTACATTTAAATTCGTATGTATTTTACACAATTTGATCTCTTCTCGTTTCACAAACTCTCGAATGAGATGAAACTTCCAGAGTACAAGTTTGTTCTTCTGGTGATCCCTAGGCTGCTTAGCCTGTGCAATCGCCCCATTTTTATCACAATGTAAATTCAATGGGTCCGACGCATTCGGAAACACACCAAGCTCAATGAGGAACCTCCTCAACCAAACACCTTCCTTTGCAGCGCCAGAAGCTGCAATGTACTTGACTTCTGCTGTAGAATCAGACACCGTCTCCTACTTGGAACTTTTCTAGCTAACTGCACCACCATTTATTGTAAACACAAAACCTGATTGAGATAGTGAGTCATCCCCGTCGGTTGGGAAGCTAGAATCGGTGTAACCGTTTACAACGAGCTCCTCCTCACCTCCATAGATTAGGAACACATCCTTAGTCCTTCGCAAGTATTTTAGAATGTTCTTAACAAGCGTCCAGTGAGGTTCACCCAGATTAGCTTGGTACCTGCTCGCAACACTTAGAGCATATGAGACATCTGGGCGATTACATATCATGGCATACATGATGGAACCAACGGCCGAAGCATTTGGAACCTTACTCATGCGGTTGCACTCTTCATCTGATGAAGGACACTGCTTGTCACTAAAACACATACCATGTGACATAGGCAAGAACTCTTTCTTGGACTGTTCAATGTTGTACCATTTCAGCACCTTGTCAATGTACGTGTCTTGGCTTAATCCTATTAGCCTTCTTGACCTATCTCTATAGATCTTAATTCCCAAGATGTATGCTGCTTCACCTAAGTCCTTTATAGAAAAACTATTATTCAGTGAAGTCTTTATAGATTGCTACATAGGAATATCATTCCCAATCAATAGTATGTCATCCACATACAAGATCAGAAACACAACAGTGCTCCCACTTACCTTCTGGTAAACACAAAGTTCTTCTTCATTCTAACGGAAGCCAAACCCTTTGACTACCTCATCAAAATGAATATTCCAACTCCGAGATGCTTGCTTTAGCCCATAAATAGATTTCTTAAGCTTGCATATCTTTCCAGCATTATTAGGATCAACAAAACCTTTAGGCTGTATCATATACATGTCCTCTTCTAAATACCCATTTATAAAGGCTATTTTAACATCCATCTGCCATATCTCATAATCGAAATGTGCAGCAATTGCTAGAATGATCCGAATAGATTTAAGCATCTTATCGGCGAGAATGTCTTGTCATAGTCAATTCCTTGAACTTGCCAAAAACCTTTTGCGACAAGTCAAGCATTATAGATGTGAACATTTCCATCCATATCCTTCTTCTTCTTAAAGATCCATTTGCTCTCTATAGGTCTAACCCCATCAGGTAGGTCAACCAAGTTCCAAACTTGATTGTCTCCCATGGAATCTATCTCGAATCTCATGACACTTTGCCATTTCTCGGAATCTGGATCCATCATAGCTTTCGCATAATCCACAGGTTTGTCATCGTCTAACAATAACAAATCCCCACGCAATGCGTGAAGTCTCGCTGATCTTCATGGTTGTGGTGGTGTCTCCACTGCCACGGGTGTCTCAACTTGCTCTACTACATTAGCATCACTCGTAGAGTCAGTCCCTACTGGCTCATCTTGAACTTCTTCAAGATACACCTTTTGTCCATTATTTTCTCTTTTGAGAAACTCTTTCTCTAAGAAAACACCATTTCGAGTAACAAACACTTTGCCCTCTGACCGGTTATAGACATAATACCCTAAAGTTTGCTTCGGATATCCCACAAAAAAGCACTTGTCCGATTTGGGTGTTAGTTTATCTGATATAAGTCGTTTGACATAAACATCACAACCCCAAATTTTTAGAAAAGACAAACTGGGACTCTTACCAGTCCACATCTCATATGTGTCTTAACTACGGACTTAGATGGTACCCTATTTAATGTGAAAGCGGCTATTTCTAGAGCGTATCCCCAAAACGATAAAGGTAGATCCGACTGGCTCATCATAGACCGAACCATGTCCAACAAGGACTGATTACGTGGCACAAACATGCCGTTTCTCTGAGGCGTTCCGGGTGGCGTAAGCTGTGGAACAATTCCACAACTCTTAAGATGATTGCTAAACTCGTGACTTAGATATTCGCCTCTATGATCAGATCGCAAGGCCTTGATCTTCTTGCCACGTTGATTTTCTACTTCATTCTAAAATTCTTTGAACTTTTCAAATGTTTCAAACTTATGCTTCATTAGGTAGACATATCCATATCTACTAAAGTCATCAGTAAAAGTTATGAAGTATTGAAGTCCGCCTCTAGCTATCATGCTCATTGGTCCACATACATCAGTATGTACAAGTTCTAATAAGTCAAATGCCCTCTCAGGAAATCCTTTGAATGGCGCCTTGGTCATCTTGCCTAGCAAGCAAGTCTCACATGTCTCGTATGATTCAAAATCAAACGAAGTTAGAAGACCATCATCATGGAGTCTCTTCATGTGATTCTCACTTATATGACCCAAACGACAATGCCACATATAGGTAGGACTTAACTCATTAAGCTGAGGCCGTTTAGCACTAACATTACAGACTGGTGCATCATCAAGATTTAAAATAAATAACCCATTCACAATGGATGCATAAGCCACAAACACATCATTCTTTGAAATCACACAACCATTGTCTTTACTCGCAAATGAATAACCATCCTTCATCAAGCATGAAGGTGACACAATGTTTTGACTTAAACTAGGAACAAAATAACAATTATTCAATTCCAAAATAAATCCTGACGGCAAGGGAAGTTGCATCGTCCCGACGTTCAATGCAGCAACTCTTGCATTATTGCCCATGCGGAAATCAACTTCTCCTTTCTCCACACTTCTACTTCTTATCATTCCATGCATCGTATTGCAAATATGAGCAACTGATCCGGTATCAAATACCCAAGAATTGATATACGAGTTAGCGAGGAAAATGTCTATAACATAAACAACAAGTGTATGAGCGGGAGTACCTTTACTACCGCCATCCTTCTTCAAGGACGCCAAGTACACCTTGAAGTTTCTCTTCCAGTGACCTTTCCCCTTACAATGAAAGCATTCATCATTCTTTGCAGGTGGTTCATCCATGGAAGACGATTGGTTTGGCTTAGACATCTCATCTTTAGCCTTGCCCTTCTTCTTCCAATTGCCCTTCTTTCTCTTAAATTTAGGCCTATTTTGAAATGCCAACACTTGGCCACCTCCTGCTTTCTTGATGTCAGCCTCTGCTGTTTTCAGCATGCCACATAGTTCATTTAAGCCCTTCTCCGCCCCATGCATATGGTAGTTCGAGATGAAGTTTCCATAACTGGGCGAAAGAGACGAAAGAATGAAATCAGTTTCCAACTCTTGGCCAATTGGGAAGCCTAGCTTTTCCAATCTCTGAGTGTAACCAACCATCTTGATTACATGTGGACCAATAGCTACGCCCTCTGCTAGCTTGGTTTCTGCAAGCTCCTTAGAGACATTGAACCTTTCAGTCCACGCTTGAGTTTGGAACATATCTTCAAGCGCCACGATCATATCAGTCGCTGAATGATTGTTGTCAAACTGCATCTGCAAATCAGGTTCCAAACAAGCAAGCATGAGGCAACTCACTTTGAGATCTGCATCACATGCTTTCTTGTAAGCATTTTTCTCAGCAATAGGAGCACTCTCCTCAGGCTCATCTGGTAATGGGGTGTCTAGAATATCTTCCTTTTTCTCAGCCCAGAGAACAATTCTCAGGTTGCGGATCCAATCCGCGTAATTTGTTCCATTCAACTTATCTTTCTCAAGAATTATATGCAAAGAAAATGGTTGATTGCGAGCGGCCATCTACAAAAAAAGTAACGCAAAATACTAAGACAATGTATCCATGAAAGAGTAAATTATATCAAAATAAAATCTACTCCCACTAAAATCAATATCCCTCAATTGATACTTAGTGATTAGAGACCCACAACTAACAACTCAACTAGTGAGCTTTAGCATCACCGCTAGAAGACATGGTAGATCGGTAAGCAACACCTTGCTAATCATATCACATATGACTCTCATTGTTGGGTAGCATCTCTATGCTACGCTCAACCTACCCATGCTCCAAGGTCTCTAACCGTTAGGATGACCTTGTTTAAGTAATCAAACCTTCTTGCAGTAAGTATCCGATACGAACCTGCCTAGTCGAGGAAAACTAGTGGCACCCTAATTTTATAGACCCACCACCGATTGTACAAGACTTATGACAGTGCAAGGTTTGGGGAAGCATTCAACTTAAACATTACTAAGGGATCATTCTACTTCACTACCGCACTCAAGTAGACAAAAACAAAATAGGATGTGAAAGTAGAACATAGTAAGAATGATATAACACAGACATGACTTGGTATAGCCCATTATTCCTTTGGGGATCTCCATCTCCTTCAATCTGTGCATCACGTGATCTCCATCTCCATGATTCGAGTATGCCATCCTTCAGTGATGATTCCGCCAAGACTAGCTACTACTAGCACAAGTAAAATAAAATTACATAGTCGTGGATAGATCATCACAGATTGGCACATAGGCCATTACATTAATTTTAACAATATGTATGTGGCTCCTGCCCATATTATCCTCATGACATGCAAGCTATGAATTAAATACATACATGCATCACATACACATAAGGGCTATACCAGCATCAATACCTGCAAAACAGAGTTATCCGAATCCGACGTCTAATCTTGCGACGCAGAAAACTCTATTTTCGAAGCCTTATTTTGCAATTCTAATTTCACCGAATGCAATGAAGCAGCAAAGAACCAGATGTAAAATTTTGTTCTCTATGATTTTCATTTAGAGTTCATCTCAATCCGACTTATGGTTCAAAAGTTATGGCTTTTTTACCGAACAGCACTTTTCTCGGCAAACCGTCACCCGACAGTAAATTCCATATACCACCGCCACGCATCATATGCACTTGGCACTTGACCTAGGGTTCAATTCAATCAATCTGATTGATCTCTAACTCACCATGACTGGATTTACATGAATCACTTAACT
Organism: Bothriochloa decipiens; assembly: GCA_023333625.1. NCBI lineage: Eukaryota > Viridiplantae > Streptophyta > Magnoliopsida > Poales > Poaceae > Bothriochloa > Bothriochloa decipiens. The sequence continues at coordinate 28,844,224 of CM041645.1, forward strand.
CGGATGGCGGAATTCCGACCGGTACGAGTAGATCGTTTCAAGACCAACACGGCAAGATGACGAACCAAGGTTAGAGACTCATCTACAACCACGCATATCACCATATGCACAAAACTGAACCTATAATGAGGCAGTAACGGCTCTGATACCATTGAAGGTTATGAGGGTGCTACGCTAGCCAGAAAATAAAACTTTTTGACCTCATAAACCAAGATCTACTGCTAGTTACAGGTTACGGGATTACCACTAGACGCACAGGTGCAGCGGAAGACGACTCGATGTAGTCGTACGTGTCACAGCAGGCAGTGCAGTTGCATGGTCATCCGTCACCTCAATCCCCTTGCGCAGTTCATCCCAGTGCTCCAGATGCAACACCTCCGAGGAATCCCACACGTGCAGGGAAAAAGCGATGCGCCTCCGGACTCCTAGGTCCATGAGGAGCAGAAGGCGTGAGCGTGGGAAGGGCGACGACAGCTGCCAAAGGTGTGTGTTACCCTGACCGTGCCCCTACCCCTTGCTTATATAGGCATCCCTAATGAGCTCACGAGTTGGAGGCCAGTTAGTAACCCTAAGCCTTGTCTAATTCGGGTCCAACCCGAATTAGGCTTCCAGCCCCTTAAGTGTGAGACCCTATGGGTTCACGCACACATTGACATGGGCTGAGTACTCCTACTCGCCCAATAGTTGACAGCGGCCTCTAGCAAGGCATGACAACTCCTATGTGCACGCAAAGATCATATTAGATGAACCACTACGACCACATACAAGTTATTCCCTTTGCCACTCGATATATGGTTCAACTCGTGGGTTAACACTTAACCCAAGCACGGCCATGCATTTGTTGATCCAATCACTTGAGTGATCTAGTGATATCTCTCTCGCGTAGAGAGGGGCAAATTCCATCTTGATTCTCTATGTCTCATAGCATGCTTTTCGACCACCCGAAGACCACCTTTATAACTACCCAGTTACGGAGCAGCGTGTGATAGTCCCTAAGGAGGCCGTTTCACATCTTGAGTACATACCACAATCTTAGGTCTAAGGACATAACGTACATGATGTGAATAGAGACTATCTCATGTCGGGTCAGTCCAGCCTACATGTCTCACATGTGCCCACATTATTAGTTTTACATCTCTATGTCCATGACTTGTGAAACATAGCCATCAACTAATACATGTGCTGGTCTAATATTCAAGTGTGTTCTCACAATAACGCCGACTAGGGAAAACTTTAGAATAACCATTCAAGTAATTGAGTTCCACAAACAATTCACATAATCGCCAATTAATACAAGTTGTCTATAATGGATATTCAATGAACACTTTATTAATCATGAATACAATTGAAATATCATCATCTATATAATTAGCTCTAGGGCATATTCCCAATAGGACCACACTTACACGTAGCTGCAGATGGTGGACCAGACCTTTCGCTTCATGGAAGGGATGGCCAAAGACGTCCCTGTCCAGATTGACGACCACTACATCCCCATTGACTTTCTAGTCATTGACATGGGTGAAGATAAGTATGATCCACCCATCATCCTAGAAAGACCGTTCCTCAACACTACCAAGATCATCATCTATATTGGAACAGGGGAGGTTCACTCACACTTCCCCCAGAAAAGGTGCGCCGCTATTTTACTGATAATTACATAGTCAACGAGGAGCCCAAGAAGAACAAGTCAAGGAGAAGGCAGCGTACCCGCCGCCAGAACAAGAAGATCAATATAGATGGATGGGCTGACTATGAAGGAGAAGTGTCAAGATTCAAAGATCGGAACCCAGATAAGAAGAACGCCGTCGAAGAGGTAGAAGAGGTAACAGCAGAAGAAGAGATAGTGATCACAGAAGCTTCCTCCTTCAAGTCACCCTCACCAACAAAGCAGGTATGGAAACCAAAGGTAAAATCAGAATCAGATCCTGCACAAGTAGCACATGTGGCATCATCCGATGCGCCACTCAAACAATGAGCAAACAAGAAGGTCCTGTTCGGAGGACTTAAAATCACCGAACGCCGCGCTAAGAGATAACTTGGTATTTATTTGCATTTTTCTTTTAGCATTACATTTTCCTTATGCATATTTACCTTTTTCTACATACATCCTTAGTTGCATCTTTCTATTTTTGCATTAGAAAAAGAAAATAAAAATATGTCATGCATTGCATCCGGAAAAATGCTCAGCCCCATGTGAACAAAGTGTGGTGCAACAACTCACATAGTTATTCACCGTGGTAGCATAAAAATAATTTTTAGCATCTTTACTTTTTTTCTATCTGCATACCATATATATAAATCTATAAAAATCAGAGATCCTGCTAAAAGATAAAACATTAGGAAAGTTCTAGAATCCAAGGCTTAGAGGTTTATCACTAATGCTTAATCAGTTCCACAAGCTTTGCTGTCTATTTGAGCTTCACAGAATTCAAAGGGTCAAGAAGAGCTAACGAGCAGAAGGACGTCCTGTCCCTTGTCGGAGTGTTGTCTCTAACAAACAAGTGCTATTTCCAACAGAAACCATCCATAACATTCCAGGAGTAGCAGTACGCCTTCACTGCCAGTCAGCTACATCAACAGACTATGTCAACATCTAGCTTAGGGAAGAGCTACCCCCGTATAAGAGCTAAGTATTCTTCACTCATCTATTTATTTACAGCGTGCTATGCTAAAACAACTAAAAAGATGAATAACCTTAGAAACCCAATAAAGTTTTTCTATTGCTTTTCTGTTAGCTAAATAAAAGGTGAGGTCTGTTTAGAATCTGTTGTTAAAATGAACCTCTAGAATAAGCTTTTTTTAGAAATGATGAATAGTTGGTCTGCCGTAATTCCTCTCAAGTACCTAGTTTTCAGCCTTGTGCTCTCTCAAATTTTGGACACAACTGTTTAGACTAAAGTTTTGCTCTGAGCCTGAACCCTGTGGGTTGCGAATGCTTGATCTAAGTCTAGGTAGTTGATGGATAAGATATGGGAAGATTTTGAGCTACTGTCCATCTTACTCCTAGTGATACTGGAGTTCTAAAGAATTTATTTATGAAAATCTTAAATTGCTACATGATGAGTTCCTTTATGATGAGAGTTCAAAATTCCTACCACAGCCAAATACTCATGCTTACTAGAATAGGAAAGCCTTCCATGTGTATAAATATCACTTTGTAGGCCTTGAGGGTAGTTAAGTTGTGTTGACTCTTAGGAGCTAGTCATGCGATTAAAGATACTATGTGCTCTCCATCCATTGACCTACGCTACTTCTGTCCTCAGAAGTGTGCACTCACTTATGCTTATCATTCTATATTCACTCTGTGCTACTTCTGTTCCTGAAAGTACCACCCACATATTTGCACCCCACATGTCTATGCTCTCCTACCCTGGGAGTACGCATCCATCCATTCGCATACACATATTCCTTATCCAGATCCACCCAGAAAATGTTCTAAATCCTACACTGGGAGTGAACACCCAAAAATATTCGTCGCCATCATATCGGTTTATTTTTGCAATAAAGGTCCAGTTATATCAGTCATTCTCCCTATTGATATATTTGTATCAAGAGGATTGGTTTCTCTAAAAAAGAAGAAGAAAAGAAAGAAAGAGGACAAAAGTCCCAAAGGAAAGAAAGAAAAGAAAAAGAAGTATAGCAGCTAAGTCCTCCTCTTCAAAGTTTCCAAATAATGGGAGGTATGTTATCCCCAAGGAGCAATTATAGAATCAGGTCTTCACCATCATCCATTACCCCTTTTAATCATTTCCTTATTTTTCACCATCATTCCTATCACTCATTACATTCCCCTCATTCACATGAACATACTTGATTGTATGACTAGTTCCTCTGGATCCATGGTTTAACTGCATAATATATGCAGGTAGTTTTTGAGTTATCTCCCCACCTATGAGCTCCACAAAAGCCTTTTAGATATAGGGTGAGAGACAGAAGGCAATCTCACTATGCCTGAGTTCCACTAATACCACTATGTAATTTAGTGTATATAGTGAATAGGTAACAAGGATGGCCCAAAACTATACTTGCCTTAAGCTTAGATCCTTCTTCAAATCCTAAAAGTTCATAGAATTGCTTCTCGGTCTTCAACTTCCTTTAAATCTCCAACACAACGCTCACCGACTGGACATGACCGTAAACACCATCCAGGCATCCAAGCAATCATTCACAAAGAAAACAATACAACTAAATTAAAATAGTACACCAATTAACTAAAATGTTTAAAAACAAGTCTACACATCACTATGATCACATAGACATAAAGATCACTGAAAACGGAGTTATAACGAATAAGTTAAGGATTTTACAAGATTTCCTATTGTAAAATAATAGATTAAAATAAAGCTCAGATTTCAAAACTGAAAATAAATCTAACAATGATACTAACATGTAGATTATGAAATTATAAATCTAACGCAACTTGAACGGATCAATTTGGATCAAAAACAAAGAAGTTATGAGCAAAATAAGATTAGGGAGTAAACTACAAATAACCAGGATTTTCGAAATAAAATAAATCTTAGAAAATTAGGATTTTCAAATCTAGCAAGGACTCTTAATTAAATATCTATAAGTACGAGGGGTTTTCTATAAAATTGACAGACGAAGGGGTATCGGCCACTGTTGGCTGTCCGATCTGAGATTGACGGTTCAGTTTAGAAGATGGAGGGAGAGAGAGGGGTGCTCGCCGGGGAAGATGACAGTCCCAGCGGCGGAAATGGCCGGCGGCGACAGGAGCTCGCCGGCGAGTTTGAAACTAGCGCTAGAGACCACGGATCGACTCGGGACTTGAACCAAAAGAGAGAGGAGCTTGACGCAAACTCACCACACGCGTAAAAGAAGGTGGAGGTGGATCATGAACGGTGCTCGGCTCGGGATGGCGGACAACGGTGATCTGTGAGGTTTGGCAAGGTGAAGTGAGCAACAAAGAGCGAGAGAAAGAGAGGAATTGATCTAGGTGACTTCAAGAACTCGAAGATGAACCCGGCGACGTGCTTACGGTGGCGTTAGAGCTTCAAAACGGCAAAACTGAAAGCGTCAGCGGCGAGCTAGGGTTTTGCGTGCTACGGACTTGAGGCGAAGACGATTGGCTTGCTCTTCGATCAAAGGGAGGCCGTAGGGATACGGGGTGCACTGTTTATGGTGCGATTGTTGTGGCGCGCACGCTGAGGCAAGGCGGAGTCGGGACAGTAGCAGACTTGGGACAGAGTCCCGGTCAGATACGAGGACAACGCGAGGAGGGTGATGACACTGGTGGGACCTATCTGTCAGCGACTCAAGCAGTGGAGCCTGGTCGTCAGCCGCACAAAGAGAGAAGGAGAGGGAGGTGGGCTGCTGTTGCTTGCTGCTGCTGTGTCGGCCCAAAGGAAAAGGACAGCGAGCCGAGGAAGTGGTCTTTGGGCCAAAGGAGAAGAGGGAGGGCGAGTAGGCTGGATGGGCCAGCAGGCCAAAAACCAGAGAGAGTGAGAGAGGGAAAAGAATTCTCTTTTCTTTTATTTGAACAGCTTTTCAAATAGGTTTTCAAATAGATTTTGCAAATCCTTTTGGACTTAAAGCAAAACCAAACATCACAAAATAAAATATGCAGCAACATGAATGTTCAAACATGTTTCTGAACCTACGATAAATTTTAATTTAACAAAAAATATTATTTTTCTATGTTTTCATGGGCACAAAATACATAAATAAATTAGTTTTACTCTATTTTCAAAACTAAAAATTTTGGGGTGTTACAATTCTACCCCCTTAAGATGAATCTCGTCCCGAGATTTGAAAGAAGATGATAGAAGAGATAAAGATACTTCGCATAGATCTTCTTCATTGTTTGAGTAGCTCCACTTGATTGCTATAGAATTCACCTACTTTGCATACCATGGTAGCCTTAATCCAAATAACATCATCACTAATTCCAAGATTTTACAAACACTCCAAACAACTCTCAGGTAACCACAAACCAATTCTTCGTTACCTTCCAATGCTTAGGCCACTCTTCTTTTCCTCTTTTGTAATATTAAATGAATTGTTGTGGTAGGGTGCTAGCTTACTCTTCACACGAACACTCTTTATGCTTCTCATAAAGATCACCTTGAGATGGTAGTATGAACTCAATTGCGTGCCAAACTCTCTAATATCATAATGCCTCCAATGAACCTTTGATAGAATTTAGCGTGCTAAAGATCTCTGAATCACTCTCACATACTTAGACAGGAACTCAACACACCACCCTTAAATTCTTCTTCATGTAATTGAACCATTAGATATATCACAACCATGAAGAGAACTTCCTTCAATCAAACTTTACTTGGCATAACAGTGAGGTCTTCTGAGTTATCATTGAACTGTAGATCAATCCATCTTCACGCTCCTTTGTCATCAATGTCAATTTGTCTTGAGTTGAATGTTGAACTCCCAATTGATGATAGCTTGAAGAAAAATCCTATCTTGATGATTCCTTGAGCTCCTTATAGATGATCCATAAAGTTGTTGATTCCTCTAAAAGACACTTAATGTGCACATGGACAGAATTCTCAACCATAAAGATAATCACTCTTTCCAAGTGAAACACTGAAGTGTATGAAACCATGAACATGCAACTTCTTCATCATGGCTACCCCCCTTAAGAAAAGATAACTAGGGGCACCAGAGGTTAACTTGCTTCTTCTTCTAAGTGAGTTGATTATCATCATGTCCTCCTGTCATCCCGAAGAAACTCCTATGCGTTGCCAAGAACTAGTAACTTACAGTTCCTCATGAGCAGAAAACAGCAGCGCAGTAAAACATCCATATTTCTAGTTCTGTTAATCTAATGAAGTTGTAGCATATACCATTGGAAAGCTTATAAAATTATGTACAACTGCCTTATAACGTTTTTCTAGATTCTGTAGTTAAGTTGGTCAAAAACAGTCCACAACAGAAACTGCTTTAGATTTTTGATAGCACAGATGTATCATCTTGTGATTTTCATATCACCCAAATCACAACAGCTATGATGGTGATTCTTGTGCCCAAAGAAACATGCTGAAGTGTACTTTTGTCCAGAATTTTAGCATGATTTTTGGTTGCCCAAGAATAGAGGTACAAACCAAAGAGAACAGATTGCTTCAAGAAGATAGGATAGGAAGAACTGGAGGAAACCAACACCCATTCATTCTTAGGCCTATGAACTAAACAAAATTGTGGACAAAGCCACAAGATCATTGCAATCATTACAAAGATCCAAAAAACATAAGAATAATGACAACATAACAAGGCACTAAAGATGCACAAATCAAACATTGACCAAACATGCGATACTATCATTCTCTTCATATTAAGGGCAGAGATCCTAAAGCTTTTCTTCTGGTGACGCAAGAATGTGGTAAGAGAATGTTCTAATAGAATACCAAAGCAAGGAGTAAATGAGAATAATGACTTTTAAAAATAAGCATCAAGGAGGAGACAAATATCAAAGACAGCGATATAGTAGAGAAGAAAATATCAAGGCATATAGAACAAGGCTGTTCTAGCAATTTCAAATCCTTAAGACGACGATCAATTTCTAACTAGGCTTGCGTCCTACAGTCAGCATTGAGCTGATACCACTTGTAATACCCAGTTTTAAGAATAAAACCAGATATACACCATATGTGAGTCCTAGGAGTCAATTCCCACATATAGCTACGAGTAAAGGGTAGTATCAGTAAATAATGTTTAATATATACGTACTTAATATAAGAAGGATATACCCTTAGGTAGCATTCAGCGAGAAGACAACTTTGATCTTCATGTAAGGACTTTACTCCACTGGATCTAAACTCACTGGTTGATCACAAGCCTAAACTCCTCCTGAGGTGGTGGGGGAAATAGCAAGAGTGAGTCCATGTCGAACTCAACAAGTATAGCATGAGGTTTATGAGGCCCAAATAAGCTGACACTGTTTAGACTGCATTTAGCTTTTAAGTGTATGTCAAGTTTTAGCATTAGCAACAAGGTAGTGATATGCCCATAACCACATGATCAGAATAACATGAATAATAAGTAGCACATGAATTTCACAAATAAACATTAAGCAAGTTTCATTAATGAACAACTATTCCATAGATATCTCCAAGGCGGCCCTGTCCATGGGCATGGACAATATATTGATTTAAGTCTGCGCAGAGGTATACACTTTCGCTACGGGTCATGATTTCCAAATGTCCAGGGTCATGACTCCCAAAACACCAAAAACCATATAAAGCCACTCATAGGTTCGTCTAACAATCTAGGGCCGCAGGGTCATCGGATGTAGGAAAACCCTCCTCCCAATATGGCACATCCCAGTGATACACATACTGAAGAAGCCGTTCTATACCTAACTCGCAGATCCTCTTACTCGCTAGAAAAGGTCCTATGAGCAACTAGAGCCAGAGCCATATAACCCCCGCAGCTGTACGTTAAGTCTCGGAGGTTCACAAATAGATAGGATCTTATTTAAAAGGGTTTTCTTTTATTGTTCATGGCATAGTTATTAACCAAGTTATGTGATCATGATTCAATAAAGCACTAGCAGGCATACTACCCAAATTCATAGCGCAGGGCGACAAGGTATTTAGGATTCAATTGCTAGGGAATTCCTACATAGGTAGCAAAGAGACACATGCATATGTAATTTAGAGTATATAGTGAATAGGTAACAAGGATGATCCTAAAACTATACTTGCCTTAAGCTTGGATCCTTCTTCAATCCTAAAACTTCGTAGAATTGCTTCTCGGTCTTCAAGTTCCTTTAAATCGCCAATGCAACGCTCACCGACTGGACATGACCGTAAACACCATCCAAGCATCCAAGCAATCATTCACAAAGGAAACAATAGAACTAAATTAAAACAATACACCAATTAATGAAAATGTTTGAAAATGAGTCTACACATCACTACGATCACACAGACATAAAGATCACTGAAAACGGAGCTATAACGAATTAGTTATGGATTTTACAAGATTTACTATTATAAAATAATAGATTAAAATAAAGCTCGGTTTTCAAAGACTAAAAATAAATCTAACAATGATATTAACATGTAGATTATGAAATTACGAATGTAACGCAACTTGAACGGATTGATTTGGATCAAAAACGAAGAAGTTATGAGCAAAATAAGATTAGGGACTAAACTGCAAATAACCAGGATTTTTGAAATAAAATAAATCTTAGAAAATCAGGATTTTCAAATCTGGCAGGGACTCTTAATTAAATATGCAGAAGTACGAGGGGTTTTCTACAAAATTGATAGACGAAGGGGTATCGGCCACCGTTGGCCGTCCGATCTAAGATTGACGGTTCAGTTTAGAAGATGGAGGGAGAGAGAGGGGTGCTCGCTGGGGAAGATGACAGTCCCGGCGGCGGACATGGCCGGCGGCGATAGGAGCTCGCCGATGAGTTTGAAACTGGCGCTAGAGACCACGGATCGACTCGAGACTTGAACCAAAAGAGAGAGGAGCTTAACACAAACTCACCAGACGCATAAAAGAAGGTGCAGGTGGATCATGAACAGTGCTCAGCTCGGGATGGCGGACGGCGGTGATCTACGAGGTTCAGCGAGATGAAGTGAGCGACACAGAGTGAGAGAAAGAGAGGAATTGATCTAGGTGACTTCAAGAACTCGAAGATGAACCCGGCGACATGCTTACTGTGGCGTTAGAGCTTCGGAACGGCAAAACCGAAAGCGTCAGCGGCGAGCTAGGGTTTCACGTGCTGTGGACTTGAGGCGAAGAAGATTGGCTTGCTCTTCGATCGAAGGGAGGCCGTAGGGATGCGGGGCACGCTATTTATGGTGCGGTTTTCATGGCGTGCACGTTGAGGCGAGGTGGAGTCGGGGCGGTAGCGGACTTGGGACAGAGTCCCGGTCGGAGACGAGGATGACGCGAGGAGGGTGATGACACTGGTGGGACCTATCCATCAGCGACTCAAGGAGTGGAGCCCGGTCGTCAGCCGCACAAAGAGAGAAGGAGAGGGAGGCAGGCTGCTGTTGCTTGCCGCTGCTTGGCCGACCCAAAGGAAAAGGACAGCGGGCCGAGGAAGTGGTCTTCGGGCCATAGGAGAAGAGGGAGGGTGAGCAGGCTGGATGGGCCAGCAGGCCGAAAACCAGAGAGAGTGAGAGAATTCTCTTTTCTTTTATTTGAACAGCTTTTCAAATAGGTTTTCAAATAGATTTTGAAATTCTTTTGGACTTAAAGCAAAACCAAACATCATAAAATAAAATATGCAACAACATGAATGCTCAAACATGTTTCTGAACCTATGTTTTCCTATTTTCATGGGCACAAAATACATAAATAAATTAGTTTTACTCTATTTTCAAAAGTGTAAATTTTTGGGTGTTACACAATCTCAGCTACCTATTCAAGTCGGTTTGATCCAAGGGCTGTGGTGCATCCTAGGAGGCTATATAAACAGGGCATCTGGCCCCTGGAGAAACCCTAATTCATTCCCTAATTCATTCTCTACTTCATTCAAGAAATCCAGAGAAGCCCTAGAGCCACCATCTCAATTAGAGCTCCATAGTTTAGAAGCATAGCTACATAGGAATAGATCTAGAAGGAGTCAAGCCTAGCTTGGAGTCTGAATCTGTCAGAGTTCTTGGTAATTTCTTCTACTTCATCATAATATTTATCATTGTTCTCGCTACTATGAATAGTACTTTATTCTATTCTAATATATCAGATATGACTTTGCTCTATTTACTTATGTTCTCAATTATATTGTTCTTAGTTTACTTTGATTATATGCTTAGCATATTGGATTAGAATTATGTTTATGCATAGGATCATATAGCGCTTGCTCATTAGATCGATGGGTGAGTGATAAATATTGTGTTGGTGTGGTTCCTAGGCTGTATTTATCTGCGATTGCACCCTATATTCCGGATCATGAGGTAGATCACAGGGGTGACAATCCTGTTGAGTCCTTCATAGTCCTCTTCCCGAGTATAGGACTAGTAGAACACTACTATTACATGGAAGTGACTTCTCTGTTCATGATCTTTCTTGGTAATATCACTATGCATAGATGTAACCTTTTCTCGCCATGATTGTTAGGTGTACTTGCACTAATCATTGTATGCTTTGGCTTTATAATTAGAATAACTTAGGATTCATTCTTATAGATCATCCTAGTCCATGCTAGTGTTATAGACTTAGAGTACTCTATTGAGATGTTTATCATTATTTTATGTGGCTATGTGCTCTCATTTATCCTTTATCATTTATCATTCATTCATATCTATATTATTATTTTATGTGACACTTACCCTGTATGAGAAGATAGATAAAGACATGGTTAAGCTCTCCATTATCACATGCAGTGCTCATTGCTCATATCCATAAGCATTCCCTTCCCAGTAGTAAAATATAAATAACGATACCGAGATTACTCCCGGTTAAAATGCTACATCGGTATTATCTGTGCGCTTGTGGATCCCTCAGTTATTTTCTAAAAAAGCATATGCATTTAATACCAGCACCTCTGGCGCCATGCTGAGGATGATAACCTAGCTTAAGTGGTTTTAGAGGTGTCAACAGTGATGAACCTAGGAAGGTCTGGCGGGGATGTCAGGCTTGGTGTGTGTGTTGGATCAGATGAGATGTGAGTTGATGATGGTGTATTTGGGTTTGGGGTGGATCTTATGGCAGGGTGTAGGGTGAGGGTTGAGTCGATCGAGCTGGGATCTACGACTAGCTTTTGGAGCAAGTCTTGCCAGGGGATGGATCTGGACATTCCCACGAGGGAGGCCTATGGCAGGTAACTTGGATGTGAAGGAGAATCCTGGTGTGAAGCCTCTGAGGGGTGGAACCAGGACGAAGGTGTTATGGTAACACGTTAAAGAACAACCCTGATGAAGACATCCTGGCTTGGTCACACTTAGGAACTGCTGCACTGGTAACCGGATCATAGGAATCTCTTACTTTCCACTCTCTTCCCATGGGGGAGACAGCTAAACCGCTGGATAGATCGATGCCACTACTTCTAGGCGAGTAGTGTTAGGAAGGTACATGCATGGGATTGAGCTAACACCGTTCCAAGACGATCATGGCACCCTCTTCGAGAGCGGGTACATGACATGGCGTCCACTTCGGGAGCGGATACATGATCTCTTTATAGTTCCAGCGATCCAGAGCTGGATGGTAGAGTGGCATCGTTCTATGGCAGTAGGCGCCCGAAATCTGCTTAGGTGATGATCAGCACCGATGATGGCTATCTAGTAGAATAGTGAAACCTCTGCAGAGTGTATGGTTGATCGATCGATACATATGCTGACCTGTCGGCTATGGACCTTTCCTGTGTACTACTTGCACCGGACTAGTGAGTGGAGTGTTCTACCTTCCCCCTGAGTGTGAATTCTGGCCGTGAGCCAGGTTGAGGGCTGCGGGTCGCTGAGACAGGCCGAGAGGGAGTAGGCCTATCGACAAGAGTCTGAGATGGTGTTTGAGGATGTGGGATGGTGATGGATGGTGTGGGGGATGGGAATATGTACAAAACTTGATTATTATATTACTTATATACTTGATCGCTTGCATAGGAAACCCCAGCCTTTATAGGTTCTTTTGATATATCTATGTTATGCATCCAATTTCCACAAAGCAATGCATAGGGTGGGAGTGGCTAGTACATATCGTACTGATACATTGGCACACAGGTTCCAGGAGTGAGTACTCGTTCGAGGAGTATGATGATTGAGGGTTTCATACCTACGCTCGAGTTGGATGGACGATGATAGCTTCCACACCTTCAAGCTTTTACTTTATGCTGCATGAACTCTGATTCCGCCAAGTGGTGATGTAATAAGTTATTGTAAACCCTTCTATTGCACTCTTTTGTTCGATGTATGGATTATGATATTCAACTGTTATCGGGTAATGTGATTTAAATGGTCATATTACACTTCGACTCTGTAGATTTCCCTTCATGGAAATCGAGATCGTTTCAGTTGGTATTAGGAGCCATACTTGACCCTAGGATGAAACCCTAGAAATGGATGATATAACAGGACAAACCAGCTTTTCTTTCGGTTATATATCGACCCTGCATTTCTTTTATACAAGGCTTCTCTATTATCACTGACTTGCTGACCTTTTTCCCGTTAAAACATGCAGATGATAAGTTTGGGAGCCCCGCTTGGACTGTTGAGGCTCAACACCGTGGAGTACACCTTTGAGGGACGGGAGTTCCCAGGCTTCCCGTACACTCTATGCCGTGTCCTCGAAGCGCTCGGAGTCCCTGTGAAGAAGATCAAGTACACTTGCCAAGGAGACCCCCACCCAGATGGAAGAATCAAGGGCTATGTGGTCATGCACATAGAGATCCCAGCAAGTTCAACCCTTCCTTCTGTGCCCTCTCTCACAGAAATGAAAGTGGAGGACTCTATCGAAGAAGGAATTCAGTCAGTGTCGCTCAAGGCTTTATGCGTGGTGATGAAGACTGCTGACGAGCACCTCCAAGCTACAGAGTTTCGTCTTCTCCCCTAGGCCTTGAACCGTACCCTCACCCCTGAGCAGCAAGACGAGATGGCCAGAAGGGTCATCCTTGCGGAGACAAGTCTCGACAACCGTGCTTCCGCCGCTCACCTCTTTGAGCAGGACAGGTACATGGAGCACTTGAAGAAGAAGAGACGTCTCGATCGCAACACTTTGATGGAGTACCAAGAGTTCTGCAAGGAGGCTGAGGAAAAAGAAGGTCTCAAGGCAACAATCGCTCAGCTGAAGGACAAGCTTGCCCATCAATAAAATTAGATTAAGATGGAATGACTCAAAGGTCATGATTTCTTGTTAGCATAATACTGATGGAGGATGTGTATGAATGTAGAGTAAGATGCCCTTGATTGGAAGGGAGAAGGGCAGTAACTGGTGAAACTGAAGGCATCTCCTCAACACAATTTGTTTTCTTCTTGTTGTGGTTTAACAGTTTGCTGCCTAATTGATGAAAGAACCGTGACTTAGTTTTGTTTCTGATTTTCCACTATCAACAGGTCAGATGGACATTACCACATCTGGATTGCAAAGGTTCTTTTTTTCAGGCGATGACTTAATTGTAGTGGGTTGGACTACATACTGCGTATCCAGCAATCACAAGCTTGTAAGGCCTACACGATGGAATATTTAAGTGTTTTTTCTTTTTGACAACATAGAAAATTCGAGTTCCTTCTTCTATTCTAAAATGTTTGTCATTTTTTTCTCCCCACGTACATAATTAATATCATTAGATAGATATTTAAATATAGTTTTTTAATTAATTTATTCAGAGATAAAAATATTAAACTTATTTTCTATAAATCAAGTTAAAGTTCTTGGCACACAAATTGTAACATAAACATTTTGGGATGGAAAGATTATGCCGAAAGCTTCTACTGATGTTTTATACAATGCTATTAAATTAAAACCTAGATGTCCCTTTGCCTTCGTGCCAAGAAACATGGTCCACGTTGCCAAAAAATTTTCACCGTCTGATCTTTCATTGTGCGGATAAAAAAGTTAAAAGCAGATTCCAGGTATTGTGCTGTGTGTCGGCTCCATCGCTCTGTGTCTCTACCGTTTGTCGCTTCTTGTCTAAATCCAGTTATGATTCATCCCGGCCCACCAAATATATACGGAGCTCCGCGTTCGCTCCCGATAAAAAAAAATCAGCCTCCACCGGTCTCCTCTCCATCTGCTCCTCCCGAAGGTCACTACGACGACGACGCTGCCGCCGCCGCCGCCGCTCCTGCTGCCACCCTTCCTCTTCCTCTGCTCTTTCCTTTCTCTCTCCATCCCCACGCTCGGGCAGACACGGCGGCGTGAGGGGCCAGGCACGGCAGCCCTACTGTCGTAGCCTCAGCTAGGGCGGGCCCCATGCGGAGGCTGCGCGACGGTGCAGTGCGACCGCGCCGCGGGTGCGTGGCGCCGGCCGAGGAAACGCCCCAGCATGGTGGTGCGGCAGTGCGGGCGGTCTCTTCCCCGCCGGTGGCGGCCCCGGCACGGCCGACCCCAGTGAGGGAGCCAACCCCGGCGTGGCGGAGCTCCGCCGTGGGACGGACTAGAGCCCCTCACTCCATAGCGGTGGCACGGGGGCCGGCGCGGCGGCGCTGGGCGAGTGCGCCCCCTGAGCGGCGGTGCGGGGCGCACCGCACCGGCTAGGGCGAGCCCCACGGGCCACGGCTGGCCGCGGGTGAGGGGGTAGCGCACCAGGCACCGCGCGGCCGGCGAGCGTGCCCACCGGCGCCCTGTGTGGAGGACGTCGGTGCGGCCGTGTCGTGGCGCGGATTCTGCCGGTGGCTCAGCTCGGTACGTCACCATCTCATCACCTTCTTCTTCCCCTGCTTCCTCTCATGGCTCCTCTCCCAGATCCCCTCTCCCTCACGGACGCGCATTGGGTGGGGTGCAGGTGGCACGACGCGCTGTCAACTGCCGGTGGCGGCTTCTCCCGCTCTCTCCGCGCGGCCTCGTGCAGGCCTCCCGTGGGGCTGCACGCTACCATGGTGCCGCTGGCCCAGCGTGCGTGCCAATGATCTTCGTGCCTTACTGGCAGGTCTGTTCGTGAACCTTCTTCCCTGCTGGCACTAAGCAATTGTTCCTTTCATCTCCGTTCCTTTCATCTCCGTTCTCCCTCGATCTACACGGTCGCTGGTTTACTCCTCTCTCTCTCTCTGCCTCTGCATCTCTACTGATGTGGCATATGCATAGAGGCAACCTCGATTTCGCCCTGGATCTGATGTGCTCCTTCTTTCCTACCACTCTACATTCTCTCTCCCTCTGCCTCTCTACTGATGTGGCATATCATGGAGGCAAGCCCGATTTTGCCATCGATCGGATATGAAACCTAGACATCCCGTGGAGCTCCTCCCTACGAGCGGGATTCCCGTTCGTCAGCAAGATTGTGGCCATCTGATTTTCTATTGTGTGGGTGAAAAGGTTAAAAGTGGATCCGGATGCATGGTACTAATTTGTTTTTGTTCTGTATGTCCTGATCTACTTTGGTTCGTCTGAATTTGAGAGGAAACTGTTATTATGGCATAGATCTGAGCACATGAGCATCTCAGCGACATTTTTTGGGTATATCGATTGTATTTTTGTCATGTTCAGTGATGATTACAATTTCCTATTGTTACTATTGCTCTAAAAATTGAGGGAATGTCCTGCTGCTATATATGATGATTACGCCATAACTTAGGTGTTTTTATTCCATGTGATCATCATGGTCTACCCTGGTGATGCTTGGTGCGCATGATGGAAATGCTCTTTTTGCTGTATAGCCTGTGATGAGAATGAACTCTTATATGACATGAGAATAGTAGGCTGATGTCAACTTAGTTAATTTTTGCCTTGTTTACAATATCCTATCCATAATTTTTGGTAGCCACATGTGGAGCATAAGAAACGATCAAAACAGGTGCTGCTATTTCCTCTTGATTGTGCAGGTCGCCTGGTAAATCAGGGCCCATCTCTTATTTAGAAGCAACAAAGGTTTACGTAATGAAGCATCGGCCAGTGCAAGTAGTGTATTGATCTTACAGCTTATATTTGACTAACTTTTCTAAACCTGATCAGAGAGACGGATCGAGGGGCTGATCAGAGTTCTCGGCTGTCAATGGAGACTCGATTTAGGGAAGCCATGACATCTCTTGTTCTCTTTTTTTAACCCAGTTTTTCCTGTGCAGTGAAATAGATGAGCCTTTACATTTATTTGCAGGGGGCAATGTTCAGTGGTGAGCGAGCAGATGCATCTAATATGGTACGACTATGAGTCAAGGTAATTAGAAAACCATCTCTGCTATGCTAAAATTGCAGATGCATCTAATAGTGAGCAGACTCGGCTACAAATTTGGATTCAAGATATTTTTCTCCATCAGCATGCCAGATAATATTTGCTAAAATTTTGTGCTACATATGGATTCCTGAAAAGTGCAATGCTTTGCTTGTTAGGCAATAGATTGTTAATCCATACTTGGTTCATCAGACCTCAAATGGTTACAACAATTGTCTAGGTGTCAGTTATGCAATTTTGAGTCCAATTCTGCTACAAGGAGACAGTTCTGCAGCGACTGCTAATTTAGCAATGCAATTTCTGCATTACACAGTTTTCCTAGGTCAAGCATTGTCTTAGTTATAGTAGCTAATGAGCAAATAGATGAAAAGAAGATATCTTTTTTTATTTATGATGACCGATATACAATGAAATACGATTTCCTATATTTAACCTGGCATCTCAGTGTCATATAGGTTGTAGCCTTTAATTCCTTTTTTTTAATCTCTGATCCTAGATTTTCCCTGCATTCGTTGCTTTCTTTTGTCTACTTTGATCGGAAATGTGATTTTCCTTTCTTCTTTTAATATGCAACCTGCACACTGGGAAAATCTTCTGGGTTTCACGTTTGTCAGCCTACTGGAGATTACAACTTATTCTTGTTATCCACGATCACTGAGTTTCGCGTTTATCACTTGGATTAAAACCTGTATGCCATACCATGCACTTCAGTCAGGAAATGGGGTTCATGCCTCTGGTGCAGGTAATGATATTCGTGCAGGTCACATATTTGTTTGACAACTTCCCCTTAGATATAGGACCTGATGCTTTAAAAAATAGAACATCATAGGCTGCGTTCTTGGCTCAAGTTCAAGCAACAATTTGAATTCTTTAATTCCAGCACCAGCTAGGTCTGCCAAAATGATTTCAGTTCACACAATGATCTTTTTTTCTCCCACGTACCTGGAGGGGAATAGTATGCTCAAATAATGAGGCTTCAAATTTTGGTCTGGGCTCCAATAGTATTCCTGATTCAGACTTAGATAAAGCATTCTGTCATGTGTATCATGCCTGCCATTTTTCACTTTCGATATTCTGATCTCATTACCTATAGGAAAAGAAGATGCCTGCACTTCAGTCATTCCTGTTCAAGCTTTGGCTTTGCCTCTCGGCATCTCCAATAATTTACATTTGTGCAATAATATTTATCACAATTGTTTGGAGTTAATTAGGAAATGGAGAAATTTGTTCAGTTAGTAAGTATCAATATGCAATTTTTAACTATATAGGCTGTCAGCGTGCTGGTCCACGTGCTTTCTGGAGTGCCTGGACTGAAATAACCATTTTCATGCTGGTTTTCCTATGCTAGCAGTTTTTTCCCAGTAGCTACTGATAACAATTACAATTATAGGTGTGCCTATGCCTTCTGAATGGTTACGGATGCTATTGGATTGTTCCTGAGAGGTTGCAGTCTATATATTCTCCACATTTGAAATCTGTCATGTGCCCGCCTACGAGCGAGATGGCGCACACCCTATACTGTGACACTTCGGCAGATGCAATGCTAGCCTACTACAATCTCAAAGGTAAAAAGGAGATTAGGGATTTTAAACTTTCAAAGCAAAAAAATATTGCTACTGATATTAAGATTTCCATTCTGTATTTTGAGGATGACTGCTGCTAACCTTGACAATCCTGTTGCCCAAGGTCAAGGCGTCAGGCCAAGTGTCGCGTGTCTGAGTGTAGCAAGCTACAAGAACAACTGACCTGGGGCAATCGCCAGAGCGCCGCTTCTGCCTGCAGTGGTCTTCAGAATAATAAAGGCAGCTGGGCTTCATATCAAGGTAACTATTAGTTCCTCAAACAGCGAATATCAGGATACTTCCTTTTTCCTGCATTTCTGTTCTAAAGCTATGGATTAGCTTCGGTCTAAAACATAACTATGATATTGCTTTTACCTAATATCAACCCAACCGTTTTTTTATTTGGATGGACAATTCCATTTTCTGTTAACTGCTCAGGTTTTGATGAACTTGGAAACAGCCTGGTAGACCCCCTAGGCGTTTCCTCTTTTTCCATACTTAAACAATGAACCCCACGTGTAATTAAACATCATCATGATTTGAAAACTAAATTGCCCATTCTTTTTGTCACTTGCTTCTTATATGTCGGGTACCTGAATAAGGGGTATCCTTAACCCTTGACTAAGCAACTCAATCCCTGCATTAACAAACCCAAAACCACCATTGTTATTCTTCAACCCGAAAGTACATAAGATATCCGATCCAAGTAACAAACTACACTGGGTCGGCCCACGAACGGGTCTCGATGAACCGGGCTACTATTCACTCGACGGGACCCTCTCGATTGGAGGCTATCCACTGGGGGGGATGATCACCCCCTCGAGTGACGGAACTCCCCCGGGCGAACGATCACCCGTCGAATACCGCGCACCCCCTCGATCCGCCTACTTTTCGTACGATTCCCCGGACATTTAATGCATTTCACCTACTCCCGCCTAACCTCGTGGCTACAGCCGTGGTAACAGTGGACAGTACACCGGTCAAATCCTCCTTTTTACTGCCCATACCGAGGAAACCGGCGGATCGTACCGTACTGTTTCACCATACCGCGCACTGTGCCTCGTTCGGCACCCCCTCGAGACGCATTTGTCAATGCAAACATCATATATTTTGGGGCTTGGTCTTATCCGTTTGGGTCTCGACTCCTCGACTGTCAGTCTCTGGATCCTTGCTCTAGGTGTGAGCAGGATTCTTACTCATCGAGAGGATCACACTTGGAGAACTCGGAGTTGGGGCAATTTTCTGGGTTTATTTCTCACACAATGCGATGCCAACCTGAGGGGTTGGGGATACATATTTATAGGGCTGCTAGGCAGCCAGGCATATGCCAAGATTCTAGTCTAAGATGCTAGTCTAAGCTGACACTAAGATGTTGCCCTAGATGTCCTAGATGCTGTCCTAGATGTTGTCCTAGATGCTGTCCTAAAAGCAGATGCTAACTGCTGTCCTACAGTCAAAGATGCTGTCCTTGACACAAAGAGAAACATGTGCTGCGTACTGCAGCAGCCCCACAGCCAACACAATACTTATCCATCACTCTCCCCCTAAGTCTTGTGTGGCTCCTTGTGAGGTATCTGAGCCATTCCGATCCTGGCGCGAAGTTCCTGGAACTTGACTCGCCCAAGGGACTTGGTCAGGAAGTCGGCGAGCTGGTCTTGGGTGTTGATGTAGTTGGCCCGGACACTCCCTTCTTCTAGGCAGCTCCTGATGAAATGGTACCTCACCCGGATGTGCTTGCTGCGCTCATGGAAAACTGGATTCTTTGCCAAGGCCAAGGCGGACTTGCTGTCCACCCTGAGCTCCACTGCCTCTGCGTCTCTACCAAGGAGATCGCCAAGCAGCCGAGCCAGCCACAGAGCCTGAGTAGAAGCGGTAGTGGCTGCGATGTACTCTGCCTCGTAGCTGGACAGAGCCACCACCTGCTGCTTGGCCGACTGCCAGCTGATCGGACACTTGCCGAGGAAGAACAACGTCCCACTGGTGATCTTGCTTGTGTCGATGTCGCCGGCGTGGTCGCTGTCGTTGTACCCGATGAAATGTGCCGCGCCAGGGCACCTCAGGTAGTGCAAGCCGTAGTCGGAGGTGCCCGCGACGTAGCGGAGGATCCTCTTCATGGCCTGCTGGTGCTCCGTCGTTGGTCGCTGCATGAACCGGCTGACATAGCCGACGGCGAACGCCAAGTCCGGTCATGTGTGGACAAGGTAGCGAAGGCTGCCCACAATGCGCCGGTACTGCATCACGTCCACCTCCTCCTCCGTACTTTCCTGGCTCAGCCTCAGCCTCTCCTCCATAGGAGTGTGGGCTGGGTTGCAGCCGGTGAGACCGCCAAGCTCCACAATGCGCTTGGCGTAGGCAGTCTGGCGAAGAGAGGTGCCAGAGCGGTCCTGCTGGACCTCGATCCTCAGGTAGAAGGAGAGAGGGCCCAAGTCGCTCATCTGGAAAGTCACCCTCATCTTCTCCTTGAACGCCTCGATCTCCACCTCCTTGGTACCGGTGATCACAAGATCGTCGACGTAGACTCCTACCTGCAGGGCCTTTCCTCCACTGCCCCGCCGGTAGATGGCCGCCTCATGCGGGCTTTGCTTGAAGCCCATCCCCTTCAGCGTGGAATCCAACTTGGCCTTCCACGCCCTCGGTGCCTGCCGCAAGCCGTAGAGGGCCTTGCGCAAGCGAAGCACCTTGCCCTCCTTGCCAGGAATTGCGAATCCCGGCGGCTGATGTACGTAAACCTTCTCCTTAAAGTCGCCGTTAAGGAACGCCGACTTGACATCCATGTGATGGACACGCCAGCCCTCCTGGGCAGCTAGCGCAATGAGGAGTCGCACGGACTCCATCCGTGCCACGGGGGCGAAAGCGTCGTCGAAGTCGACCCCCTCCTACTGCACGAAGCTTCGTGCCACCAAGCGAGCCTTGTGCTTGACGATGGCACCGGCTTCATCCCTCTTCAGCTTGAACACCCACTTAAGGGTGATTGCACGGTGACCACGAGGGAGGTCAGCGAGCTCCCAAGTGTGGTTTTGCTCGACCGCGTCCATCTCCTGTTGCATGGCGGCACGCCATGCCGCGTCTCCCTCCGCCTCAGCAAAGGAGCGAGGCTCACCGTCCTCATGTGCCAGGTCCAGCTCCGCCTCGAAGTCGTGTACCGCCAACCCAGGGACAGGCTGGTTGCCGAGGATGTTGTCCATGGTGCGGTAGTGTAGAGGCTCATCGTCGTGGTAGGCGTTGACGCGGTCCTCATCGTCGGACAGCGGAGTGGCGAACTCCACCGAACGCTGCTGGCCAAAGCTGCTGGTGCCGATCTTGGAGATGCCGGCGCCGGTGCAGGAGAGTGGGGAGCCGGTGCAGGAGTGCGTGGCATAGCCGGTGGTGGTGGTGGACTCGCTGGTGGCGGAGGCGGTGGAGGGCTCGCCGACGCTGATGGCGAGCCGGTTGCCGAGGACGAGCTCGATGAAGATGAGCTGCTAACTCCCCCGGCTCCCTCCAGGTGGACGTAGTCGACGACGAAGTCCCAGAAGGTCAAAGTCAAGCCGTCGTCCATCGCCTTGTCCCAGGTCCAGCCTCGCCCTTCGTCAAACACGACGTCCCGAGAGATGCGGACGCGCTGTGTCGCAGGGTCGAGGATGCGGTAGGCCTTGGCGCCCTCCGCGTAACCGATGAACACTCCTGGAGTGCTCCGGTCGTCAAGCTTGCCGATGTGAGTGAGCTCCTTGGCGAACGCCAGACAGCCGAAGACGTGGAGGTGGCTCACCATCGGCTTTCGCCTGTGCCAGGCCTCGTACGGCGTCTTGCCGTCAAGCGCCTTAGCGGGCGAGCGGTTGAGGAGATGGACGGCGGTCATCACCGCCTCCCCCCAGTAGATCGCCGGCATCCCTCTCTGCTTGAGGAGGGCGCGGGCGGTGGCGACCACTGTCTGGTTGCAGCGCTCGACGACACCATTCTGCTGCGGGGTGTACGGCGCGGTGAAGTGGCGCTTGATCCCTTCATCGGCGTAGTACATCGCAAACTCTGCCGCCGTGAACTCGCTGCCGTTATTCGTGCACAGCACCCAAAGCTTGCGGCCGCACTCCTTCTCCGCAACAGCTTGGTGGTGCTTGATGGCGTCCGCGGCTACCCCCTTGGTGTCGAGGAGGACAACCCACATGTAGCGGGACACGTTGTCGACGAGGAGGAGGAAGTAGCGTCGTCCTCCAGGTGTAGCTAGTGTCACAGGGCCACAAAGATCGCCGTGCACGAGCTCTAGCTTCGCCTTGGCGCGGAAGCTTGTTTGGCGGGGAAAAGATAGCCGTCGCTGCTTGGTGAGGACGCAGGTGTCATAGAACTGCTCCACGTGGTCGACGCATGGCATGCCCTGCACCATCTCCTTGTTGCCGAGCTGCTTCAGGGCCTCGAAATTGAGGTGCCCAAAGTGCTCGTGCCACCGCCAGGCCTCATCGTCTCGCCGAGCTGCAAGACAAAAGGGTTGCACCACCTGTACGTGAAGAACGTGGGCGCCATGAATGCAACTCGAATCTGCTCGGCGGACAAGCGACCGAGAAGATTCCCAATCCCGATTTCTCTCTTACCTGCTCTTATTTAGCGCAGAAAGACGAAGGATCGAGCGATCTGGTGGCGGCTGTGGAGGCAAGAAGGCAAGATGGGGAATAGAGAAACCCTACCCCTTGTATTTATAAGCGACGGGGCCAAGAAACAACGGGTGGATCTGGCAACGGCACGGTAATTCCCCACATTTAATGCGCTCAACTAACCGCCCCTCGATTCCCGGAATAGGCACACGCTTCAGCTGCACGATCTCTAGCCGTTACCCGGGTCCACCACGACCGCGCTGCTTCAGCTCTTACCTAAAAAGAAGCGCCCAACGGATGGGAGAAGTTATCCACGGTGTTTCCTTCTACGGGAAGTAAAACGGACTCTGGTCCCACACCAAAATCCTCGAGGGAGTGGAGGCTGACCCTCGGTCAGGGTTCGACAGCCGCCCTCGAGTACCCAAGTCAGGGGCGCCCGAGGGGAGCCAACACGAAGCTCAGCTCGAGGACGAACCCTCGAGATCCCCTCAGACGCATCCAAGGCAAAACGAAAGTATTACCATAGAATCCCCATGGAGGGAGGCATCGAGCCGCCGAGTCCTATCGAATGGAATCGGTATCCATGTATCTACACGTTTGCATCAATGAGAACGCCTCAAGGCCACCAGTGGACCCCATCAAATGGGCACGAGCTCTCACTTGGATCTCCCGTTATCAGTTCACAGAGAACGTCGAGACTCTCCCAATCGAGGGTAGTACGGCGCTTCTCCCCTCACATCCAATCAAAAGGACTCGTGAGGTGGACGCCCGAGGCTAGCAAAACCTTAGCCGCACGAGGCTCAAGGGCTCAACTACACCGGGCACCCCTCGATGAAAGAGGTTCGAATACACCCGGGGGCTCGATGACTCGAGATACCCCTCGACTAGGCGCTACCATTCCAGTTCATATTATCCTAACCTTTCAGGGACACCTACTATGCCCAACAGGACGAAAACACCTTTTGGCAAAAGACAAGTAAAGCCCTCAGAGGAGTCTCCCCACTCCTCCGAGGCCTCGGGGGCTACCCCCGAATGGCACGTTCGCGCGCACCCTCCGGAAAATTACGGTCGACACCTCAGTCTTGATTCAAGACCTCCCGCATAACTCCCAGTACTCACGCGGGAGCTCGGGGGCTACTGTCGGGTACCTGAATAAGGGGTACCTTTAACCCTCGACTAAGCAACTCAATCCCTATATTAACAAACCCAAAACCACCATTATTATTCTCCTACCCGAAAGTACATAAGATATCCGATCCAAGTATCAAACTGCGCTAGGCCGACCCACGAACAGGTCTCGACCAACCGGGCTACTATTCACTCGACGGGACCCTCTTGACTCGAGGCTGTCCATTCGGGGGACGATCACCCCCTCGAGTGACGAAACTCCCCGGAAGAACGATCACCCGTCGAATACCGCGCACCCCCTCGACCCGCCTACTTCCCGTACGATTTTCTAGACATTTAATGCATTTCACCTGCTCCCTCCTAACCTTGTGGCTACATCCGTGGTAACAGTGGACAGTACACCGGTCAAATCCTCCTTTTTACTGCCCATATCGAGGAAACCGGCGGATCGTACCATACTGTTTCACCATACCGCGCACTGTGCCTCGTTTGGCACCCCCTCGAGACGCATTCGTCAACTCAAACATCGTATTTTCTGGGGCTTGGTCTTATCCGTTTGGGTCTCGACCTCCTCGACTGAATTCGGCCCCCTCGACCACCCCCTCGAGCAGGACTTCAACGCCGTCGGTCAATACTTCAACCACTCCCGACATGACAGCTACAGGGATCTGCATGCCCGCGCATGGGCACCAGTCCTTCATCGGACATCTACGACGACATCACACGCAAGGGAAGGACAGCCGTTGTCTCCAAGCACGTCGCTACAGGGCTAGTCACGCCCAAGGCACGCCTCTACAGCAACGGCGACTTGATCGGCATCTCCTTCGACGTCATAACCTACGCCAGCCCTACAAGCATCAATTCTAGGGTTACACTGTACACCCGTGCCCCTCCTGGGACTATAAAAGGAGGCGCCGGGTTAGCATAGAGAAGGACCGAACTCAACCAAAAAACAGAAGGCAAGCCAGAGCCCGTAGCGCTCAAGTCCTAGCCAACACATGCTCGCTTGTATTCACCCATGTACAAGCACTTCGGTGCAAGATAATACAAACTCCCCCCCCCCTCGCTGGACGTAGGGCTTTCTATTGCCCGAACCAGGATAAACCTTGTGTGTTATTCTTGCATCACCATCCGAATTAGGGAGCACGCAGTACATATTCACTCGTTGGTGCTTGGCCCCCGGGGTCGAAACACCGACATCATATTACCAAGATTTATACTTATTAAAGTACCATCCATTAGAAAGAATGTAATGCTTTTGCAACTTATATTTGGCTACCTGTCCTAAACCTTGCCTTCTTGGGAGAAATGCAGTTTGTTGAGCCATAATAGTTTTAGAATGTCGTCTAACTGCTACTCTGTAAGTTTACATCACGCTCTCTTGAGTCTTGACATACAAACATCGAATCGGCTAAGAAGACATAGGTTGTGTCAAAATCATTCCGTAACTCTCTTCAATAAAAACCCATTAATGGGAAGAAGACATGGTCTACCTTGTTCACATTGCTTGAAAAATTACTGCGTTTTAATCTTTGATCGAACTCATGTTGGCTATTGACGTTTTCCCCTGCCTTGTTCACATTGCTAATAGTTTTGATTCTGTTACCAAATATGAATGCTTTTTATCTGGAGGTATTTAGTTTTGATAGATTAATATACACTGCATGCCATTGCTATCTATCATGATTCCAATTTTATACTCAATCTTAGTTTCTGACATACTCCCTCGTCACATGGACTTGCAGGACTGGGATCAGGTTCTGATAAGGATGGAACAACTCCTCTGTATTATTTTTGAAGGACAAACATGATTGATTGAAATTCTTAAATTTCTAACTTTATTTAATATATGCCATTTGTGCATGATGTCGAATAACTTTACAACTCCTCTTTATGTTTTAAAGAGTAATTACATTGTTATTCCATTAGGTCACCAGCTGATCATATTGGTTGCTTGCCTTGCTTTTGCTACCATACCTAAAGTGAGATGTCTGTCTGTATATAGATTGTCATGCCTATTTTCTTGTCTCGGACTGTAAATTGTCACATCAACTTTGCTGGATCTACCAGTACAGCAAGGACTTTGTAAAACATGGACGCTTGATTACAATGTTCTAATAGTCAAGTTTTGTGCAAGTTCTGATTGAGACTTCCATGAAACTCACAAATTTGGCGTAGAAACCTTCATAGTTTTATGTTCTAGAAAATAGATGTCCTCACAAAAGCCAACTAACGTGTGTTCATTGCTATTTTCAGGTCCAAACCAACTGAAAGCCTTTCAGACTGACTGAAACTATGCTCTTTGGGTGTGCAGGCTGGAGTGATCCAGCCAATGAACAAAAAATGGTTTCCTTTTGTGGTAGGTATACGCAGATCCTGTGTCATCGTTCTTGTTTCCTTTTTTTAAAAGTATATGCTTACATATGTATCTATGCTCCTACTTTAGAAAGCCAATTTCAGAAATGACAGTCCCTTCAGCTGTCTGGTTTCTACTCCACATACAAAGAAATGACAGTCCTCTCTTCTTACACAAACCATTTACCTGTATATAGCCAATGCATTATTAGTGTTCCTTTTCTTCTTAAAGAATACATAATAATACAGGTGAGCCAACTGTTTTGCTGTGTACTTTTTTTACTTCAGTTTTAAATGGAAGTATGGAGCATTAGCAATGTTGGTTACCTTCCTGATTATATAACTTCTCATTCAATCACTCCCTCTGACATACGAATAGGCAGGGTAGAGGATACTACCAAAGTAAAGACAACTCCGTCATGGCAGATTGGATGAATAAGGTAAAATCAATTTATACGAATTTTCTATGTCAAATATTTTCCCAGTATTTTAGTCTGTGGCAATGTATTTTGAAATTATTTCACTTCTCCGTGCGGTTTCTTAAAGTTCACAGGAAAATAATTGATCTTGTCGGTAGTGAGAGGTACTCAAGCCAGTTTATTGTTTCCACTCCTACAGTGTCGTACCTTTGATTTGTTATTTTTCCATTTTAACATCTATTTTCCATATTTCTTTTTTTCTGCTTTGTCCTTCAGTACTTTGCTGAGTGATTAAAGGAAAAAAATTCCCTACATAGGTTGGCTAGCCTGTTAGAAGGGCCGCTAAACGAAATAGTCTAAACCCATCCTGCGGCATTTGGAGAGTTCTATGGGGAGTTTGTATTATTTTTGTATTCCCTGTTTATCATATTGATGTCTACCCTTCAGTCCCATTATTCTGTAGGGTTGCTCTGCTATTGATGTTCAAGTTCAACACAAAATCATGGATATCACAAGATACAAACCTGGTGAATTCCCAATGCAGGTCTTAGTGCTTTTTTTGGTTTACATGTGTTCTATTAACAACAACATGCATAGGCTCTTTCATTGCATGATTCTTCCTGAAAGTGTGCCTCATAATTATGGAATAGCTGTTATCACCTTACCTTAATGTCATTCCAATTATTAATTGTTTTGATACACAATTCACAAAGACTCTTTGTATCATCTAGATCTCTGCATAAGATGCGTTAGTTTTATGCTTCTAATCATGAGTTAAGGACTTGAGCCCTATCTTCAGGGATAACTTGATTTATAATCCATTCGTTGAGGATCACAGTGATATCAAATACAGATTTATTAATTCAGTAAGAGGAGATGCCATTTATGTGCATACTGTGAATTGGCAGAGTAATACTTGACAATTTCACCTATTTGTAGAAATATTGTTATTACAATAATCTAAAATAATCTAAAATATAGTAATCTCACTGCAGTTCTGTGACAGACTGACAGCAATGGCAACACGTGACCGTGACAATGAGCAGGCTGTTGGTGTGGGGGTGTGGAAGATGCAATGACAGCTTTCTTATATGTCAATGTTCTCTGTGTCCACATCTATTAACCCCATATACTGAATCCTATATGGCTAGCTATGTTAACCTTCTCTGTAGTGTGATGCTATATACTCGTGTGGCTTATGATGACTTCTGAGGCCTACCAGCATCTTCACAGGTTATATGCTTAAATGCTCCTAACAACTTGAGGTTATGGCATTGGTTTTCAGATTTACATTCCTCCCTACTGTTAGTATATATCCAAGATTTCAGACATTCATACAAGACTCCACCTGTGTAAAGTTTATATATGTGTATGATTGAGAATGACATGTCTGTGATTAGCGCGCAAACAAAAAATGCAACCCTGAGTTTTAATATGAAAACTATAACATGTTTGTCATATGCAACCCTGAGTTTTCCAGGTCTACCTCCGGGTGCGCAAAGGCGCGCCAATCCACTAGTATCCAATATAGAGAAATGGAGTGTGGCATTTAGGGAGAAAGACCAGGAAAGCTTCTAGAAGTCGAAGATGGTGGCGATGGATGGACTAAAGACTTTCAAGCCAACAAATATTATGTTGTCTTATGTGACGGAAGTCTAAAGCAAGCTGATGAATAGTGTTGACACTAAAAATGTCCGGTGGTAGATTTGATAATATGAACAAGTTATGATGGCCTTGGACATAGTCAAGGCCAAGTGGCGACGTCAATGGAGTAAGAAATCACGCGGAGAAGATGGCAAGCCACAAGCGAGCCAGCCTAGTCTGCTAAGCTGGTAAGCTAAGCCGGCTAGGCCGGATCTCCTCCTCCAGTGGGCTTAGCCGAGTCGTCAGGCCGGCTAAATCGGCTTGGCCGCGTTGCAAGCCGGCTAAGCCGAGTGCTTAAACCGGCTTAGCCGGGTCCGAGTTTGGCCGCCCACGCGCCGGACCGACCTAGCGAAAACCGGCTAAGCTGGGTGCCTAGCTAGCTAGGCTGGCTCTGATCTGGAGCCCAAACCGATTTGTCTCTAAATCATGTTTTGGCACGTTTTGGTCGTGGAAAATTTGGAGATCATGATCTGTAGTATGCTGGAGTATGGTGATTTGGAGACCAAAATTTGGATAATACCACACCCCTCTATATAAACGAGAGGATCATGGCCGATTGATCTCATCCAATCAATCGAACAAAAAATCAATCTATCACCTCTTTTTACCCTAATTCTTTCTTCAACCTCTCTACTTGTTGTATGGTGTTTCTTTTCACGAGATTCATTGGCATCCTCAGCAGCTTTGCTGGTCCTCGGAGATCCTTCACGTGCTTCCTCCTGACGGATCCTTCCGGAGATGGTTCGGGAGCCATTTCAACCATCAACGAGCTTTACATCAGCCCTATCGGTCCCTAGATCAGTTTGGCTGGTCACGCTGCGTTGTTACTGCGTCGTAGGTTGTTCAAGTAACATCTTTAGGCGTCTAAGGCCTACTGGTATGTTGGCGCGGACCAGATTCATCATCAACAAATAGGAGCTTTCCCAAATCTGAGAGTTTGTGTTCTGTAATAGCTTAGTTACTGGATGTTCTTTTGGGTAGTTGGACTTCGCTACGTACGCTGGTTTCCCAGCCTATGCTCCAGAACTCATGGCTTTCAATAAAAGTCGAGACAGGTCTCTTTAAAAAATATTTGAGGAAAGAAAGAGTACGCTGGAGTAGGAGTAAAAGAAGCAAAGAATCAAAGCAGATGGGCAGAACTCGCAGCAAACCTAGGGAGAAACGATGTGCAGAGTAGTGAAGAAAATATCTACTGCGGCAAATTAGAATCTGATGGAGTAGGCAGCTTCGGTTGAACTCGGGGGCCTGCTTACTGATGCAGTGACGTCAAGATTGGTTTGAAAGTCAATCCACTCATCCTATACAGCTTTGAGTGTGTCACGGAAACTCTCCTGATTGGGTGGAGCATCCGCACCAGCGCACCGTCCATTCTCTCTGCATTACTGCATAGACGGCAACGTCCCCGTTGCATTCGGAAGAAAGGTCAGGGACGAGGACTAAGGACTTTTTAGATCAGTGGCACTAGTGGACTACTACGTTTGCAGATATATATGGATCTTGATATTATTATCTTATAAACTGAAACATCCCATATTCATATATATCCGTACTAGCGTTGATGTGGATATCTATCTGTATTTGTATCCTATTAATATGATGTTAAATGGTGTATTCAAATTTGTTTTTTATTCGATATTGTATCCATATTAAAAGAAAATGAAATATCTACCATTTTTCATATTTGTAAAGAACAAAATGGCATCTAAAACTTATCTTTATGACAAATTCGAGATATGGCCTATGTCCACATCTGAATTAAGTAGATATCCGAATTTGAGTTTAGATTTGAGATAACATATCTGAACGTGTATTCAAATTCAAGATATCAATTTTATATTTACATATTTGACAATATTTATATCTGGATTTGGATTATTCAAAATTAAACTATGGTAAATGTGTTTGATTCTATGTGAATCATATCCGAATCCATCTCTATTTAACATCGGCAGAAAATTCCAATGTCTCGATCATTGGTCTTCCCAAGGGTTGGCGAGCCTCGCGTGCACATGGCTTCAGTTTGGAAAATCATATAGCGAACCAAAACAAGGAACGAGAGGGGCATTGCAACGACTAGCGGGGCTCGCCTCTTAGCTGTTCGAAACTCGAGCGATAACTTGCCACGTCAATTAATTAATCTCAAAATCTTTTTCCTCATATAATGGGTTTCAAAACCTCATAGACTGAGCGCTGTTGTTGAACAAAATTATCGTGAGTTGGTGTTCCGTGTAAGTTGTACTGTATATTAACCTCAAGCAAACCGTGTAAGTTGTAAATTGGTGTTCCGTGAAAGCAAACATCCGACGAAACTCCTCCGTGCGTCCTATGGAGCTCCGGCATGGCGTGCCGGGCAAGTCCACCAACGCCCGGGGCCCGGTGACCCCTTTACCTCGCTGCATGCCCACGCCCCCGTTCGGCAACACGTAGGCTGGCCGTCGTCTTTCTTTTTCTTTAACGAATGTTGTCAAATTTGATTCAGAGCATCATCTGGGACATCTCTGGATTTTTGAAATGATGTTTGATGCTAGATTCTGCCAACACACTCGTAGGAATTAGACCACTGAGACTTTTCTTTCAAAAAAAAAGAGATTTAGATCACTGGGACTGTAAGCGACCTTGATAAATAAATATATACGTATTGAGTAGATATATACAATTCCCCTTCTCGGTAGATATGTACGGACATCAAATTTCCGAGATCACTGAGACTCTATGCGACCTAGTTTTTTTTTTTTTTTTGAAAATTGCCAAATTGGCTCAGTTTAGGGGGTTGTGAGAGAGTAGTTTTTCTCAATCTCGTCAAAAAATCTAAATTGAGAGTGGGTTTTGAAAACTATGAGCGATACCCTTGTTCTATTTTAAAGCAACTCCTCCAAAAAATTTGGTAAAAATGGATCGCTTAACCTATGATTTAGCTAACACCTAAAATAGAAAATTTTGTAAAAAAAAAAACTCCAATAACATTTCTAATATAGTGAGGCTAGATAGCTAGTGGCACGTACAAACTATATTTAACATGTGAGATTTCAAGAATAAGCCGCTTGCTTATAAAAATAGCTTACATAACAAGGATATATAGCACATATCTTGTAATTTCTCTTACTAGCAAATTTGCTAGCTAGTAATGTTGTCATTATTTGTATAACTTTCTAATAAATTTTATCTCTAAATATTAATTCAATGTTTAAAAAAACTCTAAAGTAATCATCGTACACCATCTGATCACAAAGATTACCAAAAGAAAATCATAACAAATATGAGTATACTATCTGACTAAATACATACACTATTCGGCCACCATTCCTCCGCACCACAAATCTAAAGTCATACCAAATATATATATATATATATATATATATATATATATATATATATCTCTGGCCAAATACACGTATACATTCCGGGCACACCGAGTGTGAAATCCGAAGTCACACGACTTCGCTTCAGAAACGGTAAGTACTCTACGGTCTCATCTAGACGGTCAGAAATACTCCCTCTGTCCCTATAGACTAGATGTTTTAGGCTTGAACTACGTGCATTGAACGTTGACTGAACTTCGACGCTAGTGTTGGCGAGATGCATGCACTTGTATGTGAATTTGGACTAATTCAACCGATGCCAGAACGACGAGAATTATGGAACAGAGGGAGTATATAGAGAAAGAAAGTCTACTATAAGAATATTTTTTTTGCAACATCTATAAGAAATAATTGAGAGGAAAAAAGAAACTGTCCTACGCAAAATGGTTGATCGTCAAACCCAGTAGAATGTACGCAGTCGCCTCCATCATCGCACGGAAAGCAGCTCTCCAGTTGCCCCACGCTTCCTTGTGGCAATAATTTATACTCGTATTTGTTATTACACTGCCCTTCTGAACCGCGACCAACTGACACGGATGACCCTAAAGACACGGCCCACATGTCATTTGTACTGGCTTACTTGTTAACTCGTACAACATTTGCTGCCTACTTCACGTTAGGCCCTCCTAACACTTTGTAATCACAAATGTAGACACGTTGACGACGATGCTTGTTTTTAGCTTGCTAAGCAGCAAGGACACCCACATTGTCCCACATTGTAGGCTAATACAGCCAAAAGCTAGTCCATAAGCTAACACAAACCCCGCACTGCTACATTGAGATAATTAGCGAAGGGTTGCCTCACGAATACAAAGATCTGCACAAAACCAAACCTGTTGCCATCGGTTGACATTTGGAAGCCATAGTCCAAACTTAAAGTATCTCCAACAGTTTAATATACCTCTTTGCTATTTTTATTTTTTTTAAAAACACTCTGCAATAGTTTCTCAAATGGGTTGCCATTTTTAAGTTGGTAAAAACTGCTGCCCTGCGCGCATAAATACGCGCGCGAAACTCACCGCGCATCCGCTTCCGCAATGACAGCAAAAATAAAAAAGCTGCAGTGGCCGGTGCGTCGGGGCGTCAGTCTGATTTCGCGTCGCAACGTGAGGGCAGCTTTGCATGTCCATCGACGGCGGCCGGATGCTATGTACTGCTATGCTACTGTTGCTGATGGCTACTCTACGGTGCTTGTCTGCTGCATGCTGGTGATCCGGTCATCGGGATGGTCAATGGAAGCTGCCGCGATCTAAACGAGAAATGGGGATCTCGACTTTGCGCTTAAAACAACATGTAGAAAAAAAAATATTGTAGATTAACGTATCGTGCGTGAAACAAATGATGTGCTCCGGCGGCAGCTTCGCACCTTAAATGGAAATCGCCCGGAAAAAAAATTCTTATAGGCTTTCTTTTTGTTTAAGTTTACCAAGTTTAAAATACCAACTATTGGAGAGTTGTTGTTTTTTTATTTAATATATTATTTGGTAACTCGATAAAACATACGATTTGACAGATAAATTTTACCACACTCTTGAAAATGCTCTTAGTGCAAGAGCTAGAATGAGAAAGAACATCAGTCGAGGCAACGTAACGAGTTTGCCAGCCATGAGCTCCAACACCCCCCGCCAGAGCTTCGATAGAAAAGCCCAACATGCTATCATCACCTTCTCTGCTAGCCAAATGACCGGACACAACAAAACTCCTATACATTAGGTGGATAAAAAATGCAAATAAAAAATATAATTCATTTTATAGTTTATTTATGCAATTGGTCGGCAGTTTCTTTTGACGACGATAGGGACGACCTTGTGGTACAACATTTGCCGCCCACTCCACGTTAGGCCCTCCGAACACTGTGTAATCACAAATGCAGACACGATTGATGACGATGCTTGTTTTTTTGCTTGCTAAGCAGTAAGGACACCCACATTGTCCCACGTTATGGGCTAAAGCCAAAAGGTCGTCTATAAGCTAACACAAACCCCGCACTGTCACATTGAGATAATTAGCGGAGGAGTGCCTCACGAATACAAAGATCCGCACAAAACCAAACCTGTTGCCATCGATTGGCATTTGGAAGCCATAGTCGAAGCTTAGTGCGAGAGCTAGGATGAGAAAGAACATCAGTCGAGGCAACATAACGAGTTTGCCAGCCATGAGCTCCAACACCCCTCACCAGAGCTTCCATGGAGAAGCCCAACATGCCATCATCACCTTCTCTGCTAGCCAAATGACCGGACACAACAAAACTCCTATACATTAGGTGGTCAAAAATTGCAAAAAAATTATTATTCATTTTATTAACAGCAGCTTCGACGCTTTGTTAGCCTTTTTAGATAACAAGGAACGAAGTAATTTTTGATAAATGTAGATCAAAATCTTTTTTGCAGGTTTTGTTTAGAGGAACGCATTGGCTTTCGACAATGGGTGTCGAGTACCCGGGAAAAGGGTACCCTAAACCCTCGATTAACCAGACTAATCCCCGAAATCAGCAACGCAAACCCCCATCGACATCCTTCACTATCGCTCGAAAGCCTATAGGCTAAGGCATACTGGGCCGGCCCACGAATAGGCGTCGACAGCCCAAAGCCACAGCCTGCTCGACGGGCTACCACGCGGACCGAGACTGTACGCTCGAGGGTACGATTCGGGCGACCCCTCGAGGACGGAACTTCGCCCAAACGAACGGGCCGGCCATGAAGACGGAACTTTGCCCAGCGAATGAGCTAACCCTCGAGGACGAACTTCGCCCGAGCGAACGAGCCCGCCCTCGAGGACGGAACTTCGTCCGTGCGAATAGGCAGCCCTCGAGCACAGTATACCCCTCGGCTACCTACTACCCGTACGGATCCAGGCGCATTCAATGCATTTTACCTGCTCCCGCCTTACAGTAACAGTTGCGAGTATGGCAGTCGAATCCTGCTTTTACCGCCCATACCCCAGAATCTCACGGATCATACCTCACTATTACGCCATACCGAGCACTGTGCCTCCTCCGGCACCCCCTCGAGACGCGTAAGTCAGCACATTCCCCGCATTTCCTGGGATTCGGCCTTATCCGATGGGTCTCGACCCCCTCGACTCGACCCCCTCAACTCGACTTGAGGCCTCGACCATCGCCCCTTGGCTCCGTCACGCTAACCCTCGAGCGGGACTTCAACAACTTCGGTCAACACTTCAACAACTTCCGACGTGATGGCTGCAGGACCTCCCATGCCGACATACACCTCTACAGCGGCACCGACATGATCGGCATTAACGTCATACGTCACCGACCACGATAGCCCTAAAAACATGTACTCCTGTGCTCCTCTTTCGCCTATAAAAAGAGGCTCCAAGACTTTAGCTAGAGAGATGGAGAGCATCATACGCTAAGGCTTTAGATCACAGAGCAACACCGCGAGACAGTGTGAAGTAGAGAGCTAAGCGCCCGAAACGCTCGAGCTCCAGCTCACACTTCTCACACCCGGTTGTATTCACCCCTGTACTAGCACTTCGGTGCAAGATAACATGAACTATCCCCCTGGACGTAGGGCCTTCTTTGCCCGAACCAGGATAAATCACCGTGTCCTTCTTGCATCACCCACCAAATTAAGGGAGCATGCAATTACGAATTTACTCGTTGGTGTTGACCCCCGGGGTCGAAACACCGACAGTTGGCGCGCCAGGTAGGGGTCCTGCGTGTTACCAATGATTTCCCGCCATCTTTTCTGGATGGGCGACTCTGTTTTACCACTTTCGCGCGCTACGGTGATCTGGTTCGGGAGCCTGGAGTTCATGTCCCTTGGTCAGGGCTATGACATGACCCTGCTCTCGATCAGTGACCCAAGCGGAGGTCGCAGTGTGCCCCCACGCTCAGGAGGGGCCACTCGTCGATCTCACCACCATGCTGCCGCAACCAAAAGGAGGCGCGATCGACGCCGTCATCGCCATCAACCTGAGTCGAGGATGGTGCCCGCCGCATTCCCCTCGCTCCTGACCGATGATGAGGAGCCCCTTGTTGGGGGATTATCTGACCTGAGTTCAGGAGCAGAGGATGGACCAGTAGGGCTCCATGACGACCCTGACTTCACCTTCGTAATGCACTCATCGAGGGAGCCCAGCAGAACTCCCCCGATGCGTGCGACCCCAACTCCATCGAGCCTACTTCCGCACAAGTTGTTCGAGCGTCGTCGACGGTTCCCGTTGGGTCTCGACAACGTCACAAGGACGTTCTCGACCACGACCCACTCCAACATGAGTACGATAGAGGACCGCCCAGGCGCCCTCCTTCATGCAATGACGGATGTGGGGACGATCATGCCGGCCTCCGTGGACTTGGGCTTCGTGAGAGCGCCCGGCCCCGGCGGTATACCGTCGGCACACTCCGACAGCAGCTGTAGGAGGAGGTACGGGGACAATTCCTCATCTTCTACTGCGGTGACCCCGACTCTGGCTCTGACCATTGGGACCCTACCCGCGAGTGTCTCCACATCGACGGTGACGACGCATCCAATTAGGACACCATCGATCCGATGGCCGATGCGGCTGCTGCTGCAGCGGGAGGGGCTCTCCCCAGAGCAGAGGATCGAAGACCAGTCGCACCTCGAGAGGCGTGCCCCCGTCCTGACGAGCAGGACGCATAGCTGGCACAAATTCGGGAGTTGCAGGCTATACTCGCCGACGACCAGGAACGACTGCGCCAGCTCGAGCGAACCCTCGAGCAGGAGCGACTACCACCCGGCGGTAGAGCTCAAGATGCCAGGACCTAGAGGCGTCATCACCATCGGCACCTCCTACGAGCATGCGTACGACTGCAACGTTGAATGCGTCGCGTACGGAGAGGTCGTCGAGCAAAATGCGATGATAGCCTCAACCCTCGAGCGCCTCGCCGACGAGGTGCCCAACCCCAAGCGTCGCGCCAGCAGCTTCGAGCCAGCGCAAGACACCAAGAAAGTCCCCCTCGACCCGAGCTACTCCGGCGAGAAGGTGTTGACGATCAGTGCCGACCTCGATAGCAAATTGGAAGCAGTGCTCGTCGACTTTCTCCGCGCGAATGCCGATATGTTTGCGTGGAGTCCTTCGGATATGCCGAGCATACCGAGGGAAGTCGCCGAGCACGCCTTGGAAATTCGAGCCGGGTCCAGACCGGTGAAGCAATGCCTGCGCCGCTTTGACGAGGAGAAGCATAGGATCATCAGCGAGGAAGTACACCAGCTTTTGGCGGCTGGATTCATCAAGGAGGTTCATCACCTTGAATGGTTAGCTAATCCCGTGTTAGTTAAGAAAAAGAATGGAAAATGCAGATGTGTGTTGATTATACTAGCTTAAACAAAGTGTTGACACCGTTTTCAGCACGTGTCAATAAGGATCGGGAGACTAAACTAAATCGGCAAGAAGGTGGTTATTCTCTAGTATTGCTTCTGAGTTGCCGATGGATGATTATCGATAAAAGACATGTTGATCTCGTATGTTGCCGATAGAGAGAGAAGCATGATTGCCGATGGAAAGCAGAATTGAAGAATGTGGAAAGCAGAGCTAAATCATTATCGATGGGTTTTGCCGATGGAATCTATAGATGAGGAGCGTGCCGACAGAGGTTTCATCGTAAGCAATGGATAAGAAAACTGGCAATATTTATGCCAATATTGTAATAGTTTACTTTTGAGTCCGACCTTGGTACGAGTCATTATTTTTTATTCCTTAGAGATAAGACTTGTTTAGGTAATACTTTATCGTGTCTGGTTAGGACTCATAGTACCAGGGTATAAATATGTACCGAGAGACAATGTAAAAATATACACAATCAAATACAACAAATCTATTACTTTTATCTACTTTTCAAGCAATCTACTTTTCGACGACTTCATCACCAGTACCTTTTCCTTTTCAACGAGTTCTTTCAAGAATCGGCGGGCTGCATCAACTTGATCTCCGGCGACCTTGCAGGTTCCGCGTCTACTGAGCACGATTCAGGCTTTGACGTCCGGGTGTATCGCTGTCGTCTCGTCTGATCTGTTCAACAGTTATCGAATATCCCCTGAGCTTTGACGTCCGGGCGTATCGCTGTCGTCTCGTTCGGGTTTTATTCAAATTTATCATCCTTGTCGATTAACAGGTCAAATCGACTGGCACGCCTTGATATCGAACTTGGGTATTAGCCCGGTGTGTTTGTAGATCTAACGCCTTTTTGCATCAACACATCTTTGGGACGCCCAGTGGGACCAAGTCAACAGATCTATCATGAAGAATACTACCGATATCACTCCAGAAAACATCATCGAGATATCAGAATCAGATCTCAAGGAGGATCAGAGGCAAGCCATGGAGAAAGCTATGGAGGATTACAGGCAGCTCTGCTTGAAGTCTTTCAGCATGAATACGGGAGGAGAAGTCATCCAGAAGCAAGATCTGCCGTTGCCTCAGCAGGTAACCTTTGACTCTAACCCTGGTAAATTACAGGAGATGGTTAATTCTGCGTTAAATCAAGCTTTGATCAACCACTCCACCGTGCTGTCCAATACTGTCTACAATGCTGTTGTGCAAACATTAAGGGACGGACAAGCACCAGGGTATGTCGGTCCGGCATATCATCAGCCGGGATCGGCATCTACCAGCACTCCATCGGCAATTCCAGCCGTTGAGAGTATAGAAGCGCCTACTCCAGCTATATCAGGACCATCCATCATTGAAGCCACGCCGATAGGATCAGATCTAACGTCTCAGGAGAGGCCTAGTACTCAGTTGAGCACAGATCTATCGGCATCGGCAATGTCAGGTCCTTCAGGTCAACATAGTCAAACTGCTGCTAATTGGTGGGGATACGGTATGCCTCCAGGGTCATCTACTGCCAACTCTGGACTGCCTCAAGTGCATGATGTAGCAGGGAAGGGTCCGATGACATCGGCTACTCTAATTCGGTCGGTGGCTCAAGTGCCGCATTATTCTACTGTACCTCCTGCTATACAGCCATTGTCAATGGGATCCTACGCGCCTCCGCAACAGATATCTTATGCTAATCCATTGACCAATCCTCCACCAGTTCAACAGAGAGCTTCCACTGCCGAGCAGCCCATAGTACCATTCATGTCTCAGTTTGGATTACCTACAATTCAGGGCAATTATGCTGGCTATCATCCATCTATACAAGAGCATCAATTGTCTGCAAGCTATCAGCCATTGGCAAGCCAGGTGTCGATGAGTTACAATCTCAATTGGTCAGGGCAAGCGCCAATTCAGCAACCTGCTATTCAACCAAGCTACCAGGCAATAGGGACTCAACGGTATAGTCCACAGACAACTTTCTAGGAACAAGCATTGGCAAAACAGCCGATGAACTTTACTCCTCAGATTGGTGCCGTGAATATGCCGATTTATCCAAGCCAAGTGCCACAGGGGTATGTGGAAGCATATCAGCCAACGCCTCCAATAGAGATCCAACCAATGCATCGACAAGATCAGGATGCACTCTTGACCGATAAGATTGCAGAAGTGATGAAAGAACAATTTAGGATTCAGCCCAAGATCGATACTTACTCTTATCGGACTCCATACCCTTCATCTTATGATTCAATTCCTTTCCCGAATCGGTACAAGGTGCCAGACTTCACTAAGTTTTCTGGGCAAGATGATACGTCAACAATGGAGCACATCAACCGATTCATTATCCAGTGTGGGGAAGCAGCGAACAGGGATGAGCTAAGGATCCGTTTGTTCTCGTCCTCTTTGTCTGGATCAGCATTCGCGTGGTTTATATCGTTGCCACCAAACTCTATTCTCACTTGGACCAATCTAGAAAGACAATTTCATAAGTACTTCTTTGCTAGTGTCCATGAAAAGAAGCTTACCGATTTAATGAGATTAAGACAGCGAAGCGACGAATCGGTAGAGAATTTTGTGCAAAGGGTACGAGACGTGAAGAATAGGTGCTACAGCTTAGTGCTTGATGACCGCCAGTTAGCTGGTTTGGCTTTCCAGGGTTTGTTGCCGCATCTCAGGGACAAATACGATGCTCAGGAGTTTGAAAGTTTAAGTCATATTGTGCAGAGGGTCTCTGATCAAAGTGCGCAAGCTCCAGAACATAGAAAGAGCTGGAACAAGAAGGTGTCCTTTGTAGAGGCAGAGGAATTAGATTCAGATGAAGAACCAACTATCGGCCTGGCTGAGTGGGTAAAAGGTAAAAAACCTTTATCGGGTCCTTTCGGTCAGAAAGAGCCAGAGAAATTCTCGTTTGACGTCACAAAGGCCGATAGAATATTTGATCTGCTACTTCAAGAGGGCCAAATCAAGCTATCACCCAATCATGTGATTCCATCGGCAGATGAGCTAAAGAAGATGAGGTACTGTAAATTTCATAATGCAACTTCGCACAGTACCAATGACTGTAAGGTTTTCAGACAGCAGTTGCAATCAGCAATTGAATCTGGAAGGATCAAGTTTGACAACTCTAAAGCTCAGAGGCCGATGAAGATTGATCAACATCCTTTCCCAGAAAACGTAGTGGAGGCCGCAAACAAGACCAAAGTGTTGACATCGGTAAGCGCTAAGAGGAGAGCATCGGTGGATCCTAGAAATCAAGCAACTACCGATGACTTGAAGGGGAAAAAGATAGTTGATGAAAGCAGTAGTTCAAGAAGGTCTCCTAGACCAGCTCCGTACAGAATTCCAAGTAATCGCTATCGGCATCGGCAAGAGGAGTTGCGTTGGGAAGCGTGACATCGGCACAAAGACCATTGGAGATGCCCGTTCTTCATCTATTGTTGGGAAGAAGGCATTAAATTGCCTACTGTTGATAGTTGCCCCGAGTGCAATGGTTATGATCGAACCGATCGGGCAGAAAGAAGGTCGCGCTGTAGTGATTGGAGCAGATACATCGGTAAGCCGATCAAAGAAGGGGTATCGGTACATGATCGACTGGGGGGCAGGACCAGTGTACATGAAAGGCTGGGCAGGCATGCTGACTGTTTGCTGATGAATCAAAAAGAGCTCGAAGAAATGACCAATGCAGGAGTCCCTGATGAAACAATACTCTACAGGGATCCCAATACAAATTGCCCAGGTTCACGTGCAAAAATTTACCAACCCGTATGGAAGACGAAGCTTCCTCAATGGTGCCCTAAAGGTCTAACGAGGACTCAAAAGAGGAAAATGCAACGTGAGCACAAAGAGGAAGGTTCCCGTGGAGCAGAAACTCAAGAATGACAGCTGAAGCGTAAAAGTGAAGGTCCATCGGCAGACATCAACATGGTTTTCCTATTGCCGATGAGATTCTTAGCACTTGCTAATAAAATATATAGATAAAAGTGCTTGTTCAAAAAGAATGTATCGGCACTATATTAATGTGGAGTTTTATAAATTACCGATACATCACATTGCCGATGAAAAGGGAGATTTACAAGTTCAACAATGAATGGATAGTTGATATCGCACGCAGGCGAATTTGGTCAGCTTCCTCCAGTATCTTTTCATCTTCATCGGCACTACCTTCAACTGGCCTGATCTTCTTCTTGAGCGCCAGCGTCTTGAGGACTTGGTTGTCTCTTTCTTGTTGAAGAGTCTTTACAGCTTCGGGCATTTGGGCCTTCTCATGATTTGCTACATCCAAGGCTCCTTCAATCTGTCTCAGCTCTGCTAGCAGGGTCTCTCTTCTTGTCGATAGTTGAGCAATCTTGTCCTCCAGATCTGCACAAGAGGCTTCTAGCTTACCGATGTCTTTGTGCTTCTCATCGGCAAGTTGCTTATGCTTCATCATGTCCTCCTGGAGTGTTGCCTGAGTGGCTCTATCGGCAATCCGCTGGGCAGCCCTTTGATACTGCAACTGCCGGCTCTCCAGATGTGCAGCCTGGAAAAGTGCTTCCTCAACATCGGCAGGAATATGACCTCGAATTCCTTTAAAAGTTGCTCTTGCAGAATCAGAATCCTGGATCAGTAAAGAGGTCTCCTGTTGCAGCAATGATAATAGAGTCTCCAGCTTTGACTTGGTTTCAGGTGATAGAACTCTAAGGGCTGGAGCAGAGCTTTCTTCAGAATCATCATCATCGGGAACAATCCCACTGATAGAGAAGGAAAATAGACTATCGAGGGAATCTTGTTCCTAAAAAGGAAAATGTAATGTCAGCAGAAGAGCCCAAAGTATTAAAGGTTATCTAAGGGAGTTAACTCACCTGTTTCAAAGCAATCTCTCGCCTTTGGCTCAAAGAAGCAACCTCAGGTACAATTGCCGATGACGTTTCTTGTGTTGGTACCTTAATTGGTTGCTGCTGCAACACCGGGGCCGATGAAGATCCTTGTATGGGTACAATGGCCGATGGAAGAGTAGTTGCCGATGGAGAAATCTGCACAGATACGACAGGCGATATCGGGCGAGGCGAGGACGCCGACGGAGATGGTGTAAGTCTTGCCCGCTTGGGTTGTGATTCTTCGCCCGATGAAGCCTTACGCTTGTGCTGTAAGATATCGGCGTCGGATGGCTGGGGGGCATCGGCAATGGATTGCTGAGGAATCGGTACACTTGGGACGGTTGCCGATGCAATTACTCGGTGCTGCAAGAGAGACAGATGAGTAAAAGTGCCGATCCAATAATCAAGGTTTGAACAAAGAATACCTCTGGAGAGTCATCAAGGACAACAAGGTGGGGCGATGAAGGTGCTGCAGGTGGAGACGAAGGATGAATTACCAATGAGGATTCTAATGGTGTGGAACTCACGCCCTGAAATATGAAATCGGTAAATCACAGCAATCGGCATCTGCAAAAGAAAGTGAGGTGGTTACCTGAGATGTCTGTGCCAAAAATGTGACCAATTTGGTGCTCTTCTTGGTACGACCACGGCCCACTGGAGCATCTAGCGAGGGAGCTTTATGGCCGATGATGGATACCGGGGAGATCGGCTGCAGCCGTATAAACTTGCCACTCTTACTTAATGTTGAAACTGGGTCATCGACCTGTTAAAAAGGGGTTAGTTGCCGCTGGATTAAAGGAGAGTTGAAATAAGTGCAGAGGGTCAGACTTACCGCATCCGCAGGGATGGCGTGATCGGGATCAATGAGGTTCCAGTAAAAATGAGGAGATGCAAAGAATAGTTGCTCTTTCCATTCTTGCCACCATAATTTGAAGGACTCTGTGACAAAAGAAGCCGGTACCCAATCAGTTAGATCGACATTAGAGGTATCGGCATCGGGAAGGAGAGTAACAATCTTGTGCCAATCCACACGGTTCGCAATAGTCTCTCTCGGTTTAATCAAATCGGCAAAATAGAGGTTGATGGGCAGTTGCCCAAAAGCTAATTGTCTTGCTGCTGCCGATGGATAATAGAACTCGTATGTGGGATTAATGTTCTTCCCGCTTCCAAATATGTTGACCGGGATGGCACGAGGGGTGATTATTGCATTAAGAATGTCGGCATCCTGGTTCAAAGCCTCGTCGGTAAGGTTAAAGGAAAGAGGGAATCTTGCTTCTTCATCAACATACGGGACCCAGGCCCGAAGCTCAGAGGGGATGCCGATGTAGAATCTGTGGAAGAGATTGCCGATCTAAACTCTGTTTGCCTCTGCCCCTGGTAATACTGCCAGTGCTTCTCCAAAGTTGATAGGGGGCGCGTTGCCGATTCTTCTTCCCCGAGTTGATAATCTTCAGGAAGACTTCGAGGGAATTGCTGGGCGAACAGATCAATGTGGAAATATTTGTGCATATGGGCGTTCAACCACATATTGATGAACCACCAAGGGCCCCTCAGATTGCCGATGGATTTGCCTTGCAGCAGTCTTTGTGATACTTGGTGAAGGAGATGGTAGACTGAGCCAAGAAGGTATCGCCCCAGTGGGATTCTGATGCCACTAGCCAATAGCTCTGCTGCAGGAAGGTGCATGTTGGTCGGTCCAACTGTTCTGCCGCAGAAAATAAATTTCTCAAGCCACATATTCAAAAAAGCCGAATGCTCCCTATGACTGACTAAACCAGATTTCTTATACTCGCTGATATTGCCAGTCCAGCCGCCAATGTTCCTGGTGGTCAGCCGATGCTCAGGTTTTCGCTGGAATAATGAGTTGTCATCGGCAGAGGAGACGTCCAAGCCAGTGAGCATGTACATATCGGCAAGGGTGGGAGAAGCTGGCCCATGTTTAAAGATGAAGGCATTCAGGGTATCCGACCAGAAATAGGAGGCGGCAATTAACAAAGACTCATTCCTCTCCATATCGGCAATAGATATTCTGATGCATTGTTCTAATTTGCGTTCCGCCCAATATAGCTCCATTGGCCTAGCGACCCTCAAATACCAATCTTTCCATCCCTTGGTGGTTTTTGGCCAGGATCGGAAGGTATCAGTCCAGAATCCCAAGTCAAAATTCTGAGTTCTAAAGGGGATTCGATTGGTTTCTGCGTTTATGATATCGGTTGGGTCTGGATTTCCCATTGGGCCTAGGAAGATAAAGTGATTC
This sequence comes from Bothriochloa decipiens, assembly GCA_023333625.1. Classification (NCBI taxonomy): domain Eukaryota; kingdom Viridiplantae; phylum Streptophyta; class Magnoliopsida; order Poales; family Poaceae; genus Bothriochloa; species Bothriochloa decipiens. Next base: position 28,888,426 of record CM041645.1, read on the forward strand.
TGATGTGTTGGAATGAGAAGATTATTGCAGAGTTCCTAAGATTAAAAATTAGGAATAAGGAAGAGTCATGAACTGCGCGGAGAAGGAGAGACGAAATGTCAGAAAACGGGCAAAAGAAGAAGACTAACCTTGGGGACATCAAAACGGATAGCCATGGCTGCGATGAAGATGGAGAAGGCAAAGAATGCTAGTGGAGGCTAAGGATCACCGTCAAGAGTGCCGAATGATCGAGTTCGTCGAAGGATCGCCTGTTGATGTCGCCGCTGGAGAGAGAAAAGCTAGGGTTTGAATCGCAGATGAAAAATGGGCCGCGGCGGAGAAAGCATTATATGGGCCTGTCGGTGCAGGATTTCCACTACCGCGCGCGCAACTCTTGAGGAGAAGTTCAAGCAATTTGGGTAATCATGACCTGGAGGAAATTTCGGCGCATAAAATATTTTATACTCCAAAATTGGGGGGCATGTGTTGACACCGTTTTTGGCACATGTCAATAAGGATCGGGAGACTAAACTAAATCGGCAAGAAGGTGGTTATTCTCCAGTATTGCTTCTGAGTTGCCGATGGATGATTACCGATAAAAGACATGTTGATCTCGTATGTTGCCGTTAGAGAGAGAAGCATGATTGCCGATGGAAAGCAGAATTGAAGAATGTGGAAAGCAGAGCTAAATCATTATCGATGGGTTTTGCCGATGGAATCTATAGATGAGGAGCGTACCGACAGAGGTTTCATCGTAAGCAATGGATAAGAAAACTGGCAATATTTATGCCAATATTGTAATAGTTTACTTTTGAGTCCGACCTTGGTACGAGTCATTATTTTTTATTCCTTAGAGATAAGACTTGTTTAGGTAATACTTTGTCGTGTCTGGTTAGGACTCATAGTACCAGGGTATAAATATGTACCGAGAGACAATGTAAAAATATACACAATCAAATACAACAAATCTATTACTTTTATCTACTTTTCAAGCAATCTACTTTTCGACGACTTCGTCACCAGTACCTTTTCCTTTTCAACGAGTTCTTTCAAGAATCGGCGGGCTGCATCAACTTGATCTCCGGCGACCTTGCAGGTTCCGCGTCTACTGAGCACGATTCAGGCTTTGACGTCCGGGCGTATCGCTGTCGTCTCGTCTGATCTGTTCAACAGTTATCGAATATCCCCTGAGCTTTGACGTCCGGGCGTATCGCTGTCGTCTCGTTCGGGTTTTATTCAAATTTATCATCCTTGTCGATTAACAGGTCAAATCGACTGGCACGCCTTGATATCGAACTTGGGTATTAGCCCGGTGTGTTTGTAGATCCAACGCCTTTTTGCATCAACACAAAGCATGTCCCAAAGTTCCATTTCCTTTACCACGCATTGATCAAATTGTTGACTCTACCGTGGGATGTGAAACCCTTTCATTCCTTGATGCTTATTCGGGCTACCACCAAATCAAGATGAAAGAGTCCGACCAGCTCGCGACTTCCTTCATCACACCTTTTGGCATGTATTGCTATGTCACCATGCCCTTCGGCCTTTGAAACATCAGGGCGACGTATCAGCGATGCATTCTCCATGTCTTCGGCGGACACATAGGCAACACGGTCGAGGCCTATGTCGATGACATCGTGGTCAAATCCAAAAAAGTCGACAACCTCATCCATGACCTCAAAATCGCATTCGGGTGCCTTCGAGCCAAGAATATCAAACTTAACCCCAAGAAATGTGTCTTTGGAGTGCCTTAGGGCATGCTCCTCGGATACATCGTCTCCCAGCATGGGATCAAGGCCAACCCCGAGAAGGTCGCAGCCATCACATGAATGGGGCCGATTCAAGATCTCAAGGGCGTACAGAGGGTCATGGGCTGCCTCGTGGCTCTCAGCCGTTTCATCTCACGTTTGGGGGAAAAGGCCCTGCCCCTGTATCGCCTCTTGAAAAAATTCGAACGCTTCACATGGACCGCGGAGGCCGAGGAGGCCCTCGACAAGCTCAATAGCATGCTGACCTCCGCCCCGATCCTTGTCCCTTCTCGACCGGCGACGTCGATGGAACCCCCGAGCCTCTCCTCCTCTATGTCGCCGCGACCACTCAGGTGGTCAGCGCGGCCATAGTGGTCGAGAGGCAAGAGGAAGGGCACGCCCTGCCCGCCCAGCGTCCAGTTTACTTCGTTCATGAAGTGCTTTCAGAAACCAAGACCCGCTACCCACAGGTGCAAAAGTTGCTCTACACCATCGTCCTTACGCGTTGCAAGCTCCAGCATTACTTCCTCAGCCACTTCGGTTACCGTGGTGTCTTCTTTCCCCTTGGGGGAAATCATCCAAAACCGGGAGGCTGCTGGAAGGATTGCTAAGTGGTCGGTCGAGCTCATGGGCGAGACCATCACCTACACACCACGGAAGGCCATCAAATCTCAGGTGCTAGCGGATTTAATCGCTGAGTGGACCGACACCCAGTTGCCGCCAGTTCAAATCCAAGCCGAGCTGTGGACAATGTACTTCGACGGGTCGCTCATGAGGACAGGAGCAGGTGCGGGCTTGCTCTTCATCTCACCCCTCAGAGTTGACATGTGCTACGTCATTCGCATCCACTTTGCTGCTTCTAATAACGTTGCAGAGTACAAGGCTCTTGTCAACGGGTTGCGTATTGCCCTCGAACTCAGGGTCCGACGCCTTGACGTTGGAGGTGACTCGCAACTCATCATCAACCAAGTGATGAAGGCCTCGTGCTGCCACGACGCCAAGATGGAAGCCTATTGCAATGAAGTGCGCAAACTGGAAGACAAGTTCCACGGCCTCGAGCTCAATCATATTACTCGACGCTACAATGAAGCCGCAGATGAGCTCGCAAAGATCGCATCAACTCGAGGTACTGTCCCTCCGAATGTATTCTCGAGAGACCTCTTCGAGCCCTCCGTCAACTTGGGCTCGGGGCTGGTACCACACCCTCGAAACTCAACCCCGTGGCCTCGACCGAGGTCCCCTCGACCAGGGCTAAAGTCATGGAGATCGAGGGGACACCTCCTTCGTCGAGCCCACATCCGGATTGGCAAGTCCCTTTCCTTGACTGCCTCATTCGAGGGGAACTCCCAGAAGACCGAACCGAGGCTCACCAGATCACAAGACGGGCCAAGTCCTTTGTCATCTACGGTGATGGCAAGGAACTCTACAGGCAAAGCCCATCAGGTATCCTTCAGCGCTGCATCACTATCGAAGAAGGCAGGAGGCTCCTCGAGGACATACACTCGGGGGCTTGCGGACACCACGCAGCGCCGAGGACCCTCGTCGGCAACGCCTTCTGATAGGGTTTCTACTGGCCAACCACCATTTCCGACGCCATCAACATTGTCCGCTCATGCAAGGGGTGTCAATTCTACACCAAGCGGACGCACCTCCTAGCTCACGCCCTACAGATGATCCCCATCACCTGGCCATTCGCGGTCTGGGGGCTCGACATCGTGGGGCCTCTCAAGAGGACAACCAAGGGGTACACGCACCTACTCATTGCTGTCAACAAGTTTACCAAGTGAATCGAGGCCCGGCCTATCGGCAACATCCGCTCCGAGCGGGCGGTCGAGTTCTTCACCGACATCATCCATCGCTTCAGGGTCCCAAACGTCATCATCACTGACAACGGCACACAGTTCAGTGGCAAGAAGTTCTTGGATTTCTGCGATCGCCATCACATCAGTGTAAACTGGTCCGTGGTTACTCATCCTCAAACCAACGGCCAGGTCGAGCGAGCCAATGGCATGATTTTGCAGGGCCTCAAGCCGAGAATCTTCAACCGCCTTAACAAGCACAGAAAGGAATGGGCCACGGAGCTGCCTTCGGTCCTGTGGAGCTTAAGGACAACACCTAGTTGAGCCACAGGGTTCACACCATTCTTCTTGGTCTATGAGTCTGAGGCCGTCCTCCCTATTAATCTCGAGTATGGTTCCCCTCGACTAAAGGCCTACAACGAACAAATCAACAAAGAAGCCCTCGCAAACGCCGTCGACCAGCTCGAGGAGGCTCGAGACATGACGCTAATTCACTCCATGAGGTATCAACAGAAACTTCGACGCTACCACGACAAGCATGTGTGCTCGAGGGACTTCCAAGTTGGAGACCTCGTCCTACGTCGACGACAGAGCAACAAGGGGCATCACAAGCTGACTCCACCATGGGACTACACCGTAGCTGAGGTGCTGAAGCCCAAAATGTATAAGCTAGCGAAGAACAAGGGCGAAACCTTCACCAACGCATGGAACATCTAATAGCTATGTCATTTCTACCCCTAGGGTGCCGATGCCCTCGTACATTCTCGCATGTTTCGTACATTTTCGCATGACAAATATAAGAAGTACTTTCGATTATAAGTTCAAACTCATTATTGTACATGCGAGAGGTAACCTCGACCCTGTCTCACCAGAGTCAAGCCTCCCTCAGGGGCTAACGGGGGGAACCCCCTAAGTTCCTAAAAAACACGAACGATTTTTCAAAATTCGAGCGTCTCCTTTTGCTTCGCAACGAAGTAGAAAACGCCTCGAACTCCCTAAGGGTCGAGGCTGTCAAGTTTGGGGCTCTCCTACGCCTCAGGGCTATGGTACCCCCACTCGCTCCCTGTCCCTCGAGGGATACGAGCATGCGTCGAACACTTAGTCAAAAAGCAAAAGTCAGGTGATCGAAACTCGAGCGTCTCTTCTTTTCTATGCTTCGTGACTAAGTAGAAAACGCCTCGAATTCCCTAAGGGTCGAGGGCTGTCGAGCCGGGAGCTCTCCTATGCCTCAGGGCTATGGTACCTCCACTCGCTCCCACCTCGAGGGATACGAGCACGCGTCGAACACTTAGTCAAAAAAAGCAAAATCTAGGCGAAAAAATAGAGAAGGCTCAAACTTAAAATATCCAAATGCATTACGATAGATGCATAGATGTTTTAAAGGCCCTCGAAGCCACACTGAATATAAGTTACAAAAACTAACTTATTTAGACAGGCACCTTCGCCTAGTTTTTCCCTACAGGCCCGCTCCGTCGTCTTCATCGCTGCCCTCCTCGACGGTGAACCCTTCATCATCGCGTGGGATGGGGGGACTTCATCCTCGAACAGCTTTGCCAGCACTTCCCCTGGCCTTTCGGCATCTTGGATCAGCCCTTAGCATCGCTCCTCATTCTCGGCATCGGTCTTTGAGATGTCAAGGACGAAGCCTTGGGCGACAACGTCCATGTCAAAGACGAAGCCGGAGGAAACCACCGCCAGCGCGCGCTTGACCCCAGTGTGAAGCACCCCCCGCACACGATCCCGAAGGATGGTGTCGAGGTGGTAGAGCCGCTCGATGAGCGTGGCCCCCGACATATCTTCTTCGGGCTCCTAGACGGGCTCGATTCCAGGAGGTGCAGAGCCTGTTGATGGCGACCCAGAGCCTGCCGAGAAGTGCCCCCTCTGCCACGAGGCTCTCCTGTAGTGCCTTGCCGGTGGTCTGAGTGGAAAGCAGCTCGGTCTCAAGGCCTGAAAGATGAAACAAGAGTTAAACAAATCATACAAAAAGAAAAAGTCAAAGCCCAGCATGGAACTCACTGGCACAGCGGGTCTTGAGGGCGTTGCTGTCCTCCAGCACAGCGTCGCGCTCCTCCTGAGCCTCGTATCGCTCCCGCTGGGCCTCCTTGAAAGCCCGGGTCACGTCCGTCTTCTCGCACTGGAGGGTCTCGAGGGCGCCATCAGCCAAGATGATGGCTTGCTCCTTCTCTTGAAGGGTAGCCTTCATCGCCTTGAGCTTGGCATCGAGGCTGTCGGCTCGACCCTTCTCCTCCTTGACCAAGGCGGAGAGGGTGTCGCACGCTGTAGAGACTTGAGCCAGAGTGGCCTCGAGCGAGCGGATATGCTTCACGGAGCCTCGAGCCTCCTCCGCGAGTAGCTTGACGTGCTCTTGGGCATGAGTGCCCTCGCTTTTGGCCTTCTCCGCTTCACCCTTGGCTGCGTCGACCTCCTCCTTGGCCCGCTGGAGCTCCTCCTTGACTTGGGCGGCTTCGCCCCGAGCTGCCTCGGCGTCCTCCTTCTCCTGGGCGGCCTCCTTCTTGGCCTTCTTCATCTCCTCCTTGACCTTGGCCACCTTGCTCTGCGCAGATCGGCCGGCCTCGAGTTGGTGAAGCACTTCCTCCCGGCTGTTATGCGTTTCATGGAGAAAGTACGACTTGGAGTGGGAACGCCTCCGCACGTCCTGGAAACAGGAAATCGAGGGTTAAGGTGATCCAAACAGAGAAAGCCAAAAACCGTGTGTGATCTAAACAGAGACTTACCAAGAGATTCTAGTCGAGACCTTCGACAAGCTCGATGCCTAGCTTGAGGATGTGTTGCAGCCACGCCCAGGACTGCTCCACATCCTCCCAGCGCTTGACCTCCGCCAGGTCACCCATCACGATCCCGGGAGTGCTGGAGTCACCGAGCTCCCGGAGCATGACGCGCTCCTTGCCCTAATGTGGGAGGACTGTCTTGACCTTGGTTCGCACCAAGGACTCGATCTTATTCGCCACATCGCGTGAGGCACCATGGCGCTCCGCCAACTCGGCTGGGGTGGGGAACTCCGACGCGATGCTAGTATCTCCCATCCCGGGGTCGGAAGTCGACCTCCTCAACGGGCCAGGAGCCCCCAACGCGATGACTACTCCAGCATGCGGGGGGATCCTCTCCTTCCTTCTGATGTCGAAAACCAGAAGGACTCTTGGCCACCGTCTCCTCTGGGCGCTCCGCCTGTGGACCAGAAATCGCTAGCTCTACCAATGGCGCCGTCGACGGTTGCGGTGGCTGGCTCGACACTGGCTCAGGTGCCTCCGGAGGCGGTGGAGGGGTCAAGGCCGTCGCTTCCCCCAACGCCGCATCTTGTGGTGCCAGTAGGTCTACCATCGACATGTCTCCCAGCGGGTTTGCCGCTGAGGTCTTCTCCTCGAGCTGCGCCCCCGGTGGGCGTGAAACCGTCGACGCTTTCAACATCGCTTCTTGCTCCGTCAACAGCTTGTCGAGGGTGATCACGGACACCCATTGTTTTGGGAGTCCCAAGGTCTCCTCCCCCTCTATTGGCTTGGGCAGCTGCTGCGCCGACAGATCCAGCAGCGTCGCGTCCCCCGGCGGTGTCTACTGCACCTGCTGATGCTGGGCCGGCCCCCGGTCAGCTCCTCCTCTTCTTGCCGCTCCTGCGACTTCTTCTCCTCCTGCTGTGTCCGCAGCAGCTTCTCTTCCTGCAGGGCCTCCTGCTCCTGCTTCCATAGGGCCTCCAGCTCGTATAGCCTCGTTGGCCACGGCTTCCACTCTCCTGTCGAGGGGGAGGGGCGATGGCCTCCTTACCCTCAAAGTTGATGAGGGCTACCTCCATTCCTGGCTCGTGGCCCTCGGAATCTCCCACCTCGAGCATGGAAACGGAGACCTCGGGTTGGCCCAGGTCAGGAGCTCCCGACGCCATGGTTCCGCTCCCTGGCATCGGGCCGAGCTCGGGGACCACGGATATCGACGTCAAGGGAGCACTCCTTCCCTCCTGCGTCTTCCCCGGCTCAGAGTCGCCGCCTGTCATGGTCCCCAAGTCGCTCGACCCTGCAGAAAGAGCAAAACCCGTCAACCTACCACGAGCCATAGCCCCGAGGGCTAAGGACAGCCACTTCGCCTCCCACGGTGCCAAGGGCCTCGATGTCGCACCTGCGACCGAGGCCCTCATCTTCGTGGCTGCGTCCACCCTGAGCCACTTAGCCGGTGCAAGGGTCGCCTCCTGGATACGGTGCTTTGGCCTCGACAGAAAGCAGGTTAGCAGAGAACTTAATGAATCACAGAATGGGGAAGCAACGAGAAGAAATTTAAATCGACAACACTTACCCGAAGGGGATAGAGACCTTTCGGGTCCCCCTCGAGCCGCCAGCAGACCTCGAGGCCCCACCCAAAGCCGAGCTCTTCCCAGGGCTAGGGCTGCTAGGGGCTTCTGGTGGGGTCGCCGTGCCTCCCTGCTCCGACGAGGTCTCCTGGGCACGACTCTGCTCCGCCCGCGCCGATGACCGGGACTGGGTCTCCCAGGTCGAAGTGGGTGGGGTCCCGTCGCGAGTACGACGGGAAGAGGATGAACTCCCCGAGTCGAGGGGTCGGCCGACCTTTTCCCTCGCAGGCGCTCCGAGGCCGACGACGCCGGTTGAGGGGCACGCTGCTCCGGCGCATCCTCCTACACCGGAAGACCGTCACTGCGGGAGGGACCAGACAGAAGGAGCTCGAGACGCCCCGCCACCCCTTCGACATCGACATCATCATCATCATCCTCGTCTCCCTCATCCTCTGAGGGAGACTCCTCCTCCGAGAGCCCGTCGCGCCTCTGCTACACACGGCGCTTCTCGCGCTTTTCGCGCTCTCGGAGCTTCTTGTCCTTTTTCTTCTTCTCCTCATCCTTGCGCCTCTTTTCCTGCTGGGCATCAAAGCGTCTTACCTGATGATCGGGAGCATCCTCCCTCAACGGGGGCCTCGATCTCCAGTAGTCAATCCCCCCTGCATGAAGGCACTCAGTCGCAAGGACAAGAGTAAGGAAAAAAGGGACGAAATGTAAACGCAAAAAGCATAGGTCCAGGCACTCACCAGGTTGAGGTACCCCTCCTCCGGCCGCATAGGGAGGCGGTTGATTTCCTCTGCCCTGAATGAACCTGCAACCATCCCCTTCACCCGCGCGACAATCTCCTCACTGGACATCCGCCACCTCTCGAGCACCTCGGGCGCCACCACGGGGAGCATCTCATCCAACCGCAGCGGGCGCTCCATCAAGGGGAGCACCCGTCGATTGCGGAAGGTCGAAACCACCACACCCGCCGTCAGGCCCGCCTCTCGAAGGGTCCTCATCGCGGCGGCGAGGGGTTGAAGTTGACGTTGAAGATCCCCCATCACACCTTGCGGCCAGTTGAATGGCCGCTCGGTGATGAGCCGCCCGGTGTACGGTGGGAGGTAGCCTCCGTCATTGCGGAGGTAGAACCATTGCTCGTCCCACCGGCGTGGTTGGACATCAACCCAGTGGGGATGTACTCACGCGGCACCTCTGACTTGCCTATCTTTAGCGCGAAGTTGAGGCAGCCCGCTCTGACGATCCGCCTCACGCCTGGTCCCATCGGAGAGGCGAACCACTCCCCCTTGTAGAGATGGAGCCACAGCTCCCAATGTGGCGCCATCCCTAAGTAGCCCTTGCAGATGGCCGCCTAAGATGGCGGCGTTGGAGATGGCGTTGGGGGAGAAGTGTTGGAGCTCGACGCCGTAGAAGTTCGTCAACCCCCACATAAACTCTCTCGGGGGCACTCCGAACCCGTGATGGTGGTACTTGAGGAAGCTCACCACGTAGCCCTCCGGCGGGTTTGGCTCCAGGTGGCTCTTCGGCGGTGCAATCCACTCCGGCCGAGTCGGATCGGTGACGGGGCGAAGAAGTCCTTCTCTCACCAGCTCGGTCAACCTCTGCCGTGTTACGGTTGATGGACGCCAGGGTTCGGCAGGCTAGAGGATGGGGGCCATGGCAGCGGCGGCGGCACGGATCTATTCGGTGGACGTGGCGGCGGCGGCAACAACGCGAATCTCCTCGACGGACGGGCGACCGGGAAGGTTCTCAATCATGACTTCTTGCTCTAAGTTCCTACCCTCGCACGCAGGAAAGCAGGAACTCGGGAGCACTAGCGGTGGTGAAGGCAGGATGACAGAGGTAGGGCGAACAATACCTGTCCCCCTGGTTTTATACCCAGGAGGAGCAACGGGCGAAATCCAGCGACAGAAAAAGGTAACTCCCCACAATTAATGCGTTTACCTAACCGTTCCCCCTCGATTCTCGGCCGGATACATGCGTCGCACCTCGGGCAATTAGCCGTTGCCCGGGCCCGCCACGATCTCCACCACTGCATCGCATAAGCCTCCTCCTCAAAAGACGCGTCCAATGGTAAGAAAAATAGACGTTATTTACTAACGGATTCCTCCAGAAGAAGGTAAATGGGCTCCGGCCCCACAACAAGCCTCAAGGGAGCGAAGGCTGGCCCTCAACCAGGGTTCGACAACCGCCCTCGAGCACCCGAGTCAGGGGTAACCAAGGGGGAGTAAACACGAGGCCCCGCTCGAGAATGAACTCTCGAGACCCCTTTGGACATATCCAAGGCAAAATGCTATGGACTTTTATGGAATCCTCCCGAAGGGAGGCATCGAGCCGCCGAGACCTATCGAATGGAATTGGTATCCGTAGGTCCATGTGTTTTGCTTTAATGAGACCGCCTCCAGGCCACCAGCCGACCTCTATCAAACGAGGAACGGGCTCTCACTTGGATTTTCCCATTACCAGCTCACTGAGAACTTTGAGGCTCGCCCTATCGAGGGTAGTCCGACGCTTCTCGCCTCACGTCTGATCGAAAGGACTCGCGAGATGAACGCCGAGGTCGGCAACGCCCCAGCCGCACGAGGCTCGGGAGCTCGACCGTGCCCGGCACCCCTCGACGAAAGAGGGTCGAAAATCCCCTGGGGGCTCGACGTTCTGACATACCCCTCGGTAAAGCGCCACGACTCCAGTTTAGGTCCGTACCCGACTGGACGAGCACTCCTCGACCAAAGACAAATAAAGCCCTCGAAGGAGTCTTCTGACTCCTCCAAGGCCTCGGGGGCTACCCCCACGGGGGACACTCGCGCGCCCCCCACAGAAAAATCTGAGCCACACCTCACTCCCGACTCCTGACCCCTGCCTGAGTGCCTGCACTCGCGCAGCGGCTCGGGGGCTACTGTCGAGTACCTGGGAAAGGGGTACCCTAAACCCTCGATTAACCGGACTAATCCCTGAAATCAGCAATGCAAAACCCCCATCGACATCCTTCACTATCGCTCGAAAGCCTACAGGCTAAGGCATACTGGGCCGGCCCACGAACAGGCATCGATAGCCCAAAGCCACAGCCTGCTCGACAGGCTACCACGCGGACCGAGACTGTACGCTCGAGGGTATGATTCGGGCGACCCCTCGAGGATGGAACTTCGCCCAAGCGAAGGGCCGGCCTCGAAGACGGAACTTTGCCCAGCGAATGAGCTAACCCTCGAGGACGGAACTTCGCCCGAGCGAACGAGCCCGCCCTCAAGGACAGAACTTCGTCCGTGCGAATAGGCAGCCCTCGAGCACAGTATACCCCTCGGCTACCTACTCTCCGTACGGATCCAGGCACATTCAATTCATTTTACCTGCTCCCGCCTAACCGTATGGTCATAGTTACAATAACAGTTGCGAGTATGGCAGTCAAATCCTGCTTTTACCGCCCATACCCCAGAATCCCGTGGATCGTACCTCACTGTTACGTCATACCGAGCACTGTGCCTCGTCCGGCACCCCCTCGAGACGCGTAAGTCAGCACATTCCCCGCATTTCCTGGGATTCGGCCTTATTCGATGGGCCTCGACCCCCTCGACTCGACCTGAGGCCTCGACTATCGCCCCTCGGCTCCGTCACGCTAACCCTCGAGCGGGACTTTAACAACTTCGGTCAACACTTCAACAACTTCCAACGTGACGGCTGCAGGACCTCTCATGCCCACGGACACCTCTACAGCGGCACCGACATGATCGGCATTAACGTCATACGTCACCGACCACGATAGCCCTAAAAACATGTACTCCTGTGCTCCTCTTTTGCCTATAAAAAGAGGCTCCAAGACTTTAGCTAGAGAGATGGAGAGCATCATACGCTAAGGCTTTAGATCACAGAGCAACACCGTGAGACAGTGTGAAGTAGAGAGCTAAGCGCCCGAAACGCTCGAGCTCCAGCTCACACTTCTCACACCCGCTTGTATTCACCCCTGTACTAGCACTTTGGTGCAAGATAACACGAACTATCCCCCCGCTGGACGTAGGGTCTTCTTTGCCCGAACCAGAATAAATCGCCGTGTCCTTCTTGCATCACCCACCGGATTAAGGGAGCACGCAATTACGAATTTACTCGTTGATGTTGACTCCCGGGGTCGAAACACCGACAATGGGCAAGTCTGCAGTGGCATGATAATTAACGAGATCAGTTGATCCAAGTTGGACGGCACTTAGAGACGTCAGCTCTACAATTTTTTTAGTTTCAATGGGTGATTGTAACCTTATTTCGTTTGAGTTGTCCATTTGGCGAGCTGCAAAATGATGTCTTTTGCAGTCCGCTTTTGTGTCCTTTAGCAAGACTTTATAATAATCGGTCCGATTTTATCTGTCGATAGATGAAGCCGGATATAAACTATCCTTTATCTAAAAAAAATGTGGATGGAGTTGTTCTTATCTTTAGCCTATTGGAGATTAGTCTAAGAAAACGTGTGAAAACAGTCACCGTGAATTATTGGGAAAAAAAATCTTTGGAACATATTTGAGATTATCATTATAAACAGGGGCTCTCATGGAAAATCACACCACCTAGAAGTTTTTGAAGTGTTGGAAAAAATATCTAAACATCAACTACTTCTCTAGTATAAAGCGAAAGTAGCGGGGAGAACCGAGAAGCCCAAGCAACCCAATCCAGACAAGCAAGGAATCCCCGATGGCTCATCGCGTTCTCCTCCTCTCTCTCGCGGCGGTCGCCGTGGTAGCCGCCGCCGTCAACGCGGAGGACCCGCTGATCCGGCAGGTGGTTCCCGGCGGAGATGACAACGACCTGGAGCTGAACGCGGAGTCCCACTTCCTGAGCTTCGTGCAGCGGTTCGGCAAGTCCTACAAGGATGCCGACGAGCACGCGTACCGGCTGTCCGTCTTCAAGGCCAACCTGCGCCGCGCGCGCCGGCACCAGCTGCTGGACCCGTCGGCGGAGCACGGCGTCACCAAGTTCTCCGACCTGACGCCGGCCGAGTTCCGCCGGACCTACCTCGGCCTCCGCAAGTCCCGGCGCGCGCTCCTCAGAAAGCTCGGGGAATCGGCGCACGAGGCGCCCGTGCTCCCCACCGATGGCCTCCCCGACGACTTCGACTGGAGGGACCACGGCGCCGTCACCCCCGTCAAGAACCAGGTCGGTTTCCACCGAATCTGGTGACCGTGGATCCACAGATCGGAGCCGTTCTTTCATGGTTTCCCGATCTATTGTCTTTCCTCTGTATCTAAATGACTCCTGAATTTCCTTTCCCCGGCTGTTGATTAGGGTTCGTGCGGCTCGTGCTGGTCGTTCAGCGCGTCGGGAGCTCTGGAGGGTGCGCACTACCTCGCAACTGGCAAGCTGGAGGTGCTTTCCGAGCAGCAGTTTGTCGACTGTGATCACTTGGTGAGGCTGGAAGCTGTCATTTCCTTCTACTGCCCTTTTTCGTCCCTCGTTTTAAATTTTATTTTATAATTTTCTTACTATTAACGTAATTTTTTATGGGATTGGTTCATGGTTGCTTGTGCTAGGAAGGCTGGATTTTTCCGGCCATACCCCATTTTTTGTCAGCTGGTGTGGTGTCCTTTTCCTATTATTTCCTCCTTTCTGATTGGGCAGCGGCCCACCTACCTTGGCTTGCGTCTGTGAGTTGAAAAGGGGTTCGGAAGAACGGAAAGATTTCATGATAATTTTTCAAAATAAAATTAGTGGTACAATATTGAGATGTTAGAGCATCTCCAACCATCTTTCTTAAAACTCAGTCTGCATCATCTTGTGCACACTTTGGAGAGCCTTGGCTTGTGAGAAATATGGTATGGAGGATGATAATATTGGAGATCTAATTGAATATAAGCTCTTGGAGGATTTTTTTTTAACCAAAATCTTTATTTCTATCGATACATAAGGATATAAAGAGGCTCTTGGAGTTGCTTGCTCCACAATGATTCATATTTAGCTAACAAATTACTGTCTTAGTTGACCGATAGGTAGATTCACTTGACCTTGGAGCTGTTAGCGTTATTTGTACAAGTCAACTATAGTCTTTGTAGATTGTAGATCATACATCTTGTCTTCACAGCTAAGCTCTTATCTCAGGGAGCCTGAGCCTTCGAAACCTTGTGGAATCTGACTTCATAAAATCCAAACAGTGGGGTATAATTTGAACAAAAGCATGGCGATAATATTGTACATCCTTGCCATTTCATTTCTCATGTGTCGGTTCTATGGGTAGGTTTGTTCTTGAACAACTGACTTTTTGAGTGGGACTTGCTCCTAGGAACATGTCAAGGGCGTTGGGACCTAGGGTAGCTGCCCCTCGGCTACGAAGCTCATAGCCTTGGTCCGTCATCGCCGGCGAGGTTTTGCCCCTCAGCCGTCGGCTTTGTTTGGAGAAGAGGAAGAAGATTAGATTGATAATATTCTTGCTTAAAACTCTAAGTGCCGATTACAAGAGAATATAAAATCCCTAGTGGAATAGGAATAACAAACTAATCTCTCCTTAAACGTAGGGACTAATATTGCCTAAACTAGCCACTTGAAGATACGACCGCCTCCTAGGCCGCGTCCGTGGCGCGCTGGGCGCGTTCTGCCGCGCGCCTGACGTCCCGTGCCCGATGCCTCCGGGTATAGGTGCGGCCGTACATGACAGAACAGGTGATCACTTACTATTGTAATCGCCACACCCTAAATAGGTGACTTGTTATCATTATTCATACAGAACTATGTGCGAGCTGTTTTTTGATATCTTCTGGATCATTATTTGGCTATTTTGAATGCAAAGTTTTTGAATCACGTGCTGTAAATTCATCAGCAAGAAGCAATTTCTCTGTACATGTCAAATAACCAATATCTGATCCAGTGATGTAAAAAAATTATTTTGCACGAGGCTTTTGCTAATTTCTCTTGAATGTGACAGTGATTTTGCATTGCTTTATTACTAAGTATTGAACATTTGTGAAGTTAAAGCCATCAAATGTGACTCATATATTTGTAGGTTCTGGACAGTAGGATTTGCATAGCTGCTGGCTTGAAGTTAACTGATACCTGATTTAGTTCACATTAATCCAAACTCACTATGATCCATTCCTGATGTAAAATGTTGCAGTGTGATGCATCAGAACCTGATTCATGTGATTCGGGTTGCAATGGTGGGCTGATGACGACAGCCTTCAGTTATCTCCAGAAGGCTGGTGGGCTTGAGAGTGAGAAGGATTACCCTTACACTGGGAGTGATGATAAATGCAAGTTTGACAAGTCCAAGATTGTTGCTTCAGTTCAAAACTACAGTGTTGTGTCTGTGGATGAGGGTCAAATTGCTGCTAACCTCATCAAATATGGGCCACTGGCAAGTAAGTAAAATAATCTCTTGCGCCAATAAATCTTATCACTTTATCAAAAATACATAGAACAGTCAATAGCAAACAATGAAATCACTGGTGTGCGTTCTCTATTCCATGCAGTTGGCATCAATGCTGCCTACATGCAGACATACATCGGAGGCGTGTCATGTCCATACATCTGTGGAAGATCCCTTGACCATGGTGTTCTCCTTGTTGGCTATGGCGCAGCTGGTTTTGCCCCCATTCGCCTGAAGGATAAGCCTTACTGGATCATCAAGAACTCGTGGGGCGAGAACTGGGGGGAGAATGGATACTACAAGATATGCAGGGGTTCCAATGTTCGCAACAAGTGTGGCGTCGACTCCATGGTATCTACTGTGTCCGCAGCCCACATCTCAAAGGAGTAGATTCTGATCAGTGGTCTTCCCTGATGATAATGGTGATTTCATATATTCTAGAACTACAATGCCTGCAAGTAATATATGCTCCATCTGTGTGCTGTTTTATATATTGAAGGCAGCAAAGATGTGAAGCGGCAACGGGATGTTTGGCTTGCTACGCTGCTACACGCTATTTGGATGTAGTAAAGTTATCACCAGCTGTATACGCTTTTTATCTAAAAATAACTTTCGAATAATTTGTACATAAAATTATTGTGCTTCCCATCTTTGCTGTATGTTTGTTTGATGTGCTTATGGATTTTTGTCTGTAGCTTGCATAACATGTATCTCTGCCAATATAAAATGCACTAGTTGTAAACTTTTTTACGTTACGGTTACCTCAACCAATGACCCTGCAGTCATAACTCATAACCTCTCCTAGTCCTAGATGAAAAAAAAAACTGCACAGGAAAGCGACACCCAAAAACTTACACCAAAAAAGAAAAAAAAAACTGCACCCGAAAACAACGTATTTTGAAATGAATGCACCATATCCCACTCTAGCCTCACCTCTAGCCTGAATCCTTTGTTCCAAACGCTCAAATGAGTTTCTTTTCCTCCAATTTTTCTGTGACATTCCTTTAATCCAAACGAGCCCTAGCCCTTATTACTTATCCCGCCTGCCTTGCACATAACTCTCCCATCGCAATTCCTTGAGAAACCCATGCTGCATTAACCAAGGCATGTCCATCGCAATTCGTTGAGAAACCCGTGATGCATTATTAGATGCTTGTCGACTCCTCTTCCTCTCCATGTGCCGACTCCTCCTCCCCCCTTCACACCCACCCACCCACCCACACTGCACATGACCAGGACGATCGTGCTACCTGATCCCAACAGCTCGCGGCCGACGAGCCAGGTGGATATGGCAGCTTCTAAAGGGACGCGAGCATGGGCTTCTAGGCCAGCCAGCTGCGGTGGCTTCCAAGGGATGCGAGCGGGGGGTGAGGTGGGCAGAGGGCAGCCAGTGCCCTGAGTTCGACTCCAGGCCCCTCGCACGCTCGCCCGGTGTCAATGGTCCATTTTCCTTACAACATGTACATGTGAAACTAAGTTATTTGAACCAAAATTAATCATGTTATGCTCATTTTTATCCATACTTTATTGACAGTTTTCACTATGTAAAAGTGTAAAACCATAACAAAGTTGCTATCAACCGTATGCTAGTTAGGCGTTGATAAAAAAGTGGACCTCTCTTCATAGACAAATGCCCATATTTCAAAGTTTCAAGTCTCTTCTCTATCTTTCTAGCAAAGTAGCAAGTCAGCGTAATCACTCAAATCCAGCTTAGTCAGCTTGTTATCACTTGTAGGTAGATCTAGTAGAAATTTCATAGGAAAGCTTCCTAGTTTCATCTCTTGTCGCTCCCAACCCTACAATAAATAAGTAGTTTATCCTGGTCCCAGACATCTCCTCATAGCAGAACAAAATAAAATTCAAATAAATTATTTCTTGCTTTTACAAACAGGATTGTGTTGTCAGCGTATTCCAAATGCATCAAGTCTCCCTCCACTAGCTCAAGCACCAAACCTGTCAACACCAGGGTCAACACCCTATTTTTCGCAGCAGTTTTAAGGAGCTCAGGAAAAGCATTTGGTACCAGATTGAACAAGAGTGAGGATATACAAAGAACCCCCTTATCTTAAACCTTTGTAACCTTCAACCGATTTCATGGTCAATCCATTTTATTATCGAAATCTTTCCTTATTAGCACATCCTTGAAAAACCTACGGTTCACTTAGTGTTTCCCCTCCATACACAGACGAGCATAACCAATGTTTTTTTTACCTTAACTCGATTTATATTTGACCCTATCTTTAAATCAAATGCTCGTGGCAGGATGTACCTTCGCATGTGAGTGTATCAATGTTTTGTGCTCTTTATTTTTTTCAATTTATATTTTAATTATTTTTTTGCAAAAATAAATGTTCCAGTCAGAAAATTGCAAGATTAGACTGCTGCCGTCGATTCAGCCATGGAGCTTAAATCCTGACACTTCAATTGGCGGCGGCAATCTTGTCTTACAAATTTCTGCTTTTGAAATTTCGCAAAAGGATTTGTATAAATAAAAATTATAAACAATGAAAAAAGTTCCAATATGAATCCCTTATTGTTCTGGACCCCACGTGAGAACTGGGCTATAAGCCCGAGTAGCTATAGCCTAGAAACCTAAACTGGACCTGTTAGACCAATCAATTCTAGAAAAGAGTCCACAATTGCTCAAGGCAAAGCGCAAGAGGAACATCTCTTTCCAAGGAAAAAAAAAAGGAACGTTGAAATTTCAATCAATCATAGTCATATATATATTCACATTTATAGGCATGACTGATACACGAATCTGTATCTATACTTTTCTGTCTGTTAGCTCAGATGACCGGGAGCCACAAATGTCAATTACCTGAAATGATGGCGAGCCAAGCGATAAGCTCCTTGTTGAATTGAAATACACAAGAGCCAGAGATAAACTTGGCCTTTCGTTTTCACCTCTTCACCTCTTGAATTGAAATACACGAGCAAAATGACATGCATGTAATATTTGTATGCACTTTGTCGACCATACAAATATTACATGCATGTCATTTTGCTTGCTGTATGCGAAAAATGATGACTATATAAAAGGGCTTGATTTTTTTTACTACCACTCGTTCTTTTTGTTTTGGCAGGGTGATTGGTTTGTGGAACAAAGTCATCCATCATCATCTACATTCTAGTTTTTTTGTTTGGTTTGTGAAATATGTTAGAATACTAAGAGTTGTAGCCTCTCTCTACCTTCTATACCCTTTTGTATTCCAATGTAATCTATATAAACCCACTCACGGTAAGTTGACATATCACCGTCTCATTTGTTATGAACTAATAATTAGTACTAGTATGAAAAATAAAATTATTCCAATAAATTTGAGAAATAGACTCATGATGCATTAGTCTATCTAGAATAAACTGGTTCCCCAAACCAAATTAGCTAGCAAGAATCATATAAAGTAATCTTGGATCTTAGTTATCCCAATTCAAAAGACAACTTTGAATAATGAATACTACCGGTCAAAGTATTTATTTAACGTGTACAACTAGATTTTCGAAAGATTGAAAAAAGGTCCTAAAGTAATCAAAGTGATATTTTCAAATTTATATATGCTGGAGATCGATGTTGCAAGGTGAGTGTCTCCCAAGAGCAATAAACGGGAGGTGTTTGAAGAAATATTTCCCAAGTGTTTGGAAAAAATCGTAGAGTGCACTCCAAACAAGGACCAATACATGTATCACCATTAGAACAAAAATGACTGATATATACATCACTCTTAGATCTAGAGTAACTAATAATTTGGACTTCATTGTTGTTGGTTTCTATGTTTATGTAAACTCAAAATAAGAGGACATATGTTGACACCAAAAATATGCCAAAGAGTAGTGGGCTCCAACACCAAGTTCCTAGCATCAAGACAACAAAGGAAATTATTTGGAACAACAAAATTTAAGCTTATAAACAAAGAAAAGGATGAGTTTGTGCATGAATTTCAAAAACTAGCCTAGCTAGGTGTCGGTTTTCATATGAATCGCCCGATATGGCTGCCTGGCCGCCCTGAGAAAACAAACAGTCAGGTTGGTTTCCCTTTTCGGAGACTAGGTTGAGTTTTATAATAGAAAACTTGAAAATTGTTTCTTAGAGGTGTTTTTTTACTGGGATGAGACCACCCCTCTGTGTATAAACAAGGGGATCACGACCCATTGAGGATTTCAACTTTCAATCATTAAAAATGCATATACTAAGACTATCTCCAACAAAGGAGGCATACGGTGACCCAAAGCCATTGCGCACAATACTTTTGAGGCAGAAAACTGCCTCCAACAGAGTAGGCAACACCAGAACCTTGTGTCCTGGCCCATGCATAACCCAAAGAAGGGCCTCGCTCTCTCCGTCAATCTGCCTCTCCACCGTGGGCCCATCATGTCGAGAGAAGGGGAGGATGCGGCCACCGCATAGGTGGCTGACCTCCTCGCACTCACGGACGCGGGGTCACGCTCGTCGACGCTGGCGCAACACCCATCGCCATCCGGATCCGGGCTCGCGCGCTTCACTCTCCACGTCGACGGGGAGCTGGCGCTGACCCTCAACGAGGAGCCACCGGCACGGCCAGGCAACACCACAACGGGAAGCAGCCGCCGTGGCCAGGCGGGCCCACGAAGGGGAGCCACCGGCGCGGCCAGGCAGCACTAGACCCGCAACGGGAAGCCGCTGGCGCGCCCAAGCGGCACCACGGCGGGGCGCGGCCGCCGCTGCCAGGCAGACCCTGTGGCACCGTGGGCGGTGGTAGGGGGTGGATCTGGTGCGGGGAGGGCACCGGAGGTCGGCGAGGATGACGAGGACGGCAAGGACGGGAAGACTGGGATACTCAGTGCTCGTCCGCTCGTTGAGGAGGGAAGCGGTTTGGGGATTGGTTGTTGGGGGCTCTGTTGGAGAAGGCCACTTTTGAGTCTGCAATCTTTCTACTGTGAGGGACCAAAATGAGGGATGAGTCTTCTGTTTGGGTTTTCTCTGTTGGAGACAGCCTAAAAGGTTCTAAATGGCTAGAGAAGGGTGAGTAGTCTAATAAAAATTTTACAAAGAGGTAGTATAACAAATGGTGAAAGAATGTTTTGCGTAGCTCTAGTGAATGTGTTACAAGCCACTTGCTCTAACAATTCTATTGAATTATAATATCTATGACACACAAAGGCTACGTCTCTACTTCTATACTGGAGAGCTAGCAAGAGGTTTAGTTCCAATTAATTACCAATAAGCTACTCAACTATAGCTACACAACTACACAAGTATATCAATGCAAATACAAAGATTGATAGAAGGATATACCAATGTCGGGCTAGAGATGAACACTAATCACAATATGAAACCCAATGAAACTAAGAGACACATCGACTTTTCTTTTGAGGTTCACTTGCTTGCTGGCAAGCTAGTCCTCGTTGTGTCGACCAACACTTGATGGTTCGGTGGCTAACAGGTGTTTCACAAACCTGCCCACCACTTGGGCAACGCAAGAACCCTTGTGATTTACTAGAATTTCCTTTTGTGATTCAAAAGGAAAGCACAAGAACCCCTCACAAAGTCACGAAGAGATGGCCAAGAATAGTCACCAACTCTTGCCAATCCTCCTCCGCTACTCTAAGTCGTCTAGCTAGCAACAACCACCAATAGTAACAAGAAAACAGGAGCAATAGCGATCCTCAAGTGCCACTAAATGCGATCACACTCAAGAAAATGCACCTAAAAACACTCAATGTAACTTTGAATCCATAACAAAGCAAGAGAGATGAGTGGGAGGGAGTTTACTTAGCTCAAAGGGATGTTTCAATGATCAAAATGTTCAAGAGAGCGAGTTAAAGCTGGCCAACACATATTTATAGAGGCCTCTCAACTCCATAACCATTACCCCCAAATTGGGCAGTCTGCGCCTTG
Organism: Bothriochloa decipiens; assembly: GCA_023333625.1. NCBI lineage: Eukaryota > Viridiplantae > Streptophyta > Magnoliopsida > Poales > Poaceae > Bothriochloa > Bothriochloa decipiens. The sequence continues at coordinate 28,909,454 of CM041645.1, forward strand.
ACTGGACATGCTAGAGCTAGCATATGATCCATAGATGTTGTTCAAGTGTCCTCGCAATTCAACATCATTCGTTCATTTCCAACGGCTATACCACTTCACGCATGTGTTAATGTTGGACCGTACACGCTAGGTGCAGATCGGACGCACCACGGTCGAGTCCGGTACTGCTTTCATTCATGGCAGCGCTCGATCCAACATGCTCTTGAACTAACTAGACACGCCAACAATGGCGTCCAGTTTCAACAAAGAGAGCTCCAGAATGAGTTTTTCATGGACACGCCCGTTCAGGGGTGACCGAACACACCTAGAGTTCGGTTGCTCACTACTGCCCGTCTGCACACCATATCATTTAGACTGATTGCAGGAACAATGTTTCCAGTGCGTCTGGCCATGGATTCACTTCTGCCTACGCCTAGGTCAATTGACCAAACACATCTGGTCCTACTAAGACCAGCATCTAGTCACTTTCGAGTGACCCCTTTCTTCTCTTTTCTCAACACTTTTGCTTCCATGTGCCAATGCCAAAGTGTCTCACCACTTGTGCAGGCATTTTTCAAGGGTTAAGTTAGTTCACACTAGGTCCTAATGCATAAGATTGAATGACATTGTCGGTGTTTGGACCCGAGGATCCTCTACCAACTAGTGAATTTATACTGCATGACCCTAATCCAGATGTTGATACAAGGGGAATACACACGATTTATCCTAGTTCGGGCAAGAGAAAGCCCTACCTCCAGCGACGGGGGAGGTATTGTATTGCCTTGCCCCGAAGTGCTTGTGTAGGGGTTACAAGCAGGCGAGAGAGGGGACATGCTCCCAAGTCTCAAGAGGGGAAGGAGAAGGGTTGCTTGCGATGTTGATCTATATGCATGGCAGAATGCCAAGTCTTGTTGCTACTTACTTATCCTTGCCCTAAGCTAGCCATGGCGCCCCCTTTTATAGGCTCAAGGGGTGGCCAAGGTGTACAGAAAACCCTAAGGGGAGCATTGAGGTGGATATGTGGGCGCTGCTGGATCGGCTATAGCGAGGTGCTTCGGGTATGGTCGCCGTCCTTTGGAGCGTCACGATGATGTCGATGATGGAGTGTTGAAAGACCCTTGCTTCCGTTGAGGGCATGCGAGCCCCTGTTGGAGACATGCGAGCGCTATTCTTTTGTTGACTGACAGCGCTCAAAGTCGAGTCGAGGCGTAGCAGCGGGGGTCGACGAGGAGCCGATAAGACCGAGTCCCGGGAAACTCGGAGATTTGTATTGTCGCATAGCGGGTCGAGAGGGGCTCGGAGGCGGAGCAGTGCCCGTCATGGCGTAACAGTGATAGGTAAGTCATCCCACGTCGGTCATGGGTGGTAAAAGGATAGATTTGACCTCGGTACTTCCCTCCTGGTGCTATAGCCGCAAGGGCAGGTGAGAGTTGGTGGGCTGCATTTAATGCCTTCAATTTTGTCACTGGGTAGGTAGTCAGAGGAGGGTCGACCAACCCGAGCCTGCCTCGTGCGAATCAGAGGCTTTCTCTATAATCGAGGGTCCCGATCGAGCGAGCCTCATATGAAACGGAGCAGAGTCGAGGGTAGCCTGGCGTCGTGTTGCCCATATAAGTAGAGTCTTAGCGCATGGTGCTTAAGGGGTTTAGGCCACGGATCCTCAGGGTTTGTTTCTTTTGATCCCTGGCTTTAGGTACCCCTAATTAGTTGAGGTACCCAACAGACATCACCTAGTGGCACTTAATAACCATAATTATCAAGATTTTTCCCTTTTGATAGTAGGCATATACTAAATACACTCACACCCTTTATGGTGTCTCGAGCCTGTTTTGTTTTTCTCTTTCTTCATTCAAATGATGAGCACTCTATGTCCATCACCATGTCCATGGACCATCATCTAGCTCCACCACTTGGATTACACCATCTTATCTAATTCACACACTTAGATCAAATGTTAGTCCTAGGTTTTATTAGTTATCCTTGTTTGTCATGATCAATTGATCCGACTGATGGTTATATATATGCACGTGCTGAGTATATTTATATATAAGAGAACAAAGGATAGAGGAAGGTAGAGAAAGCATAGTACAAACTAATTAAACCGTTGGCATTATTGTTTTTCTTTGCAGACCAAGGCGCCTAAATTTTTTCAAGAAGTCTATGTATAACAAGTATAACGCAGAGGGCACGTGGCAGGCGAGGATAGGGTGGAGGAGCGGCGACGGCGGCCGACCGGCGGCGTGTGGTTGCAGCGGCGCAGGAGAAGGTGCAGGTGGGGGCAGCGGCTAGGGTTGGTGTTGATGGTCCTGAACTACCAATTTTGACCATCATTATTGCATTAAAATGGGAACAAATAACAATACAAGTAGTGATTTATGTTTATAATTCACCTAGTTCCACTTGTACTTGGAAATTTTATTTGTATGCAGGAAAGATACCAAAAATAGATGAAAATGAAACATTAGAGAGGAGTGGAACGTGACAGGGTTGCAACCCGGCTGGGGTGAGGGCGCCCGCCTTCAAACCCACGGCGGCAGCCCTGGCCATGGTGGGCGCCCTGGCCACGGTGGCCGCCTTGGTGGTGCCAGCTCCCAACCTTCGCCACGTCACCGATCCGTGACAACACCTTCCCACAGCCTCTACTCCATCAGTTTAAGTCGGTTTGATCCGATGGCTCTCGGTTGATGTCACATGGATCCTTGGGGCCACCGTCATCCACTCAAGTGAACCAAAGTTGGTCCAAACTGACTTTGTTCGTGCCCAAGTTGACATGAGTTTGTTATACCCACACTCTAATACACTCCAGGAGGTGGGACATCAAAGGGGGAGTGGTCCACCCGTCAGTGTGGGGGCGGCCGCCCTGACCACGGTGGGCGCCCTGGCCTCCACGGCTCCCGACCCCAAACCGACTTCCTGCATGTTGTACATGCAAAGCACATGTTGGAAATGCCTCAGCCATTGATCTTAAGGAAGTTTGAGGTCGGTTTCATCCAACAGTGGGTGACGGAGGTCACATGGATCGCTGACATGGCATTGGAGTAGCCTCTACTCCACCTCCCACTATAAATACCAGCCCTCTTCCTCATTTGTAACACACACCACAAGAGAAACTCTCTATTCTTTCAAGATGTAATTTTAGTGTTGGAGTGGGAGTTAGAGTGAAGAGGAATTCTTCCTAGAGTTGGGAGCAGTCTTCAAGAGTGTGGTATAAGCTTTGTATCTCTCTCTTGTGATACTCTCCTTATATTAATATATTACTTTTATGCAATATATTATCTTCTCTATTCACTTGTCTTGCATAGTCTATGTGTTGCTATTAATTTATAGTAGTAATGCTTTTGGTTACTTGAGTGTAGTCTTAGTAGTATATCTTTAGTATAACTAGACTAATGTTCACACATTTGTGCGGGTTTACTGCTCTTCATTGAGTGCTGTAGTTTGATCTTCCAATTGGGAACTAGAGTAGTATATGATAGTGTAAGCAAGGTGCTTGGACTAAAGTATACCTGCGTTTGCGGCTTGCTCCACGGATGTGTGGTAGCTAGTGGGGGGTGACAGCCTCATCTAGTCTCTGTAGCCCACCACGTGTTTGGGTAAGTTCTTAAAGCATAGGGCCCGAAGCCATAACGGCACAAGTTATCTTTTGTGGTGCTTGACCGAAATGGAGCTCCGAATTGCTTTGTGTGTGCTCATTAATCATATTATGCTAAGTATATTGCTATGCTATATCTAAGAAAGAACATTTGTGATAAAGAAGAACTTAGGATACTCCCTAACTCTTTGTCCTCCTAATTAGCTATTCTATCCTTCAGGAGTGGATCTTTATGTGTGTCATCCTATCCTTTCAGCTATCGTTTGCCCCCACTTTAGTCTAGTCAGTGTACTAATTAGTAGATACATGATGGATATCTATCATTGAATTTAACCTTGCTTCCCTATGAAAAATACGATACCCTTAATACTTTCGGGTGAAAGCTACAATGGTACTCCGTGCGCTTGCGGATTTATCTGCTTACGCTAAGAAATATCAATAGTTGGGGATAGCTGGAGCCAAGAGCCAATAGCTAAGGGTAGGGTTTCTCCTATTCCTTTCTTGATTGAATTGATTACATGGGGGTCTTTATTTAAAGTTCTGACTCCTGACAAGACTTAACCCCTAAGCAACTAGCGATCCTGCGGATTCGTGCTTTCTATTTTATTCTCCTCTATTTTCCTATTTTATCTAGGTGACGTGGCACCTTCCGTAGACAGCAGCGGTGGCGCGCCCGCGCCCTCCGCTCCCATGCACATGGTGCCTTGGGCCTACGAGATGCGGCTTGTTGTGGCGGCTCCTCCTCTTCTGGACCTGAGTTGGCCCAATTTCCTTCAAATTCTCTTGGGCCACCGTTAGACTTGTTACAGCACACCGCCCTTTTCTACTCAGCACGTCCTTGCGATGAAACTAGAGCCAGGCGTCGGGGTTGCTGAGGGTGACATCCAGATTGACGTCGTCAGGCATGTCGATGTTGAGGACGCGGACATCGTGCGACGTGTCGTCGTACAACAGCATGGTGCTGACGTTGTCGTTGGCGGTGTTGATGTTGAAGGTGAAGTTGCCAAGTAGATTAGCCGCGTGTTGTAGCACCGTTGGTGGTGTAGTCGTGGTAGCCAAGCGATGTTCTCCTTGAATAGGCGTTTCATCGAGCAGCTGGTGGGCGTTGTTGGTGACATCCTCCATGTCGATGGCGGCGTTCAGATCCAAACTGGGTTGGATCGTGATATTGATGGTGCCGAGGGGATGAATCTCCTTGTCGTGGTTGGCGTTGATGATGATGGTGTCGGCGAGGGGTGCTAGCTTATCTTCATCGTCGTTGAGGCCACAATCTAGATCGGCGATTGCATCGTCGATGTCGATTGTGATCTCGTTGACGACGTCGATCTGATCCTTGTCCTGTTGTTGTAGTAGAGATCGGAATTGATCTACGAAACTTACAAGGACGGCTTGTATGTCGTTGCAGATCTCCTCCATGTTGGCGTTCCTGGTGGTGGTGGCAGCATCCATGGTAATGGCGGCGGTCATTGATGATGTCCGAGGATCGCTGTGGTCGTCTGATACCAGGTATAACAAGTATAACGCAAGGGGGCACGTGGCAGGCGAGGTTAGGGTGGAGGAGCGGTGGCGGCGGCCGGCCGGCAGTGTGTGGCTGCGGCTGAGGAGGCGCAGGTGGGGGGGCGACTAGGGTTGGGGAGAGCCGAAGCCAAGAGCCAATAGCTAAGGGTAGGGTTTCCCCTATTCCTTTCTTGACTGAATTGATTATATGGGGTCTTTATTTATAGTTCTGACAAGACTTAACCCCTAATCAACTGGCGATCCTGCGGATCCGTGCTTTCTATTTTATTCTCCTCTATTTTTCTATTTTATCTAGGTGACGTGGCACCTTCCGTAGACAGGACGGCGAACGAGGTAAAGTTTCGCCTCGTGCTGCAGGCCCTACAACTGCTGTCCATAGGAGCAGTGATTCTACACGGCTCTATTGACAATGATATTAGCGATAAAAACCTAGGAGAGACACGGCTTAAATTATTTTTTTCATATAAGATCAATACTAGATCCTACCTCTATTTATATTTTTATATCTACCGGTGTCCATTCTTGTCACTAGCATAACTAACTAGTCAATAGCGTGCACGCGTTCGCGCGCGAGTTCTGGCCACCCATCATTTTAGGAACACGCCTCAGATAATAAACTGGCTACTATATATTACACGCAATAGTGATCACCATCTGAAACTTTTCAACGGCTGGAGGTACGGTACGACGATAGCTGTCTTACATAGTACTAAAAATTTTTAGAAACAAACATTGAAGATGGAATGTTGACAGAACGAACATGACAGGTTCTATTTGTTCCCATTACCCAGTCCACAGCGTCCACAGCTAGCCCAATAACACAGCAACACACACGCTGTAGAATGCAAAATTTCTAAAACAAGTGTGACATATTCAAACACTGCATACATAAGACAGAGAGGGTGTCCAAATAGCTTATAAACCTTACACGCGATAGTCCTACCCTAGGACGCTATGGATGTCCAAATAGTTCAAATTTTACATGAAACATTGTTGGGACTGAACACCAAGGAGGCATAGTCCCTGAAACGGCACAACACAGCATAGTGCACATAGCAAAAGTCGAAGTAGCATATGATCAGACGTAGGTCTTAAGGAGAATGGTATCAGCTATGCGTGCTAATCAAGGCATGATCTGTGGAGAATTGAGGTTCCGGCTAAAGAACTGTGTAGTAGAAGGATAACAAGAGTTCGTATACAATGCTGCCAAGCAACATGAGCAGGACATCTCTGCCCAGGAAAGAGGAAATAAGAAATAAGAAACCCTGAGTTCCAGTCAGTGGGTGACCGACGGCTGCCACTTTCGACACTGCGTGGAGTAGGACTGCACGCTGCTGCATCCGACGCGCCGAAGATGTCGCGCTCGCCGACACCGCGTCCAGCACGCGAACCAGGCATGGCGGGCTCGCCAGCGGTGGGTCCGGCCGCACCGAGGATGCCACGCACGCCAGTGCTCCCTGGTCGGCCCGTGTCACCTGGGACGCCGGCACGCTGCCCGCCCCCGCCCGACCCCGACGAGACCCCGCCTGGCGGCCTGGGACGCACCAGGAATGCCCACCTGCAGGATCTGCAGCCTAGAATGATACGGGGTTGTCGCCATCGGGGACGCCCGCTCGCATGACGAGCTGCCGCCTGGAACGCCGCTGGAGATGACCGCCACCAAGCTGCGCAGAGGAAGCCTTCTTGCTGGTACATAGGACAGAGCACTCCCAGGCGGCGTGGCACCGACTTCATTGTTAGTTCGCCCCACCGCCACTCACGTCCACGCAGTAATGGACAGCACGGCGGAGGCGTTGCCCGTGAGCCAGATTAACCGCGATTAGGACCGCCGCGCCGAGGGCTCACGCGCTGATCCTCCGCCGACGCGCTGGGGACCTCCCACGCCGTTGCGCCGTCACCGCCGCCCACGCCGTGGTAGGCACGCTGGCCTGCCCATGCGAGAGCACCTCGACCGGGATCACCATGCCCGAGCGCCCGCATCTTGACCCCCTACCCACGCCCTTCCAGAGCGGCAGAGCGCCCGTAACCATGGCCGCCACTCGAGCCAGCGCCCTCCCGCTCGAGAAGCAAGAAACTTTAGGAGCAGAGGGGAAATGGATATTTTGGCAAGGAGACCGGGTCCTGGCCTGCAAAAAAGCACTGAGGAAACGACAACATGAAAGAAACAGGACATGGAAGCTCGGAGGTGCAACATCGTCCGCCCTCCTGTTAGCAGCAATGATCGAAGTGGCAGAAATTGTAGAGGAATAAGATAGAATTTGGTTGGAAGAAGAGGAAGAGTCCTCGAACATGTTTGTTCAATAGCAGAGGACAGGTTGTAAAGTTGTTTTCTACGCTTACAAGTTGATTCCCTCTCTCGGGTTCTCTCTCATGATTTATACAGGGCGAGGCCCGGCGTGATTCCGCAGGCGCAGCTGCGTGTATCCTATGAATCACGCCTACTCAAGTCCACTGGTCAGTGTATTAGCGTGTCGCTCACGATCTTCGCGTCTTGGCGCTGCTTCGGTGGTGACCGCACGTTGGCGCGCCTTGGTGACGTCCTGGCTCACCGTCTTGTGGTTGCTGACATTCCCCCCTGGTTGAGAGGCTGCTTGTCCCCAAGCAGGTACACGAGGGAAACATTGACTTAGCGTCTCCAAGTCCTCCCAAGTCGCCGGCGAACGTGTAAGCTTGGACCACTGAATTAACCCTGCTGAGTAATAGCATTGTCCACCGTGGCAATGCGCCGTTGGAGAATCTTCATGGGCACTTGCAGACCGTCGAGATCTTGAGGTAGAGTAGCCGCAGTCTCCTTGGCTAGAATCATTTCTTTGAGCTATGAAACATGGAAAATTGGGTGAATGCTTGAAGAATCTGGAAGGAGTTTGTAAGCGACTGCACCAACGCGTTCCACAATCTGAAAAGGCCCGAAGAACTTGAAGGCCAATTTCTGATTTGCTCGGGGAGCCAGTGAAGACTGAATGTAAGGCTGGAGCTTCAGGTAAACCCAATCTCCGATAGCAAAGCTACGCTCAGATCAGTGTTTGTCTGCTTGAGCCTTCATTCGCTTCTTAGCTCGAGCCAAATGTTGATGAATGACAGTAGTCATGAGAGCCTTCTCCTGAGTCCACTCCTCCAGAGAACTTGGCACCACTGCATCAATGTCAGACAATCCGAAGTGCTTTGGGTGATAGCCATAGAGAACAAAGAATGGGGAATGGCCTATAGCTGAATGCTGCGATGTATTGTACCAATACTCAGCAAGATAGATCCACTCAACCCATTTCGATGGAGCTACACTGATGAAGCATCGAAGAAAGGTTTCAAGACACTGATTGACCCGTTCAGTTTGGCCATCGGACTGTGGGTGGTATGCTGAAGACATATTCAGATCAACCTTCGTCAATCGAAACAGTTCTTGCCACAAAAGGCTTGTGAAGATCCGGTCATGATCCGACACAATCGAAGACGGCAATCCATGTAGCTTGAACACTTCCTTGACAAATGCCTTAGCTATGGTCATCGCTGTGAATGGATGAGCAAGTAGGATGAAATGACTGTATTTGGAGAAGCGATCCACGACAACCAAAATGCAGTTGCATCCACCTGATAAAGGGAGTCCTTCGATAAAATCCATAAAGATGTTGTCCCATGCTGTAGTTGGCATTTGCAATGGTTGCAGAAGACCTGGGTATCAAGCCTGATTTGGTTTGGCTTGCTGACACACTGTGCAGGCTTGTACAAAGTTGTGAACATCAGTTTTCAGACCAAGCCATGCAAACACTTGCTTAAGCTGATGATATGTTACTGGGATGCCTGAATGGCCTCCCACTAGAGAAGCATGAAAAGCCTCCAAGAGCTTATGCTGGAGAACTGGATCAGCTCCCACCTAGATCCGCCCCTTGTAACGAAGCAAGCCTTGATGCAGCTTGAAATGAGGTCGCCTTGATGCAGCTTGAAATGAGGTTCTGCTGAAGGATCAATTGACAGCTTAGCCAGTAAAGCTTGTGCTTTAAGATCACTGACATAACTGGTTCGGACTTCCTCTAACCAGATAGGAACTGGTGCTGATAATGCAGTCAATTCCTCAGGAAATCCTCTGCGGGACAGAGCATCAGCGACCCTATTGTCAGTACCCGGCTTATAGATGACTCTGTAATGGAGGCCCAAGAGCTTGGTGAACATTTTTTGTTGCCAGATTGTGTGCAGGCGTTGGTCAGGTAACTGGACTAGGCTCTCTTGGTCAGTGTAGATGAGAAACTCCCCCAACTGCAAGTAAGACCTCCAGTGATCAAATGCAATAAGGATGGCCATGTATTCTTTTTCATAGGCTGATAGACCTTTGTTCTTTGGACCAAGAGCTCGACTCAGAAAGGCAGTGATCGTCCCTCTTGTAACAGCACAACGACCCCACTGTGTGAAGCATCTGTCTCAATACAGAATGGCTTACTGAAATCTGGTAATGCCAGAATTGGAGCTGACCACAATGTGCTCTTTAGTGTGTCGAAGGTTGTATCATGTGCCGAGGTCCAGACAAAGAGAGCATGCTTCTTGAGTAATGTTGTCAGAGGTTGAGCTATAATGGCATAATTTCTGACAAAACGGCGATAGAATCCCGTGAACCCCAAAAAGCGGCGAAGCTCCTTCACTGAATTGGGTTTAGGCCTAGTAACCACAGCTTCAATTTTAGCAGGATCAGTTGAGACGCCTTGAGCACTGATCATATGTCCAAGGTAAGCAATTTCTGTGCGGGCAAACTTGCATTTGGAGACCTTGATGTGCCAATGATCTTTGGCTAAGAGAGACAACACTTGTTGAATGTGTGACAGATGCTCCTCATAAGTTTTACTGTAAATGAGTATGTTGTCGAAGAAGACAATAGCACATTTGCATAGCAATGACTTCAATGTTTCATTCATGGCACCCTGAAAAGTGGCTGGTGCTCCAGACAAGCCAAAAGCCACCACCTTGAATTCATAATGGCCAACATGGGTAGAAAATGCAGTCTTGTACTCTTCTCCCGCCTTGAGACGAATCTGATGGTAGCCGGATAATAGATCAAGAGTGGAAAAGTACTTAGCACCCACCAGCTCATCCATGAGTTGATCCAAGACTGGAATGGGAAAGGCCATTTTGACTGTCAAAGCGTTGAGATAGCGATAATCCACACAATAACGCCATGTGCCATCCTTCTTGCGAACCAGCAGAACGGGAGATTTGAATGGTGAAGTACTTGGCTGAATAATGCCTTGCTGCAGCATGGACTCCACCTGGGCCTCAATCTCATCTTTCAATGTGGGAGGATAGCGGTATGGTCGCACTTTAACTGGCCGAGCCCCTTCCACCAATGGAATTTCATGATCACAAGCTCGCTTGGGAGGCAGATCAGTAGGGATGACACCACTGCCTCAAACTTGTTCAAAAGAGCTACAATGTCTGGTGGAATCTTGTCACATTGTGTTGGGGAAACTGAAGCCATACTGAACAATTGAACAAACAAATTAGCTTCAGGTAAAGCACCAGATTCAGAGATACCACGGAGTCAGACAGTAGTCCCCTGGTATGGAATAGCAAGCCAACGAGCCTGCCAATCAACCCACATGGGGCTGAAGCCAGCCAATAAGTCCATCCCTAGAATGATATCATGACTAGGAAGTGGAAGCACCTTGAGATCATGGTGAAATTGGAACTGCTGAATAGACCAAGTGGCCTGAGGTACATAGAACACTGTAAGACATCACCATTAGCAACCTTAACTGACAGAGGAACACATGGTACTGTCGAGAGCCCAAAAGCAGAAACCAACAGAGAACTGATGAAAGATGATGTACTACCAGAATCTAGCAGAATGACAACTGAATGACCTAGTAACTCGCCATCAAACTGTAAAGTTTTGATACCTGATGTAGGTACAGGTTCGGTCGCAATGCAGCAGCAATCTTCAACAGCCTCTTCAGGGTCAGCAGTGTATGGGGCTTCCATTGTCAAACCTGCTACCGTGCTGGAATCAGAGAATAAAGCATACACTTCCTCCAATGCCTGAATACCAACCTGGGCAACACATTTGTGGTCCCTGCTCCACTTCTCACCACAGTGATCACACAGACCATGAGCCCGGTGGAAAGCTTTTAGCTCAGCGAACTTTTTGTCCACTGATTGGCCTTGAGGCGTCGGCTTGTCACAGGTTGTATGCTGAGGACACTCCCAGCGAGTATTGGCACCCTTCTGATTCTAGTGCTTGTTCTCCCATTTCTTCAACGGCTCCAAGGCCTTTTCCTGCACCAAAGCCAGAGTATACGCAGTATCGAGCGAATCAGGTTGGCGAACAAGCAAAACTGTAGAATTTCATGATGCAATCCGTCCATGAAACGAGTGATATGGATGATTTCTGGAGTGGAAGTGTCATAGGTAGTGAGCTGGTCCACCAGTTCAGAAAATCGATCGACGTATTCCTGAACCGTGGACTTTTGGCGAATGCGGTTCATCTGACGAAGCAGGAACTGGTGCTGATCCCTATCAAAACCAACGAGGAGAGCATGGTAGAAATTGGACCAGCGCATGGTACGCAGCTTGTCAGAAACCGATTGGACCCAACGTTTAGCTGGACTCGTGAACTGCATACGGGAACACTGAATCCAAACTGAAGGATTGGTGGAGTACATGGAAAAATAATCCTCAGCGGACGTGATCCAGTGCTAGAGATCAGTACCATCAAATTGGGGAAAATAGAGCTTAGGTAGTTGACCCAAGGGATTGTGGTGGTGGTGATCAGGTGATCGATTACGGAATGCAATCAGATCAGCAGTGGTACCATGCAATTTAGAACGATCGGGAGGTTCAGTATCCATACCCGTGACAAGGGAATTAGCGGTAATGACCCCATGTTCATTCACCCAGTGGTGTAGTTCTTCACGATGCCCGCTGGGCCGAGCAGCCATATAGCGCACAGATGAGGCGGCGACGTACTGCTCCAGTGGAATCGGTGGCTGGTCGTGGTTGACGATGGTGGTGGCTGACTCCCACTGCCCGGGCGGCGGCTCATGGAACAGTGCCGGCTTGGGCTGAACTCCAGTGCCCTCGAGCAGTGAACGATTCCTGAACTTGTCGAGCTTGCCGACGCGCAGCTGCAGGTTGTCGATGACGCTGTCCTGCTTGGTGCGCCAGGCGATGAGATCCTTGGCGGCATGCTTGATGGTGCCGAGACGTGTGTCCTAATGAAGCTCAGAGTCGATGACGCGACGTTCGAAGGCGAGCTTCGTATCCTGCAACCGCTCGTCGAGATCGGCATTGACCTTCTTGAAACGCTCGTCCAAGGTAGACTTCGCCTGCTGGAAGCGCGTATCGAGGCCCGAATCAGCCTCGGTGAAGCGATGATCGAGGAGAGCCGACATGTCCGAGAGCTACTTCTGCGTCATCGTTTGTTCGGTGGAGAGCTTCCGGATCTCATTCAATAGAAGCTCGGTGTCGGGATTCATGGCGGCGGCGGGGTGGTTAGGGGTGCGCCTCACGTAGGTGTGAAGAACAGGTGGTTTGGGAAAAAATTGGTGGTGGGGGTGGGGGTGGTGATGAATCCAGATCAATTGAGCCTTCGATTCCCCACAAATCGGACCGCGTGTTTGGGAATACGTAGAACTCGTCGGCGGCAGAAGCTCACCGCCGATCAACGTATTCGATCCAACCCGAAGCGTTTGCTATCCAATCGATGGCGTAACGGAATTGAAAACTCATCTGAATCGTTGGAGCTGAGTACTAAATGTTAGCAGCAATGATTGAAATGGCAGAAATTGTAGAGGAATAGGATAGAATTTGGTTCGAAGAAGAGGAAGAGTGCTGGAACACATTTGTTCGATAGCAGAGGACAGGTTGTAAAGTTGTTTTCTTCTCCTACAAGTTTATTCCCTCTCTCAGGTTCTCTCTCATCATTTATACAAGGCAAGGCCCGGCGTGATTCCGCAGGCACAGCTGCGTGTATCCTATGAAATCACGC
>CM041645.1:28922518-29016527 GCA_023333625.1 Bothriochloa decipiens
AGACAGCTAGTCTGCTGGCTGGTTGTTTCAGCCAAATTCAACTAAAAATCTGTCGATCTTCTTCTAGCTGAACACAGCCAATGAGAGATACACAGCTCCCCTATAGCCTCGTGACCAGCGGACAGGGCAAGCGTGCATCCTAGCAAGCAAACAATCCATTCACCAACTGTGGCCCCGTGTTCTTACAACCAATCCGGTGTAGATAACAGTCCGCGCTCAGTGCCGAAGCCGGTTGTTTGGCCTGACCAAGCCCTGAGGAGAGGACCCAACTGTGAGGTCAGCCGGTATGGGTGAACGGCCACGCTAGGAAGCCGATGTCGATCTCTCGTTGGTCCCGTGAGGTGGGGCTCGGATCCAGCGGCAGCGGAATTGGATGTGAGGGGCGAGAGGGAGCTGGGGCCCACAGGACCCACCTGCAAAACTGGATGGGAGAGGAGGGAGGCAGCCGGGGATTCATGGGCCCACCTTCCCTCACTGACATTGAACGCAGGTACCAGCCAGCCAATCCGCGTTAGACGGCAACCATGGCCCTCAGCACGGAAGCAGGAAAACGACGTAGGGGGAGAGAGGGAGGCGGGGCCCGTCTAACAGAACCACCCAATTAATATAAACCCAAGGTACTAAGTAAACCGCCGAGGCAATTTAGTTAGCACATTGTGCTCATATTAACCCGGTAGTCCATGAAATCTCGAATGATTTCAAACTTTTTCAACGACATGCCCAAATCGCACAGTTCAGCAGTTACCATTCACCTGTTCTTACCTTTTGCACATAGCATAATTACATCACCAATTTTTACATAAATCTTTTTTGAATCAGAGTTGCAAATAAATAGCGAAAGTAGATATATTTTTGATATATACTCACACCTATGATTTAAATACAGTGCCAGTTCAAGGTCGACATCCAACAATAGCAGTAGACGAGATATAAGAGATGACCTTGCCCAAGGTCTAATCCTCCCATAGTGGGATACAAGCCATCTTGTCGCCACAGCAAAAGTCTTATGATCTGCAATAAGTGGGAATAAAACCCTGAGTACGAGAATGTACTCAGCTAGACTTACCCATCATAAACCAAAAATAAAGTGACTCCAAGGAGTATGCTAAGCTTTATAAGGAGGCTAGTTGACTTATTTCTTTGCATGAAAGCTTGAGCTTATTAAGAATATTTATTATAACCTTCTAACTTTGCATTTTAAAGTCATTACCTGGTCATGCTAGATTAGCGCTAGACTAAACAAGCATGGTGTAATTATCAGGAAAGAATAGTAACCAATTTTTGGTTGAGCATCTTTCAGCATCAACATCATAGCCATCTCATTTGTTTGTTCAAGTTTTTACTATGATGTCGGTGCTCAAGTCAGTATTCACTATCCAGGAATGATGGTGATTATAATCGATTGCAAACCAGCTGGTGAGGTATTCCCCACATAAATCACACTTTCCCCATCGTGGTCGATTAGGTCACCTTGGTCTGTTCAGGTAGAGTCGCGGGATCAATGGGAACCATCATACACAGGGGTCGCCCGGCTGCATACTAGTCAAACGCTGACCTCAGGCTTACTCTCCGCGCCCCTGTGGCCCATCGACACCATCTCCAGTACGATGCATTCAGGCCGAAGCCCGTCCCAAATAGAACTCAAGGCTTCGTAGTCAGATGATCGCACCCTTCCAGCTATCTGTGGGGTATGCGGTCAACATGACAAGAGGGCCGAGACATCGGATGGGGCCCTAGTTTGACATAGATAGGATAAATAACACAGAACCTCCCGTTCTGTCCACAACACCAATCCCACCCGGTCTCAACTTATTACTCCACATGGTTATTCCAAGATAACCAAATAGCCAACCATTATGAGTATCCACCTATAATTCACGGATGACAGGAAATCACCCGACTTATACCGATCTAATTAGACAGGGCTAAGCATATAAGTGAACCTAAACTTAACAAGGTGTATGGGTAACTCAGGTGGACAAGGGTAATCATAATGCATCAACAGTATCGATCAACACTTATAAGCTTAATGCATCATAATAGTAAAGGACACAAGTTATTAAGTTATATGGAAAACTGTAGGAAGGAATGCTCCGGGGCTTGCCTTCCTTCGACGAGCGAGGTTGAAGCTCTAGGCACTCGATCACTCCACGTCTGGCTCTTGATTCTCGATCACCTCCTATGCAGAAGCTTCCTTGTGGAATTCCTCTTCTGGATTCCCGTTTCACGTCACGTTCTGTTCTCCTATCGATCCTGTATGATGCATGTGCATGTATGAATACGAAGAATGCTCATAGTATGATAATGGAGTATGATGATGATGATGAATGCTGGCATATTCCTTCTACAAGGTAGTCAACATCATCCAAGAACATGTACCATAAGCACATGTCATCTACTGCATTCTCTACTACAACAATGTGACCCTATCAAGGGAACTCTTTTCCACTATCATCGGCAAACAAGTCAGCAAAGCTACTATCCATCCTACTTATCACTAGCAAACAAGCCAGTAAGCCAAAGACCTATACTAAGCGTAACCATCTCGACACATTCATCATGCCCTAATCACCAGCTACTACAGTCCTATTCAAAAAACACTAAAACATGGTCACATTTAAACTTTCATAAAATAACCATAGGCTTACCCCATCCTACTAGGGTCTAGATAGGCACTAACCATTCGATAGATTAGGCACCTCATAAAAGCATAGGAAAGCATCATCTAGGGCATGACATCACAAAACAAGGTTTAAATAAGGCATTCATATAAATAGAGCATAACTACATCATGTACGTAAACTATCTGGAAAAATCTACAAAACTTATCAAAGATAAAACATGGAAATTCTAGCTTACCATCCAAATTTTCACCTCATTTGGGTGTGCCTACTATCCTACATAAAAATAACAAGGCAGCACATAAAAGAGAACCTAAAAATACTTTGTACTATGAAGTATGCCAAACCTTAGGTTTCACTACATCATGAGCTACCTTATGGCATATAAGTAGGTTACAAAAATGATCAACCCCAAACTAGGTCCACATAATGCATTTATAAATTATTCCAAGAATAGCCCCTTAATCCCACTTGAACTACAACTTCATATTTTTACATGGTACATGCACATGGTACATTTTTCACAGATAAAACATCACCAAAGAAGACTAACAAAACTAGAATCATATTTTTTTGAGCATCCTAGATTTAGTTGTGCATTTTCTAATATTATCAAGAATTTAAAGTAAATAAATCAACTTAAATAAAACTATACGTAAAATTATCCCAAACATGGCCTATTATATTTTTACCAGGTAGTACACATCACAAGAAAGCCAACAAAATTGGTTTCACTCAATTTGGACCATTATTCTAAGAGATATGAATTTTACAAGCTATAAATCAATTTCTGTAAATTATTTTCAGAATAAACTGAATATCCATATAGGACAGCGAATTTGCAGAAAACCCACTAAAGCTTTTCCTAGAATTGCATGAGGACAGATCTGAGATTCTTTGAGTCAGGCATGTTTGCAATAGGAACCCCCCACCTTTCTCAAATTCCTACGCGTGGTCCTTCTTGGGAAGGTAAACAGGGGACCCTAGAGCTCGCCAGCGGCGGTCCCTCTGGCGGCGAGAACAGCACCGCTGATTTCATCTTGGTGAAGCGACTCCATCGGTGTAAGAAGTGCAGGCCCTCATGGATCCTAGCTATGGCGGCGGCGTGCGGCGGCAGGAAGCGGCACTGCTCGGCTGCGCCGGCGCCGTCCACAGCCACGGCGGGGTCAGACGAGGTGCGCCAACAGAGCTTGTGCAAGGCAAACACGGTGCACACGAAAAGAAGGAGTAAGAAGGCACAGCAGGGCCGGCAGCGTGCATGGCGTGCGGCGCGCGTTCCCGGCGGAGCGCGGCCAAATCCGGCGAGCTAGAACCCTAATCCACCCGATCTTCATCTATTCCTCAATCTACACAACAAGACGGACTCAGTGCTTGCACAAACACACAGAGAGAGTGACGGCAGAGGGTTGGCCATGGTGAACCGCAATGGTGGCTCTGGCGGCCATGGCTGCGGGAAGAAGAAGGCCCAAATTCAGCCACTACCTACGGTTACGGTGGCAATGGAGGGCAGGCGAGCGCAGAGCACTCGCAGGTGAGCTCGAAGGAGGCTTCGTGGGTGAAAGGACAGCACAGGGAGAAAAATTGGTGGCGATGAGAGCTCGCGGTGGTGGCTTTGCTTCTCCGCGCGGACGAGCTTGAAGGAGAGGACAGAGGGGAAAATGAAGGGAGAGTGAGCACGCTGGGGGGTTTTGGAGGTCGTCCGGATAGGGTAAGCGCGGTCGGGGCGTGTCCACATCCACCAAATTGTGCGCAGACCGGTCATGGTCGAGGCGCGGTGGGCATAGCATGGCGTCGCCCGTGACTTCCCCCCTGGCGCACGTGCGAGCAGGCGATCGAGTGCGCGGCGTGGCGTGTAGCTCTTGGGCGAGCTCGGTGCGGCTCCTCCTCGCCAGCGCTGTGGGCATGGCACCGGGGCAGTGGCATAGCCGCGGGGCAGGCAAGCTGGGGATAGCGGGGCAGGGCAACAGTGGCGGGATGGCAGGCAACGACGTGGCGCTCTCAAGTGCGCGGGCGCGCATGCTCGCTGGCATCACGGCCTCGCTGTGTTGCCGTTGGCGCCGCAGCTGCTGGCGCCATTGCTGGGCTCTGGCGTGGGGAAGCAGAGGAGGGGACAAGGAGGAGGGAAGGAGGAGGGTGACAGGTGGGGCCAGGTGGGTCCCACCCCTTTGAAAATGAACTGAGTACTTTGACTCGCTGTATTTTCCAAAGGGTTTTTTGGTTTAGTGCCACTGCAATTTTTGAAGATTGGAAAACTGCCATTACTATTCACCTATTCTGAACCAAACCATTGCAATTCTTTCTATATTTGAAACATACCAATGTATATGTATGGACAGCCCTTGGGCCCATCTGCAGGCGTACATGATGTCACCATATTTTCGTAGGGACAAAACTACCCTTTTCACCTTACTCTCTCTGTGCCACTGACGTACGACCCCACTGGTCATCTTCTTCCTCCGTCCAAATCTTCTCTGTGACAGTATGCTCCCAACTCCCATGGCGACCAAGTGGGAGCAATCAGCCGTCGTACCCCTCAGCCATGGCTGGGCGAAGCTCCCACGCGGTCATGTGCAAGCAGCAGCAGCTAAGCGCGGCCATGGGCAAGCAACAGCACCTCCATACGCCATGTGCAAGCAGCAGTACCTCCGTACACCATGGGCAAGCAGCAGTAGCCTCACGCAGCCATGTGCAAGCAGCAGCTCCGCATGCCATGGGCTGATGGGAAAACAACAGTAGTTAAGCGTGGCAATGGGCAAGCAGAAGCAGCTCCACGCAGCCATGGCCCATGGGCAAGCAGCGACTCCGTACGCCTCCGCCACGAGCGCCTGAAGAAGAAGTGCCGCTCGATCGTCCCTGGGGCTGCTGCCTGTTGGAGCTACAGCTCGAAGTGGATGAGGAGCTAAGGCTTGCCATCGTGGTCGCGTTGGAGCTCCACCGGCCGTGGCGACGTGTGCGAGCTTCAGGCGGACGAGCTCCGCCCCCTATGGCCGCGTGGGAGCTCGGCCTTGCCATGGCTAAGGGGCACGATGGCTGGCTGCTCCCACCTGGTCGCTATGGGAGTTGAGAGCATGCTGTCACGAGAAGACAAGAAAGGAGGAAGAAGATGACCCGTGGGGTCCGCACGTCAGTGACAGAGAGAGTAAGGTGAAAGGGGCAGTTTTGTCCCTGCAAAAATACGATGACGCCGTGTACGCTGCAGTTGGGCCCAAGGGCTATCTAGATGTATACAGTGGCATGTTTCAAATATAGAAAGAATTGTAATGGTCTGGTTCACAATAGGTGAATAGTAATGGCAGTTTTCCAATCTTCAAAAATTGCAATGGCACCAATCCAAAAAACCCTTTTCCAAACGGTGCTGAATCTTGAAAACTTTGTATACAAAAAATGTTCGTCTCGATGAGTAGAATATTTCATACATAGAAAGTTGTAGCTAGTTTAGCCTACTTTTGAAAATATGAATTTGGATCAAATTCGAATTATCAAAAATATTAATTTTTAATATTCTATCCACTGTTTCTGCCCTTTTTGAAGTCCTTAAAGGCATTTTCATAATTTGGTAAAAATAGAAAGTTTGTTCCTTATAGTTTTCTCTACAAACTTTGTTAAGGGTCCAAGTTGAGATAAGCAATATATCTACCCTTTCTAGTTTAGGTCGAATAATCACAATTAGGGGTAATTAAATCCTAATTTGTGCAATACTTGATTTTGAAACCATATGACCAAGCAAACATCGACCTAATACCCTTCTAACATGTTTAGTTTCTAACCACAATCATTTGCACACATTCATCACAACTCTGCATCTAGGCCAAACAATTCAAACGAATTGCAAACAGGCATCAAAGCAAAACCTATTAACAATGTGATTCCATGCAAATGATATGATTATGCCTATGATATGCAGTGTAAAGACGTGGTTAACACCAGGGGTGTTACAGCCTGTGGGACCCACTAGCCGTACACGCTGACCAACGTGGCGCGGTCAACGACACCAGCACCATCGATCTCAAGATCAGACGGCCACCGTTCTTCGTCGACGTGGCCAGGTCGAGGCCGGGCCATGGCCAAGTCGTCTCATCTCTTTAGATTGATGATATATAAAGAAAAAATAGAAAAATGATAATATAATCGAAGGATTGAATTAGTCATTAGTTGTATGGCATTTCTAATGCTATTTTTATATCTATCACTTCTCCACAGCATCCAACCCTCCATCGATTCGTTCCTTCGTCATGCTGCAGATGCGTCCTCTGATTCCTCTATTCTGCTTCATGTGCTCATTCTTGATTGTTAAGACCTAGATAGACATGCTCCTTCCTCTGCTTTCTGCTATTAGTTGTATATAAATTGTTGTGGCTTGTTGGATGCTTTTGATAGACGACACCTAGATAAATCATTGAGTACTCCTTTACGAAGTGCAACGAATATTTTGTGCTCAGGTATGGACTTGCACAGAGAGATACGAATGAGCTTGGAAAGTTTGGGAGAGCCGCACAAGAATATATGCACGAGGCAGAATTATTGGCTAATGATCAAATTGCTGAAGCATATGGTCCAGGGTGTGATGTCTACAGTGTTAAAGGTAAGGGTGGCACAAGGTTGGGAGGGGAACAATATGGTGGTCGAAACTACCAAGTCGATCTTGCGAAAGTTTAGTGCACTTGTAATGTCCCTCAGATCATGCATGCCCCTTGCTCCCACATGATCACGGCCTGCAAGAAGATCGAATATGATTGGATAGTCCCTCCATTTATGTCACCCTTGTACCTTCATTCTAACACTTTAGCCATCTAGAGTTTGCCCTTCGAGCCATACCTCGACCCGACGCAGTGGCCCCTTTACTATGGTGAGAACTACGCGCCGCATCCCGACTTGAAGAAGGTAGGGAAGGGTAGGAGAAAGAAGAAGTGACTCAAGGGCGACATGGATGCTATGAGAGGATACGGCCAAGACAAGTATCGAGGGGGAATGTTCGATGAGACCCGTAGCAGGAATCTTTGCTTGATTTGCCATCAACCGGTTATAATGCTAGTAGGCATAGAAGACAAGCCCAGCAGGTTGTTAGTACTCTTATTTTTGTTGTAGTACTTGTTTTTTATATTTTTGTTAAAGTTATTTGCATTCACCTTTTATTTGTCATATTTAATTCCTGTACCATTATTTTTTATAACATGTGTGCCAACACTTTGTTTTCATACTCCAAACGGGATGGCTCCTCGCCAAATCCGTCACACCCAGCACCCATAGTACAACATCCTTGAGGTGGAGTACGACCAGAAGCATCGGGCGCACTTTTTGAGCAACAAGAAAGAAAATCTTATACCTTTGCGGCTGCGCATGCACAGCAGACAGCTCGAGTGGAGCGAGCACTACACGCCGTTGTTACGGCGTGCTGGTTTCCTAGAGCTTGTTCGCGTTGTGAACAAAGGTCTTCCACCCCTAAACCCCGCACTGCTTCGTGCAGCTGTCGACAGGTGACTTGTTGTTTTCTTCCATTCGTGTTGTAAAATTGTTGTTAAAGTTGCTAACTTTCGTTCTACTACCGATGTTGAACAATGCAGATGGAGGCCAGAGACGCAAACGTTTCACCTACCTTGTGGCAAGATGACCATGGCCTTGGAGGATGTGAAGGCTATCTTTAGCCTTCTGTTGGGGGACATCCAGTGATCGATCACGTGGACAATGAGAACTAGAGGGAGACTGTGTTTCAGTTTTGTGGCCTCATGCCTGATCAAAAGTGAGCAATTGGCCTTAACTCTTTTAATACTTGTTTCAGTTTTGCAACTTTTTTCATCTCATCTTTGCTTATGTATTTCAGGAGGACTTCTGGAGTCACATCGAACTGGATCTACGAGAACTTCAACAAATTGCCCAGACACCCTACGGAGGCTGAGAAGGACAAGCAGCCAGAATTTGGTTGTGGCACTTCCTTGGTTCTTTCCTTTTCCCTAACGGGTCAGGCAACATGATCAGTTGGATGTTTCTTGAGATACTTAGCCAGCCATGGGAGAACACTGCGTCGTACAGCTGGGGCAGCGCTGTTCTGGCATGGATGTATAGCCAATTGTGCGACGCTGCCTGCCGCACCATAGATAATGCGAATTTTGGGGGATATGCCTACCTATTGCAGATTTGGTGTTGGGAAAGATGGTCCATTGGGCGGCCAACTCGCCCTCTACTTGACCCTGATGACACTGAAAGTTATCATTTGCCTGTAAGTATAATCATTCATTTCATTGTTTAAAGGACTTATACAAGATGCAGGAACAATATATAAATTAATGTCTTTTGTAATGCAGGAGTGGGATGGAAGAGATACAAGGCCGACTGGTTTGTTCCTTTGGAGCCATGCGGAGCAGGTCACAGGAAGATCAGATCAGAAGTACAGGGAGTACTTGAATGCCTTAGAGCTTCTGTCACAGTTCCAGGTAACCGTGTGTAAATGGTCACTAAGTCAGATTTTTTAGTGAGTCTTACTCAATCATGAAACTTCAGGTAATTTGGCGCCCTTGGGATGATCCAGATCTAGAGGGGTACCTGAGTGAAACCTGTTGGGAGGAGTCCGATGAGTACCACTGTGATGTACCCCTAATTTTCTATCACGTGGTCGAAATGCACTACCCAGTGAGGGTTCGCAGGCAGATTGGACTAGGAATAGGAAGCACGATGCCACCGCTTTACTCCACCTACCCCGAATTGCATGGGTGAGTTTCTATTTAATAGGTTGTCATATGTTGTGTTTGTTCAATGAAACTGATTATGACTGTTGCAGTGTTGACCGCAAGAAGAGGTACACAGAGAAGAACTGGACCGAGACGCACACAGAGTGGATCCAACGGTGGGAGAACAGGCAGAAGGTAGCGCTCAACAATGGTCCTAACTATGACCAGCAACAGTTCAACGAGTACTTGCAGTGGCTTAAGAGGTCCTCTAGGGTACATATCAAGGGTGCATACACCGAACATGGAATTGACGACCACTCTGGGGATGACATCATTGAGGATGAGTACGATGCAGCCACTAGGGGGAGACACAGCCACAGACAGCACCCCTTGTCGCATATGTGGTATGAAACTTGAATGCGCCGCAACCATTTCTCATTCACTACAATCACATTAATTGTTCCAACCTTTTCTTTAACCTAGGCCACAAAATTGACAAAGATGTCAAATGAAGCGGCGGTACAGCTTTGCAAGTCAAGAGGCGGGGACATAGGCTCACTTCAAGCTTTTGTGGTGGTACGCATGAAGCTTCAACCACAACAAAAGCTTACTTTGTGGTTTATGTAAACTAACTTGTCTATGATGATTGTGAATGCAGAGGGTTCGCAGGGGCTGCAAAAAGCTAGCTCAAAGGTTGTCCTACATGGACACTTCATGGGAACCGGGCGAGTTTGAAGAACCATCTAGCGAGACCTCCACCGTGCGTACACCTCCTGCCCCCTCCGGAGTCAGGACAACCATTGCTCACGATGCAAACATGGAGTACATAGCCACGCCTCGGGATTCGGCATTCATCACCACAACCACGAGAGGGAAAGAGACTTGGACTGGCCGTGGGAGGAGGTGGGACCATCTCAGCTAGGGGATGCCCCTCCTCCTACATAGGGAGACGATCAGGTATGAAGAAGCCACAATTGCTTAATACGTAAAACTACAGATGGTACCTTTGCTAGGATGTAACCAAAATGAGGACTATGTGTTCATTGCAGGGAACAAGCAGTACCTAGCAGCAAGACCAGGCATGGATGACCCACCACCGCGACCGCTCTGATGTTGGATACACTCCCAACATCTTGGGCACCCATCCGAAGAGAGTGAGGAGGCGGAGGGAACCTTACACTCCTGGGACGTAGTGTTCAGGGCGCCGATAGTTGGATTATAGAACTTGTAATGGCACGTACTAGTTGGATTGTAGAACCGCTAATGTCATGTACTCATGGATTGTTCAACTTGTAATGACTACTCATGGATTGTTCAACTTGTTGAACTTGTTGGATGGTTGAACCGCTAATGTCAAGACTTAGTGTTTGTTGAACATGTCTATCTAGTGTTGTGGAGGCATAGCTTTGTTATTGGGTAGATGTTCATTGTGACAAATAAATGGACACAAACAAGTTAGAGTGGGCTTTTCTGATCGGGCGACAGGCCTGTGGCGCCACTGCTAGGGGCGCCACAGCCTGTGGCGCCCTGGCTGGGGGCGCCACAAGGCCAAACTGCTATCAGAAATTCGTATACTTCAGCCCTAGTAGGAATCCAATGCGTACCTACACTAGTAATGGAATCTAGGCTTTTCAGAGACATTACAAATAGCCTTTTCAGTGATTGCAGTAAAATTAGCCTTATCAGGTTACCAGTACTCTCGGGCCTTTTCAGTCGGACCTGGAATAGACTTCACAGCGAGGGAATCTAGCCTTTGCAGTGGCCTTCACTATAGCCTTTTTAGTCGCATTTACACCACGTTACAACAGCCACAATACCTCTCCACCTATATATATGTATGCGTACATTGAAGCAGGATCATCACACAAATAGCCATGTTTGGAGGTTCGTTTAGTGGTAGAGGGAAGGGGAAGGGGAAGGAAAAGGGAAATCCAAGTCCATGGGAGGTAGATCCCAATGCTTGGGAAGGGGGTTTGGTCCTGATGTATTTAGTGAATCAATAGAGCGCTTCCCTATTGAGACTAAGGAAGATTTTAGCAGAGAAAACCCACTCCAAAACTACTCCAGGAAGAGGGAACCTTGGCCAAAATGTAGGCATGGTGAGGACTGCTTTTTGCAGATATGCACCGAGGGCGACGAAGCAGGCCGCTGTTTCTATAGATGCCCGCGAGCTTGGGTAATTTCTATTGCTTACTTTTTTGTTACATATGTTTCTCTCTTCAACAATGTCTAACAAGACACACTTTTTGTAGAGTTCTGAGTCAAAGGAAAACTGTGGGTTCACTAGGTGGGTCAATCCTCGTCCACTTTTTTCGCATCAGGAGTACATCAACTACCTCCATGATCGTATCTTCGATCTAGAAAGGGAGGTTAGCAAGGACTTGAAGAACTACGAAGAGGATGACGACAGCTTTGGTAGAGACTCACGGGAGGTTCCACGCATTGTTCCATACTGCTGCTGCCCTTGTCACAAGAACAAGAGGCCACCGTCCCGACCGCCTCCACCGCCCCCACCGACCATAGGTGCATACTGTGGAGAAGGATCGACGCAGTTCAACATGTGGGAGCACTACTAGGTCATGCTAGGTCGTGTGCTTCGCGTTTGTTTAAATTACCTAAGGCATGTTAGGTTTAGTGTAGGACATTGCTACCCTTGTTTGGTACATGTTCTCACATGCCAGCTCGTGTGCTTCATGTTTGTTTAAATTACCTAAGGCATGTTAGGTTTAGTGCAGGACCTATGTACCCTGGTTTGGTACATGTTTCGACATGCCAGTTCATATGTTGTGCGTGTCTAAGTATGTAATGCACTACTATATTGGTTTTACTTTGCAACAAATCAACTCCATAATATAATCAACATGGTGCATAAAAAAAGATAGGAGTCCAAGACTACCAAATAGTCCACATCATAGAGATCATAGGAGCCCAAGACTATCAAATAGGTAAGGAAGTACATAGCATAAGTGCATCTGAAGCATACACACAGTGCATGGCAACATAATTAAAAAGTCTAAGGCTACACAACATTGCTCATGAATAAATGGGTCCAAGACTTCAAGACATTAAACAACATTAGGTCGTATGGATACTGAGTGCAACGAGGTCACTTTCCCTTCCTCTGCGCGTCGGGATTCTCCTCCAACGCTGCTTTTGCACGGCGCACACGCTCAAGCTTCTTCTCCTTCTCCGCCCTAAACTCAGCATCAAGCCTCCTATCCTCCTCTTCCTTGCGCTCCTTCTGTAGAGCCTCCTCTCTGAGCCTCCTCTCACGTCTCTCCTTTAGCTCCGCATCAAACTCCTTCAGGTGTTGCAGTACCCCTTTGTCGGTCTCACTAATCTCAGTGTCAATCCACTCCTCAAAATCACATAGCGGTGGAGTCTGCAACAATGAAAATATTTACTGAAAATAATTCATGCAATATGCCCCATAACTAGATAAATTAAAGCATGATAAATCATGACTCACACATAATTTGCTGCGACGCATTTTCTCAGTGGGCCGAAATGCAAAATTACTGCACATCCAATACCTCTGGTGATAGGTCTCATAATCTTTAGATATGTCTACTTTGCAAGGATCTCCACAATAGCACATGGGTACTGGAACACCTTCAGGGAGCAGCAAAAGGGCCCAAGGATCGGGTTGATGATAGCTACAATTCAAGCAATTTATTTGTTATAAGTGGACTAAAAAACAACGACTATAACCACCAATTCTAGAATTTTTTATATGTTGCAAAAAAAGATTATAACTTGGGATTTTACCTTGTGTAACTAGCTTTAGCCTTACCACGCCTTGGCATCCTACCAAATCATACAACAACAAAACTTAACAATCACACAAACTAGGCAATATCATCTCTAGGGTTACAAAATAAACGAAATGTACACCAAATTCAAGCATAGAAATTGATAAGGGAATGTAACTACCTTGCTTGCGAAGATGAGTAGATTAAATTCGAGTTTCCAAGGCCAAAATCGCCGAATCGAGAGTTTGGGTGTGTGGGGGGGGGGGGAGGGAAGAGAAGAACCTGAGAGAGATGAAGGAAGAATGAAAGAAGAGAGAAGAAAGAAAGGTGGGTCGGGCTGCCTATACGCCCCTGTGGTGCCGTGATCTGTGGCGCCACAGTGTGGCGCCGTGATTTGTAACGCCACAGTGTGTGCCAGGCCGCTTCTGCAGGCCGCCACGTCAACCATCTGTGGCACCACCATGCATGGCGCCGCAGTGTGGAAACGCGGCGCCACCGATGATGGCGCCGCCAAAACGGTTAGTTTTGAAAAAAAATTATCCACGGTCATTTTTGGAAATACTTAAAAACGGTTAAAAATAAAAAAATTCGCATTTGACTAATTTATCTGCTTGTATCTTTGATGCTTTGCAGCCAACTATTAAGGCATTATTTGCTTCTAAATTTCGATGATTAAGTTATAGTTTGCCTCTAAATTCCAGTTACATTATATATATATTGAGATTAAGATGTTTGTAGGCTTCGCCTTGCGCCATAAATGCCTAGGTGTAGAAGAGGGAGGTTCGCCACGCGTCGCGTTAGTCTTAATAACCAAGTTTCATTATTAAAAGGCATACTACTGAAGATATCTTGGCTTATACTATTTCAGTTATAGTGGTATATGTTTTAAAAAGTAGTGCTATAGGATGGATCCCCCATCATGGCAAGTTTATAGATCAGTGGAAACTATTAAATCATATTAGAGACGATGCATAAAAGTCATATACTACGTATGATAGTATATATACTAGTTAAATAGCTAAAAGAACCGTTTCATTATTAGGAGGCATACTAATAAAAACCTCCACTTATACTATTTCAACTAGTATCGTGCCCGCACGTTGCTACGGGGCAATAAATTTTTTATATTAAACTACATGAATCGCATAATAATATAACAATATTATAAGGATAAGCAACAAAATTATAATACATTTAATAAAAAAACAAAGTTCTTTAAATTAACCCAGTCCTTGAAAAATGCACAAAAGGTAAACAAAGGCTTCTCAATACTTGGGTTCCACATATAGATAGATAAGAAAGATGCTTGTTTTGACGGTGTCATGGGAGTACATGGAATCAGGCGATGGAGCAGGAGGGCAGTGATATATTTTTGAGAGGCGGGAGCATCAGCACCGTGAGTCATGGAAAGGGAGAAGCAGGAGGGCCGTGATATAGTTTTGACAAAGATGGTGCCAGCGGCCACCGCTACCGCCACCACCTTGGCGCCATCCATGGCACAACTTTGCCTCACTTCCGCCATAGAAGAGAATGCTGCAAAAATATAATGGATTTTTTATGAGGACTCAAACCACATATCATTCAGCTCTTCTATTGTAGCTAAGCTGCATAATTTTTGGGAAACAGTTTGGAAAGTCTTGATAAATTGGAAATTAACCAAAGTCAATTATGTATAGCAGACTACTAAACGAAACTTGCTATCTTGGACTACTCGCACATTTGCCAAGTATGAGAATACCTACCTGGCTCCCCCGCCAACATATATGAAAGAATTTCTAATGCAAACAACTATGCTTAAGAAAAAAGGTCTCTTTATCTAGAAAGCACTTTTTTAAAAAAAAAGAAATATCATGAAAAGATTTTACTGGAAAGGTTCTGATATTTCAATTGCACTCTGAAACCGCCCTCATATTTTTCTTTGAGGACCCCTCATGTTTATCAAAGCTAAGGTCTCTTGCTGAAAGGAGAAAGGTCACATATATCATATTAACATTAAAAATAGCTGCACCAGTAAAAAGGACATAACATTGAGAAAGTAATGATACAAATAAAAGCTAATGAAAAAGGAGTTAGATACATATTAGTGAATCTGATGGGTTAGCACATATGTATTACTCTCAGTATGTTATGATATATAACACAATTGTATTACTCTCAGTATTGGAGATGTGAGCTCATAGGGTTGACATCCTTTCCAGGTTCATACTGCTTCAGCCATTAGATGTCTATCAGTTTGTATAAATTGCAGAGCATATTTGAACAAATAAGTTTACAACAAAGATCGAGCCTAACAGTTAGCACACATAAGTTAGCAATTCAAGATAAGTACTAGTGGTTGAACATGCAGTATCCTAACACCCAATTTTTTGTGTTATGAAAGTCTATCAGTTAGCTCCTAAAAGTTGCGTCACATACAGAAATTTGTAGTCTCTGTGTATTGAATAAATTAATGGAATTCAGAGTATGGGTTGTGTCTTAACTGAGAAAAAACAGTTGGTGTTTGGATGGGAAGACTGAGTACCATGGAAAGGATGAACTACATACATGAAAGTATTATTGATGAAAAGAATTAGCAAGTTTTACTAATTTCGACTGCTCCTGACTATATCAAACTTCTTTCCTAATTCGTAATTTGATACCAAACAGAAGAAACATCATAACAGACCAAAGATGAGACAAGGTAACAATCTAATAGGGTTGAAATTGAGGGGGAAAAAACAACTCATTCCAAATTTAGTAGCAAACTGATAGTCACTTTGAGACAAAGTACCAAGCAAGTAGGTTTGAAATTGAGGGAAAAGAAAAAAAATCACACCAAATTCAGTAGGAAACTGAGTCACCTTGATGACAACACACGAGCAGCCTAGAACTTTCCTCGCCTAGCCCTCAGAGGGTCATTTTGTGGTTGTAGCTATTCCTCCCTGCATAACAAAGCAAAACCTGATAGCCTAGAACCCACTTGCTTCATAAATGAGTAGTCGCCGTCCACCAAGAATCATTACAGACTACCCTGCCTACTCTACCAGAATGTTGGAACAATGTAATAAATAGGTATAATACACAATCTAATCTCCTAGAAATAAAAACTTGTTATACTTTGTCATCTCAAACATGGAGTTAAATGTATCTCCTAGCGGAAGTCACAATTTTACTATGCCTGATAGTTGATTTCCTACTTTGCAGCAAGGTTGCTACATGCCTATTTTGTAGGTAAAGATCCTTTGAAATTTGAGTAAATGTTTGTGATTCTACAAAGAAACCCTGGCTGGATTTAACCTGAATTTGGGCTGCGCTGGCTGTGGCGACAGACTACACTGCTAATGCCCAACATCAGGATGAGAATTGATACCTTATTGCAATAACAACCCATGTTGTGTAGCTCAAAAGGATTAAAATGATTATCGTAAACAAGCTTTGGTTATTATAATTTCCAACAAACATTCAGCCTTGCTTTTTATTTCAGATGCATTAGGAAAGCGTATCTATATAGTATCATGGTACAACACATGAACAAAAATTGAATTAGCATGCTCTTCATCTAGAGAAGAAGAGATTCAGAGATACTTCAGATACCTGAGATCTCAATCAACTTCTTTGATTCTTCTCATTCTTCACTTCTTGTTTCTCTGCAAAGAAACACGGAGCCATGAGTCCATCACAAAATAGAAAAAAAAAAAAAAAAACAAGACCAGCAGTTGAGATTGCACGTATGGCCTAAGCTTGTATATCTGAATATGTAGTCAATTTCAACATCAGCATGCCCATATGCCAAGTTCTGAAATCGCAGGTAAGCAAATTTCTTGATTAGGAAACTTTCAGTTAAAAGCAGACAGAACAGAGAACTGTAAGATGATAATCTTGAAATTGATCAAAATTAGCATGCTGATGTGTACACACAAGTAATTAGATCAGATCCAAATACAAATAACCAATTAGCTTAAGAGGGTTTGGCAGCTCTGTTTCGCACAGCAGGAAGGGAAGAGGATGGTTTGGCACACCTGGTGGTCCTTCCCTCCGTTCAAGGCAGGAAAAGATCTCGAGCTGGCAGGGAGAGATCCTGAGCGTGCAAGATGGCGACAATGTCGATGTGGCAGTCGTGGCGCGTTGGGGTCTCCGGCGGCGTCCTACTTGGTGAGGTGCCGGTGCAGGAGCCGAGGATGACAACGACGGGGCGGCGACCTCCATGGATTGGGGCTTAGCGAGGACGTGGAACGACGCGGCGGCGACCTCCATGGATCGGGGCTTAGCGAGGACGCGGATCGGAGCGAGGACGAGGGCACGGGTCCTTCTCCTTCTCGGCGAGGCGAAGAACTGTGTTGCGGTCTTTTCAGTGTTCCAGAGTCGGCCACGGATCGAGGATGAGGTCCTCGCAGCCGCAAATTGCGAGGTCGATGGCGCGGGTGCTGGGCTGTCTCGGAGAGGCGGCGGCGGCGTGGGGCGATGGCGAGGGGAGGAAGCGGGATTGGCGGAGGAGGGGATAGACCGATGGTTGCATGAGCGTGATTGGAGGTGAGGGGTACGCACGGGAAACGGGATTGGCGGAGGAGGGGATGGACCGATGGTCCCACTTGTCGGCGTAGTAATTTTGTTTCGCACAGAAGGGCGGCAGGCAAAAAGAAAAAAAATTACCGCATCAAAAAGTGTCTTTTCTTTTTATCCGTGGGAGAGGAGATTATAGTGATACAAGATGTATCCTCTTTAGTAAGATGTAACTATTGCTAGAATGCATTGATCTAACCATCTATGCCTAGATATGTCATAGTCTCTATTGTCTATTTTTTTCTAGTTTTTATAAAGGGGCTCTTTTATGTGTTTTCTATATCCATGGATGTCTATTATTACTAGCAGATGTCTTATTAATATATAAGTTTGCATCCATCCATCTTATCTCTCCTTTGTTTGACGGTAACACATATGGCTCTCTACCTCCACCCCAAGAACAACCTTAGGTTATAACGTTCTCTCTCTCTCATCCTTTCTCTCTCTACCTATCCGTTCCCAAGTATAGTATATAGGAGGAGTATAATTTTTTTAGAGAAGATTGTTAACCTCACAGTAATCCTTCCTTTTGCCCAAAACCTAAAGGAAGCCAAAGTGGGAGAACCAAAATATTCGCCGCGGGTGCATAGTTGTTTATTTAGGAGGAGAAGACGAGGTTAAGGTAAGCAAAGCGCATGGATCATCTTACTCTACATGGTGGCATCGCATAGCATGGCACCTTTCCTTCTTCCTTTATGGATCCAGAAAAAAAATATATCTTTGATGAGGAGTGAGTGAGAGAGAGGGGAGGTGGGCGGCCACCACCACCACCACCGCCACCTCGTCTCGCCTCCACGCGTCTCTGCCGCCGGGGCGCAGGCGACGATGACGACGGTTCCGTCGCGTTTGTGCAGGGGAGATGAGCGAGCCGGCACCGCCGGCGGCGGCGGCGGCAGCGGAGGAGGAAAAGGCCATCGCGGACGCGGATGCGTCTGTGGTCGCGAAGGGAAAGGAAAAGGCAGAGGTGGCGCCGACCGTGACGGCCTCAGCGGCCGGCGCCAGGGGGAGGTTCGTGGCCTACCCGGCGCGGTTGGCGGAGCACGCGGACGTGGTTGCGGACGCCGCGCGCTTCAGGGCGGCGCTCGAAGGGCTGCACGCGCAGATGGGCACCAGGCTCAAGTAAGCATTTTTCCGACTTCCAACCCGCAGGTGACCTCGCCGCCGGTGCCGATCCGGTTGCAGCATTTTTTAATTCCCTTGTCGCGTTTTCTTCTGCATCGAATGCGATGGCGCCGTTACAGTTGTTTCTATCCTTGTTGCTTCCTTCAATTTCTTGAATTCAATGCGCGAAAATCGCAACTTGATATAAATGCGTGGTGGGAAAGAGAAGTTTGAGGGGGCGGTGCCGATCATATCCTACTATAGTAACGTGTGATGCAAATGCCTGCGATCTGGGAAGCCCCATGCCATCGATTTTGACTAATCAACCCGTGTTCGTGTTCCCTTTATAGCATTTATTTATGTGTGGACCAAATCCTCCAACACCGGTTGGGGATTGCGGCCATGATATGTCGGATGGCCTACATTGGTAGCTTGATGCTATTTTGTTTTTTCTTTCTGGGTATGAGATGCTTTGCTCAAAGTATCCTGTTTGCATCTGGGATTCTTGTTTTTGTCGAGGATGAAATATGATTCTTTGTTTTCAGGGGACCTTGTCAGGACATTATATTAGTCTGTAGTTGCATAGGAATCCATTGACCGACGGGTTATGTATGTTATACACACTTATTTTTCGTTGGTGTCTGTATTGAAACTTTCTTTTTTTTCTTTTTTTTTTTGCGAAGAAGTCTGTATTGAAACATAGTATTTCGATCATGTATGAACTTTCTTTCATTTTCTGGTAAAAACAGTAACGACATATATTTCTCATTCTCTGAGATTCTAGTTTTTGTTAACTAGAGTCACCCTTTTGTAATAATTAAAAATGATGTCTGATGTATTCAACAACCAGGATGTCTTTTGTCCGAAAAAGAATTGATTAGTTCTCTGATTTGTTCTTGCTTTGTGAGGTTATTGCATGCCGCAAATTGCAATACCATGTAAGGTGTATTTGGCTTCAAGCCTTAGTATTGTTTTCATTCAAATTATCAAATGTATGGCCATCCAAATTAGATAGACATGAGGGAAAGGAAGGTCGTTGGCTTGTAGGCATGTAGCCTATTCTTTGTTTTTTTGTCTGCTGTTTCATACAACTATGTATGGAAATCTAACTGTTGTGTCCCTAATTCCTAACATCAGTTGGATTATCTAATTAAATAGATATAATAGTATTATGTGCTATCCTCCTTTCTCAGAATATCGAGGACAGCTTTCCTTTCTATGTTCAAGAGCTTGAATAACTGATGACTTAGATTACCCAACATTTTTCTGTTCCTGTTATCTTAAGTTGACATTTAGATCAATTTGAGCTAATATCCAAGCTTATCCCTTGAAAAAACAACTTGAGACAATACTTCAAGCAAGTTTGTTTTTAAAATGACTGCCATGTTAGACAAAGTTACTTAAATCTGTCACTCTTAATACTATGCCAGCTAATGACTTATTGCATTAGCAATCTCTTCTGAGTTGCATTCATTATTTTCTTTAGTTTATTATTTGCCATGCTCCATCTGGTTCATCTCTAACCCTTTTTTGGGGGTAAGGGTGCCGATCATTGGAGGGAAAGATTTAGATCTTCATCGGCTATATAAGGAGGTCACATCACGGGGTGGTATTGACAAGGTAAGAAATGAATATAATGTTGTCGATTCATCTTTCCTTATAAAGTAGTTTATCTCGTCAGATTAAAAGGGCGTACCCAGTGCCGTAGGCTCCCGCACTGCGGGGTCTGGGGAAGGGAAAATAGCCAGCAGCCATCCCTACACAAATGTGCAGAGGCTGGGGCTTGAACCCTGGACCTCTTGGCCACAGGCGGTAAAGCTCTACCGCTTGCACCAGGGCTGCCCTTCATTAACTTAATTGTACATGTTGTGCAATCGCACTAGTTTTCTACTTTTATGTAAGATCGTTAAGGGGCATCCCTAATTCTTTTTACCATTTTTACTATATATTCTGTAAATGCTACACATGGTTAGTGACTCAGTAAGTCCATAATATCTTTAGTTTTTACAAATCATACAGTACTTTGCTTTCTTAAATTAATTAATCTTTGTTAGAAAGTACAGATATATATGTCCTAGCTTACATTTGTATTCGTAGCTAGAGTGAAATGGATCCTTCCTTGAGAACATATGATTTAGTATTTCATTGTCCATTAAACCCCTCAAATTATCTTTTGGTTTACTGAAACCCTACTTTTAATATCGTTCCACATCACTCATGTGGCTGATTTGTTGCATTAGACTGGCATGGATATTAAGTGATGCTATTACATCAGTTTTTTGCAAGCTAGTTGTTTTGTTGTTAATGAGAAGGCAAGCATGATCTTTGTCAAGTAAAAGCTAAATTGAAGGCATGTTTGTTCAAAATACTGTGGTATTATCATTATCTCATTGTCAGTTCACTACTTCACTTGATTTGCAAACATTCCAACTCAGACTGGTGGATAAATAACTGGATCTTGTTTCCCACAGGTGAAGGCAGAGAATAGATGGAGGGAAGTGACTGCATCATTTATTTTCCCTGCCACTGCGACAAATGCTTCTTTTATGTTGAAGAAATACTACATGTCACTCTTATATCATTTTGAGCAGCTATACTTCTTTAGAGTGCAAGGCTGGTATCAACAAGAAACAGGTCTGTGATCTACATAATTTTATTCCCTTTTTAGTTAGATGATGCAGTCTCTCTTAACACATACCCTGTTCTCTCTGCAGATTCCAGAACGAATTCCTCCATTGAAGTTAAAACCGAAGCCCAAGCTTTCCACAAAAGAAAAAGGGGTATCAGTGCATCTCCTTCAGGTTAGTTTATGTTAATTATCATGATATTGACCATTTAATGCCTCCAAGATATTTCAATCTTTATTGAAGCATAGCTTGTGACTTTGTGAGTTTGATAGCTAACTTGACCTGTAGAGGGTTCTGCAGCCCACTTAACAATTTTTCTAAATTATGCTGTTCCATGCGTTGTTAAAAAAGGAAATGATTTATGGAAATCATTTTTATATGACTATAATCCTTATTGGAAATCTTGTTGCAATGAACAGGCATCAAGCTACTTTATAATTATATTATTCACTCCTTGTTCGATCAACTGTTTGTTTCAGATCCAGCTTCATCTTCAGAGAATGTTGACGTAGACGTGATAGTTGATGGCAAGTTTGAACATGGCTACATAGCAACTGTTATTATGGGATCAAAATCCACTAAAGCAATCTTCTATAATTGCACTGAAGAACCTGCTCTACTAACTACAGAGCCACCTGTTGCAAGTAACAGCACTGATTTGAAGGGTGGACGTCGCCGAAGACGACGCAGGAAGAAGCTAAGTACAACAGACCCCAGGCACCCCAAACCAAACAGGAGTGGCTATAATTTCTTCTTCCAGGATCAACATAGAATGCTTAAGCCAGAATACCCTGGACAAGACAGGCTGATCAGTAAAATGATTGGTGAACGATGGAACAATCTAAGTCCTGAAGATAAAGCTGTAAGTGGAAACAAAATCTTAAAGATTCACTATTCTGAACCTGCAATTACTTTCCACACTATATTCATGTGTTGTGTATGACTTATTTCAGGTATATCAAGAAAGAGGTGTACAAGATAAGGAGCGATACCGGACCCAGTTGGCTGCTTATAAAGAAGAACTGAGGACAGGTATCAGCAATGCTGTGCCTATCCAGCAGAGACTCCCTCTGACAGAAGTGACGATTGATGAAGTAGACTCCAAGGTGAGGGAAGGTGATATGCGGCTGTCAAACCAAGGGTACAGCAGTAGTGATGAAAGTGACCATTCAGGAGACAACTGTAGAAGACGAGCTCAACACTGAAACATCCCCTGAGGTGAGCATGGAAACAGCTGGTTCTCCTGGACACCCTGATCCATCTGCCGATGGGGACCACTTTGAGTTGCGGCGGAGAGAAAACCCCAAGGCAGATGAGAAAGATAATGCACCCCCCGATTCATGACTTTCTGCTTTGAATGGTATATCTCTGCGGAATTTCCATGTGGTGCCAAGCTACACATACCTGTTGTCGTTGGAACATAGGCTATGTGCTAATGTCAATCAGAGCTCTATTAGCAGTTGGAATACCCTTCATTTTGACAGTTCTGAATTTGTATTGCTAAATTTCTTTTGAACTGGGGATACTGGGTAAAAGTCCCACTATCCAGGGATGAGTGGACGATGGATACTTGATTGACTTGCATAGAAAATATATTCTTTCGTTCAATATTTGTCATTAAAGGACGTTGACCTATATTTGAGTATGTGAAATGTCAGCAAAAACCCAAATCTGCATTTCTAGTTGCAGCTATACATGCTTCTTCAGATAAATGTTCCGGATAAAATGTACAGGAAATGATAAAAAAAGATTGTTGTCTGGTTCATCATCTTCGGAATTTTGAACAAGCACTCTGGATATGTAGCATGATACGTTTGAGTTATAAAAACTTGGATTACTGCAGTATCACGATTTTTTTGTGTATACTAAGCGTCCAGGGTTACAGACCGACCATAGATCCTATTCAATAAGTGGAACACATTAGCCATCATAGATCCTGTTCAATAAGTGGAACACATTAGCCACCATAGATCCTATTCAATAAGTGAAACACATTAGCCATCCGCTCTCCGGTTGAATAATAAGGGTCGGAGAAGGGCAATAAAAAAGTTCTTAAAATCAGCATTCTTAAGTTAAGATCAAAGTGTTGGGCAAAAAAAGAGGAGAGCTCCCCATTCCTGGTTCTCCTACAGCTCAATTCCCCGGAGCCACAAGGTATTTTGTGTTTGTTGGGAAAGTCTAAAGGAAAAAAGGATTTGGAATCTACCTTTTCTTTTGCTTTTTTTTCTTAGAAAAATAACTCAATCAATATCCAATTATCTACTCTACAGGAATAAAATGCTTGTTATGCCTGGTATACTTAGTTTAACCTGTATCCGCTAATGCTTCCAAATTACTCGATGTTTTAGCTTTTTTTATTATGTATGAGCACCCAAATCAGGACTCTTTTTTATGTGGGTGCCCCCTACTTTTGGATGCTTCATTTTTTTTTTCATTGAATCCAACAGGAACACCTAAATTTAGACCCCAAATATATTTTGGTATAGGATGACGGATGGTACCTGCTCGTCATTGTCTCTTTGCTGAGACCGTAGCCGGAGGATTGAGTAGAGGCCAAGGGACTAGAGTATTCGCTGGCAGACGGTAGAGGGAGGTGCAAGGCTCCTGTGCGCAGGATCCTTGGCGGGCTGCTCACGTCGAAGCCTCAGGGGAGTGCCTCCGAGCGTGGCGGCGCTGACATGTTGTGGGAGGAGCTCCAAGCGGTTGTGGCCGAGGGAAAGGCTTGCGTTCACGAATGGCTAGGCCTGGAGGAGCTCCGAGCAAGGGCACATGAGAGATAACGGCTAGATGAGGGCCGAGAGGTGGGAGGGGGTAAGCCCCATTCTACCCAAGAATGGGGTCTGGAGGATGGATTTGGGCCTAGAGCTGTATTTTTTTTAATGTACACCCATATTTAACTATAGGACTTAAGTAGACACTCTGCTGAAATGACTATAAGTACATTATAAAAACTATATATCTTAAATGTCTTATAATTTAGATTGAAGAGTATAAAAACCTATCTCATGACAAGCTGATTCTAAGTCATGATAAGTTGTACGCTCCCTTTTATCGTTACTAGGTGAATACCCTGCACGTTGCCATGAGATTTACATACATGATTACTATATAGGAATATACACAATATATAGAGAAATGAAAGAAAACACAAAAGCTATTGCCAGTGAACACCCCGTACGTTGCCATGGGATTTACATGTATGACTACCATTGGAATGTGCACGATATATAGAGAAATAAAAGAAAACACAAAAGCAATTGCTAATAAATAAGAGCAAGTTCTATCAAATATTTAATGATACTCTATAGTATATATGATGGATGTGACATCATTTTTTAGATTATTTTATTAGATAATATGATGGACGATGATATTATTTTCTAGTGGGTAGGAGAGGAACAACCATATTGTTTGTTTGGATACGTTGCTTCTTCATATGTAAAAGAACATATAAGGAAATGGATGATGACATAAGTTAAGGAGAAGCCACAGAAATAGACTAGTAGATCTTAGCTTATAGGAGTTTAAGATATGCAAAGACAAAGGAAGAAAAGAGAAGCCATGCAAAGAAACTAGTCCAGGGGGAGCCGCTGCCTGACCTAGAGCCGCCGCCGCCGGTCTCTCCTGTTCTCCACCGTTGGTCCCCTCCCTTCTCCTCCGACATCACGTCGGGGACTGAAGGGAGTGGGGATCCATTGTTTTTAACAAATTTTTCCTATTAGATCGAGTCTTAGGGTTAGTGTTTCTCCATGACAAATTATTCGGTAATGGTTATTTATCTTCTCCTCCTCCTCTCCGGTGACGGTGAAGGGGAAGGTTGGAATTGTCTTCTCGATGACGCCTCCGTGGAAGATGAGGGCGACAACTTCGGCATCAGCATCTTCATCGACGTGACGGCATAGAAACTTTTATTTTCGGACGGCAACATCAAGGCGAAGATGATGTCACCGCCATAGAATATTTTCTCCGGTCTCTTCTTCGTTTTATTGTGGTTAGATCTGGCCACAATGAAGGACTAGGGAGAACAATTTTCAGATAGTCTTCCTTAATCTTCGGTGACAGAAAGAAGAAGAATATCCTCAATTCTGCCTACATGAATGTTGGCCGTCGTTCGTTGGGCATCGTTCTCAGGACGTCGTTCGTTGCTGAGTATTTGCCTGTGCGGTCATCCATACTGCAAAGCATCTAACAGGTTAAGTATTGAGATATGTTTTTCACAGCGTGGGTTCTTTATTTAATTCGGAGTGCTTGTAATATCTTGATGTACCTACCTATCATATAATATAATTTTTTTCGTCGAAAAAAAGAAACTAGTCCGAGGAAACCAAACCATGTCCCGAATCATAGAAACAAATTGTAGGAGGAAACAAAAGGAGGAGAAACTTATGCATGAATTGGTTTTGAAACTCATCAAAAAAAACTTAATAGATTAGAAATTAAACCAAAAAATATGTCAAAACATTGCCATAGTAATATAGTATAGGGGCTCTTTGGTTCATTGGCTGGTAGCCGCAGCCTGCCGCCGCCACTGAGCCCGTGGCACACTTCGTGGCGAGCGTTTTGGCCGTCACACCCGCCACTACAGAAAACTGCGGCGAAGCATCACGACTCACGAGGCGAGCAACAAGCAGTAGTGGACCCAGCAAGACAATGTAGCCCGAGCAAGACAACCATGATGCACTAGTACGCGCGGCTTCCAGCTCTAGTAACCATGCTAAACTGATGGACCATCTACTAAGTCCTACGTGATTACCAGGAGGGGAGCCCGAACGCCCAGGGTCGCCGGGCCCTGGGTCTGCCCATGCAACAAGCACTAGCTTTTTGTCTGTGGCCGCCTAACTAGTCGTGACAATGTGAGGCCGGAAAGCAAACAACCCCTATGTCTTTAGGATGGTGTGTATATATATTTATTAATAACAAAATAAAAACACAACCGCAAAAAGGTTGACCAACCTTTCCAGGATTAAACCATTCTGACGTTTAAATCGTATTTAATGGTCATCATGAATCACCTTTGAGATGTATTGGAGTTGGCTGGGGCCTGGGGAATATCTTTCTTTTTCTTGCCTGGGAGCCGGTTGGTAAATAGTATGTGTGTTCTAGCTGCTGTATGAAAAAGACACGTATATATGTGTTTACCTAAAAACAAGGATGTGTTGTTGACTTGGTGTGTGTTGCAAGGGTTCTGCCTATTTTTCCGAGAGAAAACTGTGTGCAGCCAGTATGCAAACTGGTGGGGGCTTTTTTATACGCAACGCCATCTGCCAATGAGCCTCTTTGCGCTGGCATGCGGGCTGCGGATAATGGTGTGGCAGCGGCCTGGTGCTGGTGGCACGGCACCCTGGCATTTTTTTCTTCGCGATCACGCTAAACCCGAGACGTATTTTTTATGAGCAAAATAGAGTCCTAAACCCTAAGAATACAACAAATGGTAACCACGGTTACCAACACCCCAAAAAGAACCGATGCACACCACGGCCTCACAGTCAGTGATTAGAGCATCTCCAAGAGATTGTCTAAAACGTTTTGTGAAGCTAAATATAGCTATTATTGATAAAAACACAACTCCAATAGATTGTGTAAATGGTCATCTAAATTTAGTCATTGTCTATTCCTGAAAATTCGGTCGCTATTTTTGGACGATGAGAGCCGCTGGCTATCCGACCTTTTTTCTGCATGCACCTCGTCTCGCGCGTTGCCAGATCACTCTAGACTCAAAAAAAAAAATGCCGCTCTTGACGCTGGCTGGTTGCTGCACCATGACGTGGCAGATTTAAATAGCAAGAATAGAGTGGCTGTTGGATTATTCTAGCTTTTTCGTGGGTGTTTCATTTTGCATAATAGCCAAACTAAGAGATTTAAAAAATATTTTTAGCTAATCTCTTGGAGATGCTCTTGCATCGCGAACTATTGTGCTTCAGCTAACACCTAGGCGAGAGACTTGGGCTGATAAAATGGGAATCATCACGAGGATGAAGCAGCCAAGCAGCCCAAGCAGGTGATTAGTTTTGTAATTTTGCATCAGAATACGCCGAGTTTCATCACCTCCAAGTGCCTTAACAGCTATGCCGTCGATGCTTTTATTGACGCTAAAATTCAACACACGGAGTCACCAATGAGACAATGACTGATTGCTTCACTTTCGTAGAAGCTCCACGACTAGTTTTCAAGCAAACTAGTAAAGAGATGATTTTCAATAAAATTATATGTGCTCCAATTCGCTGGAGCGCGCGCCTTGTTTGCGGGAAACTAGCAAAACATAACTACTAATCTAGATGCGAAAAGTCAAAGAAGTAAAACAACATGAGATGGTAAATTTATTTTGTACAATGTTGGGATCCCCTCTAGTGGCCTTAACCCACATATATATAGGGTGATCTGGACTTTGATCTTGCAATGTGCTCCTGCAACATTTCCTAAGCATCTCCGTGGTACATGGCATGCATATTTCTCCGTGGTGCACGTCTGCCTTGCCACGCGCAGGATGGGCTTGGTCAAGTGGCCACCATCCTCTGCATGTCTTCGGGATATGCTTGGTCGTCTACCCACCATGCACAGCATTTGCTGAAGTCGCCACCATCCATGATCAGCATGTAGCTCATGAAGAATAGTTCTGGCATGTACTCATCACCAATAGTTCTTCATCTTACGTACCAACCATTCCTGCATGCTTCCATAAAAAAATCGTAACAATAGCACGATGTTCTATTACCAGTAATTCTATTTCTATTTTTAATCCAGGTGCTAACCAAAACCATGGTAGCCGAATAAACAAAATAAATCATGTAGACTATTATTCGGCTAAAGTTCTTTTTTGATATGCATCTCCTTTGCCAAATGTTATTTTAATATCAGCCACGATTGTATACAAACGGCTTCATGCTAATTATAACATGTGTATGCCTAAAGCACACTATGGTCATTAATTCTTTAGTTAAACTAATCAGCCATAACCCATAAGTAATTTTGGCATGCCGATTACTTATTTAACAAATCGTGAAAACTTTACCAAATTACAACCAAATTTGATAACCAAGCCGAGATTTAAGCTGGAATCAAACTAATCCAGCCAAATAAATTGCATAAGCATATTGTCAAACTAAAACTGTAGGAAGGTGTCAAATTTGGTTGTCAACAGCTTTAAAGACTACAGGTCACACAGATTGTATGGAACCGATGGGGTGCTATGCCATCGATGCTTTTTAAGATTCTACAGGGTCACACAGATTGTATGGAACCAATGGTGTCTCTTTTTTGAGATTGTATGGATCGTTTTGATCAGTGCACAGACCCTTGTGTAACCTGTATGATAATTTATTGGTGAAGATTGGGATTACAGGCAAGGACAACACCAAGTGAAATGCAAGAAGCGCACATAT
Organism: Bothriochloa decipiens; assembly: GCA_023333625.1. Classification (NCBI taxonomy): domain Eukaryota; kingdom Viridiplantae; phylum Streptophyta; class Magnoliopsida; order Poales; family Poaceae; genus Bothriochloa; species Bothriochloa decipiens. The sequence continues at coordinate 28,951,200 of CM041645.1, forward strand.
GATTGTTGTCCATGTTCAGCTTGAAAGCGAGCCGAATGTGCGTCTGACATAGCATGCGGTACAACCCAGATGCTGCCTTTCAGCAGCACAAGCCTGAAACGAGGCACATTATTTTCAGAAATGTAACAGGTAACTGGTACTAGTATTTAAGAGAAGACGGGTAATTGAACTACGAGAAAAGATTTATTCAGCTAAACTAACTGAAAAACTACAAAGGATGTCCATGGTACTGCATGAAAAAAACAAAAATAACTACTTCACTATTTCGAGAATTGCACAGCCACGACAACTAATCAACAGCAAATGGACTTTGAGATTTGCTGCTCGACGGGTGCCTCATGCTGGGGCCTGATGGCACCACCACTGGGGCAATGGTTGTCCTACTCGCCTTGTGGTGCGGCAGGAGAAGAGAATCGATCATAGCTAGGGGACAGAGAGGCAGCGACAACCATGGGACGGGCATTGGTGGTGGAAACCAGCTGCTTTGGGAGAGAAGAAAGGAAAGCGGCGACCGGCAGGGAACTGGCCAACTGGGCCGATCAAGCCTTGGGTGTCATGCGGAGCCAGGTGTTGCAATGAGCTTGTGAGGAGCCAAACCGAAGTTACAAGGTCTTGGGTGCTTCTCTCAGATGCCTACAGAATCTGTGTGGCAGGCATCCGGAGACTGTACGCATACTGTTGGCACCAAAATTCTCTTTTCCTTCTTAGTACAAAGGTACTGTTATGACTGGCATCTCCTATCAGCGTCGACGGTCCATTAGTGGCTGGGAGGAGGCGTCGGTCAGCTGAGGGCAAGGCCCATAGTTATCTCACGATTATGTTATTTTCAGGGGTTATTTTATAATTATTATTATTAGAGAGACATACAAATATTTAAAATCACTATTAGACAAATTAAGCAGAAACATATATTGTTTCCGGCTTCCTTAGGGAGCCGGGAGAAACCCTTGCCGCCTCCTATCCCAAGCTCGCGCGCGAGATCAGCACGACACCGCAGCGCCGCCGTCGAGGCTTTCAGCCTCGCCCTCCAGTCTTCCACCCATACAACCTACGTAGCAACTCCGGTAGGGCATCTAGTCCTATTAACCTAGTATCAGCTCCTAGTTCGATGACGACTTCGCAGCCAACTCTTTCCATCCCGGTGTCACCCAGCCGATGCGGCAACATCATCAGAGCTCTCCGACGGCTCCTCGGCCTCCGCTCCGCCCCTCACCCTAGAGTCCTTGGCGGCCAAGGTCGACCTGCTCACATCAGGCATTGCGGCCATGCAGGTTGCGTGGGCGGGTCTCACCCAGGCGCCCGCATCGCTGCCGTTCCCATCACCACCACCACCCACCTCCACGACGCCGATGCCAACCCCACCTATGACGCCCCCTCCATCTACTGCAGTGGCCAACGTCACCATCGCCGCTTCCTGCCAGCTACAGACATCTATGGTGGCATCGGCCCCGGTCTACTCCACAGTCACGAACAACTACACACCCGTCCGTCGCCTTGTCTTCAGTAACGGCCGCAGGTCCACCCGCCAGCGGCATCCTCTACGGGGGCAGATGGACCGCTCTTCCAGGGGCGCCCGCGCTCAGCGGCGGCCAGCCAATGCTACCATGTTTGGGGTCCACGCCGGGCCTAAACCCTACAAGCTCGAGCTCCCTATGTACGATGGCTTCGTTGATCCCCTGAACTAGCTCAACCAGTGCGACTAGTTTTTCAGAGGGCAACAAACCCCAGTGTCCGCATGGACATGGCTCGTCCTACTACCTCAAGGGCGCTGCGTAGACGTGGTACTACGCCCCCGAACAAGACGAGGGCATGCCACCATGGGACCGCTTCCGTGAGCTCTGCTCCCTGCGCGGTTCCGGGAACTCACTTGGCTGAGCTGGCTCGCCTGCCCTTCGTGTCGACGGTGCAGGATTACTCAGAGCGCTACAACGCCGTCGTAGATCAAATCAAATGCGCGCGCCACAGGACCTCCAATCCACTATGTACTTGGACCGGGCATTTGAGATGTGCATGGCTGCACCAGCTCCGACGACTATGTACTTGGAGGGGCACCCGGCCGTTGGGGGTGGTTGAGCTGGGCCTTGGGGCCCATCATGTGGGATTGCGAGGCCCTCACCTTGTCCTTTTGGAGGAACGATCGCCATGTCACCTGACAGAGGTGGACGGCGCGGGTGCGGCCAAGCCAACCGCCTCCTTACAGCTCTGGCCACGGTCACCCCTGACCCGCGCTTGCCGCTGCTGGACGGCCTCCTGCAGCACAACAGCGCCATCTTCAACGAGCCGCAAGGGCCCCGTCGACGCGCCCCTATGACCACTGCATCCACCTGCTACCCAGGACCACGCCGGTGGCGGTACGGCTATACTGTTACCCTCAGCTGCAGAAGGACGAGCTGGAGCAACAATGCGCCGCCATGCTCGAGCAAGATATCATCTGCCCTAGTACGTCATCGTTCTCCGCCTGGTCCTCCTCATGCGTAAGGCTGATAAGTCCTGGAGGTTCCGCATCGACTACTGCACCCTCAACGCGAAGACCTCCAAGGATAAGTTTTCCATCCCGGTGGTGGATGAGCTCCTTGACGAGCTCCACGGCGCCAGCTTCTTCACGAAGTTGGACTTGCGTTCCAGCTATCATCAGGTGCCGGGGAGACATCAGCAAGACGGCCTCCCGCACGAATCAGAGGCACTACGAGTTCTTGGTGATGCCTTTTGCCCTCTCCAATGTCGCCACTACCTTTGAGGCCCTTATGAACGACGTCCTCTGGCCGTTTCTTCGTAGGTTCGTGCTGGTTTTTTTCGAGGACATCTTGATTTATAGCTCCTCGTGGGTGGAGCATCTGCAGCACATTGGCTATGTCCTCAACGCCCTCCACGCAATCGGCTTCACCTCAAACGATCTAAGTGCTCCTTTGGGGCCTCCTCGGTCGCGTACCTCGGCCACGTCATCTCTGTGGCGGGCGTCGCCATGGACGCGGACAAGATTGCGGCGGTCGCCTCCTGGCCGGTTTCGCACTCTGCTCGGGCCTTGCGGTGCTTCCTCGGGCTCATCGGCTACTACCGAAAGTCCATCCAGGACTTCAGCGTCATCGCGGTGCCGCTGGCGTGTCTCTGTGTCGTGACGCGTTTGCCTGGGATGACGACGCGGTGGTGGTTTTCCAGGCACCCGCGGCGGCGGCTTTCTAGGCGCTAAAGGGCGCCTTGACCACTGGGCCGGTCCTCCAGATGCCGGACTTTGACAAGGTCTTCATCGTCGACAGCGACGCTTCAAGTGCAGGGTTCAGTGTCGTTCTCCATCAGGGCACTGGACCTCTCGCCTTCTTCAACAGGCCTTTCGCGGTGCGTCACCTCAAGCTTGCCGCCTATGAGCGCGAGCTCATTGGGTTGGTTCAGGTTGTGCGGCACTGGCGCCCGTACCTGTGGGGGCACCACTTCCTGGTGCGGACGGACCACTACAGCATCAAGTACTTGCTAGACCAGCGACTATCGATGGTGCCTCAACACCAATCGGTCAGAAAGCTCTTCGGCTTTGACTTCGCCGTCGAGTTCCGCCCGGGCCGCTTCAACACCATGGCGGACGCCTTGTTCCGCCGTGACACCGACGCGACGCCAGAGGGGGCCTGCGAGTCTGCAGCGTGATTGCCCTCTCTAACCCATCGTTTGCTTACCTCAACGACGTGCGCCGCGCGACTGGCACAACACCCGACGTCGTGCTGCTCCAGGAGCGTTACGCGTGGGCGAACTCTTGGCCCCATGGCGAGAGGATGCCAGCCTCCTGCTGCACGGGTCGTGGATCTTCGTCCCCGACGTTGGCGACCTCCAGCACTAGGCTATTCAGCTAGCGTATGGTGCTGGACACGAGGGGATCCAGAAGACACTGCACTGCCTTTGCACTGATTTTTTATTCCTGGTGATCGTTCTCTGGTGCAGGATTGGGTGCGCACATGTGTCACGTGTCGGCACAACAAGACAGAAACCCTCCAGCCGGCGGGTCTCCAGCAGCCTCTGGAGGTTTCGTCCCAGGTGTGGGCGGACATCTCCATGGATTTCATCGAAGGGCTGCCCAAGGCAAGTCGGTCATCCTCAACATCGTCGATCGCTTCTCCAAGTATGCGCACTTTATTGCGCTCGGGCACCCCTACACAGCCGTGTCGGTCGCTCGCGCCTTCTTCAACGGCATTGTTCGGTTACATGGGTTCCCGCTTTCCATTGTTAGCGACCGGGACCAGTGTTTACTGGGCATCATGTGTGGCGCATGACCACAGCTTTCCACCCTCAGACGGATGGCCAGTCAGACGTGGTCAACAAGGTATTGCTATGTACCTACGCTGTGTACGGTGGAGTATTGCTATAATACTTCCTTCCATACTGCCCTCCGCGCCATGGCCTTTGAGGTGGTGTACGGCCGTCCCCTGCAACCGATTCTGTCGTACAAGCCAGGGACGGCGCGCACTGAGGCCACCAACACTCTCCTCCGCACCCGGGACGAGATGCACACCGAGGTTCGTCAGCGCCTCCTCCAAGCGCAGCAGCTGTCCAAGAAGTGCTATGACGCCAACCACAGGGATGTGGAGTTCGAGGTGGGCACGTGGGTCTGGCTGCGTCTTCTTCACCGCACTACGCAGACCCTTGACCCGTGCGCCAACAGCAAGTTGGTGCCGCGTTGGCAGGGTCATTCCGCGTCCTCGAACACATCTGTTGTGTCGCCTATCGCCTTCCGCTTCCAGATGCCGCCTGGATTCATGACGTTTTCCACGTCGGCCTCCTGAAGCAGCACTGTGGGGATCCTCCGGCTGCTCCAGGCGACCTTCCTCCGACGCTCGACGGTCATGTGCTGCCAGCTCCGGAGCGGGCTCTGCAAGCACAGCAGGACAGGGGCATCTAGAAGATATTGATCAAGTGGTGCGGCTTACCTACAGAAGATGCAACATGGGAGACACTTGACGAGTTCCGCGCCCATTACCCCGACTTCCAGCTCATGGACGACCTGTTTTTGCAGGCGTGGAGAGATGCTATGACCAGCATCTCCTATCAGTGTCGACGACCCATTAGTGGCTAGGGAGGAGGCACCGGTCAGCAGAGGGCAAGGCCCATAGTTATCTCACGCTTATGTTATTTCTAGGGTTTATTTTATAATTATCTCCACTGTAATGTGAAACTTCTCCGAGAGTTAGACACGGACAAACTCACCCCCTAACCCACGGTACAGATTGAAACTCCCCCACAGCCATGCCCACCGAAAATTACGAACTATGCACGCCCCTAATCATGCCACTAATCACGGAATGAATCTGCCGGCGCCGTGCTCCGTCCCTCTCGGACAAGCAGTCTTCAAATTTCAAAATAACTCCTCACGACGATCCTTCTCCCTCTCCTCGAGTGAGCAGCGCACGGCGGCTTCGTAGCGCTAACGCGACGCGGCCCGGCGAGCCCCGTGCTGGTGGTCGACTCGCGCCACGAGGAGTGGCGGTGGGCGCCGCCGTGCCCATACCCGTACGCCGCGGGAGGCGCCGGGTTCAGGGTGTTCGCTACCGTCTGGCGACGCCGGCCATTGGCCTCCCCTCGTCGAGCAACTACCGCTCGTGCGTCGTCCATCTCTGCTGCGAGGCCGTGGCCGTGACGTCCTCAGGATCGAGAAGACGACAACGTGCGAGGAGGAAAGGTACCCTTCGGCCATCCGCAGCAGCAGCGCCGGCAAATATTCATGCCTCCCAAACGATCGCTCTAAAAATTTCGGCAAATAAAGTTACGATGCATGCATGTAGTAATCAGGATAAGAACAGTCTTGTGTACACTAATTTACTCCAAACAAATTTGAATCGTGAATGATGAAATTATTTCAAGTTCAATCTACTTTCCTTGGATTATTTCAGCGAGCCATTCCGGACGTTGCTCCACATCGCGGCGGGGCAGGGCCACTGCGGCCTGATCACCGAGCTTGTCCATCAGGATCGATCGCGTGAGCGTACACCAGGCGGCGCGCGCGAGGAGGATCAGGTACGTCAGTTTATGGCCTACTCCGATCGTGAAACATGTTGGCGACAATTAGCCGCCGAGATGGATCAACGATGATGGATACATGTCCTGGACGCCGGCGTAGGTGCATACATGTATTAAACAATCAAATCGTATTCATCCAAATACTATATACATGTATGCACCCAACCTAATCAAACAATCGAATCGTAATCATTTCAATCATGGAGCTAATGCAGCTGGAAATTCATTTCAATCGGAGTAGTTTCTGCTGTATGTTTGTGGCCTATGCCTAATATCTGTTGTGAGCTAATTCAGCTGGAATCATATGAATTTCAGCTGATTTTATTAGCAGAGGACGGCAACGCTGCTAATAAAACGGCAGCAGCGGTCGCGCCATCACGCGATCCAGGCGAGGCCGCGAGTGCCGGACACCAGCGCCCCGCCGGCAACCTGACGTGCCCGTCCATCATATTCGCGACGGCAACCTGATGTGCCCGTCCGTCATATCCTTTTGTGCCCTCTGTGTTCTGTAGTTCCAATTCGTAGCGGCGCCGGCTAGAGCAAGCAAGCAACCATAGTTTGGTCTTGTTAGCTTTTGATACCGTCATTCATATGCATCATTTTTTGTGTTGAGAGTTTTGCATTAAAGTTCAGAAAATTCAGAGTTATATTTGAGGTGATAGTATGAGTAGTAGTGATTTGAAATATGAGTAGTAGTGCTTTGAAAAAAAATCACGATTGTTGGAAATCGTTTAGAGTTTACCTTCATCTCTGATTATTCATTTTCGTCTTATGACATTTATTTATTCATTTTACACACCTATTGACTCTAAAAAGTGTGTGGGTTTCTAAAACATCCTTGCTGCTACTTGGCTGAGGAGAGAGTTCTTGGCTAAAATTTTGGCGAGTCATGCAGACGAGTGTTACGACAACATCCCTGAAGATATCCAATATTTGATTAAAAATTTAGGAAAAATATAAAGATGTCTACTTATATGCAGTGATGATTCCCAAATTATATATAGACTCAAAAAATAATTGTCCAAAAGTAAAACTTTGCAAAAATAAATTGGGTGATTTATATAGCATTTCTTAGAAAAACCGTAGCGTTAGCACGGGTATTATACTAGTTATTATTAGAGAGACATATAAATATTTGTAATCATTATTGGATAAATTAAGTAGAAACATATTGTTTCTGGCTTCCTCAGGAGCCAGGAGAAACCCTAGCCACCTCCTGTCCCAAGCTCACGCACGAGATCAGCACGGCGCCGCAGCGCCGCCGTCGAGGCTTCCAGCCTTGCCCTCCAGTCTTCCACCCCTACAACCTACGCAGCATGTCCAGTAGGGCATCTAGTCCTATCAGGTACATAGCTCTCATACGTGTTCGAGAAAAAAAACATTTAAGTCATAGCTGAAGCTGAGTTACTAAAGACATCAACATTTACAATAAAGTTGCATACATGCTGCACATTTGCTACAACTGAAGAGAAGACTTACATCTGAGCAATTCAAAGATCCTTCTCAATTCTGATACATCAACACAAAGAATGTGCTCCATAAATGTTGTAAAACCTGACCATGGTATAGAATGCACACTGGATAAAATATTTGCATATATGGATTAAAAGGTAAGTAAGCAAGTATATGTCACCACAACAGTTTTGGCAAATTTAAAACATCCAGTAGCACTACAAAGGAAGAACTATCCAAACTCTGTCTTGGCAACTGTAAAACAGAAAAAAAAATCTAGTGGTATATAATTAACAGTAAACAAAAAGTTGGTATAGATAACAGACAACTAAAGTGATTAAATTGAATAGTCACCAAGTCCCAAACGTCTATTAACTCAACCATGACAGATAACATACCCCGAATATCTTGGATCCAACGGTTCTCCAGTAGAGGTTACAGGTGCTCATTATTGATTTAACAGCATCATACATGATCTTATGATAATATGCTTCTTTGTTGCTTGACATTTGCTCACTAATGCTATGTACCTCGACAATATTTTAAAATATCATTTGAAGGCAACCAGACACTATCTATAAACATTTTTCAGCCATTTGCCAACAAACTTTGTCACAGACTGAACTGCCTCTTCCAATGCCATTAATGCAACATAACAGAAAACTATGCTAGGCTTGAACAATTATGCTGCTTCTTAGCTTAGAGGATCATTGACCTCTGCCACAAAAAGCCATCAATGAAGACAGCATACATTTCAGAACGTAGGTATCCATACTTTGGCATTAACTTCAGGAATTTAGTTATGCATCAACCACTCCTATTTGATAAATAATTGATTAGCATACTTGAATGTTACTTCATTTGGAGTGCAATTCTTTCTAAGCATCTCAGTGACAAGTTTCTCTGCATCTTTCCAGCGCTCAGCCCTACACAAACCCTTCAGTATAGAATTATAGGAAATGGTGTCAGGCTCACAAGGCATAGAGCTCAAGGACTTGAGAGCATCATCCAAACAGCCTTGTTCAGAATAGCCATTGATAAGAGCATTATATGTGAAAATATCAGGTGTAATTCCATACTTGGGCATTTGCTCATAAACCTCGATGGCACGATTGACCAATCCTTTTTGGCACAAGGAATTGATTAGTATATTCAATGTCACTTCATTTGGGAGACAATCTTTTGTGACCATATCAGCTATAAGCTCTCCAGCATCATCCCATCGTGCTGCCATACACAAACCCTTCAATGTAGCAATGTAGCTAAATATATCAGCCCTGCATGGCATGCTTCTGAACAAATCAAAGGCCACTTCATCAAGTCCTTGTTCAGAAAAGCCATTAATAAGGCTACTGTATGTGACAACATCAGGCGTTCATCTATACGTTGGCATGAGCTCAAACATTTGAATGGCATCCTTGACCTGTCCATTTTGGCATAGTGAATCGATGAGTATGTTAAAAGTCATTTCATTTATATGGCAATCCTCCTTTAACATCTTAGCCATAAGCTCCACAGCATCATACCATCGTTCGGCTCTACATAAACATTTCAACACAGCGTTGAAGCTAATCATGTCAGGCTTGCATAGCATGCTGTTTAGTAACTTGAGGGCATCATCTGCACGCGCTTGTTCAGAAAAACAGGTGATGATTGTGTTGTAACTGACAACATCAGGGATATATCCATACTTCTGCATTTGCTCAAGAACTTCAACCGCATATTCAACAAACCTGTTTTGGCATAAGGAATTGATCAGCGTACTAAATGTCGCATCATTTGGTGGGCAATCTTTCCTAACCATTTCAGCTATGAGCTCCCCAACTTCGTCCCATCGCCGAGCAATACATAAACCCTTCAATGCAGCATTATAACAAACCGTATTAGGCCTGCATAACATGGTGCTCAATAGCTTGAGTGCATCATCTACACGCCCATGCTCTGAGAATCCATTAACCAGCGTACTGTATATGACAACATCAGGCGTGCACCCATACTTTGGCATTTGCTCAAGAAGCTCCACAGCTCGGTCAAGCAATCCATTTTGGCAGAAAGCACGGATCTGTGTGGCGAAGGTCACCTTATTTGGATGGCAATTGTTCTGGACCATCTCCCGCATGAGTTCCTCAGCCTCCTCCCACTGCTTAGCACAGCACAAGCCCTTCAGCACGGTGTTGTAGGTGTAGGTGTCGGGCGCCACGGGCATGGAGGCAATGAGGCGCAGGGCATCGGCGAGGCGCCCGGAGCGGCAGTACCCTCGACGAAGGCGTTGTAGGTGATTACGTTCGCGGCGCCAGATGCCCTAGCCGCCTGAAGCACGCGCTCCGCGTCCCCGAGGCTGCCGTCGCGGCAGTAACCCGCGACGAGGGTGTTGTGAGAGACGGCGTCGGCAGCGCCGGAGCCCTTGAGCGCCTCAAGCACGCGCTCCGCGTCGGCGAGGCGGCGGCGGGCGCAGAGCTTTTTGATGAGGATGTTGCAGCTGATGACAGCCGGCGGCTCCGGCGCCGAGTCCGAGGTCGCGGCGTGGTGGTGGAGGGACCGCCGAGGACGAGAAGCAGCGCGGCGTCGAGGTTATCGAGCTCGACGAGGCGGCGGAGAGTTCGGCTGGCCACGCCTGGGCGCGGCGGGGCGCTCGGGTTTACCCAGATGGAGCCGCCGCCGCGCCGCCCGGGTGGGGTAGTCCTGCTCCGGCAGCCTGCCCTCCTCGTTGAAGCAGCAACAACCGCAGAGAGGCGGTGGCGGCGGGGCAGTCGGTGGGTGGCAGTTGCGGTGGTGGGTGGCGGCGTATGCGAGGAAGAAGGGGAGGCCATTCTTGGAGTGCTCAAGCCCGGGAAACCTCAAGAACATGGTTCCGGATGTGAAATTTTTGCAATTTGGTCCTTTATAAAAAAACATTTTTACAACTAGCCCCCGCAAAAACTTTTGCTGAAAGTCAACCGTTTTTCGGCGTATCAGGACACGACGCCGAGGTCCGAGGCTCGGCGCGGACTAACACGATGCCGACCCCCTGCCACGTCACCGCCGACCGGGTCGTCGAATCCGGCGTGGCCAAATGGTCCACAAAGGCCGGCATCATGTCAATTAACGCCGAGGTTCATATCTCGGCGTGTGTTGCCTAAACGCCGAGGTCTTGGCAGCGGCCCGGACGGCCCACTTCAGCGATGCGGCCTAAGACCTCGGTGCGCCTCAGTTAGCGCCGATGTTTGGGCACATATGCCTGGCCGCGGCCCCCTTCTTCCTCCCTCCTCCATTCTATTCTTTCCATGGTGGCGTTTTCTCTCTCCCTCTCCCTTCCAACGAATCTTAGTTACACGATGCTGCTCTAGGGAGGCCAGATCGAGTTTGTTGAGTTGTTAGCAAGGTACTTCTCCTTCTCCTCTTCCATTTTATCCACTTAGATTTTGTTGGTTTTGGTTTATGTTTTGACCCTTGGCATTTAGGGTTTGCTTGATTCTATTTGTAAAATGTATGGTTGAAACGATTGGATGTGTGAAATGTATGTTATTTGTTGTATATGGTAGGGTCAATTAGTTGGCTTTGTAATCAATTTGCGGTTGTATGGAATAAATTTGTCTAGTTAGGTTTAACTATGGGGATTTAGGGTAAGTATGATAAGTATACTTCGATAATATTGCTGTTAATTTGCTATATTTATCTTTTAGATGCAAAACTTGTTCCATAAGAAGAAGTGGGAGGAAAGAGGTCGTCCTAGAGAATTATATCCCGACATGTCTAGCAAGGATGCCTCTGTTCCTCTTGAGCTCCCAGTCCCAAACTGTGACTGTGGAAACACGGCTGACGTTGCTCATATCTCGACATGAGGACACAGCTGCCCGTTGCTACTGCACATGCAGTTCATTTAGTGTAAGTAATTGTTTCAGTTTCATTGTGTCTTCATTTAATGTAGTAGTTCGCTAACAATGTTGTTGAATCGTGTTTTGTAGGGCCATGAGAGGTGCTATTTCTTTCAATGGATTGACGGTCCAGACAAGTTCTACCTAAGGTTCCTCCAGTTTGACCTCTGGTGGAAAGGGCCACATGATCCACGTGAGAAATTCGAGCATTGGGTTCCACCTCCTCCTAACCCCCCAACAATGACAGCAGAGGAGAAGGAAATAGCCCAATTGAGACGGCTTGAATCACCGCCTCGGTGCAAATGCAGAGATTATTCTGTGATAAGTTCAAAGAGGCCTAACAAGTTTGAATGTCCGGACCCCCATGGAGTAATTGCCAATTGTACCTTTTCTTCTATTTCTTAGTATTTTTGCATGAACTAATTTATGTTTTAGGGTGGGTACATCACGATGCGGAAGTGTAACTTCAGGGAATGGCTCTGGGGTCCTAAGAACAATTGGCCGGAGTCGAAGGTGGATAAGAAGAGAAAAGCGATTACCCCCGCTCCTCCTGTCATGTGCAAATGTGGTGTCGAAGCGCAATATGGCCTACTTCCTTCGGAGCTTGGAATAGGCTATTGGTGCGGCCATATGGTTGATTACGATGAGCTTCGTTCGTTCCACTTCTTGCTTACTTGATATCCAAACTGTGTTGTATTGCTGACTTGTGTAAAATTCTTCCGTTTGAGCATAGAGCCTCAGGAAATGCATGTGGGAGGTTTTTGACCATGCTGAAGATCGGAGGGAATACATGAATACACTCAAGCAAAAGAAATTCATGGACCAAAGATGAGGTTTGGTGCTCATTTTGTGGACAACTACATTAAGATGTGGAAGCAAGATCAACGTGACTATGCCAAATGATTGGGTGTCCAAATCCCAAGTGGTGCTGAGTGGAAGAAATATTAATTGTGAGGTAGTACAAAAGAAGAGAGTAGAGGAGGCAGCAGTGCAGGCGAATATTGTGGCGGAAATAAGAGAGTATGAGGCCATCAAAGGCTTGAAGCTCGCCTGTGTCTCAGTGAGTGTCTCTCAAAGCTCGTAAACATGTTTGTTGTTTGTCTTTCTAACTTTTTGTTTCAATTACTACAAAGATTGGATGCACCGGGAACTGTGATGTTGAGGTTGCCGTTCAGCTTATCTGGAGCAGACGGCGGTTGAGGCGGAGAAGAGGGCTTTTGAGAAGGAGAAGATGGAGGAAGCCAAAAAGAGGAGCGTTGACGTGGAGATGGAGGACGACGATGACACTTCCAGATTGGATGAGCTCATCGCCCTAGCGGAGGCAAATTCGAAGGCGGAGGCTTCTAAGAAGGAAAAGATGGAGGAGGCCAAAAAGAGGAGTGCTAAGGCAGAGATGGAGGACGACGATGACGCTTCCAGATTAGACGAGCTCATCGCCCTAGCGGAGGCCAATTTGGAGGTAGGTAAACACAAGTTTCTTACTCAATACGTTGAGGACGAGGAGTATGACGAAGCGTTCACCCAAGCCCTCGATGAATTCGAGGCCGCTTACTACAAGAGAAAAGTAGAAGAGGACAACGCAGCTGAGCCTAGCCATAGCAAAGTGGTTGTGGAAGAGGATAGTTGTTCCAAAGATGAAGACTTGCTTCCCGGTTATGTTTCGGATATTTAGGGCTGATTCGGTAGTTGAACTCTAAGTACTGGACCATTATGTGCATCTCACTTTTGTTGAGAGAGACAAATTGTGTTGTAATGGACTGTTGCCCATGACCTATAATTGTGTTGTACTGAACTATTATTATGGACATAATGCAAGCATGTGTTGTATGATTGCACACAGGACTAACCTTTTCAGATGAAATGCATGCACACTGTTATAGACTTCTCAATTGAGATGACAAATGAGCAGTTGTAGGCTTTTCAGGTCGAATGACTAGACAAGGTGTTAGCCTTTTCAGATAATATGATAGAGCACAGTTGTAGGCTTTTCAGGTCAAATGACTAGACATGGTTGTAGCCTTTTCAGATGGAATGACTACACATAGTTATAGGATTTTCAGTTGTAGCATCTGGTCTTTTTAGTCTATGAACAATTACCTTCAAAGGTGCTAGGTTTACTAGCATCCACTATATATATGTAGTCCCTGCTCCATTTCTTTCTCCACATCCATACCTCTTCTTTTAGTTTGTTTGCTTTAGTTGCAATGTATGGTGGAGGATCCTCAACCGTAAAGGGTTCCGATAGAGGGAGAGGCAAGGGGGAAAGAAGGGGGTCTAATTGTGTGGGAGGGTTCTTTGGGTCCACATTCTTTTGATGAACCAATAGAGGAATTTCCTTTGAAGAGCAAGAGTGACTTTACCCGAGAGAAACCTCTTAGACCATACAACAACTGCATCGAAGATTGGTCCAAGTGCAGCCATGGTTTGGATTGCGCCGTCCAGATGTGCACCGACTGCGAAGGTGGAGGTCGTCGTTTCTTCAGATGCCCACGAGGATGGGTATTTTGTTCAAACTCCCTTCTTTTTAGATATGCACTTCATTTTCTTGTGTTACTTATTCGAGTCAATTCATGGTATGCAGGATTCAAACTATCTAGAAAACTATGGTTTCACAAGATGGGTTGATCCTCCTCCTATCTATCCCCATCGGGTATACATCACATATCTACAGGGTCACATCTTTGACCTTGAGTATGGACCTGGAAGTGGTAACAGGGACATAGATGATGAGGACAAGGACGCAACTGATTTGGAGGAGTCAATACACACTAATCCCTATTGCTAGTGTCCGCACCATAAGAAGCATGGACCTCCTTCTCCACCTCCACGGCCACTGCCACCGCCTCCGTTAATGGGCGCTTACTGTGGAGAGGGCGCAACACAGTTAAATATGTGGGATCGTTATTAGGAGTAATCGTTGTTGATGTGTATGATGTTATGTAACTCTTGCTTTAAATCCCCTAAGGCATGGTAGTTTTAGTTTGCCACCTCTTTGTATAGAGGTTGTCACATGCCATTGTAAATCTTGTTTTAAATCTCCTAAGGCATCTCCATTGTTAGTTTGCCACCTCTTTGTAATTTTGCATTTTACTTTTGTTGCATTTTATGCTATCAATGCATATCCCATGGTGCATATCTCATGTTGCTTATCTTTACTCTATATGGTACGCACGCATGTCACAAAATGAAGCCAACAAGTGACCACACAACGCGAAATCCGCACTAGCTATCTCATGTTCCAATTAAGTTTTTCTGTTGCATGGATAAACGCCTAGATATTGCAACTAGGCGTGTCTCGCCCCACGCCGATCTATTTAGACTTGGCGTGGTCTCACGCCACGCCGTGGGTGGGCATCTTGGCGGGTCGGGCCAACTGATTCCAGTTTCCCTAGGCTTAAGCCCGAAATCATAGCACGCTGAAGTGCGGAGCTCGGCGCACAGGCGGCCCATGCTGAGGCCTACTATGGGCCCAGTGGTGATTTCTAGTTTCGACAAGTATCTAGGCTCGGCGCTGTGGTGGCCCACTATTTTTAGCGCTTGCAGAATGCAGCATGAACCTCGTCGTGGAGCCAAAGCACGCCGAGATATGGGCCGCGGCGTGAGCTGACACAACGCCGGTCTTTGTGGGCCACTGGCCACGTCGGATTTGATGACCCGGTCGGCGGTGACGTGGCAGGGGGTTCGGCGTGGCGTCAGACGACGCCGAGCCTCATACGTAGGCGTCGTGCCCTAATACGCCGAAAAATGGTTTACTTTTAGACAAAGTTTTGCTAGGGGGCTATTTGTAAAAAATGTTTTTAAGGGACCAAAATGCAAAAAATTCATGTTCCGGATAGTATTTGATTATCGACGTGCCATGGTTCTGAAAAGAAGTTTTTGTTTTTTGAGAAAGTTCCAAAAAGAAGTTATGATTTGGAGATTGAACTTATCAATCTGAGGCATGGCACGACGTCTTCTCACTACAAAGTAGATGGTGTGTTTTGGCTTGTTTCCTAGAGCAGCCGGGCTAACAAAACCAAGCCATCTGAGCCATGGCATGACATTTTTTCTCACTACAAAACACTATATGGTGTGTTTGGCTTGTTTCCTAGAACATGACCGTGTTTGGTTACATGTATTAGCTTAGCCTTGGCTAGTGGCTGAGTATGTTTGATTGTCTGACTTACACTGCATAGATTTACCTCTTCTCTATTCTAGTGAACTTACCGTCTCTTAGACATTTCATTGAACACCTGGTCCACAATTGGAGCTGGAGCTAGAGCTGGGCACCATGGTGTCGTCGTCCTCGTCGACAGCCTTACTGTGTCCTTCACCCACATCACCATGTTGCTCCCTCTGTGTGCGTCGTTCACTACCGTCGTTGCGACATCAAAGGCTGTGGTGGCGACCTCCACCTCTGATGCGCCCATGCCCAACTTGACAGTGGGACATAGCAGCAGCCTTGCTCGATGCCAGCGTTGACACAGATGCGTGCATGTCCAGCTGCAGCACGACGCATGACGCACAACGCATACTCCATCATGGCAAAGCACAAGTAGCAACGTACGGCTAGCAGGGAACCACCGCGAGCACAACAAGCACGATGTGCAAGCATGACAGGCAACCATGGCCTCGGCGAGCACAGCAAAGAGTAGGGTGGGCACAAACAATGCACAGAGACAACACAACAGAGTAGGGCAAGCACGACTAATGCACAGAGACAGCATGACAGAGTAGGGAAAGCACCTTCTCTCGAATCGCGTATCCAGGCCTGAGGCAACCACATCCAGTGGTGCTTCTCCTGTATCTCCGGTGCCGCTTCTCTTCTCGCCCACCACGCGAGCCCATAACCCACCTTCGCCGTGAGCACCATGGGAAGCTGTGAGCGGAGTGACTTGCGGCCCGCGAGCCGCCATCACCAGGGCAGATGAAGCCCCGTCCCTTGAACAGCTGGCGAGCCCCTCGTTGTCTCCTCTGGGGCCAGCCGTTGGTGGAGCATCGGGTGGCGGCAGGGAAGACGAAGCCCAGTTCGCTGAGCAGCCGACGAGGCCCCACCCCTGTGCGGCCGTGAGTTCTGGTGAGGGAGCAGGAGAAGCACCGGGCGGAGAGTCAAAGAAGGAGAAGCACTGGGCGCTGAATTAAGAGGAGAAGGAGAAGCAGCGGGCGGTGATGGAAACCAATCCTCGAGCTGGCCCTAGCCTAGCCAGGATCGAATGATTGAATCAACTGTTCGAGTTGAGCTAGGCTAGGGGCGTACGGATGGCCAGCCTTGGCTTGGCTCTAGAGGCTTTACAGGCAACCAATTAGCCCTGGGGAGCCATGGCCAGGGCTGTGCAGCCAACCAAACACACCCATAAGCATCTCCCTAGTAGCTTGTCAAGGACACCCCCTCTCGTCTGTTTCAGCGAGTTGAGGGACCGACAAGGGACATTGCACGACGGGCGGATTCCGGCCATCTTTGGCAAAGAGAAAGGATCTTCGGGATAGAAAAGTAGGGGAGGATGCTCGTGAGGTTACGCTGGGTGGATTCACCAGTCAGATTGCCCTCTCCCATTCCTCCACTTGTTTGTTTGAGTTTCTCGTCAGACCATGGCGTCACTTGGTCTCTCGCGTTCTTGGAGCAGGAACAGGATCGTTGGCGCGCGACGCGTGGAATGATTCCCTCCAGGGAGGAGGGCCGATGCAATGCGACTACTCGAAGAGAGTCTGTTACAGTCATGGAGACTTCTCGAAGAAATTCCGCCATAGCCATATGGAGGCTAGGGATCCTGGTGCTAGGTTTTCATTCTCTGGTAAATACAGTCGTGCAAGGGGGCTCGATCCAGTCAATTTGATGGGAATTCCCTTAATTTGGTGTTACATTGAGAAGCCTGAGCACAGGAAGAGGCATTTGACCCTGGTCCCAGGTACTCTTAATGAAGCAGACTAAGTCTTTGACTCAGTACCAACCTTCCATGGTTGGAGGAATTAGGAGAGCTAAGGAGCCCATAACTGATGACATTAAGAGGCATTTGTTCCAGTTTGAATATGATGTTCCCTAGTTACGAGAGTTGGCTACTTCCTATGAGGAGCTAAAATTAGCAATAGAAAAGATCAACTATGTCGAATGGGGGAGAGCCAAGGAGGCGAAGGACATGGAGTCCATGAAGCAGAGCAGCACAATCCTAAGGTAGAAGAAGACTTTGGGGGGAAAGTGATGACATACGCTATTGGCATTCTTGGAGGCCTTCTGGGCTGAAAGGCCCATGCCCATGAATGTTTTGGGTCCCTACAGGAAGATTGACCCTTGATATTGCGCACCCAACTTGTAAAGATGAAATTCGCAAGTCAGGGTTGATGGAGATGACTTGTATATCTAACTTAGTAATATATTCAATTTAAGTTTGCTTATATTCCTACATATGAATTCATATAAGATTTAGTGTAGGAACAAAAGGCTACAATCTTTGGCCGTGGTGAGGTTTCTCAAACACCATTGAGCGATTGAGTGTGCCATACGAGGAACTTAGGCAAGCTTTTCTTTCAAAAATATTCAAAATCTCCTAAAAGAGTCTTAGCTTTACCAGAGCAAGGTACAAAGTTCTATCAACTGCACAATCTTACTTTTGTATATTACAAGGTAAAAGCTACTAGCCTCATATTGCTAAGACTGATGGTGGATTTCTAACTCTAACTTGCTCAACTCAAGAAATATTATTGGTTTGTGAGTTTTTGCAGAGAAATTGGAGGGTCTAGATAGAGCAACTAGTGATGTGCTGCGCGTCGTGGGCTATGATAGTATGCATGACGGACATGAGAGTTTATAATGGTTCGGGAAGGATCCCTATGTCCACTCCGAGAATGAGCTCATGTTGCTATGCATCAAAGAACTTGTAGTAGGGGATACAAGTCAGTCAAATGAGGGAGAAGGCTCCTAGGTCTCTTGTGCGAGTTTCATGCTTGTGCTCTAAGTCTTAGTGACTAGGAACTACTAGAAATGTATTCATCAATGACGATTCACTAGTGACGAGTGCTAAATTCCTCATAGAATGATTACATTCTATGACAAAATTTGATATATCATCATGCATCACAAGTGACGGAGGTTTGGCACAAAGAATAATAACAAAAACAAAAGGATCATCATACAATAACAAAACTAAATCATCATTGATTGTTTGGCTCTTGTTCCACCTCGGGGACATGGCGCTGTGGTGCCACCAGCGGGTCCCACTTTGAGGTCGTGGCGATGCGGATCCACCTTCAGGTCCCAACCTCAATGACATGGCGATACGGTCCCACCGGCGGGGCGTGCCGGCGAACAAGAAAAAATTGCTCCCGCACGGGCTCGAACCCGCAACCTGCCGGTGAACAGAAAGGAGCCTTACCACTAGAACACATGCGCTTTTGTGATTTTAATATACATGTATGTCTATTTGTATTGAGAACATGGTGATGACGTGGTCATGTGGTCCCACCAGTGGGGCATGGCTGCGAAAACGTGGCGCACCCGGTCGCATGGGCCTGCTCGCTCGTGGGCGCACCCGGCCTGCCTCTCGCTCGTGGGTGCACCCGGCCTGCCTCTCGCTCGTGGGCACACCCGGCTGCATGGTCCTGCTCGCTCGTGGGCGCACCCAGCCGCATGGGCCTGCCTCTCGCTCGGCCGCATGGGCCTCTCGCTCGTGGGCTACCTCTTGGTAGCTGCCAGCCCCTCTTTTCTTTTATTGCAAAAAAAGGCTCGCACTGGAGGCTCAAACCCGCAACCTGTCGCTTAACAGGTAGTTGCCTTACCACTAGGACACCGTCACTGTTGTGATTATAACATACATGTTTCGCTATTTGTAGGTTGAACATGATATTTTGATTTTTTTATTTATCGATCGAGTTGATGGGCCCTATACTCATGATCACGTAGACTCCCTGGTGGTCGATCGCGTATAGTTCTTGACGGCCGATCGCGTATAATCCCTGGCGGCCGAGCGTGAGGGAGTCCGTGGCCCTCAACCCAGCGTCGAGGCGTCCCTAGCGGCTGATCAGCACCTGCCCGGCGCCGCACTTGGGACACAACAGCAGCGCCGGCGAGCAGCTGCAGATTGACGCCGGGGCAACGGCGGCGCGCGTGGGATAGAGCAACACCATCGACAAGCAGAGCGGCGCGTGGCGCGCGAGAAGAGGATCGCCAAGTGCAAGGTTTGATTTGTATTCAATTTTTTCTAAATATATTCATGTCTTTGATGTGTTTTTAAATTTTGTTGAATTTATTACTAGAATTTAAGGACTGAGTACAAGGTTTTATTGTACTGTCAAAATAGATGGATAGAAGATGGATATTTGGGACACCGTTCACGCCTGCTTATGTGAAAGGATTTGAAGAGTTCATGAAATTTGTCAGTGAAAGATACCCCAAAGACAGCCACATATTTTGCCCGTGCAGTAAATGTCTTAATCAAACTTTGCGGTCTCAGGGTGATGTAAGTGACCATATACACATTTATGGAATGTCAGCTACATACACCAGGTGGATTCATCATGGGGAGTCGACGGATATTGCAGTAGTTGAGAATTTGGAGTAGGAGGTCCAAGGAAGTGATCATGACTTTGGCATACATGTGGATGTGGCCGACGATGATAAAGATGAGGATCACGGAGTACCAGAGATGATAGGAGAGTTGTATGCTGCGGCAGAGGCTGAGGGAGGAGAACTAAGGTTTGCAAGAGTCCTTGAAGATGCGAAGAAGTCACTTAGCCCGGGATCTAGCCATTCAAAATTCTCTTTTCTAGTGAGGATGTTGTATATCAACTCTCACTATCAAATTGGCAATACAACATTTTCTGTGATAATGAAGTTGTTGTCAGAAGGATATCCTCAGAGTGAGCTGCCAAAACCATATGATGAGGCCAAGAAGTATCTTAGAGAGTTGGGCCTTGGATTTGAAAATATCGATGTGTACAAGAACAATTGTGTGTTGTTTCATAAGAGGTATCCTAAAGCGAATGTGTGCCCGGTATGCAAGGAATCTAGATGGCAAGATGGAACTGGGACCAAGCGGGTTCCACACAAGGTATTGAGGCATTTTCCACTTATACCAAGGCTGAAAATAATTTTTGCTTCAAAACAAACTTCTCAAGAAACAAGATGGCACAAGGAAGTGAGGACACCAGTCGACAATGTAATGAGCCATCCAGCTGATGGGGAAGCATGGAAGGATTTCGACAGGAGGGAATAAACCTTTTCAGCTGATCCGAGGAACCTGAGGCTTGCCTTAGCTACCGATGGATTCAATCCATTTGGCAACTTGAGTACCCAGTACAGTATGTGGCCAGTGCTTCTAACACCGCTGAATCTCCCACCATGGGAATGCGTGAATCCAGCAAACTGCTTTATGTCGTTACTCATACCAGGTCCAAAATCTCCAGGAAAGGATTTTGATGTGTTCCTTGAGCCCCTAATTGAAGAACTGCTCGATCTATGGAAGGGTGAGAACACCTACGATGCATGTACCGGTAAGAAGTTTGACCTTCATGCTGTCGTGCTGTTGTGTATACATGATTATCCAGCATTGAGGACGTTATCAGGGCGAAGAACAAAAGGGTATTATGCATGTATTCATTGTGACATGGATCCATTGTCCCGAGCAATAAGGAATAAGTTATGTTACATTGGACATCATCGTTACCTTGTAAAGATACATGCATTTCGGAGAAGTTTGGCTTTCGATGGTAAGCATGAAAACAGAGATGCGCCAGGGAAGTTCACTTTGGAGAAGGTCAAAGAGGAGCTAGAGAAGGTGAAAGATGTCAGGCCAGGGAAGCATCCTGACATTACTGGAGATAAAAGGAAGCGCAATGAGGGTCCAAAGATTTATAGCCGCAAATCTGGGTTGTGGAAATTGCCATACTAGAAACATTTGAAGATCCCACATAATCTTGATGTGATGCACATAGAGAAAAACATATGTGAAAAAATTCTTGGCACATTGCTCAAAATACCAGGAAAGACCAAGGACACAACCAATGCTAGGCTAGATTTGTATGCCACGTGTCAAGCTACGTCACCCGGCCACATGGACATGCCACATATACAGGACACGTCAGCTGCTAGCATGGCAAACACCGTTTGGCAGCCTGACGAAATGACACATTATGACAAAAAATGGTGTACTTCAATGATAAAAATAGTTCGTCACAGAATGAATTCCATTCTTTGACGATGCCCATTTCGTCATAGAATTAATGCACATCTATGATGAAAATTCATGTTTCCTCGCAGTGGTCAATCAATGACACTCATTCTATGATGAAACCATTTTCATCACAAATTCATCACAGAATAATTATTGTGACGATTTTAGAGTCTTCTGTGATAAAAGCATAACGTCATTGTTAAACACAACCCTAGTAGTGGAGTCAAGGCTTGTGGGAGAAGAGTCCCTGCCTCCCCTTTTATAGACCAAGGGGAGGTAGGGTTACAATCTTAGAGGAGAAGGAAATGAGTGAGTATAGAGAAGAAAGAAAAGAAAGAGAAAAAACAAAAAAAGGGAGGTGTGGGCCCTCGGTCGTCCTTGTTCCCCTCTTTCTTTGGGTGGTCGGTGAAACTGGCAGCATTCGTATGGGATGGTAGTCAAAATCCTGGCGTTACCGTGCACTGTGTTCAACCATGCTTTGACCTCTCTCACCGGTACCCAAGAGATGGGCTCCGTCTTATGACATGTTATCTATGGAAAGGAGGCAGAGTGGTTGATATAGTCGGTTGTACCCTTCTTACTGTGAGTTAGGCAGCATAGTGGTGGCGAATGGCCATGGCCACATCGGGTCGTACCGGAGGCCATGTCATTGGTACAATGGCACGTTCCATCCCGTCCAGAGTAGGAGCGAGATGGGCCATGCCGGGCATACGATCGTGCTCGTGCCTCGCGGCTTGGGCACGAAGTGAGCATGGTGCTTGGGCGCGTCCCGTTCGGTTGATGATGACATAAGGGGTGACGCTAGGCCGCTCGGGCGAGGTGGAGAAGCCTCTCGAGTGGGCTGGTGCTCGAGGTCCCACTAGTGTGGCCGAGTGAGGCGAAGTTCATTCCGCCTACGCCCGAGCTCCACGCAGTGGGCCTAAATAGGAAGGATTTCTACTTAAATGGCCTAGGCCATACCCAGGCCTCCTAAACACACTCTTCTGGCGTATTTAGTAATTTGTTTCACTGTCATTTGGGGATACCCGTTTGTTATATCCTCGATAGTTACATTGAAGTAACTCCTGATCCAACATGCTAAACCCACATCTCTGCTCACGAGGAGCAAAGCGGTAGCTTAGGGAAGCTTGTCGATGGTCACTAACACCTCATTTGACCATCCATATTCCACACAAATTCAAGGTAATTCAACATAGAAAGGTACATTTTATGTTTATAATTCACGTAGTACATGGAGAAATTATTTGTATGCAAGTAAAATACTAAAAGCAAATATGAGGCAATGGAGGCAAGTGGACGTGTTAGGCATTGTGAGACCACCTTATCAACCACTTACCGAGCCAAAGAACCATACCACAGTGACAAAGGGGCCACCAGTCATTTGCAGGCTGGTGGATGTACCTCACACGTCATCCATTGTACCACTTTGGGCCAATCGTCTCCACCGACTTCCAGCATGCCATGCATCTCAGAAGATCTCGAGCATCCATTCCAAGTTGGTTCAAGGTCATATTCATCCAATGGAGGCTAAGAGATGCCACACGGATCGCTGATGTGGCACTGAAGTAAACCCTACTCCACCTTAGGCTATAAATAGGATCCTATCCCTCACTTGTAACACACCCCAAGAGAAGCTCTCTCCACTCTCTCAGATGCTCAGTCTGGAGCGGTCTTTAGGAGTCTAGTACGTTTTTATACCTCTCTTGCCTGTGTTTACGAATAGTTGTGGTACACCTCAGAAGACTCCTTCAAAACCTGAGCATAGCTCAACTCTCCCTAGCTCCCAACTCACTATTCTACGTGTACATCTTGAGAGTAGAGAGCTCTAATGGTGTGTTACAAATGAGCAAGACGAGTCCTATTTATACCCTAAGGTGGAGTAGGGGCTACTCCATTTCCATGTCATCAATTCATGTGACATGTCCTCATAGCCCTTGGATCAAATCTTCATGAACTGCCTTAAACCGATGCACCACGATGCTCCAAACTGCCATCTTTTGCACGTGTCCAAAGTTGGGGTAGTTTTGGTGGAAATGTGGTGTCAGGTGATGAGGGTTGGCATGGGCCGCCCCCATTGTTGAGTGGGCCCTCCTTTTTTGGTGTGGGGCCTCTTGGGTTTAGTAGAGTGTGTGTATGATGCCCCTTTGCCCATTTGAGCACCGACATAAGCTGTGGGTCCAACTATCCATGTGATGCTAATTTTTAGTCCTTGATCGTGCACTGTATGATGTCTCTTGTTTCTTGGCCTCCCACATGGATTAATGATGTAACACATGTGTCGCCTTGCTCCAATTGCTTCTATATTTGCTATTTTTGTATAGTTTTCCTACATGCACACTAATGTCCAAGTACAAGCAAAACTAGGTCAATTACCGTTTTGGATGGTCAAAATTGATAATTAAGAACCATCAACAATGTTGAGGACGAATTTC
Source organism: Bothriochloa decipiens (assembly GCA_023333625.1). Taxonomy (NCBI): domain Eukaryota; kingdom Viridiplantae; phylum Streptophyta; class Magnoliopsida; order Poales; family Poaceae; genus Bothriochloa; species Bothriochloa decipiens. Next base: position 28,975,074 of record CM041645.1, read on the forward strand.
CACCCAAAGCGCGGTTTGGAGGCGGGTCCGAGGCTTCTTCCACCCTAAACTTGCCCCCTGTTGTCATCACTAGTGGTGAAGTGGACAAATTGAGGTAGGGCATTTTGATCTCTGTGTCTTTGGCAATAGCAGTTTGATTGGAGTTGTATTTCCTCGCCATTTACAAAGTATTCTTTGTGTTTTCATTGTAAAGCTATTTCCTCGCTACACAAGTATTCTTTGTGTTTTCATTGTAAAATTCCTAGTTCTACAACCATAGTGCCCTCACCTTATCCTTCCCCCTCGCCTAGTTAGGTCTAAACTGCTTAAACAGCTAGGAAAAAATAAAATAAAAGACGCCTAATGACCATAGTGCTCTCACCTTATCCTCCCCTCACAAGTTAAGTCTTCATGGTGCCTAACCAGTCTTAGGGCTAGGGTTTCATTCACCAACCGACGAACCGTTAGAGGAACTTCATAGAGCAAGGGTAAGATCTGCCTTTGTTTTAGAATAACAAGGATAAAACCACAAAGTAAAAACAGGGCCAAACAATCATTTCGCTTTAAAACAAGGGGTAGGACAGCAACACTCGTAGGGCGGGGAGTGAACGAGCGACCCAAGAAAGAAACCAACTGTGGCGATGAGAATTGAGGACCAAACACGGGTGATCTGGAACCGCGATGAGCCGATGAGAATGAGATTGAGGCAAGCATTTCCAACCTGGACCGCTTGCTTGGAATGGAATGGGACCATTGTATGGATAGTGACACAATCATTTGCTTGTGTCGATTTGCCTTTGCGACTGCACGGAATCAAAATGATTTTTTTTCTCACGCTGTCACAAGTACCACCCAAACGTTTGGCACGTGCGTCAGTGACCGAAGACTGGCAATGAAGCAAACAATCAGTGAGACAGTAACGCTTAAGCCTCTTGTTTCTATGTTGTAATACACCAAACGCCAATGTGTTTAGCGAAGAGCAGAAGAATGCTAGATCCACTAATCCATGTCTATGGTTTACGGTGGTTTAAGGATCAAGGGTCGGATTACAGGTCTTGGATCTTGTTTCACTTTGTTGACCAATTGGAAGCACATTGAGGACAATGCTTGTAATGAGCATTTCATGATCATGGAGTTCTGCTATGACTGGAACAGAGGACAACACATTTTGCAACAAAACCAGTGGCAAGGAATGTTGAATAATTTGCACTGTTTGTTTTCTTGAACAGACATGCTCACATTTACATGACCACATACCGGCGCCTCCTAAAATCTATTATTTACATGAAGGCAAAGAACCTATCCTGTGATACCTATATAGTGTATATGTTGTATATATCATTTGCCTGGCAATCACTCAAGGTGTGAACCTAAAATACCTGCAAAACAAATATAAACTGCAATTCAGTACAGCCATATACTGTTGCCCAGAATTGTGAACAACTGATGACATTGGAGAAAATAAATTGTTATTTTTTCTTTTGTGAAACAGAATTACAACTGTACTTAAAGTGCGCTTACCTTCATCCTATTCTGTTGCTTGTATCATACTATTAACACATCAATGACACAAAATTTTCTACTATTTTTAGCACAACCTAGAAGTGCACATTTGTGTTGATCTTTTAACCAAGTGATAGGTCTTGGAAACTTCGGCCACTATTATTGTGAGGGGCATATGGCCTTGGTACCTTCCATCTCAATAATTCCTGAAATATTGAGATCATGTGTCAGATTAATCAAGCAGTGTTACCTTACACATTCAGTACATATAATATGCAGGATTGTTAAACTATAGATTTACTTAGTTTGTAATAGCGGACACTTGAAGATCAATTTACTTAAACTGAGAGAACAAGGAAAAACATACTTTAGATTAGGTAAGAAGAAAACTGCAGAAGAAATTTGCATCCTGTATTATATGTTTGACCTCACACACAAAGTTCAGCCATTCATGCTATTTCATTATAAGGATACGTGTGCCCTAACTGTGCACAAGGTTCTTCACATACCTTCAAACAGTTTGGACCGTAAGCTTTATAAGCTTTGTCAATTGCAGAGTAAACGGTAGTTGCTTGATCTGAACCTCGATTACACTTGACCAAACGAACAACTTCCTTCGAATTTGAAGGTTTAGCTTTCAAGTACAAAATAAGCTTAGAAGGCAAGGAGTCTTGAGGATCTTTTTTCCCATGGGTCATCTCCACTGTTACCAGATCATCCCATAATACATCCCATATTACTGAGCAAGGATCCTTTGTAGGATTGAACTTACGCTGGGTCATCATTGGTAACTGAAGCATGCAAGCATGTGATTAAAATTGGACTGACAAGTGAAAAGAATGGCATAATAAGAGAAACAAGTCTTACCTGAAGCAATAGTACTCTTCTGTGAGTGATTAAAAGAATTTTCCCCTTGGGAAGTAAAAAATGATCCTCATAAGCATCAGTAGAAGCAAACTTTCCTCGGATTTTAAAAATATCAATTTGACCAAGGAATGTAGCACACTCCGCTAGATGCAAGATAGCCTACATATGAAAAGTTGCAAAAGGAAACCAAATCAGAGGTTTTCATAGTAAATTAAAACTCTGGCCTAGATAGATCACTAATTACCTGGCCAGTAGCTTTTTGCTCGTCATAAGGATAGAGCAAACTATCCCCACCAATGGCTCGAGGGAGACGCCTGCGCAGCAACTGCTCCTCAGCCATTATCGCTGATGATATTTTCATTTTTACAGCATTAGCACCTTCAGTAGTTTTTGACAAAAGATCAAGAACGCCGCTAACTGGTTGTGCAGCTGCACCAATTATACCCTTTCCAACTCCTTGCACAAAACCTTCAACACCAGAAGATTTTGCACCCTCGATGGGCTTTGTCAATATGCCTGTGACACCTCTGAAGATGCCTTTTGCAAGAGCACCACCTCCATCTCTTATGACATCCCCAAAGTCTTCCACACCTTTGCTATCCTGGAGAAAACAAATCAAAAAGGTTTCAAAAAGAGAAAAATCAAAAGCATGGTCACTCTTACATTTGGTATGCCAAATACATGCATATAAGCATAGTAAAAGAAAGAAAACAAAAAATAGGATCAAACCTGTCTCATCCGGCCCTGAATGAATTTCTTGTCCATAGACAGTGCAGCTATCCCCTTGCTCATGTTACTCAGAGCGCTACTCGCATTACCAAGAATGTCAACACCGGAAAGTAGCTGAAGAGGTTGGCTAAGAAGATCTTTTTGAATGTTAGATATAGCAGCATTCATAAGTGCACTTTGTCGCATGCACAATTCCTCCCGGTATCTTTGAGCTATACGAACCTTGGTGCGAAAATAAATATACGTCAGTCTACAGATGGAAACTATATACTTGTATGGATGATGCAGATACATGAAATTTCATAGTAGCCCTACCGGCATATGCTCCATATTTCCCAATGCAGTCATCAAGGATGACCAGAACCCAAGTACTCCCCTTGGCCTTTGGCTTGGGGACATTGCCATTGACACTCTAAATCGGATCTCGGAGATGTTCAGAAGCCTGTAAAAAAAAGTTCAGAAAAATCAATAGGGTAATAAAAAAAAGAATAAGCAACACGATATGGTCAGGTACCTACCCAATTTTCAGTATAGGGTCCACTGAAACAGCTGAAGGTTGATTGCTATATATCCTATCGAATTTTAGGTGTTGAATCATCTCATGGAGGCGCCAAATGATTGGTTCATGGATGTTAACAAAGAACACACAATTTTCAGGAACCTACAAAAGACAAAAGAAAGCAGATAAAACGAATTAGCCAGGTGAACAACGCCACAAACCTGAAATACAGGTTCATTGACCATTTGTACAGTCTATTTTTTTGTTTGTGTGTGTGTTTTCTCCATGTACAGTTTTGTCTACTATGTTTAATTAATATCTATATCCAGTAGCTGCTTCCCCTCCTGTTCTAGAGAAAATGAGTCTATGCATAACCAACATTGACTAATTATCTCACCTGGACACCAACATACGGATATACACAAAAATCAAGAGAATTATTGGTCTGAACTGTCATAGAGAACTTGACAATGTAGTCTGACTGATTTTCAATCTTTTGAGGACAGAAAAGGACAGGCATAGGAACAAACGGTAATTGATTATCAACTTGAATCCAATGCATCTGCATTTTTAGCCTGCATGAAGAGAGGATATTTCAGAATACAAGCAGTGAGAAAAAAAGTAGCCTAGCAAACAACCAAGAGTATTATTGTTACCGATTTACTCCAGAGCCCATTCCAGATGAGTATGCAAGTAAGAGTTGCTGCACTGAGAGGTAAAGAACTTCCTCAGGCATATGGTCAATTACAGAAATACCAAGCTCCGTTAGTTCCAAGGTAACATGAAATTCACTATCCAGATCAGGAGATGACTGCCCATAGTCGACCTCTGATGGCTGAAAGATTGGTGATAACATCCTTTCAAATATCTGTTCTTGATTTCTATTATCTGGCAGCCAATCACTAAGTTGAACAACATGCAATTTCCCCTCCTTCACGACAGTGACACGTAAAGCCTTCTTAAGGGCACCTGAATTAGTCAGGGGCTGATGATCCATTACGACATCGATGTCATATGTCATGGAGTTCATAGGGTCAGTCCCATCAACCAAAACTTCCAATAGATGCCTTCTGCTAAGGTCCTCCCAAAAGAAGGAAGCTGATGAATTCGGAAGAAGATTACGCCATGAATGATCATCACCACCGACCTGCCGAAACTGTATAGGCAAGAACATGGAACGATTCTCCACCCTGCTTTGCATAGTTTTGATTTTCCTTAATTAAATGTTCAATTTTTAAGTAGACTGTACAGACGTGAATAAGTGAACAGTACCTGTATGGGCTGGACCAGCAATCAAGCTGAAATACAACTTCATAGCGTGAACTTTTTGTTCCACTTCTCACATTTACCCTGATGAAAGCTTGATCATGTCCTGTTGTACTGTTCATGAGCACACACATAACTCCATTAGCATTGATGCTAAAAGGTGTACTCCATTGGTATCCCTCCAGCCTCAACTGCAATTACACAAAAGTTAAAGAAAAATGTGGCGCAATAACATTAACAAGGAAGCAAACAACAGCCACGTCAAACTAATAACCTTTAAAAGTTCACTTCCAAATTCTGATCGCCATTGAAATACTTTTGGAGGTTCATATGGTCGTAAGGGCTCCTCAATCTCATCATGATATTCAGACAGAAAAATACTTCTTCCAATTCTGTTGATAAGAAGTGCTCTCGGCAGTAAATTTACCACCTGCATTGTCAAAAATTTCAAAAATGTTCAAGCATATAGTTGAATATAACAACACTTCATTTCAAAAAAATAATAATTATAGAACAACACCTCTCATAAATATTATGCAGAAACAGAATTAACAAAACATATTGATCAAGGTTCAAATTACCAAAAACCAAACCTAAGATTTGCAATTAAGAATATTAAAACTGAGGTTGTGTTATGGATATTGAATGGACTATGCAAACAGAAGGACCAGAATGATCAGTCAAAACTGTTTGCGTTAGTTAGGCGTGCTTAAGCACAGAAAGTGTCTGGGCTCAAAGATGGTTAAACCTTTCAGAAGTTAGAACCTACTAAGAGAACCTGGACTGTCAACTTTCAGAAAGGGTAGATAAGCTAATCAAAGCCATATCACTATCAATGCCTTTGTCCAGTTGTGGCTTGTGACTAATAATTTTATATCCAGTTAACATGTACTTGTAAACTACAAACACTCAGAATCTTGTAACATGAAAACTCAAACCTTTGTCCTGTCTGAAGCCATCTTCAATTGAACTGAGAACCAGTAATATGACCCATCAGAAGAAAATGCTTTGATATCAACATGCTCCTGAAGATGAATGGCATCGTATATAATTTACAATGCTCAAGAAGATAAGCAATTGATCAAACACATACATAACACATTGCATACCTTGTTCTCAAGCTCAAAAAGAGACACTCCTATACTGTACTGTGTGCAACCAGTAACAGCCACACATATTGCAACTCGAGCTGGACTGAAACTATTGTTATCCCTAGACTCGGAGCGCACACCTGCAGATCGGTTCAAGTAATCTTGTGGTGATAGCATCACATAGTTTGTGCCACAATCTTCAATATCTTCCAGTACTTGCATATTTCTCTGCGACATTGTTCCTCTTCTGACAAGAGACTTTGAAGAATATTTAAGGGAAAATTTTGAAGACTTAGCCACTCTACTTAGCGAGTCTGGTCTGCTAAGTGAGTCTGCTTCTGAGCTCTCCGTGGGTTCCCCTTCTACAATGCGATAAGATAGTGGAATTGACGAGTGGTTTTTTATCCAGTAAGGGACAAATAATCTCAGCGTCTTTGGTGCAGCATCACTAGCACCTAGGTCATGCTCAACACTAACTCGTAGTCTCCTAATATTAACCAAAAAAGTGAAACTATCAGAAATAACCAAAAACAGAAAAGCTAATGTACAAAAAAAAATATTAAATACAAGCTCAAGTGAGGCTGCTACATTTGGTAGAAGAGAGGAGTTTGGGCAGAACAACAGGGAAAACGCTAGGCCATGACCACACAGCTCAAAAATGAGAATCAACAGTTTAAAAATGGGAAGACCCAGATGATTGATGTAAAAGTACTGAACTTTTGATGATCTCAAAATGAAGATCAACAGTTAACAAGGGAAACACCCGGATGATTGATATGAAACTTTTCTGAAGTTTTGATGCATCCTAAGCTCAAAACACAATTCATAGTACATACGGATACTTGTGTTATTGTTGTAAAAACAGTAAAATAATGAAACATAATAACATTAGGGTCCACGAAACTTAAAACTGATACTACTATTCATTCAAAACACTGGATCATTGCAAAAGCTTCCAAACCTCTGGCTTTGTTTCTGAACCATCCAGAAAGAAGAAACATGTTCCAAGGACAACAAGTCCATTATCAATACAGCATCCTGAGAAAACAGGAAACAAAAGATTAGAGTACTTTAATGTAAGCATGTCTAGACAAGCCAATATGTAAGTAACCCCTTTGGTCCATATGTATGCTTGTGGAATCAATTGTTCAGCAGATTCCTCAGATTCATTCAGGACAGAAGTCTAAGTAAACTATAATCGATGGTCCATGAGTTTAACATCTGCTCCATAAAAGGATAAACAAAATACCTTTTCAAGAATCCAACCATTTTGGAGAAACAATGTAAGGTAAATTGGTTTCCGTATATCTGCTGAATAGATAAATACACTTCCACCCGAAGGGACAGTACCATGCTGCTTCTCAACCATATTACTTTTATTGGAAATCTCCCAGATAGCATACTCAGCTTCATAGGGAAGTTTATTTTCAAGTCTAAGAATTGAATTGAAAGAAATTCTCCAGTCATAGACAGGTACATTCAAATCTGTATGAACAACAGAAGCATCAATTCCAACACTAAACCAGAAATATCTTTCAGTGCCAACAGGAGAATGACAATATGAGAGCACATCTTTTTTCTCGAGTTCAGAAAGCTTAAGAACAGAATTTCTTGATGGCACCACTGACTGTTTTACGGTGCTTTGCCTAGAAAGTGAAGACTGCTGCTGTTTAGGTATGGTCTCAGAACCTAGTGAACAAATCTGGCTCCAGCTGTATGATTCCTCTGATTTGTCAGAATACGGGCGAACTTGCAAGCATAAATCCATATCCCTGATCATCGATGTCCAAGGCAACGCAGCAGATGAATGAGGACTGACAGTAGCAAGTACTTTTCTAGGAATTTCTGCATTTTGTTCTTGCAACTGCTGTCTCGAACGTACCCAACGCCTTCTTCTCACAAAGTCATGCGGTGATTTGGAAGATCTCCAGGAAGATGATGGCCAATTTAAGTTTTGAAAATCCACAGCATATGCCCATCCATCATTATCTACAAAATTTGACCTTTCGATTTTCCATGGTGAGGTCCACCTCCAACCAGATGGAAGGCCAGGCTCAAAAAATGCCTTCACAAAAGGATACATAAATTCTGTTAGGAGCTAACAGATTATGATTCATTAAGAACATGTTTGCATTATATGAACTACTGATTTTCTTAGTTGTAGCAAAAAACAGCTTGCATTAGTAATATTTCCAAAAAAAGGTACCTTAGATGAGTATGAGCAGTCCCTTGTGCTCCACTGCTTTAAGTCATTTCCATGATCAATTGAAGGGTTATGTCCCCACCCTGTAATTGGTCGGTACCACTGATTCTCAAATACTTCATCAATAGCATTGGTGGAGCTTGCTGATCTAGTATTTAACATAGAGTTATTAAGCATGTTTACAGGACATACTGACACTTCAAGTTTTATGTCAGCATCATTGGCAATAATTGCAAGACCTCTCAAGGTTGCAAGTTTCTTCCCATTCCTCATAGTGACCTCAAATGCAAAATGGTTATTGTTGAGCGATTTTGGAAGGATTGTCACAGGCAAAGCCGCAGTAAAACTTTCCCACGGACCATCTGGGCTAAGTCCTATCCAGAAGTCACTATCTGCATTGTTTATATTGTCTTTCAATCTCTGGAAATATGAATGAGTAGAACGTTCCACATAACAGCTTGAGAGTACTAAAACACCACATTTTTTCCTGTCTTCAAAATTAGGTACCTGACCCTTCAAGTTGAAAATGTGCCTTTTGATGAGTATGGGCTGAACAGCAGAGTTAATAAAGAATGCAACATGAATTCCATATATCTTCCAAACAGATGAGGAAGAACTTGTTACCTTCTTTGTAAGAGGACATGTTAGTACTCGTTTCACATCAGAAACTTGCTGAATCATCCTCATAGAAGGAGCTCGTTTCAACATTATTGCTCCTCGTCCAATAGGAATAGACAGAGAACCAAGTACTTCACCTTCCAAAACAAAAGAGAATGTTTACAAAACAGTTGCCACCATTCTTTTTCTCTTGAACACAGAAGAGTTGTGTATCATTGTAATAAGAGTTCAACCATCACTTTGACTTTGTCTTGAGTTAAACTTATTTACTTTTACTAATCTCATAGAAAAAAGCACCTACATCTACGACATAAATTAGTTTCACTGAGTTCTTTGTGAAATATGTTTTGATAGTGCATTTATTTGAACTTGTAGATGTTAATAAATAGTTTCCTAGAAACTTTGTCAAAGTTAGATAAGTTTGAGTTAGGACAAAGCCAAAGTGCACTATAATTGTTTTTCTCATACAACGCAGGAGAGCGGAGAGCTGAGTGTAATTTCATTAAGAGAGGAGGAGAAAGTTAAAATACTGTACAAAAAACAGGATGGCCAGAAACAACCTTCCCAACACACCCACCTCCACACTACACTACCGAAACTTAAATCATGAAATGTTCTATGTATGAGATCTTGTGCTTCCCGAGTAAAAGATGGGGACCTTGTGTGGTCAGTGAGTGCCACCGAGTATAACTATCTATTCAAGTAGCCTATACATTTTGGCACTAAGTGGTAGAAACATACAGATATAAAGTATTACTAGCAAACGTGCTTGTCCTTGCAATGGAATCCAATACGTAGGTAAGTTGGTCTTCAAAAAATTCAGTGAGTTGGCTAGGTAGCTAAAGTTCTGACAACAGAGAGTTCTCGAAACCATCAAGAATAACAATGCAATAAAATCAGTTATCCCTGCACATCAGGAAAGTTCTGGAGCCAATCAGAAATAGCATTTTCATTGAAATCAGTTACCCCTGGACGTTATCAAAACGCTGGAACCGATCTGAGGTAGCATTTCAATAAAATCAGCCATCACAGAAATTTTGGAGAGCTTCCCAACCCATCATGAAAAGTACCCCAATGCGTGGTAGGTAATTTTAACCACTGTGCAGTAGAGAATTTTCACCATATTGGTGCAAAGACAACTTCCATTAAAGTGAATCATAGCGATTGCAGGCAACGGTCTGGATGTCGAGGGTGCCAGCCCCCTGGAACATTGAGGCAATGGCCAGGATTCTCAAACACGGGAGCTGTGCATCTTTGTATTAAGAAGAAAAAAAAGGGGCAAGAGCCCTTGTAGCACACCTACAGGCTACTTTATGATCAGGCTGAGGAAAATATCTCAACACATCGTCATCTCATGTGTGTTCGGCTTGCTCATTTGGACCCTGATTTTACAAAAGCTGGACCTGCTGACTTTTGCTCCTCAAGGATCTAATATTGGTTGGTGGTGCAGCACTAAGGAGTTCTCGCAAAGGCCTCAATAGTCTAAGCATCCTAGTTGCTTGGGGATTATGGAAGCACCGAATGCGTGTGTTTTTTGAAGGTGCTAGGCCTAGCATAGAGGTGCTGCTTCAGTCTGCCAATGAGAGTATCGATGGTCAACCGGGAGAATTGTCTTTACATGAGTTCCTTGGTAGGCCGCTGGTCCTGGATCCCTAGGTCCTTGGTTGGTTGAGGCTGCTGGTCATGTGTCCCTAGTTTATTTTGTAGTGTTTTTTTTGACTAAGCCCCATGTGTGTGTGTGTTGGGGGGGGGGGGGGGGGGATGGCTACGAGGGGGTTCTCCCTTTTGCATATTTTTATTCTTCTTCTTAACGAAATGACACATGGGTCTCATGTGTAGTTCAAGACGAAAATACAGAAACAAAATATAAGGTATATGGTCCCTTAATAAGGCTTGGCCTAGAATGGTTAGTTAGGAGTAGATGACAACAAGACGCATTGCAAATCATATAATAACTAGGATAAAAACTGTAAAGTTGAATAAGCATTTCATTTCATGTAGTAACAAACAGAAAAAAAAATCCAGTTCAAATTGCATCAGGATTTGACAGGACATGTAAAGCAGCATAAATAACACTGAAACTTTGGGGAGACCCCATCCCATCAAAGACACACAATCCTTACAGTACTGAGAAGGTGGGTATTTTCCACATGTCAGTGAGAAAAATTTGGATCCAACATACACTGGCATGCAAGGAATTGCCCTAAAGAACAAACTCAAGATGACTGAAATAATAACTTTAATTATGGTTCCAGAAGTTACCTTTCCCAGCTTTTGATGCAAGATTTGTTACTTCAATCTCTAAATTAGCTGATGCCTGCAAAGTATCTCATTAGGATTCGTACGAACTTATTAAGATTCAAGGTGACGATATATGTAGGGGAATATATCAGAAATCAGGTACACTGGGATTGCACAAAGGAAAGTGAAAGAAACTAGTCACACTAAACCTCAGTTGCACTGATAAGAATCAGTTGAAGAAAAATAACAATGGTATCAATATTCAGTAATTTTTTTATTATAAGACTTATCATGATATTACAAAATACGATGCAAAAGAAACAGAAAGGCAAATTGCATATTTTTGTTCAATATGTGGTTGGAGAGCTGCATATTATTTCACTAAAGAAGAAAGGTTAAATCATACAGCACTAGCCCACATGCTGGAAATGATGCACTAGAACATTGAACATCTGCAGGGAGAGAAAAGAAACAAATGGAAAGGACATAGAGGACCAGTACATGTTCTGGAACTTCAAATATAAAATGTTCATTCCACTTAGCACAGTGGGTCAGTAAATCAGTAGTTTCCACAGGTTTTACACATCTTGTCCTGGCACTCTGTGGGAACACTTTGTGCTGATCAGAAGCATGGCTTCCGATAAGTAAGCGTAAAGCACAGAAGTAGCTGTGACCACTGCCATCATCTATGATAGGCAAGCCCTGACATGGAGAAAAAGAAGAGCTGTAATATTCAGACAGAAAAAAAGTATGCATTTGCAAAATGTGATAAGTTAAAGTACAACCTTAGACTCAAAGATCTGTACAACAACATAATATCTTGATTCTGTTGAATTGGATAACACATTTAGTTTATCTGAAAATCTGGGAGGTGGCAGTAACAACGAAACTTTGCTCTCATGCTGTAAAAGCTCAATAATGTTTTCACTATCTTCCAATTTTTTCTTAAGATAAACATCACATCCTAATTTGTTCTCAAAAACCACTCTCTGGAAATCATCTTCATTCAATGCAGAGTACGACGAATCATCAGCTTTTTTCATGTTTTCAACAGTCTCCTGTAACATGGATATGAACATAACCACAATATAAAAACATCTGCAAAATCATAAACATCAAGGACAAGAAAGGATAAGGTTATACCTCGTTTTTTGTTGACGATTTGTTTTCCAGATCAATCTTTCTTCTCCATGAAACTAACGTTTCTATAAGAAGCTCAAGATTTGCAGAGCTCAGGTTAGCATTTAGAGGACTTGTTGCAGCAATACGAATCCTCTTACCAACTTTGGAAGGAGGGTGCTCACTGGTATCATATGTTTCAAACCTTCAATGATGGCAGAATAATGATAAGGTTGCAGAACTAAAATTCTAGAAGAGAACAGTACAAGTTGCCAAATAGATACAAATAACTAAACAGGGCTCACTTGAATATCCCATCAAATGGCTCAACAAAGGGTTCCCATGCCTCCAAGTGTCTATTGAATGTGGATGCAGCAATTGAACAGATCAATACAGCATTCATTGTCTCAAATCTTCCATGTGTTGCAAGATTTATATTCGCGATTGTAGTGTCAAAAAGTGGTGTGACCTGAAAAGGGGTAATATTGGTTGATTAGTAATTCTATAAATACCGTGTATTCGAGAGAAAAAACAACATTAAACTTTCAATTAAAAAGGAGGTACATAATTTAGCAGGCCTACACACCATTCCACAAGAGCTGTCAAGAATGCCGACTGACAAACAACCCAGCTTCAGCTCAGCAGTAATGTTTTCATGTGTCTTGGGCTTCGCATGATCAGCAATACGGTATGCCAGTCGAGCTGATGGCTTCTTGACATCAGGTCTGGCCAGGAAAGTACATCCCTACAACACAGAATATTTTGATCCCTATATTCAGTCAATGCCATGAGATGAAATAATATTTACTATAGAAGGCCTAAGCATGACGGATTACCTGATTTTCAACTTTCCAAATGCTCCAGCAGTAAGGACCCTTTGCACTAGAAGACTTAGAGATAGGATCCTCTGAGATATTTGCTTGGCTAACAAGACTCAGCTTAGGGCAGCAAATGGAATCCTTGCTTGGCATTTCATCTGTTTTTGTTACAATACATCCAAGGGAAGCATAACCCGGAGGTGGCACTGGATACCAGAAGAATATTTCCTCAAGACCTTTTCTGTCAATTTGTGTCACTTTAGTAAACTGTATAGGCTTCTCAGAAACAACCGTGTCACACTTAAAAAGAATGCCAAGAGTGGGTGGTTCAAACCTGAAATATGCAAAGGGCCAAGTCAACAACGTATACCAAACTAAGAACAGTATTTAGCATTTGTACGTGTACATAATGAAATCATTACCCTTCAGATATACAGTCACCAATCGAAGCAAAACCAAAACGAGGTAATGGCCTCCATATAGAAAATGGCCTCTTTGTATCGTTGCCTTTATCCCACCATATCCTTTCAAAATGTGGAGTAGACATACAATAGTTACTTGGTCTTGACACAGTGCGAAGTACATCCCATCCAGACATACTCTTGTGGTGAGTTAATTGATCAGAAGATTGGTCATTCTGAATATATGAATCAGCATTTAGATCTTTAACGATATAGCAATTTGGATTCCGGAGAAGAACATGGTGCAAATCAAGAGCTTCTGTTCTAGTGGGTTGCTCTATAGAACTATGCGCACAGAATGAAGCAATCACATTGTCCACACGCCAGATGCTAAATTCAGAGATTATTCTGTGAACAAAATTAAAACAAGAAAATCGTTCACATGGTGTAAGTACTTCATTATAAACTCTATCTATGCATAAAAAAAGATCCACTGCACAAAATGGGTAGGTTAGACAAAAAAAAAGTAAATGATGTCATACCCAGCAGGTCTGAGTGTGTGTATACAATCTGAAAATGTTGCAGAAGTCGCAAGATCAGAACGAAGGCAGTACACTACATGGTTTGAAGGTGGTAACCTTCCAATATTTACCACACATCCTAGAGCTAAATATCCAGGTGGTGGCACAGGAATCCAGATAGAACATTCGTTTTCTTCAGTTGACTGACAGGAATCAGTGAGATCCAGAGAACCAGGTAATACATGAATAAGCCTAAATCCAAGAGGTTTCCGTACACGACCATAAGTATTACTTATGGCAACCACAACCTGAGAAGGTGGAACAGACCTGAGAAGGTGCAAGCCATCAGCTCCAGAAGAAGCAATATATAAAGGTCCAAAAATTGATTCAAACTATATATATATATATGTGGTGGAAATAAAGGTAAGATGAATAAAATTTTATGTCACTTCTTTCGTGAAATAGTCCATTGAAGTTTGCATCTTTTCATGCATAACTTAGGCATAGGTTTCGCAATACTACATATAGATTGATCACAGAATAACAGATATAAGATCTTCTATAGTATTGTTTTAAAAAAAGAATTTCCATAGTCAAATACATATTAAATGTGTTGCATCACAAAGCTGTAGAAACTCTGAAATTACAACAACATATGGTGGATCAGACAAAATCTGTACTTTTGTCATAGACACATCAAATGTGTACGTTTCTGATACATTGTCACAGTTTCCTAAATATGTGGTTTTGTGATATAATGACACATTAGATAGTTAACAAAACAATGCAAGACTTCTTATGAACTTCACTCATAACTTGTTTATAATATAATAAAAGGCGATATCACAATTAGAGCCCCATAGGAATAAATTGTGCTGATCAGTTACAGTCAAAGTGCAACCATAGTGATCAATGCAGACAAAAAGGAAAAATGCATGCTATCAGCAGGACATTATTACACACTTTTTGCTTAATCCCCATGTTATATATAACCAGTATAAAAAGGTTCAATTTTTCAGTCATATGCCAGCTCCAGCATTTACCATGCATCTTCAACAGACGACGACGAATTAGACAGAACAATTACTATACCAAAACAAAACTCAACAAACACTTGGTGAACGTAATAACTTCAGCAAAGTGATATATATGAAGGGGAAAAGACCACCTTGAGGACACACAATCACCCAAGATGACATAATTCGACGGAGCTTGTGGCCTCCAGAACGTCAGGTTATAGCCAGGTAGGTCACCTGCAGTATTGAATCAGTAAAATATAAACTAGCATGCGATGGCCCACTATAAGAACCAGAATAAGCAGTACTGAATAAATAAAAATTAAGGTGCAGTAGGCCACAGACACACCTTTTGGTGAGCTCCAAATTCGCTTAAAGTTTGTGCAAGAAATTAGTGGGCTAATATTCCCAAACTGCAATGCTGCAAGAGTTTGGTTTTGCAGTTTAAGCATAAGGGAAGCAACACTCAGAGAAAGATGGATGCAAACATCTGTCGACGTCAACACTATGTTTGTCTTTTCATTGACTGAAGTATATTTCCATGAAACATCTACGGGCTCAAGAACAAGAATACCAGAACCAGCTTCAATTGTAAGGCCTTTAATGACAGATCGAGCCCATATATCTTTTTCTTTTGAAGCATACCTGTTTTAATACAAAAAAGCATATTATTACACAAAGGAAATCCAGAGACATTCAATGGGTAAACAAAGTGAGGAAGACAAACATGAAACTGAAATCCATCTTCGCCCGAAGAAGCTTCTCAATATGCAAGGAATCATCCATTGATAACTTTGAACTGTCATAGAACGTAAATTCTGGAGATACAACCTGACCATTTTTTCAAAAGAGAACGTGTAAAGCTCACCAGAAAAATATTGGTGTAGGACAGGAACAAATATATATTCAAAAGAATGTAACAGGGAAGTTACATACTTAAATAAACAAAGTGCATAAAATGTATGGTTGCATTTCATGCCACTGAACTTTATCTATAATCTATATCTATAATTCTTATAAAGCAAAACCTCACTAGCATCAAAACCTCACTAGCATTACCCTCAGCAGTCCACTATCATTTGCAATTAAAGCTCATTAGCACAAGAATTACGATGTCCATGTCTGCGAGACACATCATCCACTAACAAACATCTAGTTGTCCATATCAGCATGGCACGCTATCCACTAACATTAGTTTATAACAGTTAATCTCTTCCTAAGAATTGTATGATTAGTTAAATTCCACTCCAAATCAGTAGTTCCAGCAGCAACACGAGGGGTGTTAGCAATGCTATGTATATAACAGATTTATTTTTAAGAAAGTCCCACAGCAACGCACGGGGTATACATCTAATTACCAAGAAAATGGTCTCCATGGCAATGTAACAGGGAACATACTTAAATAGACAAAGTGCACAATGTAATCAAATGCCCGACTAATGCAATTAATCGTGACTAATTGTAGTGCATGGCTGATCGCCATGGCACCGAACAGCCTGACTAATCGCGATTAGTCGATGACTTGATAACATTTTTTATAGAGACTAGTCAGACGAATTGATAATAACATTGAAAGTGCATAAAATGTGCCACAAACCAATTAATTTCTATGTCTCCCAATAGTGATTTATTTGTGACAATTTGTAAGCTAAGCGAAGTCCCACTAAGCCAGATCTGAGTTTATAACACCTAGGAGGCACTAGATAGATTTTTTATTAAGAACAGATAGGTCCTTCATAATCGGCGTGTATGGCATGTAAAGATGTATTATTGTGTTTTTAAGTTGTGTGTATTCTATACCAACCCCTCTTAATATAATAATCATTACCCTGCAACTGGGTATTCTATTCCACTTCTACATCTTTAAAACTAAAGGGTATTCTGAACGAATTATTTCTTTCACATTTTTTTTTACCGAAGTCAGCGGGGGAAACCCCAGCCTATTTTTTTTTAATTTTTAAGTTATTTATTTTACTTTGACAATAGCTTTCTTTAGAGTCCAATTTCATATCTATAGAAAACACACAGCCCTCCTACATGTTTGGTAAAAATAAAGAAAAAGGAACCAAAATTTGCCTTGATGACGACCCTTTTCTTCAAATGCAAAAGGCAATTACATGTCATTTATTAATGGGACACTTGGTCTCTTGGCTAACCAAAGTCAGGGTTGCCAACACCACCCTGCAACCATTTGGTTGCTTACCATACCCACATACACAACTTGACCTCATCTCTAATATCCTGCACGATGGAATTAAATGGGGCTGAGATCCCTCGAAGATGCAACTATTTCCAAATCCACCATGCCACCAAGACGACCTAGGAGTTGAAACCCTAGAATTTTGGCCCAAGGTATTGTAGGTACATAGACATGTAAGCAACTTTAAGCAAATTCCAGACTTTATTTTTCAATGACGATGTTCAAAGGACCTTTAAAATTTGCTCATATTATGTTTCGGAAAATTCTGTACTTATATGTTGGATGTTATATTTGCAGTGTTAAAAAAATATGTTAAGTTGGACTATTATAGCTTAAAATACAAGCTTGCATCCCCAGATTTTTACTAGAGGATTTCAGACAAACTACGATGACTAAGACATGTCCCTAGTTGATTCTTATTACCATGTTTTGCTCATGTGAGCACATTATTCATGTTAGAGTAATTCCTGTGCTTTTGCTTACACTATTAGAATATGTTGGTTCCAAAGACAATCAGTTAAATTGCTTGGACAAGAAGTGCTACTGCTCTGCTGTCTGAGACCTTGTAAGAAGCAGTCAATTTTGACTTTGTTAGAGTAGAACAGCTGCATTAGTAGGGTATGTCTGTTCACTTTCTTATTTGGGGAGCTCCACTCCACTATCAAACCTCCAAGCCCAAACGCCTCAGCTCCACGAACACCACCTCCATGAAAACAGTGGACCTAGGGTCCAACCCCATGGTTTTCATGGCACTCCTCAAGGATTGCTCCAAAGAACAAGGTTTCAGAAATCGTCCTGGAGTTGGGGTTAACACACCATACAACTGGTTACACACCCTACCCCTCCCTGTACTGGTGGTTCAATTCTTTTCCATCACATAAAGACTCCTCACATAAATTTGAGAAGAGGTACTATCTAAGCAATTATTACACAATTGAGAACTAGTTGTACCTGAGCTTCAAAAGTAAAGTTCAGCATTTGGTTTGTGGCACCATCAATGGCATTCTGCAGATTTCCCTTTTTATGTTCTTCAAGATTTAAAAAATCTTCATCATCATTACTGAAACAACTTTCTAACACTGAAACCTCTACACCATCTTCAGCAGCGATCGAGTAGCTGCTTCCCATGTTCAAGTATACACATCTTCTAAGCAGTGCACCGTTCTTGTATGCACAATAAGAACAATAAAGGTGTAAGTCTGGCATCAATATAATAGTGCACTATAGAAGAAAACATCACCAACTTTATAATAATAGTAGTTCATAGAAAGCATAAAAGTAAACTACATGTCTAATACCTCAATTTTCACATTTTTGAATCGAAGTCTTTTGCCACGACCAATTATGATTATAATCCCAGAGTATACCTCTCCTTTCTTATCAAATTCCTCGCATAAGGATATAGTGCCCCCACAGCCATCATAAATGAACTCTTCAATATCACAACCATCAACTATTAGCTGCCTTACAGGAGAGAGTTGAATAAAATTCTCTCTTTGCAAGAAAACATGCTCAGAAAGTATAATATCATCAGCCCTCATAAGAGGATCATTCTTTGGGTCTAGACTTTCTTCTCTGCCAGTTATCGTGCCTAAAGAAGGCACAAAATACTCAACAACAGGAAGCAGAAAATCCAGGACAACAAGTATACGAGGCTGCTGTATTCTTATAACAAATGATTGGAAAGAAGAACGCCAACGATAATCCAGTATCAGCATTGTGAGATTCGAAACCCCGTCATCAGTTGAAGTGTCTTCAGCGCACAAGTTAGCAGTCTCTGAATAAGATCCAAGCATCAGACGCATCTCAGACTTCGTATCTGGACGGATATCATGTATCGAAAATTTCAATATCGACAAATATAGATCCATTTCAAGCATTGAAGTTGTCCTATAGGATACCCATAGACCTTCCACCTACGGAAGAAATTAGTACAAAATGTAAATATGCTCCAGGAATAATACAATACATATTTCAACCATCGCATACCAATGTACTAAAAAATGTAAAATGCAACACATTCTACCATGAAGCAGTACAGATTTTTTTTCCTCGAACTGGCAGGAGAGCTGCCCCTCATTGTAATAAAGAGATGAACAAAGTATAAAAAAGCTGGAGAGATCCAATGAAACAAGCAGTAATATATATGATAATGACATGATGTGAGATGGTATATTTTCCATATCAACAATAAAGAATTGCATATCTCCTATAAGAGCAGTAGCACTAATTTTTAGGAATACTCACAGCAAGCTCTGCCAGAGGTGACTCTGCATCTGGGCCATTGCGAAGTTCAAGCAACGCATACTGAACATCCACAGTCATGACAACAACTGTACGTGAAAGCAATGAATGGTTACTAAGGTTGACTTTATCTGCAAGCAGACGAATTGACTCCTTTGTCCGGTTCACATTTTCACGAAAACTTGGGGGCAGGTTAGGTGTCTCGGACAGATTTGTTGAAATACAGTTGGTAGTGACATTGTATTCCTTATCTGACATGACAGCATGAAGCAATCCTATCTGCAGAAGGAAACAAACATAGTAACAAAAACAGTGTAAAAGGAATCTTATCTATCAGTTAGCCATATAATCCACAACTGATTCTACACTAAAGCATCAAGTTCAGTAAATAAACATTAGCAAAGTTTTAATCAAACAGCAATTTTCTAAAAGTCAGACAGGATGTTGTATCCAGCCATTGTTTTCCAATAGTTGTGATACCAAAACAGGAACAACAACAACAACAACAATATAGCCTTTTGTCCCAAGCAAGTTGGGGTAGGCTAGAGGTGAAACCCAGAAGAGACAAGTCACAGGGTAACACATAAAAATAAAAATCATGGTTCAGGCATATAGATGGCTAGTCTCCAAGCGCTCCTATCCATAGCTAAATCCTTGGAGATATCCCACTCCTTAAGGTCTCTCTTAACCGACTCGTCCCAAGTCAGTTTAGGTCGACCTCTCGCTCTTTACATTGTCAACCCGCTTTAGAACCCCATTACGCACCGGCGCCTCAGGAGGCCTTCGTTGAACATGTCCAAACCATCTCAACTGATGTTGAATCAACTTCTCCTCAATTGGTGCTACCCTAACCCTATCTCGAATATCGTCGTTCCGGACTTTATCCCTCCTAGTGTGCCCACAAACCCAACGCATCATACACATCTCCGCTGCACTCAGTTGTTGGACATGTCGCCTTTTTATAGGCCAACATTCCACACCGTATAACATCGCTAGACGAATCGCCGTCCTATAGAACTTACCTTTTAGCTTCAGAGGTACCCTTTTGTCCCCTTTTGTCCCTTTTGTTATAGAGGACGCCAGAAGCTTGATGCCATTTCAACCAACCGGCTGAAATTCTATGTCTAACATCCTCATCAATGTCTCCATTCTTTTGTAGCACTGATCCTAGATACCGAAAAGTATCGTTCTTGGCCACCACTTGCCCATCGAGACTAACGTCTCCCTCCTCGTGCCTAGTCGTGCTGAAATCGCACCTCATGTACTCGGTCTTGGTCCTACTAAGTTTGAAACCTTTGGACTCTTAACATGTGCCTCCCACGCGGCCGTCCGCGCTCGCCTCGCGCCTGCTCCGGCGCCGCATCGCGCAGCCTCAGGCTTGCCCGCTCGGCCTCGCTCGTGCCCGTCGCGCCCGCCTCGCGTGTGCCCATCGCCCGCGCTGCAATGCGCCCACCGCCCACGCCGCTCAGCGCCCATGCGAGCCAGAGCACGCCCGTGCCTGTGAAGTCCCGCCGCCCTTCCCTCCTCTGTTTCCTTTTCCACCCGGCTTCCTTTGTCTTTTTTCCTTCTTCTCTCTTGTCTTTTCTTGCCCCCTCCCCCCCAAAAAAAAGAAAAAAAAAGCAGCAGCGACCTCCCTTCTCCATGGCGTTTTCCAGTCGCACACGCCCTAGTGCTATTGCTGTCCCTCGGTGCCCTGCCATCTTCAATGGCACAAATTGGGGTGACTTGTTTTTCATCTGGAGGTCCACATGGATGGGCAGCTTCTTTGGGGCTACCTCACGGGTGCCCGCACCTGTCCTCCTTGTCCGCTTCTCCCCACACCACCCAAATACCAACCAGATGCTGATTATGATGCCAAAGACTACTTGATGCATTTGAGGCAGAGATGGAGAGCTCTTGGTGTATATGAGACTTGGGTGCACGAGGAGAAATCTGCTATCTTACTTGCTAGCATGGAGGTCGACCTCGCACGGTCCCTCGGAGGTCTTGCCACTTCACACCTTATGTGGGATCACCTCTGTCGCACTTACGAGATCCGCAACGAAGCCATGTACCTTGCTATTGTTGAGGAGGCTCAGTCACTTCGTCTGCTTGATTCTACAGTTGAGGACTTCCATAGTAAGGTGACAGATGTGGCCTCTACTCATGGGACTACAACTCAGGCTTCTAGTTCCGCCCCTCCTCCTCCGTCAAGTATATCATCCCCGTGGTTTCCCGACTCTGGTGCCTCTTTCAATATGACACCCTATGCGACACACCTGTCCTCTCTGTCTTCTTCGAACCCTCCTATTTTTGTTCGCACCGCCGATGGCACTTCCCTTCCTGTTGCTTGGAGAGGTGTTCTTTCGACTTCTTTTGTTGTTCCGATTGTTTCACATGTTCCTCAACTCACCATGCAACTTTTATCTGCGGGTCAAAATCACTGATCATGGTTGTCACATAATCCTTGAGTCTGATTCTTGTTGTGTTCAGGATCTCCGTACGGGCCTTTTGGTGGGAACTGAACCTAGGCGTCGGGACTCACAACGCCTATGGGAGCTTGATTGGTTGCGTCTTCCTTCACCCGCTTTGACTCCTTCATCACCTAGTTCTTCAGCATCTGCATCAACTGCTTCGTCCACCGTTTCTTTTGCGCAATGGCATCGTCGTCTTGGACACCTCTCTGGTTCTCGATTGTCTAGTCTAGTTGGTAGTGGTGTGTTAGGCCCTGTTTCTAGTGACACTAATCTGCATTGTATGGGTTGTAAACTTGGCAAGCAGTTGCAACTCCCTTACCCTTCTGAGTCTAAATCCCAGAAACATTTTGATCTTGTTCACCCTGATGTATGGGGTCCAACACCTTTTGTTTCAAAAGGGGGTGAATCATATTATGTGATCTTCATTGATGATTATTCGAGATTTACTTGGATTTACCTGATGTCTTCTCGTGGCCAATTTCTTTCTATTTACCAGCAATTTGCCATGATGATCCATGCCTAGTATAATTCCCTCATTCGTGTTTTTCGTGCTGATTCTGCTGGTGAGTACATCTCCACTGCTCATCGCTCCTATCTTGCTGAGCAAGGCACTCTTGCCCAATTTTCCTATCCTGGTGCTCACGCTCAAAATGGTGTTGCTAAGCGCAAGCATCATCACATTCTTGAGACTGCCCGTGCTCTCTTGATCTCTTCTGGGCTTGCTCCTCATTTTTGGGCTGAGGCTATTTCTACGGCTCTTTTCCTCATCAATCGCCAGCCCTCTACTACTCTTCAGGGTTGTACTCCCTATGAGCGCCTTCTTTTTTGGCACAGACCATATTCTCTTCCAATGCCCCTTAGCTCTGGGCTTTTATGCAAGATGCCTTGGGCTGGACAGTCTCCCCAACAAGCTGCTCCTCGCTGTTCCTCGAGATAGTAGAAAAACAAAGAGGTATGAAACAAGAGGTAACCCTTCATCTATGTGCAGGTGCGCTTTGGTCCATTTGGAAAGCTCATAACGCTGTGGTTTTTGACAAGAAGGTGATGGCGACGTTCGTGGCTCTGGTGTACAAGTCCCTGATGCTGACCAAGACATGGCGCTCCCTGCTCAAACCAAAGATGGTGTCGATGGCAGATGAAATGATTGGACTGCTCTCAGCCAAGGCGGCTGCAGTGTAATAGGATAGTGGGTTCTTAGATGTCTTTCTTTTGCTGGGTTCTTCCTGATTTGCTACTGTTTCGAGTTATGGTCTGTTGCTTTGTTAGAGATATTTGAGTGTGCTACGTTGTAAGCTGGTACCCCCAGTGAATGATCGGGGTGTTGTTTAAGCTTTCAATAAAGTCGGGGTAACTCCGTCGATCTAAAAATGAGCGTCTTTTTGGCACTCCTCCTTCCTATGGCCATCTTCGTTGTTTGGGTGTCTGTTACGTCCTTCTTCCACCTCGTGAGCGCACTAAACTGACTGCTCAGTCCGTTGAGTGTGTTTTCCTTGGGTACAGTATAGAACATAAGGGTTATCGCTGCTATGACCCTGTTGTTCGTCGGATGAGGATTTCTCGAGATGTCACCTTCGATGAGTCCCGGCCTTACTATCCTCGTTCTTCATCTGATCCTTCCGGTTCCATTGAGTTCCTCTCATTCCTCACTTTACCTGCGTGGTATCTTCCGCTGCCGTTCCACTCTCTTCGCCACCTCAGGTATCCTTTTCTCCGCCTTCATCACCCTCTTCTACCTCTCCACCTCCACCTCCGCCACCTTCCACCTCTTCACTTACACCACCTCCTACTACCCCTTCACCACCCCGCCCTACTCACCAATCATCGTTGTGTCCTCCACGTGAGATCACTCACTACTATTCCCGTTGTCAGCGCCCTACTCCACAGCTTGACTCTTCTCCATCTCTCCTTGGAACTCCTAAGTCTCCTCGCTATGCTCGTCGAGATCGTAGCACACTTCGTCCTCCTGATCGTCTTGGCTTCACCGCTGCCGTCTTGGCTGAGCCTACGACCTATCAGGAGGCTGCTGCTCACCAGGAGTGGCAACATGCTATGGCCGAAGAGATTGCTGCCCTTGAGCGTACTGGCACTTGGGATCTGATCCCTTTGTAAGTGGGTGTACAAGGTCAAGACTCGCTCTGATGGCTCTCTTGAGCGTTACAAGGCTCGCCTTGTGGCGCGTGGTTTTGAGCAGGAGGACAGTGTTGATTACGAGGAGACGTTTGCTCCTATTGCTCACATGACCACTGTTCGGACCCTTCTTGCTGTTGCCTCCGTTCCTCAGTGGTCGATTTCTCAGTTGGATGTCGAGAACGCTTTCCTCAATGGAGAGCTGGGTGAGGAAGTCTAAGCCGCCTCCAGGGTACTCTGTTACTGATGGGATGGTTTGTCGGTTGCGTCGTTCCCTTTATGGTCTTAAGCAAGCTCCTTGCGCTTGGTTCGAGTGTTTCTCTTCTGTTGTCATCGATGCTGGCTTCAAGCCTAGTGACCACGATCCTGCTCTTTGTTCATACTTCTCATGGTCATACCCTTCTACTTCTCTATGACGATGACATGATTATCACGGGCGATGACTCTCAGTATATTTCCTTTGTGGAGCAACGTCTTAATGAGACATTCCTCATGTCTGATTTGGGTCCTCTTCGTTACTTCCTTGATCTTGAGGTCACCTCCATGCGAGAAGTACACTCAGGATCTTCTCTCTCGTGCTGCTCTCACCGATCACTGAACTGTTGACACTCCTATCACCTCTGACCCACTGATGGTGCACCACTTGCCGATCCCACTTGCTATCGTCAGCTAGCTGGGAGCCTTGTCTATCTTGGGATCACCCGTTCTGATATTACTCATTCCGTTCATATTTTGAGTCAGTTTGTCTCGGCTCCTACCCAGCTCCACTATACTCACCTCCTTCCTGTTCTGCGTTACCTTCGCGGAACCATCTCCCGTTGCCTTTTCTTTCCTCGCTCCAGTTCTCTCCAGCTTCAGGCGTACTCTGATGCGACTTGGGCGAGTGATCCCACTGACCGCTACATGCTACTCTCTCTCAGCTTATTGTGTTTTCCTTGGCTCCTACTTGATTGCCTGGAAAACCAAGTAGCAATTTCCCGCTCGAGTGCTGAGGCTGAGTTGCGTGCTGTGGCGACTGTGACTGCAGAGGTGACATGGCTACGATGGCTTCTTGAGGATTTTGGTGTGCCTGCCACTGCACCCACACCTCTCTCTTCTGACAACACTGGTGCGATCAGTATTGCTCGGGGCCCGGTCAAGCATGAGCTCACCAAACACATTGGCGTTGATGCTTCCTACACGAGATCACAAGTGCATGAACTGGTTATGTCTCTCCACCATGTGCCTTCGGAGGTTCAGCTAGCGGATTTCTTCACCAAGGCATAGATGAGGGCTCATCATAGATTCTTGCTCTCCAAACTCAGTGTTGTAGATCCACTATGAGTTTGAGGAGGTGTTAGTATAAATGTATTCTGTATTTTCCCTCCACTTGGATGGGGTTCTTTGCATATGTACACATGATATACTTGCCCCTTTGGGCCTGAATAGAACCAGCTTTGCTCATTCTATCAGTTTGCTGCTAAGTTGATTGCAATCAATTGATGGTCAGCGCTTGACATGCAAATTGTAGTATAATCAATTAAACAAGAAACATAAATTATTCCACAATTGGAAAATCTAGATCTACCAGCCATATGCCCAAACGTGACAACAGAGCTTCAATGAAAGAAAATTGATAAATGAAAACCACATATATAGCCATGCATACACAAATGAGCACTAGTCTGCTGAGAGTTATCATATTTAATTTCTGTTTATTGTTTGCCGGCGGATGCCTGGGAATCTCCCCACTGCCGCCTGGTTTGTTCACTCTCTTAATTACTAGACTAGCTCCTATGAATGTCTGTAAACTCTGTTGCTCTACTGATCGATAAAAGACATTGACCAAAAAGGAAGTGTCAATCAGACAACACATACAAGTGAGACCATATTAAATTGTTAAACAGAAGGAAAACAAAATTAATCACCTGAACTTTCATACACAGTATCGGGACCTTTTTGAAGACATCCCGCAGGCTACGTCGCACCTCTACATTGATGCCACGACCGTCACGAATCATACACTTTCCTAGAGTTCCATTTACGCCAACCGCCATGTTGATTCCATTTATCTATTTGCGTGAATCAAAATATCATATAAGAGAAATACACTGGATATAATCAGAATATTACTTCTACATCCCATTGCATACCTCTGCATGCAGAACATCAAGCCGTACAGCAGAAGGGTCAGTCTCTTCACCTCCATGCCAACTAAACTCATTCCTTACTTTCAATTGGCCAAGATCAAATTGTATATAACTGCAGGAACGTATCAGCGTCAATGTCATTTTTTACGATAACATCATTCTGTGCCACTTCATTTCAAACTATTGATGACAGCAAAACTATAAAATTCAAACTCAGTACAAACACATCAGTCTATCTGACAACCAAGATATTTGTCATACCCTACCTGAACTACATGATTTGGAATTGGTCACTGGTGATGTATGATGTCGTTATACAATATAAAGTAGATTCATAACAAGATCCTAAGGAACTAAACTAAATTAATCAACAGGTTCTTTAACAAGCAATTGAGTTAGCTAATAACTGGAAATGTAGACATACTCTTCGCTCTGAGAATTCTTAGGAACAATGATTATGGGTGTCTCAAGTGAAAGATCCAGCTTTATAGCAGAAGAACCATCCATTTCATATTTCTGAATTAACCACTCAAACCCTCCAACTTTATCAATAAATTTAATTGCCTCTTCAGTATGAGGGGTGGCAAGCTCCATAAAGTAAGAAGTGAACTGCAGAACAGAAGGCACATAAGAAAAATATACCATTGGAAATCCGATAGAACAATTTGCAATGTCAATACACACCTCTTGAACAAAACGGTAGAGAAAGACAATTCGGACAGCAGAAAGCTGACCAGTCAAGCTGTAATTATGACCCTCGAAGTCTTCATCATCGATATTGTACGACTGGAATGTGAACTGCAGGAGTGAAGAAAGCCATTATTCATTGTAGTGCTTCAACCAAGCAATTAGGAAATGGCAAATAAATATTGTCTTGCATTGTTGCATATTTGAGATAATTCTGCTTCTCCAATAATCAAAGAAATTAAACCAAAGTAGCCCAAGTATTTAGAACTCGAATGAGCATTGGACAAGCATTGAGATGGGCACTTAATCCCAGGTATTCCAGTACCCAAAGCTTCAAATACTAACAAGCAATGAAATGCACTTCCTCCCAGACAATCTAGTGTCTAAAGCAAGTTACAAACCAATTGAAATGCGTACCCTTAAAAACTGGCTGAGACCAAACACCACAGGCAATGTTAACCAGGTGGCGGACTATGGAAATTTTGTATAATGATGCAGAATAGTCAGGAGTATATTAGTGTAATCTCCTAGTCTAGGATTTCCCTCCTATATCTATTTGATAAACAAAAAAAAGAACGTCACTCCTGTACAACAATGCCTATAATCCACAGTTAGCACAGCAAATATAATTGCATGAAAATGAATATATAATACCTAAGATTGTGACACGGTAAGAACAAATATATACCATTAGGCATTAGCATATAAGTGACAGCAAACAGTCTGAGAATACCTTTATAAGCGACTCGACACCAGGCTTCCGTATATCACAAAGCCAACCCCAACGATGATCTGGGCCAAGGGACATGTCACAAAATCTCATATTCCCTAGCATACCATCAATTGAAAAAGAACCTGGATGAACCTGATAAATATTAAAAAAGTCAAGATAAATGGAAAAGTTTAAGGTATAGCTGATGAAGATGCACAAACACACAGGTATTGAGACAAAAAAAATTGCAAATAAAAGCGGTATCAAGCACATTCCTTATCCTGTACTAATGAATGATTCAATCAAGGAAATTTAATAAGTTCTGTACAAATCATTAGACAACTTCCTGGCATAATGTTAGTAGTATTTGAAATGCACGTAGTAACAATCTAATCAGACCATTTCAAATTTGCTATTAGGAAAAAAACATGTAGTGTTCAGCACTAGACCAAAACGTTTAAACAAAAGAATTTTAAACCAATGGACAACACTCTCAACACAGCCAATCTATAATGCAAGCAATCGACAACAGCACATTTACCACTCAAATATCCATAAATCACATGCAATGATGTATGCACCACCAAAAGTGCTCAGGAAATGTAAATGGCACTATCTTACATCCTTTTAATCGACCAGAACACACTATCCTCATACGAAAAAGCTAGAGCAGTAATGCTTAAGTGATCATTGGTGGCATAAATGTTGATATTATTAATACAATACATTTTGCTGTATTCAATAAGTGGGCACTCTAATGTCAAAAACAGAGTTAGTATCCACTAGTACTTTTGGAGCTCCAAAAATGGCATTGCATAGGGGATGCTTTAATTCTTTAACCCTCCATTAAAAAAAATACAAGGCACGTTTTAATTAGAAAGAGCCAACATCGTAGACTTAACCAACATTGAGTCAAATTATAATTATAAGTATGTTTTGTATATTATATATAACACATAATTTCTTTATCCATTGCAAATATCTCACCTTCAAATCAAACAGAAATTTCTCTTGCACAAACATTGCAAGCTGAGAACCATCTTCCTTATTAAGAAACATTGAAACCCGGTCCACATCCATTTTCATGTTGAAAATGGTTCGACGTTTCCCATAACCTAACAATCCTTTTACAATTGTAGGAGCAGCTTCTTCCTTCACAGTTTGGACTGCAGGTGCATCAGGACTACTTTTCGGCACAGAATTAACCATGCTAAGATCAAATCCAAACTCGATGAGAGCAACAAGTGTGGGTCTGTTACAGTAGAATTCCAGTGCGGACATACGAATACTCATCTGAAACAAGCAGATAACAATGAAATTACGAGGAGGTATACAGCGCACGAGATATTAAAGAAAGATAAATAAATTTCTGATGCTTTGTTCAAAATGATTATTAATATGAACAAAACTAGGTGACTAATTTTCGATGTCAAGTACCTGTGAATCTATTCCATCATAAAGACAAGAATCAGGACTCCTGCTCAAGAATGTAAGAACAACAAAATCTGTCACATTATTATCTTGTGCCTCGTAAAATATTTCAGTAGGTTTCACATTCTGTTCATCCCCATCAAACCATAAACCATCTTTTGAAACTGTTTCACTGTACTCATTTGCATCAGAAATGAAGTTGGGGATTTGACTGTCATGCAGACTAAAATTTTGGTCCGGAGTAAAATCTGTTAATGCATCCATGAAAGATTCCTCATCCACAGGAAAGGTGCTTAGGTCACCCCCCTTATCAAGAGTATCGGAACAGGTAGCTTCCACACTTTCATTGATCACAGAGCATGCTAAATACTTTGAAGACATTGAAAGACGACCTTGTAGCTCATCCATTATTTTCAATGAATGCAATTTGGTTTTCACACTAAGACCACGTGAAGATTGAACAACATTAACCTACAATATACATACCAACAAACAATGGAGTCAGCAGAAAATGATATGGAATATAATAAACCTTAATCTACAATTGCTGAACTTAATAACATGAATTACAAAACTGATAAGAAAATCCATTGATGGACGAAGGGGAGAACAATGGATACAAGTATAAGCAAAACACCTAGGTAATCACTGAAAGGGCCTCAATGTCACAACACAACCCAGTTGAGAAGCTGAAAGAACAGCAGGGGAAACGACGAGAACAAAATTACCCATGCAATGATTCAATTTTGAATACGCATAACAATTAATTTAGATAGAAGGAATTTACTAAGTAAAAGATGCAAGGATCCTAAATTATGTCTGCTGAGGATCTTGACAGCGTTTTCATGTTTCCGTTATCACAAGAGGCATTTGAAGAGCTCCAAAAGATATCCTGCTGTCCCAAACCTTTGATGAGCAAAGTACAGATGTCTGGACATACCAATGGGGCAGGACGACATATTCATTGAGAAAATTTTACGGAATAGTATTTCAGAATGTGCCTACAGATCCAGTCTTCTCTTGGCTCTGGAAATCTAAGTGCATACCGAGAGTCAAATTCTTTTCATGGCTAGTGCGCGTGGACAGATTGAATACCAAGGTGACGTTGAGAAGAAGGAACTTGTATGATGAGGAAGACACACACTGCGTTTTGTGCACAGCAGGAATAGACAAGGATTTGGACTATCTCTTCTTCGACTGAGCATTCTCCAAGAGGCGTTAGGAGAAAATAGGCATTCAGTGGAACAATGACCTCAGCTTATACCCGCGGGTGGCACATGTGAGACAGCGCATAATACTCCTTTCTACATGGAGGCCATGCTCATTGAGCTCCGGAATGACCGAGTGTTCAATAACGGTGGTGTCCATGTCAACATCTGGTTTAGTAAAGTCCATCACCGGTCCCTAAACTTGTCCGGCTGTGTCATCCCGGTCCTAAACTCGCAAACCGACCGTTTAGATCTTCAAACTTGTTCGGTTGTGTCATCCCAGTCCCTAAACTTAAAAATCACCTCATCACCTGTTTAGATCCTCAAACTTGTTCAGTTGGATCATCCCGATCCCTAAACTTGGTTTTGAGTCTCATTTGACCGATCTGAAAACTCTAAATAACAAAATAATTTACAACTTTTTTCATATGAACTCACAAACTTTATGTCAAAATTGTAGTCCTTGAAAAGTTTTTATTTGAAATCGTTATTTGAGTAAACTTTTTTCATATGAACTCAAATAAAGACAAACTTTATGTCAAAATTGAAGTCCTCGACGCGATCTACAACTTTATCTCCAAAATTTAATTTAATTTTAAATTTAAACACATGTAAACTTATAACAATATTTTGGGACCCTATACAGTTTTAATTCAAAAACTTTTCAACTACAAGGTTATCGAGGGCTACAATCTCTACTCCTAATAAAACAGAAAGGAATCGTTGACACAGGCTTCCAGCCATAGCTCGCTCGCATGCCCAATCAGCTTCCTGCTCCCAGCGATTTTTTACCGCACAGACAAGTGGGGCCACACCCGCACCATTTGATGCCACTCGTCTCGGGCCATCACCACCCCGGCACATCGCCGGCGCGCCCTCCATCACCCCGCCTGTCGAATCCCACCATTCTGTATCCCACATCCCGTCGCAGCTCCTTCGCGCCACCACCACCGCAAGCCAGGTTCTCAGGTCTTTGTCGGTCTCCTCACCAGGTCTTCGTCGGGCAGATTCGTTGAGAGGTGGCCCTAGCGGTGTGGAGCGGAGGTGCTCACCCTCACCAGATCTGGTAAGGAGGCAGCCCGACTGTGGTGGAGGTGCTCGGCAAGGCAAGGGCGGCCTCCTCTCCGCCGCCATGTACGAAATCCGACAGCTGCTTGCACGGCAGACGGGCGGCTGGGCTTGTACAGGACGCGAACGCGGTGAGCGGCGGCCGCGTGCAATCGAGCTGGCGAGCTCGCGCCTACCTCGGTATTGGTCCCATCTGTTGGACACAAAGACTCAGAATTGGTGAGCCAAAGGCACTCTATCACCTTGGCATAGTTTTCATTATATAGAGAGTTCATCTTGGGATACAAGTTGCTCCTAGAGCATATTCCCTAAGCATAAAGCATAAAGGTTAAAGGTAAAGCCTTGGCAGCCAAGGGAGCTCTAGCTTCCAATCAAGGCATACCAAGCATGTGCATAAAGTAGAGAATTACATAAAGACATAGCTAATGAACTAAGATAACTTGCAGCAGGAATTATCAACTACAGTTCTCCCCTAAGCCTTGCTGCTGCTTGCCTTCTTGATCTCCCTGAGACCAATCTTGCTCCTTATCTCTTCAAACTTGGCCTTGCCTAATGACTTGGTGAGGATGTCAGCTAGCTGCTCTGCTGTAGGGATGTAGTTTGCCTAGATACTCTCTTCATCAATGCAATCTCTTAGGAAGTGATGCTTGATCCTGCTTGATCCTGATATGCTTGCTCCTGTCATGGAACACTGGGTTCTTTGCCAGGGCAATTGCAGACTTGTTGTCTACCTTCAGCTCCACAACTTCTACCCTTCTTCCCAGCAGATCAGCCAGCAACCTTGACAGCCCTAATCCTTGAGTTGCTGCTGTGCTCATGGCCACATACTCAACCTCACAACTTGACAGTGCCACTACCCTTTGTTTGATAGACTGCCAACTGACCAAGTTGCTGCCTAGGAAGAAGAGACAGCCTGTTGTGCTCTTGCTTGAATCAACATCACCTGCCAGGTCTGAATCACAATAGCCTACAAACCTGGCTGGACTTGGAGCTTTGGTGAAGTGGAGGCCATAGTCAATGGTCCCAGCCACATACCTGAGGACTCTCTCTTGACAGCTTGCTAGTGCTCAGTGGTTGGTCTCTCCAAGAACCTGCTTACAAAGCCCACTGCAAAAGAAAGGTCTGGCCTGGTACGAACAAAGTACCTCATACTTCCAACAAGCCTCCTGTAGTGAGTTGGGTTCACTTCCTGAGCTGTGCTATCCTTGCTTAACTTCAGGCGCTCCTCCATTGGAGTGGCAGCTGGATTGCAGTCAACCATACCACCAAGCTCCAGGATCCTCATAGCATAGTGGCTCTGTCTGAGAGTGATCCCATCTCCATTCTGCTGAACCTCAACACCCAGGTAGAAGTTGAGCAACCCAAGGTCACTCATCTCAAAGAATGTCAGCCTTGAAAGCCTTCACCTCAGCCTCCTTTTGATCCAGTGATGATGAGATCATCTACATAGACTCCCACCAACAGCACTGAACCACTTGAGCCTCTTCTGTAGATAGCAGCTTCATGTTTGCACTGCTCAAAGCCCATCTTCTTTAGAGTTGAGTCCAGCTTCTCATTCCAGGCTCTGGGTGCCTGCCTCAGTCCATACAGGGCCTTGTGAGTGGGTGAGGTGTAGCTCCGCGAACAGCCGCTGCGCTGGCGGCGGCGTCTCTTGTTCGCCGATGATGTCGCTGACGGTGCGGTAGCCTAGCTCCTCATCGTCCTCTAGGGGAGTCACGTGCTCGACGGCGGCGGAGTAGGCGACTTGGGCGTAGCTGAGCGTGGAGCAGAGTGCTCTGCTTCAGCAATTGGGAAAGAAATCGGCGGAGCAAAGCTTGGCGGAGGGGTTGATGACGGCGAGCCCGAGCCATACGCTCCAGGCTACTCCTCTGGCCAAGAATACTCGACGACGAAATCGCTGCCGCCGCCTCCGATGTACAGCCTCTGGTGAAGCCCAATCCCAGCCGCGGCCTTCGTCGAACACGACGTCGCGGCTGATGCGCATGTGCTAGGACACGGGATCGTAGACATGGTAGGCCTTAGTGCCCTCTGCGTAGCCGATGAACACGCTGGCCTCGCCACGGTCGTTGAGCTTGTGGAGCTGCGCTAGCTTCTTCGTGTATGCCACGCAGCCGAAGACCCTGAGATGGCCCACGGTCAGTGCGCGGCCATGCCATGCCTCGTAGGGGGTGATGCCCTTCAACGCCCGCCTCGGGGAGCAGTTGAGGATGTGCACCGCCGTCATCACAGCCTCCCCCCAAAACCGAGCTGGCATGCGACGCTGCTTGAGCAGAGCACGCGCCATTGACACCACAGATTGATTCCTGCGCTCAAGAACGCCATTTTGCTGCGGTGAGTGAGGGGCACTGAAGTGCCTCTTGATACCTTCTTCGGCGCAGTACGAGGTGAAGGTGGCGACGGTGAATTCGCCGCCATTGTCCGTGCGCAGAACCTTGAGCTTGCGGCCGCTCTCCACCTCTGCTGCCGCCTTGACCTGCTTGATCACCTCGCCAGCCTCATCCTTGGACGGTAGGAGCACCACCCACATGAAGCGAGTATAAGGAAGTAGCGGTTGCCCCCCGGAGTCGACGAGTAGAAGGAAGTAGCGGTTGCCCCCCGGAGTCGCCTGCGTCACCGGCCCGCACATGTCACTGTGCACCAGCTCCAGCTGCTCCTGGGCACGGTACATCGTCGCGGCCGAGAATGAGCGCCGCCGCTGCTTGGTGGTGACGCAGGTGTCACATACCTACTCCACATGCTCAATCTTGGGCATCCCGCGCGCCATCTCCTCCTTGCCCATGCGCCGGAGAGCGTCGAAGTGTTGGTGGCCGAGCCGCTCATGCCACTTCCAAGCTTTATCATCCTTGCGCGCTGCCAAACACAGCGGCTGGGTGGCATCCAGATGAAGAACATAGAGCCGACTCCGACCCCGATGTACCTTTGCAAGCAGACGGCCGCCGCGATCCCAGATGCGGAGCACGCCGTCGTCGATCTCCACCTTGGATCCTCCCTCATCCAGCTGCCCAAGACTCATGATGGAGTTCTTGAACGTCGGGATGTAGTACACCCCGTGCAGCACCCGGTGCTCGCCGGTCTTGGCCTGGAACACGATCGAGCCGACGCCGCGGATGTCCACCTTGGACGCGTCCCCGAAGCGCACGGTGCCGCGGACGTCGGTGTTCAGGTCAGCGAAGAGCTCGCGACGGCCCGTCATGTGGTGCGTCGCACCGCTGTCCAGGTACCAGCCTCCCATCTTCTCTTCATCTTCATCGACGTCGAGGAAGGCTCGAGCGGCGGCTCCTCCAAGATCAGTTCTTGCGCGCCGTAGGTGTGTGCCGGCACATCGTGGTCCAGCTTGACGAAGCCGTGCGTGAGAAACAGAGCACCATCCTCCCTGGCCTCCCTGGCACCCGGTGCACCATCGCACTCGGCGTAGTGGGCACGGCCTCCCTGGCCTCCAGCACCGCCGCGATCTCCACCACGGCCGCCACCACGTCCGCCACCACGACCGCCACCGCGACCGGACATGAGAGCTGGCGGATCTCCCTGCCAGCCACCACGCCATCACCCTTAAGTGGGTGTACAAGCTCAAGAAGGATGAGGCTAGAGCGGTGATCATGCACAAGGACCGCCTCGTGACACGCGACTTCGTTCAGCAGGAGGGAGTCGACTTCGACGACGCCTTCTGGCCCGTTGCGCGGATGCAGTCTGTTTGCCTCCTCTTGCTGACTGCCCAGGAGCGCTTGCATGTGCACCACATGGACGTCAAGTCTGCCTTCCTCAACGGTGATCTGATGGAGGAGGTCTACATTCGCCATCCGTAGGGATTCGTCATCATTGGCAAGTAGATCAAGGTTCTTCGTCTGTGCAAGGCCCTCTACGGCCTGCGGCAGGCACCACGAGCATGGAACAACAAGCTAGACTCTACTCTCAAGAAGATGGGGTTTCAACAGAGCCCTCACAAAGCTGCTATCTACCGGCGGGACAAGGGAGGCAATGCCCTCTGCTGGTGGGCGTCTACGTTGACGACTTGGTGATCACCGGCAACAAGGAAGAAGAGGTGAAAGCATTCAAGGCAGAGATGAAGGCCACCTTCTGGATGAGCGACTTGGGCCTCTCCTACTATATGGGGATTGAGGTCCACCAGGACAGCTTTGACACCTCTTCGCCAGACCGCCTACGCCAAGCGCATCGTCGAGATGGGCGGCCTCACCGGCTGCAACCCAGCCCATAATCCCATGGAGAGGATGAACCTGAGCCATGATAGCACAGCGAAGGAGATCGACGCACGGAGTACCAACGCCTTGTGGGAAGCCATCGCTACCTCGTCCACACGCGACCAGACCTGGCATTCGCCGTGGTCTATGTCAGCTGGCTATCAAGAGGATCCTACGCTACGTTGAGGGCACCTCCGACTACGGCTTACACTACCCGAGGTGTCACAGCGTGGAGCACATCATCGGGTATAGAGATAGCGACCTCATTGGCGACATTGACAATAGCAAGAGCACCACCGGGACGCTCTTCTTCCTCGGCAAGTGCCTGATAAGCTGCAGTCGGTGAAGCAGCAAGTGGTGGCCTTGTCCAGCAGTGAGGCGGAGTACATCGCTGCTACTACCGCTTCGACTCAAGCTCTGTGGCTGGCTCGGCTACTAGGTGATCTCCTAGGCAGAGACGCTCAAGCACAATGTGGATAGCAAGTTCGCTTTGGCCTTGGCGAAGAACCTTGTCTTCCATGAGCGCAGCAAGCATATCCACATCAAGTACTACTTCATCCGGAGCTACTTGGACGATGGGAGCATCAAGGCCAGCTACATCAACACCCAGGATCAGCTAGCGGACTTCCTCACGAAGTCCTTGGGCGGATCAAGTTCATGGAGATGCGCCCCCGGATTAGGATGGCTTAGATTCCCAGAAGGCGCCGCACAAGACTTAGGGTGAGATTGACAGGCTTCTATAAGTCTAATGCTTATCTTAGGAGTAGTTGGCCTGCTGTGTCAGCACCCTTATCATCTATCTTATCCTTTAAGCATCTTTACTTTGGAATATGCCTACCTTCAACTTTAAGCAAAGTACTCTATAAGTACCCAAACTTGCCATGGTTGTGGCAAGGCTAATAGAAATGAAGACTTGACCTCAAATCCTGCCACACAACGCCACGCTGGCCTGAGGTACAGCAAGCGGTGTGCGCGGGCGCTCATGGCCGGCGTGCAAAGTAGCCAACGGGAGGAGCAGAGGAGGAGGTAGCCAACAGGTGGAGATCGGGCGAGCTGCGAGGATGAAGCCGAGCTCCACATGTGTCTCGAGGAGGAAAATGTGAGAAAAAGGAGTGAATGACAGGTGGGCCCCATCGATGATTGTTGCTAACACTATTAAATTGTCATCCAACCTAGTTCTCCCCACTCTAACCAAACAAAAACTAGGTCTAACCTACCCTCACATTCAAACACGATATGGGTCCAATCCAACCCAGAAAAATGGGTTGAACCCAACCCAACGTACCTCAACCCCAAACCAAACACATGCTAAATGGAACTCAATAATAGTCCTCGGACGACTAAGATAAGCCGTCCAATAAGAGCATCTGGATGACTACTTGGGCCAGCTCAAAAAAATTGTATGGTGGGATTAGGAAGAATTTGGACCACCTTTAGATGGCCCATTAGGTTTATAGTATATATATGTAAGTAGTGAAGAGGAGCGGAAGAGCAGTGGCCATTTTCATCAAGCGCGCTTTTCGTTCTCCTGCTTCAGCTGCCTCACCACTTTCCCTCGTCGGCGCAGCTCTTGCCTCAGCACGTGTCTCCTCTTCCTGTGCCTCCACCTCTTCCTCACCTGCACCTACAACTCATGGTGTTGCCTTTGTCCGCGGCACAACCTCCGTCGTGCCTGGCCAGAAACCTCTCCCTCGAGCTCCACCCGCTTCTTCCCTGTCTGGGCCTTTGTGCCTCTGCCGGCAGTGCTGCACCGGCCTCTCCTTCATGCATTAAAAGCTTAAGCTAGTCGACCCAATTGACGACTAATCGCAATTAGGAATCTAATCAGCTCCACCCGCCTCTTCTCTGTCTGGGCCTTTGTGCCTCTGCCGGCAGTGCTGCACTGGCCTCTCCCTTCAGGCATTAAAAGCTTAAGCTTGTCGACCCCAATTGACGACTAATCGCAATTAGGAATCTAATTGGTGGTTATACGACTAGCCTCGAATATAAGATCTAATAACATTGGACAAGATCCATGAAAACTTTTAAGGACCCACAGTGAAATACTCTTTATTATTCATGTTAGTTCAAGTAAGATTGGAACAATTACCTTGCCTCCATTCCCAAGGAGCTCTAGCATTAGAAGCTCTTGTGAATCATTGCTCTTTCTGTCCAGCTATATAGTGAGATAAATGAGGAAACAAAGTAATCAATATGACAGTCAAGTTGCTTCTTGAATATATGCAAACCTGGTGCATAATGCATCCAGGTCTCATTTGAGAAAAAATACCAAAATTTCATGTAATATTTTACCTTTCCATAAAGTGAAAGTTTAGTTGCAATAACAGAGCCATTCACAACAAGATCCACTGATCCCAAGCTATTAAGCCGCGGTGTATGTGATTCTAGGGGATGGCTGACAGGGTCTCCTAATATGTTCACATCAGGAGGGGCCTACAAAAAACAAGGAAGGCACAAAACATAAGACAAACCATTACAAGCTAGACATCAAGTATTTGTAAGTAAAGAAAGGCATACAGAAGCTCGATATGTTGCCTGGACAAGTGCTTTCATCCACATAGCCTTCTCAATTTCATTACGAAATTCAATTACCAGTGTGCTGGTCAGTTCTAGTGCCTGCATATGGAATAATGCTTAGGCAAAACGAGAACCAAATGGGAGAACAAATCTAATGTATTGCTATTATAAATAGATAAAATTGATATTATGAAATTATTTTTCCCTGATGGATCTAGTAACATCAACCATATATGCCTCACACTTTGACATAGTCAATCTATGTAACTTTCTGCCACCGTTTCCAAGAAATCACAACTTTCATGTTAATCTTAGAGATTAACCTACAAAACTTACATGTCAAAGTGTCTTTGACACATTTGCATTGTATAGACTATCAATATCCTACACAACTTACATTTTTTGTCAAACTATGCAGGAAAGCTGTGTCATTTCATCATAAAAGGGAGTAAAAATGTACAAAACAAGACACCACACAACACATACCAAACCCAACCTTGCACTGATCACAATGAGCAAGCCTGCCACTTTCAAGCAAAGAAAACGACCAACAAGAAAAGGAAAATAACCAACAAAACATCCCGGAGGCCCTGAACCCCAGCCAAACACTATAGGATTCTCTTTTACTGTCCTCACCACCAAGGAAACAGTCAGGGCAGCAGTGTTGAAAACGCAATCATTGCATTTGGAATCAGATGGATTTCAACATTATGCCAAGAATCTATGAACATTATGTCCCCCTGCTTATTTAGGTAAATTATAAACACATCTAGTCTCTATGCCTACTCAGCTCTCCAAGTGGGCTCTAGATTGGAAACATTGCTTGCGTCCACAAACAGTTAGCGAATCAGCTTATGAGCTTTCGATTTCAGAATTTCCATCAGAGAACTTAAATACCACCATAAAGTGCAAATGGGACCCAATCACTTACCTTATGTGTGTCTCCACCTCTAGAACACAGGCCAATACCGTAAAGAGATCCACCAACACTAGATGGTGGCACCTCAAATACTTGGCGACTAGCCACGCTGCAAAACCAAATATCAAAAGCATAAATGACATACATAAACTGAACAAACCTATAGATAATCCTAATTTCCATCTATTTCTTTAACTGAACATATTCTTTAAAATCTCTACTCAACTAGTAAAATAAAACTAATACATAAGTGTTACTGGAGAATACAAAGTTTATTTAAAGCCAATGAAACTCACATATGAACTGCTACACTCTTCATGAAAAATGGGTTGCTTTAGAAAACTCAGAGATGATACACTAAAGAAGGAAATTGAGTTTTTTAACTATGTATGCTATTTCGCTTTGACCAGATTAAATATATTTTATTTATTCCAAGGAGAATTAGGAAACTATTATACATACCTACAACACCTTTGGTAATTCGGGGAGAACTCTGACTCCAAAATATATAGATACATCCCAGATAATACAACATAGCAAGCATGCCATTCAGCTTGTGAATAGCCAATGCCCTTGAACCAAAAATAAAACATACAAACAAGGTATTAGCAAGTTGAACAGATGCATCACATGGTACAATATGGTTGAATACAACATTCAATCAGAACTAACGTGTAACTTCATACCCTCCAAACCAATGTTCTAGCATCACCGGCTAGATCAGCAGGATACCAAGGCGCCAAGCTATGGCTTTCATGGTTATTTGAACCTTCATTATTGCTTCCCTTCATATGGGAAAGCACACCAAGCAGTTCAACTATCTTGCAGTACCTTTTTGGTGAGAAGTGAATGTCCAGATTGGGTACTTGAAAAGAAACACGAGTTGATGGATAGTTCGGATGTGGAACTTTGATCTTCATGTCATCACACACAAAAAGTCAATATTTTCATGCAATTCAATGGAAAAAATAGTGTAGAGTAATTTCTATTTCTTATATTAGACAGATTTTCTCCCCTATGTACCGAATTAGTATGAACAACCAAGGATGTTTAACATTTGTAAATAAGAACAAACAAAAAGAAGGCACGTAAAAATAAAAGAGCAATTCAAGATAACAATGCAAAACTGGCAAATTCCCCATGTATATCTCCTATAAGGCCAACTACGTCGGCTAACTCATACATGCAAATCAAAAGTAAACAGGGCACTTATGAAGATGTATTTTGTCAAGATATTTTCAGACAATAAAAGGAGAGTGTTGATGCATAATAAGCAATATAATATGCGCAATATTAAGTTGCAATGGCATGGGCATCTCAGTTTCAGTTATCTGAGACAAATTACCACTACTTTAAATCTTTATTTGTTGGATGAGGCTCATCTAAACATATAAAAGGCTGACAAACTCCAGTAGCACAGTTGAATCAGGCAGCAAGCAGTTCTACTAAACAGCAGTTCAGCATTGCTGAATAATACAATGCCCAGTCTGTTTAACAAGTTGAGCTCAAAAATATCAGTCAATAATAGCTGCCATATTTCATTAAGCCAAAAAGGTAATTTTGTAAGAAAACCAACTTCATAGATTTGTATATTTCAACAGTTAAAATATGTTATGCAGAAGGACTGCCTTAATTGTTAGGTTTCATGCACCAACCAAGTGAACCAAAAAGCTTAAGCGATTGGGAAAGAGGTGGGCAATCCACTAATACTTCACAACACTCCCACTCACGTGCAGCCACAACAAGGCTCAAACGTGGAAATAAAGAAGAGAGTGGAGGACTTAAAAGATGCCTCTACCAGGAGCTTTGATAGCATGTTAGGTTTCGTGCACCAACCAAGTGAACCCAAAAGCTTAAGCGGTTGGGAAGAGGTGGGCAATCCACTAATACTTCACAACATTAATAACATTCAAAAAAAAAAGGACCACCTTATTTACCTGCTCAATTATCACTGACATTCCACAGCGATCAAGAAGAGAACTGAACTGATTATCATCAGAGGTATGATCTAGGAGGGTATCTTGATCTAAATTTCCAGGTATTGAATATATGTCCTGAGTTAAATCACTAATAAGGAAAGCAGCCATATCCCTCCCAGTAATATAAAAGCCTGAATACAGACTCTGTCTTTCTTCATCATGCCTACCATCCTGTAGTTAAACAGTTAGTAACAACTAGCTCAACAAGTCAACAGTATGACATACTCTGGGGCCAAGAACTTACTCTTGTATGCAATGTAAAATGGCCAAAATCAAGAATGAAGTACTCAATGCCTAGCAAAGGTTGATTAGCCGTCAAGGGAATCCTAACTTTTGGTGCATCCAGATCAATATCAAGTCCAAATCTGAAAAAGAACAACAAATTGTGAGAGCCAAAACAAACACATAATGGCAACAGATTTGAAGCATACAATAGGAAATGTTGACATGAAAACATATCAGATGCAAGAAAAATAGTCTTGAATAATATGAAGAACCTAGACAAAAAAAAAAGGATTGGATGATTGGAGGACAAAAACCACACTAATCAAAGACTCATCTGTGAAATAATGACACTTATGATAAGAATGCAATGCAAATTTTCTCCATACTTCCTGCTTTAACAAAAGGTCATGGATTAGAGTAAAAGAACTCGAACCCTGAAGCACATATACCTGCTTTGTTCCTCTAACACCAGCTGAAGCTGCTCC
>CM041645.1:29036527-29103547 GCA_023333625.1 Bothriochloa decipiens
AACCCTAATGGGCCTTGCCCTACATGGGCTGACCTGGGCCTGGTGGCACACACACACACATACACTCCAACATCCCCCCGCAGTCACAACGGGTGCGAACACACGATGAGACTGGAAAACTAGAGAGCAAAGCCGAAGCGATGACATCCCCCCGCAGTCACAACTATGTCGCGGTCGGTGTGGCTGGAGCAAAGTGGAGGATAGCCCTTGTTGCCGAAGTAGTCGAGGTCGAGGTTGTTGTGGTCGTAGCCAAGGTAGAAGGTGCCAAGTCAAGGTACCAGCGAAGGCGGTCGAGAACGAAGTCGCAACTCCGTGTCGTCGTGGTCGCGGGACGAAGAGCCGAGCCATGCGGCGCAGAGGGCAGCCAGGCCATGGCAACGCACCCTGATACCTCGGAGGCCGCGCTCAAAGCAGGGGTGGCGGAGAAGTCGAGGTCCGCGCTAAGATCAGGGGTGGCGGAGAGGGAGAAGTGGGGTGGCGACTTTCCTGCCCGCCCTCGTAGAAGTCCCGCGCTCAGAGCAGGGGTGGCGGGGAGGGGGACGTTGTCCGCGGGTAGACGATGACGGTCGCAGACTCGGACCGAGAGCTTGCTTGACGACGACCGGCGGCGAGTGGCGCCACCGCCGGAAAAGACGGCAGCACCAGCGGTGAAGGCAGACCACGAGCATCGCCGCTGCAGCCGGAAGGGCGCAGCAGCAACCTCGTCCTCGAGGTTGTCGACGAAGGCGACGAACGGCGGGGTGACGCAACCCCGATCGCGGACCAAGCAAAATAGAAAAAAAACAGCGGCAGCAGCAGCAGCAGCACCTTGCGGGTACATCTCGGGGGAGCACCAAGCAGAGGGCCGGCGAAGAAGGCTGCGGCCCGGCTTGGTGCGGCCCGAGCGGCGCCTCCTCTCTGGCAGGCCGGGCGGATGAGGGGCGGGAGGAGGCCCGGCGGCGGCGGTGGCGCGGATCGAGGGCGGCGCGGCCCCAACCGGCGGCGGGTGGCGCGGATCGAGGGCCGGCGCGGCCCCAACCTGCAGGGGGTGCGCGGATCGAGGGCGGCGCGGCAGATCCAGCCGGTGCAGGTGCGGTGGAGGCCGCCGGCGACGGGCCCCTCGAAGGCGGCGGCGCCAAGCTCGACCGGGACGGCGCGGGTGGAGGCGGACGAGCGCCTCCTCGAAGGTGGCGGCGCCGACGATGAAGGTGGGTACGCTGCTGCTACTCCTTATTGACGCGAAGAACGACGGCCAACGGCGCAATATCGGCCGGCGGCGAAACAGGGGCGCTGCCCCCGGCAGAGAGGCGGCTCTCCCTGGGGGCGGGCTGGGCGTCAAGTGGCGGCGGCTGGGAAGGAAGGGAAAACCAAGCTCGATACCATGCTACCGTGCTAGAATGGAATAATTGGATTGATTTCCTTGATTGGGGGTGAACCCCCTAGGTACATATATATAGGCATATGGTGCCTAACCCTAACCCTAATGGGCCTTGCCCTACATGGGCTGACCTGGGCCTGGTGGCGCGCACACACACATACACTCCAACAGTAATCTTGTATTGTATGCTGGCTATATATATGAGATCACACACATTAGGGAGGGGTGGGTGGATCTCATATATAGCCAACATACAATACAAGATGACTTGACTTATACATATCTCTAATAAAACCGTAACTCAACAGGAGACTATAAAACTGCTGGGAAAAGAATCACCACGCCACTAATTATCTTCAGCAGGTCATAACCAAAGGAGAAAGCTAGCTCAATGATAAGGTCATAAAAGTGGAGCTGAAGTTAATTTGGCGGCAAAACGGGAATCAACAAGTTCAGACAGAACAGAAGGAAACTTGGAGCAAATGTTAGATTACATAGTGCTAAGGTAACCCTCAAAAAAAGATCATTTTATGAAGAGTATCTCAACCCTATGCTAACTCAAAGGAATCTTAATAGAATGCACACTGCTAAAAAGAAAATACCGCAGAATATGAAAAATATCGAGTACAGATGCCTACTTATGCATAAAACAACACAAAAGTAATACAAGGTCAAATGTGAAGTCATTTTGAATTGGCTTTTTCACATCATAATGGGATAAAAAACTTGACTCATGACTGTCAAAGAAAAGAATAAGCAACGATAAGATAGCAGGAAAGCAAACCTCAATCTGCTGAAGCTTGGCTTCAAAAAGTTTTTCTCTATCTTCTTCCTGAAATTGAAAAAGAACGGTGAGATACAAAAATATAATCAGCAACCAAAAGAAAGAGTGTCATTCATAGAAATATTGTTTCCACTTCAATTTAAATACTAATAATAAATAAATACCTTGAGAGTCTGTCCATCAGGAGAAGGATGAGCAAGAACAAATAGACGATCAATAAGGACAATAACAGGTTCTTTACCGAGGCCCTTCCATGGGACCTATCAGAGATAAAATATTAGCATTTAAAATCCACAAACAAAACTTGACTATAAAGGCCAACAACAAGAAGAAGTGTTGAACTGAGAAAATAAGATAAATGGTGACTGCTGGTGGTATGCATATTAGAGGAATGCATATTAGAGGAATGCGTATTTAAGGGATACTAATCAAGATTGACCTTGTGCATACATTACATGTCATGAAGAATATGATAGTAGTGTTCCTCGTGATAATATATTGGCTTGCTG
The DNA here is from genome assembly GCA_023333625.1 of Bothriochloa decipiens. Lineage (NCBI taxonomy): Eukaryota > Viridiplantae > Streptophyta > Magnoliopsida > Poales > Poaceae > Bothriochloa > Bothriochloa decipiens. Next base: position 29,039,178 of record CM041645.1, read on the forward strand.
AAAGAAGTAAACTACCCTTTCAAAATGCAACTCAGAAACAAGCTACATTACAAAGCTACATTATAACAGCTTTAGTAAGCAACTATTTAAACAATGGTAGATACTGTGATGTAAGAATGCAACCACAAAACTGAAAACAGAAACAATCATACACGGTACAATAAGAAATGTACCTTTAATGTTATGGTGCCAACAAACCCCGCTTTGACTGTCACTGGAAGTCGGAGAGAATTTAGGGCTTCAGCCTTAAGTTTTAAGTCTTTTAGAACAACGTCACCTTTACAGAGGGAAAATGAAAGCTGGGTAATTATTTTCTAAAGCCAGGTAATTAAGTAGTACACAAAATGCAAAATCTACATGAGCATTACTGTTAACTGCTGAAATAGCAATGCTGTTAACTGCTGAAATTTTCAAGTGGTAAATGTCAGGGTAAATTTGCTGTAGGACATTGTTCAATGTTGGTATTTGCTCATGGACATTACTCAATGTTGTCTTTGCTAGAGGATCAATCATAACAATCGACTCTTCAACACTATTGGCTGTTAAAATGATAATTTCTTGGAGTGGATTAGAGTTAGAAAATAAAGTTAACCATTATGTGCATAGCTATTATACCACAACCCTTGATTGTTATTATCTAAAAAGATTCATAACTTCTGCATGAAGTCAGATAAAGATGAACTTCATATCAAATTGTAGAGCTCAATGAAATCTACAACTTCGTAGTTAAGTTTTTATTTCAAATTAATTACAGTGCTGAATATTTTCTTTTAAAAATCCCAGATATTGATATTCAAAATTTAGAATTTTCAAACAATCTCATATGTGGTCTATACAAAGTTAGTATAGTTATGAAGTTGGTAATTTTTTTATCTGAAGTCATTTATAGAGTTCTAAATATTCATCTTGTTTTCTAAGATTTTGATTCTAAATCTTTTGTTTTGTTTTCTTAGATTTCAGAATCCAAATTTAGATTTCAGAATCTTTACAACTTCGAATGTTGGCACGATCTATAGTAAAGTCATTTGAAATTTCTAAATTTTGAATTTCCAAATCTAAGGAAACAAAAAAAATATATATTTAGGACTCTTATGTGACTTCAGATAAAACATTTATCAATTAGAAAGTTAAAGATCCTTGATAACTGCAACTTTTGTATGGACCATATCATCATTCATGGTCATTTGAAAATTCTAAATTTTTAATTCAAAAATCAAGAATCTAAAAATAATTTTTGGCACTATAAATAATTCCAAATCAAAAAACTTGCTAACTACAAAGTTGTAGATCTGAGTAAGCTCTACAATTTTGATACAAAATTTGTCTTCAGCTGACTTTATATACAAAAGTTATGAACTTTTACATTGGCATAATGATCACTTTCAACTTCTCTCTCCTATCCACTTTTGAAAATATTATTTTAATGGCCAGTCCAAGAGCTAATTGCCACAATTGAAGAGTGCTAGCAAGGACAACATTGACTAGTGTTTATCAGCATATACCAAAATTGAAAGATGTCCTACAGTAAATTTACCTTAAATGTTAGTGGGTTGGAACATGTTAGTGATTGCTCAAAATTATAGTTAAAAAAAGAAAGATGGAGATAGAACATCATTGGGTATTTCATCTTTAGAAACAGGATCTATGAGTGTACATACAAGAGTGAAAGGGACACCGCATGGCCAGATGAGGCCTGAGCATCCATTATATGACTCGGCTTAGAGCCAAGCAAGGGATGTACATGAGCAAAACATAGGAGGCAATTTTCGAGGAAAAGAATAAGACTGCTCATGTGTATACACGGAACCGGCAAGCTTTATAACACCGATCCCACATTATACAGCAAAGATCAAGTTTTAACTTGTTCCACATCATCTAACTTCAAGTTAGTATCAAATAAACAATACAATAAAGCTGAGATTTGATCTTTTTGTCTAAATAAGGAAAGAACATGCTTGATCAAACCACAACAGAATAGAAAGCATACATAAGAACATGAAATAATCAGAATCAGATTGCAAGAGATGATGGTTAAGCAATAGAAAAAAGGACATTAATATTATATGAAAGAAATATACCTTTCCATACACTTATTCTGAGAGCTTCAACAGAAAGCCCTTCAACATATTCACCTAAATATTTGCGTAGCAGATACAACACCTATAGTAAAAAGTTAAAATTATGTCATGGCTCAGAACATAACACAAATGATGAATCATGAAGTGACTCAACAAATGCAAAAGATTAGGAATTCGACATGATATTAGGGATGGTGAAAAAAAGTATAACATGATTCGCCATTTAAGCGGTACGTGTATCACAAAGAATGAGCAAAGTAATAACTGCAAAACCTCATAAATTAATGAGGTAAAAGAAAAGACGCAATGAAATCCCAAGCAGTGCAGTAGGATGGCACAGAACATAGCTCTGACCATAATAGTTTGGATGCTCGAAACTGCAGTCAATGTTGAGAATAAGATGTGATCACAACAGAAGAACATCCTAACTTAAAGAGCAGCAAGTGCATATTGTCTGGAGGTAACAGGGGTTAGGAGATCTCAATTTTTTATTTTTATTTTTTTTAAAAAAAAGACACTGCAGCTATGAACTTTTTAACATTGCTGCCAGTGCCAGATAAGCATATGCAACTATCACAATGTTATAGTACCATGAGCTACTTGCATGATCATGGGCCAAATGTAATAAGACATTTTGCTCAACCAAAGTCTACAGATTCCTCAATAGTTGCAATTCAGTCAAACTATAAAACTGTGAATAAACATGGCAAGCACCAGTGCACCACAAGTCCACTACTTACCCCTTTAGAGGCTCCTCCATAAATCAATCAACATGCAATTCTTCCTCAAGGGGAGATCATAACGCAAACAACCAAGGGTCATCAACGTACTGAATTATACTTTTTCAAAAAAAAAAAAATCGTACTGAATTCTACTCCTCCAAACCGTCCAAAAAAACGAAGCATGATCTGCACACAGATTCTCTTTTTAAAGGGAAACAGGAGGGGTTTGACCCCCTACTGGGCATTCTGCACACAGATTCACTAACCCGGACCGAACAGCACCACAACTAAACCAGACCATCCGTCCACTAATCGATCACGTCCATCGCGCGCATCAAAAATGGCCACGACCGAAGGTGCTGAAGGAATTGGAAAATATGGAAGAAGGGTGAGAGATCATACGTGGCCCTCGAACATGGCGGAATCGTGGGGTGGGCCCGTCGATGGGGTGGCAGGGCTCGACGTCCCTAGGACGGCAGCAGCCGCGGCGCGGTCGCGAATCCGCTCCCTCCTTGCGCGCGGCGAATCGCCGTCATAGGCCTCCTGGGCCAAGAGGGGGTTAGGGTTTCCGCGGTGGTGGGGGTGGAGAGCCCGGGGGGAGCGGAGGCCGGCGGGTGCGGAGGAGGCGAGGAAGACGACGAGGACGAGAGGAGAGCGGAGAGAGGAGGGGAGCACGGGACGGGATGGGGCCGGCACGGGGGAGTTCCCGGTGGTGGTGGCACCGGGGCTCGGTTCGAGCGGGGTCCAACTCTGCGACGTACGCGCGCCACGCTGCGGACGCACGCAACAGGTCCGGTCTACAGGTGGGATTTTTTTTAAATTTAATCATTTTTATAATTAATATTTAAAAAAAATCCTGTTTTAAATTTATTTTTACCATGCACCTTTTTGTGCACGCCAAATAAATTTAATCTTTTTAATCAATATTTAAAAAAATCTTGTTTTAAACTTATTTTCATCGTGTACCTTTTTTGTCGCGCTAAATCATTTGGCGCGACAAAAGCACGTCGTCGCGCCAAAACACCGTGGCAATAGAGTTGACCGGGGCCACTGCGGGTCCTACTTCGTCGCGCCACATGCATTGGCGCGACAGGCCTGTCGCGCGGTTGCAACAAAATTTTGAAGTTATAAATTTTACTATAATTTGCACCATTGTGATACTACTAATTCATGGTAAAATAAATTTTGTTGTCCAAATCATAATAAAATTTATTGTTGTTTAGCTTCAAATTTGTCGCGCCAAATGATTTGGTGCGCCAATGCATGTGACGCGATGAAGTGGGACCCACGGTGGCCCCGGTCAACTCTATTGCCACGATGTAATGCTTGGTCGCGTCAAATCATTTGGCGCAATGACGTGCTTTTATCGCGCTAAATGATCGACAAATGATTTGGCGTGAAAAAAAGGTGCACGGTGAAAATAAGTTTAAAACAGAATTTTTTAAAAAATATAGATAAAAAATAATTAAATTAAAAAAATCCACAGATGGAGGAGAGCTGATGATAAAAAAAAGGCGAGCGGGACAGAGAGCATATTCAGAGCGGTAATTTTTGGATTTTGGAATTGGGCGTACTACATCAAGGCCTTGTACTTAAAATTTTAAGTTTTTTCACTCTCTCTCCGTCACATTAATATTTAGCCACTTGCATGGAACATTAAATGCAGGTAAAAGAAATACCAATAAGCTACAACGGTACTCCGTGTGCTTACGGATTTATCTGCTTACGCTAAGAAATACCAATAAGCTTTCTGGCGGCGTTTCAGGAGAACAGTTGCTACTTTCTTCGAACCTAATTCATCCTCGTATTTGTATCCTTATTTAAAAAATATTTTATATTTTATTTTTATAAAACAAAATATTTTCTCTCTTCCTGTCTATCATCAAGAAGCCATTTCCAATTTCAAATCTTTCTGCTTCAAAGGGGGGAATTCATTGAGCCAAAATCTTTTTCAAAACCCAAATTTTCATCCGGCTATGAACTCCACCCTAGATTCAAAAACATGGTTTGGACATAACCCTTCTCAGTTTCAATTACGAAAATCCTTTCAAACCATTTACAATATTTCGAGGAAATGTGTGCATGCCTAAGCATTCTTGGCATGTCACAAGAAATTTTATGTGGATGTTGTTTCCGTTCTCCCTCAAGGGGGAGGCAAAACAATGGTACACTGATGCCGTAGAAAGTGCGAATGGAGAATGGGGAGAACTTAAAAACAAATTTTATCTTGTGTTCTTCCCCATGTCTCGTATCGCCACTCTACCAAGGGCAATCCTCGATTTTGAGCAAAACGAGAAGGAATCCATAGGTGCAGCGTGGGCTAGGTTCTCAATGTTACTACATGCCAGCCCATACTTTTTTTTACCCAATAGTGTGCTTTTGCATACCTTTGTTTGGGTCTAGACATAGATGATGCTTTGACATAACCGTTGGAGGGTCATTCTCATATAATACCATGACGGAATAGAGGAACATTCTTGATTACATCCTAGAGAAGCACGCTTCTCCCGTCATAGTACCCAAACCCTCATAATAGGCATGTCAAGTTTTGAGGAGCCCTCATCAACCGAATCCTTGCCCTTGTTATCCTTAGATTCGACTCGTGAGACCTCACCCGAACCACGAACACCGAAGGAAGGAATGTTTTATCCTTCGGAGTTCGCTATAAAAATCCAAGGATTATGGCAGAACTTCAAAACATTTCTTGGCACAAAATTTCTAAGGACGTCTCCCCTAATGCGAAAACATCGAAAGAATGGTTGTTGGGAGTGAAATATTCTTCTCAAGAAATTCAGATTCTTTTACCTCCCACAACCATGCCTTGTTCATTAAGGGGGACTACCATGAAATCCCTATACAACCTAACAGTCAAGACTACTATCATAAATTCCTACGAAAACCCTTTTAGGGCGATATGCCGCTAGTCCCAACCGACAAACTCTTTAGAAGTTCATCCGGACTCATCTTTGAGTACTGTGGGATTGTTAGGGTTGTGCCATTAGAAATTTATGAAACCAAAGTTCTTATACTTCCTTATCTATGTAATCCTTGATTTTGATCTTCTCTTAGGGCACCCTCTTGAAAATCTCATTTAAAAAAAAAGAGAGAGTAAGGGAGCCCTAATGAGAAGTCTAAAAGTTTTGCTTCTTCCAGCCCTAGCACTTGCTTAAAAATCCAAAGGCAAAGCAAAGCTACTTGTTTGAGCAGATGAAGTTTTTATCCCCGTTCATTTCACGAGAGCTTCATCCTTTTGAAATGGAATGTCCACCTTCGCCCTTGCTCGAACAAGATGCATGTCCCTGTGGCCATCAAAACATTATTCTCGATAATGGACGAGATTCAATGTTCATCCTCCATGATTTATATTTTGAGAATGAAAACTTTTGTGCCATGGACATGCCTGAAGCAAAAACCCTAGAGACCAAGCAAGAATCCACTAGTGAGCATGTGACCTCTTTTTTGAGGTCCCTCATGTTTCATGCTCACTTTGGGTCTCCAGAGTTTGTTTTGCTTCGGACCAGTACTTCTACGAGGATCACAATCATCTCTCGATTCTAGTTGTCAAAACTTTCTGAGAGAATGGCTGTGAATGCTTATATTTGTCATAAACATTCCAAATCCCGTAGTAGTACGATGGTGACAACCTTGCAGCTTGAACGTTCATGCCCATGTTTGGTGGTGAAGTTGGGAACTACACCACCATTGATAGCTGCAAGAAGAAGTTCCCACGGTCAAGCTTAGGACCATAACTTAAGCACTGCCGGAAGATGTCCCGGATTATTTCAAAAAAAAGATCTCTCTCTCCCAAATTAAGGCAAGGACATATTTCCAAGTTAGTATGCACCCTCGGGTATTTCTGCTGCTAACCATTTCAGATGAAGAAGAGCATGGGTCATACGACATCAATCTTGATGCTCTTGGGTGCTGGAACACACTTGAAAACAAAGGAGACCCTGACTCTACACTTGACTTTTACGCAAAAGTCCAAGTGTGGGGGAGGATGGCGAGAAGCCCAAGTTCCACACACCCAAGCGGTTATCCCAAAAAAATGATAAAAGTTGATGTCAGTAGCCTTGCCAAGAAAAGAAAAAAATTGATATATATATAAAAAAGAAGAGAAAAGAAGTGGGAGAAGGAAAAAAATGGAGGAGAGAGGAGGAGCAGGTTGGCCCCTCATATCTAAAAGATAATCACATACAGGTTCCCTAACTCCACCCAACATTGCTTCCAAGCAAGAAGGACTCGCCTCCAACCCTTTGCCAGTACCATTAAGGACCATGACCCATGCACGTCCATTTGTGGGGCCTGGCCTTGTGGTTCGCCTGGGCAAAACCATCATGCTAGCGGCAGCAAACAACTGCATCAACGCCTCATACATATATGTTGCCGGTACATATACTCACGTAAGCAAAGGTAATGTTCACCACTTCACTTGCTCACTTTTGTCTCCATGGAAATGCAATTCTTGCTTCCTTAGTTTATGATACATGCTCTGGTTTGGGTGTTTTCACATGTGCACATATGATACATCCATAGGTCTTTTTAAATTAAGCATGGTGCTTAGGTTAAAATGACATGCTTTAATCTATTTTTGACATGGTGTTGGAACTTGATTAATGAACCTTGAGTTGTTGACATAAACAATAGGGGTAGTTTATGATGGAGATAAATCAAGGCATGTTTTACATTCCATCTTTATCTTAGCCTTGCTAGAGCTTGAATAAAAAGTTGGTGAACAAGTTTTTCATAATAAAAAATTAATAAATGATAAAATAAATTAAGAATGAAAAAATATATATGTCAAGCTCCCTGGTTTTATAGCCAGTAGAGCCCTTGTTTGTTTTTGTTTCTCTTGTTTTGTTTTTCTTTATCAAAATAAAGCATATACAAGAATAAGTGTGGGGGAGATCTCACAAGCAGAACTAATACACACACTCGAGATCTCCCAAACACAATGCACAACATCGAGCAACTCATCACACAGAAGGACCGAACAAAGAGGTTGAAGAGAGGATCGGTTCAACTTTTGGTGCAACCAACCCAATCTTTGATTCAAATAGCTCCTTCGTCTTCAACGATGGTTTGTGCAACTCTACCCTCACATCTCCTAAAATTTTTAAGTTTAAAAGTTATTAATTTAAAAATATAAAATTTTGTGGCACAACATCTCCATGATATCCTTTGATAAAATTTGCATACTCCATATTCCTCGCTAATATTCCTATAACTTGTGAACAATTATCATAGGGACCCTATGTTATCTAAGTAACTGGAATATGTGATATAGCTGGATGATGTGAACCTTGCTCTTTTCATGATGGACTTGGGATTTATTTTACAAAATCAAAATGCAATAGCATGCTCCTCAATGATAATGAATTTCCTACCAAGGCCATATGACCTGATTCATTTATGCAAACCTTTAGTCATATGCTGCTTGTCAGATCATTGAGTTGGGTTAAATTGTTGTGATCTATATGAGATTATGGTCATACATCCATGATTGAGATTAACACGCACCCATCAATAAAATACTGACTCTTACACTAAGAGTCACGCACAGCATGCACCCATTCGTCCACGAAAAATGCCAACTCTCACCCTGAGAATTGCGCACTCTTCCACCAAATAAAAATATCGACTTTTACCCTGAGAGCCGCGCAATTGTCATCCACCAAATAAAAATGCCGACTCTTACCCTGAGAGCCGCGCATTCGCTATCCATCGTATAATTACTCCTCGCATTCCATCATGACATCTCCCCGTTCAAAATTTCCATTATCGCAAGGAGAGTTATGGGCTATGTAAAAAAACAATATATATATGCCAAGGGGCATGAAAAAAGATAGAAAGAAAAAATGAAAAAAAATATACATGCCAAGGGGCATGAAAAAAGGAAATTTCTCAGCAATAAACAACGGGAAAGTCAAAAGGCCTGTTCAAAAAAATAAAATAAAATAATATATTTCCTTTCATAGCCCATACTCTTCAAAATATCATCTATCCAATAAAGAGAGTCATGATGCATGGAGTACCAAAAATACTTAGAATTAGGATTCCATCTTTCATTCCACACACTTGCACATCTCAATCATAGTGTATGACTTGTATCTCCGTGTGGTTCGGTTTTTGACTTGACAAAATATGAAATGCAAGTATGCCCACTTTCATACCTACCCAAAACTCCACTCAAAAGTTTTAGAGATAGGTTATGAAAAGAAGGAACCTTCCAAATGCCTTGGTGAGGAACCAGACACATATATATGAGTGATTTGAGAGTATCATTTGAGGAGCAAGGCTATCTTTTATTCTTTTCAAAAAATCTTATAAAAACCAAGTTTCTAAGCTGACTGATGAAAGGGGATTTGAATCCATGTTATTCCATTATATAATTACCCAAGACAATGTGGTAGACAATTTGAAATTCACAAGTGCAGGTGAAGCTTGAAATATCTTGTATGCAGGTTGTATATCAAGGAAATGACCCAAAAACCAAGGACAAGCAATGGGCTAAGTGTGGAAAAGTTATTGGCGGTCCTTAACTCATATTTCATACCACCAATAAAAATTAAAAGGGCACACCGTCACTTAGTAAATAGGGCTTTACACATTGTGTTTCTTTGCGAAAGAAGACACGCCTTTGCTCTGATGGGTATATTTGCTAGAAATAACACTTGAAAAAGGGATCTAAGCTGAAATTCCAATGTAGAATAAGCCCCGGGCTGCTAACTTCGCGTGGACAAGTGAAGCAGTGGCAGTAAATGGCGTGCCAAGTCTTTAGTTGCCAAAATTAACACCTCGGAAAGGAATCTGAGCCGAAAATCCAAAGTAGAATAAGCCCCGGACTGCTAACTTCGCGTGGATAGTGTTTAGTTCGCAGTCTTCACTGGAGAGCTAGAAATAATGCTTAGCTCGAACCAACCAAGCAACCAAATATAACTTCATTTGAATACCGATCTTCTGCAAAGAATGTTTTCTAGACAACATGTATGCCGTAATAATATAAATATGGGAAGGCCTCAATACTGGGAGGAGTTTCCGAAAGCTTTTTAGGCCTCTGCAAGCATGTAGAAATGTCAGTATAAAATATGATGTGTAGGGAGTAAGAAATTACACCTAAGTATTATTATTTTTTGCACATAATCTATTTTGGTTTGGGAAAGCCTGAAAGATAATGTAAAATATGCCATATTGCGAACTGAATAACAGAATGTCGAAAAGGTTAATTCTTTATGGCACATGCAAATAATATTATGGCGATATTACCAGTGGTAGGGTCAATGTTGTCGTTTGATTTGAGACCAAACTGAATGTTGAAAAGATTCTTTCTTTTTTTGAAGAGGATTTCAATTTTACAGAATAATGTGATTTTAAATTGATCTGATGATGTCATTATAATAATACACTGTTTGCCGGATGCATGTGAGCCTTCAAAAGAATAAGCTTCATGACCAGTGCGTGCAGTATCCAACATGGTCAGCAAATAAAATTTTGTTAAATAAACACGAAGTAATATTGAGCTTAGTGGTACGTAAAAAATCAAAAGAGACAGTATTTTATTCATGATGTTGACTGAAGCCCCTTGGCGAGTCATCTTTGCTTCTGGTCGGTCTGATATTAGAGGCATATATAGGAACAAGGTGCAAGGCCTTTCACATGAGAGGTACCAATGTTGCTTGGCCCTGTGCTGAAGATCTTCCGGTGTTTCTTCTAGCCAATACTCCGGGGAGTTAGTGAAGTCTGGCGGAGGTAAGTTTTGATGACACATGATTCTTTATCAGCCTCATCTCAACTTCGCGTAGGGGTATTTTCTTCAGTGAAGCCAACTTTTGATCGTCTAGTTAAGCTTTCAATTTGACTTGACGAAGTCAAGTACTTTTGACAAGATATATTTCAATACTTTTAATTGTCCAAACATTCCTGTAACTTTGCTGAAGACCTTGCTTGTTGATTGCCATCTTCACATGGGGCCGAAGTAGTATTCGAGGCCTTCTAAAGTAGTAGTATATTCTGCTAAGAAACAAACTTTGCAAAGAATAATAATAATAATAATAAATAAATAAATAACTGACAGATGAATGTAGTCAGTAGAAAATAAGTGTGATTAGGTGAATGATTTAATTAGCGTCAGACAACTTCCTGTGTTTATTTTGAACAAGTTTGCTCTAGGCCTTTAAGCTTCCTGCGAAGTATTCCTCGTAGCTGTGTGAAACGCATATCCCTCCAAGAGCCTTTCATGACTCCGGTCTAATGATAATGACGTGAGTTTGCCATGAAATGATACTTCAATGGGTGCCGTTCTCAGAGCTCACCGAAGTTCCCGAAGATGAAAAGAAATAATCATAAGAAACAAAATGGTTAGTATATGTTTGGATAGATGTGAGAGCAGCAAAAAGATGGGGTTTAAATATGATGGAGACAATGCTTTACATGTTGTTACTAAAAGGAATGGAAAACAGCTAAGAATGACTTTTCCATGCATGCTACATGGGCACGTGGCCAGTCTTGTGGTTTCACATGCAACTTTGTAAGTGCCACATTTAATGGCTCCCGGCCTCCAGCCAAACTCCGAAACTTGCGATGAATGAGTTTCGTGTTTAGCTTGTGGCTTCGCTTGGTTGGCGGTTTTGTCCTGAACATAACGGTGGGCTTCGCCTGTGGGAGAGTCTCAAGCTTTGGTTGATGTCTTTATGTTTGAACTTCTAGCTGCATCTTGATTGCCGAATATTGCATCCATATGAGCTGAGGCCTTGGCTTCATGGGCTGTACGGCGGCGTGGGCCAAAATGTTAGCCCCTTAGTTGGTTTTGCATGTTGCTTCCCTCTTGAATCCCTTTCGTTCTCTTTTCCTTGTCTCAACGAGAATTGCTTGACTGAATTTACTTTGTTGATATGTAAAATGTTGTGGAGGAAAAGTAGAGTCTGCAAGCTAAAAGCTTCTGGTTTACTGCCTGGTTTTGGCTTCGCATAGAAAAACTATGGAACTTCGTGTCGTCGAGTGGACAGGATTATCCTGAAGCCTTTGCATATATATACTTGCCTTCGCGCTTGAGGGCTCAATGAGTCATGCCTCTGCCTTCACTTACTATTTTTCTTGTATTTTATGTTGCTAATGAAACTTGACTTTGTTACTTTGTCGAGGTCTTCGCGTGCGGAATATATAGTTTCTCATTGGTCTTGTTTGACTTGCCGAAGTCGAAATGGCTGGAAAATAATTGAAGATGGCTTCGCCTGGGTGATTTTATTTAGCTTTGACTTCACTGATTACTGTACCAGTACTTTGTTTGGATAGTGCTTTACATACATGTTCTTCTGCTTGATCTGACATCCGAGCTAGCTGTCCATTTGCCGCATGCAACTAGGAATAGACCAACACTTCTTACAGATTTGCTTGTTTCTTAAAGATGCTTGCCGAAGCTAATTATCTTAATTCTTTGATTGAATTTTTTCCACAATTGCTCATGTTGTTGTGGTCGTTCTGGAAGAAGATCGAAGTAGTGATCTACACTTCGCCTTGCCCATGTCTTGGCCTCTTCCGCTTTGGTCCTTACTTGCTTGTTCTGCTTCTCGACTTCGCTCAAATATATATTTTTTCTCTTCGACCGATGGTTTCGCATGCAACTTTGTCAGCGAAGCGTGCCATCTTTTTAGTGGCTGCGGGCCTTCAGTGAAAAATAGCCAGGGATGACTTCGCATGCATGTCTATATTTGGCCTGTGGCTTCACTCGGGATGACTTCGCATGTATGTCTGTATTTAGCCTATGGCTTCACTCGTGCCTAGAGGTTTTGTCATGAATATAGCAGTAGACTTCGCTTGAGGGGAAATCTCAATGGGTAGAGACTTCATGCATCTTGAATGATGCAACAACACACTTCACTTAAAGGAGAATCTCTAGCTTTGGTTGACGGTTCCATGTTTGAAAAGTTCAATTTGCATCTTCCTTGCTTGACTTCGTTAGTTATTTGACCGTCAAGATGTACTTGGTTTGTAAAGATGCTTGCATTTATGTTTGCCGAAGGTGCTCATGCCGTTCTGATTAGAGGGAATGCGTGGTCGTGGGGTCTTCGATCACACACAAACGGACGGCGCCAGATGTTGGGTGAGAATTTTTACTCAAACATTCGAATTAGAAACTTAGTTGCAAATCGCAACCATAGTTTCAACTCGGCTTTACAACATGAGTCAGGGGGTATTTATAGAGACCCCCTGACTTCAAAATCACATAAATTATATTTTTGCCATTACATTCTTCTATACATTTGTACTAAAGAGAAGTGGGGCGAAGTGGTAATTTCCACTTCGCTAGTTCTAAATTTAAATTTCTTTGGTGAAGCCAAATTCTTTTGCTGCGAAGTTAATAACTTCTCTTCGCTATTTCCTGCACTAGAAATTTGTTAAGTATAGAAAATATTTTCTGTCTCCAAACTTTTCTAACGAAGTCAACTTTAAACTTTGGGCATAAAGTTTTCTGACGAAGTCGACTTTAAAGTTTAGGCTTAAAGTTTTCCAGCGAAGTCAACTTCAAAGTTTGGGTACAAAGTTTTCTGGCGATGTCAAATCCCAACAATAAGAAAACCATGCAATGAGAAGGTGACCCATTACCAGACAATACAAGGCCCTATTGAGTAGGGAGAAAAGGCTAAGTACCATGAATTATCTACACAGGCCAACAATGCCCAACTCCATCTTCAGCTGCAGGACCATGCCTGGATAAAATGGCCATAACTCACTCATCCGGACTCCGTTTTGGATGATCCACCTGGCGTTGGAAACCTAACGACGATATCTACTATGTCACCAAATTTCAGCTCATTTGGCCCAAGGATGCTGGCACGCACCAGGGGAGGGGCGTGCGCCCCTACGTGGGGTCCAAACCGTCCCAGCTTCGGTCGGTCGGTCCATGTCGACGTGCCAAAGGCAGTTTTGGCCCGCACTCGTACATGGAAGGTGCGATACCGCCCTATGGAGGTTGGTTTGCTCCTTTTCATGTGGGGATGGCACATTTCTAAGGACCCTCTCCTCTCTACCTATAAAAGGAGGGCCATTCCCCCTCTCATTTTATCAACACATTCAAGGGAGAAGAGCCACATAAGTTTAGAGCTAGAGCACCACTCCAAAGGGCTATGCCCTAGTAGTTATCTAGAGCTAAAGAGCGAGATGTGAGGGTGAGCGAGGAGTCATCGAGATTGTCGGCCCCTCCCCAACCTTGTACCTCCGCGGATATTCTACTTGGCTCCTTCACGGGATCTTGGCTAAGAAAGTATTCGTGTTTTCTACATGCTCATAAAGGTCTTTTGTTTAGCTTAGCTTGATCTTCTCCTGTTTGCGGGTTCGCTATCCGTCTCCATGGCGGATGCTCTAGTAGAGGGCCCTAATAAAGACGAATAACCCTGATCAATGCTAGAGTAGTAGTCCCTATAATAAGCGTGGTGCCTAGGCTAGAGGCTACCGTCGTTTGCCTCGCATCCCACAGTTAAGGGGTAGGCAGCGGAGAGTGACCTAGTCCCGTCCATCCTTTGTAATCCCCCACATTCGGGTGTGGCGTAGAGCAACAGGCCGGTATTGCTTGGCAGACCAGGTGCGCTCTGGTGCCCGAAGTAAGCAGGTTGGAGTATTGCGATGCTATCCTTGGGACCCTAAAGCAATGGGAATCCATCTCTACCCCCTTTCTATCTCTACCCTTGTATTGTTCCTTGGCCGAACTAGCTAGAAGAAATACCACTGTTCCCTGTGGAAAATAAGATACCTTGAATACTTCCGGGTGAAAGCTACAATGGTACTCCGTGCGCTTGCGGATTTATCTTCTTACGCTAAGAAATACGAACACTAGACCAGCTCATGAGGCTTTGGACGAGCTCCAAAGTGGACGCCAGGCACTTCCATAACAATATTAGGTTTTTCAATGGCCACTTCTCTTTTACTTCCCTCTACTGTCGCCTCGACGGTGCTACTGCTAACATGAGGAACACCGACATATATACCTTCCGTGCACATGACACGATGTATCACAACATAAGGTCATTTGGGAGAGAAGATGGAGTGCAACCTAGGCATCTTGAGCTTTACTTCTATGATGACAATCCGAGCCTTGAGTACCAGTACCGAAAGTGTCATGAAGAGAAGTACGAAAAAGATAAAGAAGTTATAGATAGATTGGTGGCCATCCTTTGTAACAACCCGTACTCACAAAAATTGCTGAGTATGGGGCAGGTTGAAGATATTGAGGACTATCGTATTAAACTTAACCTTGATCAACGATTAGACCAAAGGACATACAACTTACCGATGGCTGATGACGTGGCTGTTGTTTGGGTCGAGGGTAGTGAACTCCTTGGTCAGTTTTAGAATAGTGTTATCTTGCATGGGAAAGATAGGAGTAGGCATGGCATCCGATCATACCATGGGTGCTATGATGCTCTTTCATACTCGTTCTTCTTCCCTAAAGGTGAGCTTGGATGGCATATGGATATCTCAAAGGAAGATGTTACTATGGAGGACGTGATCGTAGCTCGTGCCCTGCGTAAGGCTCGTAATGGTTCAGAAGAAGAAGAAACAAGTTTGTTCATCTCCTTATTCTTTTCATATACGAAACCATTATCGTGGGAACAACTCTAATACCATAGTTTTTTTGTAGAATTTCTGGGACATTTATGTGTTTCCGTGCATGACTACTACTGCTACAAGTTCCAAATATGACCAGGAATCTTTAATCCCATACTTTATGGCCAACGTCTTTTTCAACAGTTTGTCATGGACACGTACATGAAAATTGAGAGTTCTCGATTGGATTACATACGCAATCATCAAATAGAGATTAGGGCCAACCTCTACCAAGGATTGGTTGATAGCTTGCATGCTGGTGAGGGTAGAATAGAAGAAATTGGAAAGCGGACGGTGATGCCTACATCGTTTATTGGGGGCCCGAGGGACATGAGGCGTAGGTACTTGGATGCCATGGCACTCATGCGAAGGTTTGGAAAACCAGACATCTTCCTAACTATGACATGTAATCCAAAGTGGGATGATATCACACGTGAGTTGTACCCTGGACAAACTGCACAGGATCATCCTGATCTTGTTGATCGGGTATTTAGGGAAAAACTAGAAGAGCTTAAGGACAAGGTGCTAAAAAAGGGTATCCTCGGAAAGGTTCACGCTCACGTGTATGTTGTGGATTTTCAGAAGAGGGGTCTACCGCACGCACATTTTCTACTTATCATGGAGACAAAGTACAAGATCACATGCCTAGAGCAGCATGACCTTCTAATCTCAGCCGAGCTCCCAAACAAAAAGAAGTATCCAAAACTGTATAAAATGGTCACAAAGCATATGATGCATGGCCCTTGTGGAGACCTTAATCGCAATTGCCCATGCACAAAGGGTCGTAAATCATGCAAGAACCATTACCCACAACCTTTCTGTGATGCCACATTGCAGGGCAAGGATTCATACCCAGTTTATAGACGGCGTGATAATGGTAGAAAAGAGAAGGTTTGCGGGCATGACCTTGATAACAAATGGGTCGTGGCTTAAAACCCATACCTCCTACGCATGTTCAATTGCCACATCAATGTTGAGGCATGTGGGAGCATCAAGGCCGTCAAGTATTTGTTTAAGTACATTCATAAGGGCCATGACCGCGCGTCTGTTGCTATGAGAGTGGCTGACAATGAGGATAGTCAAGGAAACATTGATGAGATTAAAATGTATAGGGATGCTAGATGGGTAACTCCTCCAGAAGCCTTGTGATGGTTTTGATATAAGTGATAGGTCCCCTTCGGTGTTGTCCTTGCAACTCCATCTTCCTGGCATGCACATGGTGTCATTCTACCGACGCGCGGGTGTTCAACGAGTGCTTAATCGTCCAGGTGTTGAAAGGTCGATGCTTACTGCCTACTTTGAGAAGAACAACACGTCTGAACATGCCCGCGGTATATTGTATCAGGACTTTCCTGAGTACTATAAGTGGGACTCACGGGATAAAACATGGGTTAGGAGGAAACAAATGAAGTGTATTAGACAGATCAGAAGAGTTGTATGTGCTAATCCAACCAAAGGGGAGCGTTACTATCTTAGGGTTCTTCTGAACCATGTTGCTGGTGCAACCTCCTTCACTGGTCTAAAGACGATTGCTGGTAGACTCCTACCGACTTTTCGTGAAGCTACAGAAAAAGGGGCCTTATTGAAGAAGACAACACATTGCACGAGTCTCTTGCTGAAGCTACTCAGTGGGTGATGCCACATGCACTACGAAGGCTCTTTGCAACAATCTTGGTATTTTGTGAGCCGAGTGATGTGTTAGAACTCTAGGAAAAGCATAAGGAGGCAATGTCAGAGGACTACAGGTGCAAAACCCAGTCTATCTTTGCAGCGGAACAGATGGTCCTCATAGATATTTGGAAGTTTTTAGAATCAACGAACAAGGAAATGAAGGACTACCCACTCCCTGGTATTGATGACACATATGATCTGTCTGGCGATATTCCTAGAGACATTTTCGATGAGGCTAACATTAGGGTAAACGCTGATGACTTGGAACTATCAAATACCTTTAACGAGGAGCAGCAGGTTGCTTACAATGAGATTATGGCTGCTATTGATAGCGGGCATGGGGGTGTGTTCTTTGTGGATGGACCTGGTGGCACCGGAAAGACATATCTATACAAAGCCCTGCTTGCTACTATACATAGTCAGAACAAGATTGTCATGGCAACAACAACATCTGGTGTTGCAGCCTCAATATTGCTTGGTGGCAGAATGGCCCACTCATGCTTGAAGGTTCCCCTCACCCTTGAAGATAGGAGGATTTCCACTTTCAAAAATAGTGTGGAACTGGTAAGTTGCTTCGGATCGTATCTCTTATTATTTGGGACAAGGTGGCGATGATGAAGAGGCAAGGTATAGAGGCACTAGATAATAGCCTTCGTGATATCATGGATAGTCCTAACCTGCCGTTTGGGGGGAAGACTATCCTGTTTGGAGGAGATTTCAGGCAGGTTCTCCCAGTTGTAAGGAAAGGGTCAAGGGCTCAAATAGTCGATGCCTCACTGTCGATGTCACACCTTTGGAATTCCATGTGGCATCTCAAACCGGTGCGCAACATGAGGGCAAAGAGCGACCCATGGTTTGCAGAATACTTGCTACGCATCGGGGGAGGCTCTGAGGAGGCTAACAGTGATGGTGAAATCCAGCTGCCTGATGATATATGCATACCGTAGACCGGTGAAGATAGTGATCTTGATATGTTAATTGACTGCATATTCCCTGCCCTCAATGCCTTATGTCGAACAAGAGCTACATCACATCATGAGCAATATTATTGCCATGGAATGATTGGGTTGATATGATTAACATGAAGATGATAAGCCATTTTCAAGGGGATGAGATGGTGTACCATAGCTTTGACAGTGCGGTGGATGATCCAAACAACTACTACCCATCTGAGGTCCTCAACAATTTGAACCCAGTGGTCTCCCTCCACATGTGTTAAATCTCAAGATTGGGTGCCCGGTCATGTTACTAAGGAATATCGACCCTGCATGTGGACTTTGGAATGAAACCAGGTTGGTCGTTCGAGGGTTCCAAAGAAACACCATAGATATAGAAATCATGGTTGGAGACCATGTTGGAAAATGAATCTTCTTACCACGGATTCCAATATGCCCCTCGGATGATGAGATGTTCCCATTCAAGTTCAAGAGAAAGCAGTTTCCTATTAGATTCAGTTTTGCCATGACAATTAACAAGGCATAGGGGCAGACTATCCCCAATGTTGGTGTGTATTTGCCTGAACGGGTGTTCTCCCATGGTCAGCTGTATGTTGCACTATCTAGAGCCACTGCCAGAGCAAACATTAAGATCCTTGCCATCCTACCCAGTGATAAGAAGGATACAAAAAGAAAACAAAACTAAATGGTAAATACACGAAAAATATTGTCTACAAGGAGGTCCTCACTTAATGACAAGGTATTATCCTCTATTTTGCATAACTGTTATATTTAGCCATTTATGTTTTTTTACTGACATTAGTTGTATCTATCTAAATTTTCAGGTAATAGAGGAAGTCAAAAAGAAATGAAAGACATGTTATTCATTACATGTACATATTATATATTATTGTAACGTGTTGATTATAGTTTTTATAAAATGTTTCTCTCTTATATTAATATTTAACCTTTTACTTATAAAATGTTATCAACAAGGGTGGATATGACTTGTTGACATGTTATTCATTACATGTACATATTATATATTATTGTAATGTGTTGATTATAGTTTTTATAAAATGTTTCTCTCTTATATTAATATTAACTTTTTACATATAAAATGCTATCGTATGATCGAATGATGTTGCCTGGGGTTTAAGAAATAAATACCAGAGATGTAGAAATTTGATAGAATCTACTTGGCCATGCAAGTTAGAAGATGTTTATTTGGTTGGAAACCTTTTGCCTAGGAAGGGTAAACAAATATATAAAACCATGCTCTTATGTATGATATCATGGTTATGTGTTCCCGTTGTAACACACGGGCATTTACCTAGTCTATCAAATTATTTAGGGAGAAAGTCTACTTATCCCCCAAATTATGTAATCATCTATTTGATCCTGGAACTTTCTAAAACTAGTCAAATTATCCCAGAGAGATTTTTGAACGTTGGTTTTGCTCCCGTAACAGTGGTTTTATCTTTTTTATTATTTTTGTTGAATCTTTGAAAAACCATAGTAAAAATCGTAAAATATATTATTATGCTCGGAAGGAGTTAAAAAGAGAGAAATCTGGTACTCCTTTTTTTTTCTCTTTTTAGTTCTTTTCTGAGTTCTTTTTTGGTCTTATATCTTTTGTTTTTCTTCTAACTCTTGCTAAGGATAATGAGTGCCTGCTCAAGGAAGCCGAGTTGATGAAGGAAACTCTGGGCATTTTAAAGAACCAGACGAAAGGGTAAGACTTTTTTGCTTAATCCCAACTTGAAGATGCTGAAGAACAACTTGCTCAGGCTAAGATGATAAGATGTGGTGCTGATCGTGATTTCATTTAGGCTCTCGAATGCAGGAGTTGAAGACTCAACTGGAAGCATTCGATCAATGTTTCAAAACTCTTTGGGGCTCCATCAAGCGGTGGTGGTGACAATCTAGGCTCCGGCGATGAAGCTTTAAATCTTGGAGTTTTCATGCCTCTTATCCCTTCTCATTTCATGAATTTCCTTAGGGAGAGCTTGTGCACCTGTGTTAGCAATACCTTAGGGTATGTTTAGGTTCTTGCTCCATAAGCCCCCTTAGATAGGATTGTTGAAGAAACTTCTCCTGTGGAGTTCATAGAGAAAGTTGACGATGCCTGGTTGAGCTAGCGGAGCTGACTGAAAAGATTGTAGATCAAACTATTGGTGTTGATACACTATTGGCGGTCATTATCGATAAAATCCGACTATCAATTTAATCATAAAAAGAGGAGAAATTGGCAATCTTATTCACATATGCATTTATTATTAACCAAGTTCCGCATGTATTTGGAGGATATTATTTTGTAGGACTTATAGCCAAATACATGGAAATTCCATAGAAAAGACTCTTTCCATCATGCAGAATTATGCAAAGGAGAAGGAGACATGCACCAAAACTCTGCAAATGGATGAGCACATGATGACAAAGCGGTGTAGGGACAACATGGTGACCACCTATCGAAGATGGAGTCGAAAGGGCTCAACCAGGTGGCGTCTGCCCCTATGGGCGGCCACGCCCCATCTGGCCCCATTCACAACCGTCCTTCTACAGCGGCTGCATGGCGACACCCTGAGGCGGTTCCCGCCCTATTCTCAGAGAGTTGCGCTCGAAATAGGGGGAAATCAACCTCTCTCCCTCTATAAATTGAGGCCTCCTCCTCCTTCTTCAACACACACATTTGGCATACAACACTTGATACCTTAGTTCCACCTACATACCATTAGTATTTCATTTGTGTTCTAGAGCAAGGCAAAGCTACCTTGGAGAGCTTGGCTCCTTGGAGGAAAAGATCTTGGGTAGTGGCAATGAGAATAAATTATAGTTCCAAAGTTATGCACTCATTATTTAATTATAGTCGTGGTTATGAATTACTGTGTAGACTTTATGCTTATTCCCTCTTTATGCATTGCATTATCGTAATGAACATCTGGCGGGGATAACATTGAGAATACAAGCTCAATAAATCATGTGATTGTATAATAGTAACTAGGAACTAAGTTGCATGGTGGTAGTTCATCGTTACCTTTTTGCTAAAATCCAAATCCTAGGTCATTGATCTAGAGAGTCAGAGTCCACGGGGATCTGGATTGTTCTTTGTATATGCAAGCATGGTGCTTGCATATAGAGGGGCAGGTGGATGCTTGCCCATGCCGTTGCTTGAGGGGGTAGGTGACAGATGGTGACAGACCTATCCGTCCTTTGTAATCCCCCAAGTTCGCATGGGGGATAGAAGATTAAATTAGCCCATCAACAAAGCAGTGTGTCCTTCCAAACTACTTCTGCTTAGCATCTACTACTACTTGTACAATTTACCTCTGATGCCCCACACATAATGTATGACTATACAAGATTAAATGCCTGCTCTAATCACTAATTAATTAATTAACCACACATCCATTTAGTTTAGTTTTTGTTTATATTAGCTTATTTATTAGGAATGTCATGTGTGTCACACTATCTCGAAGTCACTATATTTACCCATGTATTAACATTGGTGTACATGTTGCGCTATTATCTAAGTCACATCCATATTGGAATCCTAATCAATTAAATGCCTTCCTTTGGGAAAATATAAATAATGATATCCGAATACTCCTAGGTGTGCAGATTAAAATTTAAAATTGACAAGGAACCATCAACAGGTACACTTATTAGCAACACTAATTTTTTAGTGATGTTGCTAGATAATGCCACCAACATTTTTGGTGCCATTGCTAGCCATGGATCCTAAGTCTTTCTCTAGTGGTGGCGCTGAGAAAGGCCAACATGCACCTCCGGCTTCTCCTGCTCCTTGAATAGTTTCTTGTAATTTTAACATTGATATCCTTCTTTTGTAAGAATATGTTATCTTCTTGTGTAAATTCAAGTTTTGTCATGAGTTCTTACTCCTTGTGCTTTGTTGTGTACAGGCTTCGAGCTATCTTTTTCTTTTGTATCTTTTATCTTGATACTCCAAGAGTTTTTTTGGAGATTTGCATAGGTTTCAACCTATCCTTTTGTTGAGTTGATGCCAATTACTGATTGATGATAGCATCTCTTTTGCGGTAGAAGTGGCCAGGGTTTTTTCTCGGATTCATCATCTTGTTGTGTGAGACTATGTTTTTAGGTCAGGTAGTTGTCGAGTTGACCTATCTTGCGGTCAAGTGTAAGGCCATTTAGACCGGGTAGTTTGTCGATCAAATTGTCTTGTGGTTGCGAATGAGGTCGTGTTCTTAGACTGATTTGTTGTTAATCGAACCATCTTGTGGCCTAAGTTAATCGAACCTTCTTTGTGGCCGAGGGTGATGCTGTGTTTTTAGGCTAAGAATCAAACCACTTGTGGCCGAGGGCAATGCCGTGTTTTCAGGGCGTGTTGTTGCCGATTAAACCATATTGTGGTAGAGGGTGATGTCATGTTTTCAGGCTAAGTTATTGCTAATCGAACCATCTTGTGGTTGAGGACGGGCCCGTGTTTTTAGGCTGAGTTATTGCCAATCGAACTTTCTTGTGGCTGAGGGCAATGCCGTGTTTTCAGGCTAAGTTATTGCCATTCGAACCATCTTGTTGTCGAGGGTGGGGCCGCATTTTTAGGCTAAGCTATTTTTGATCAAACCATCTTGTGGGCGAGGGTGGGTGAAAGGTCTCTATGTGGTTTTGGCAATTGAGTGACAACTTTAGGTTAGACTAATGTGTTTATACTGAGATACATAGAGATTAGTCCACATGTGATTAGGTGATGATGGAGCTCATTGCATATGAGATATGACATGGAGTCATGTGACCAAGATGGAGAACTTCAAGATGATCATGTCGATGCATGTGTTGTATTGACACATTGGAGGAAGACTGTAACAACCCTAAAAATTACAAACACCGAAAAATGCAACCAACAAAATTTTTTTAAAACATGTCCATGTTTGTTGCTTGTCATGTAGGAAACCCTACCCTGTTTCACTTGGCACATATGTTTAGTGCTACACTCTTCAAGTAACACCATCACATATGTCTTAACATAATCTTAAGCCACATGTGGTAAGCACCCCTGTCTAGCACCTTATGTTTCATGAGTCAAACACCCTTGTACTCATGTTACACAAGGTTAGACTCTAGAACTCCCCTCTCATCTAGTTCCCATCATGCTCCTCTAAAACCCTTCATCTTGTTCATATCCTTTTTGCATTGGGATCACATATCCAATGCACATCATACCCCCTCTATGCTTCACTTGTTATAACTCTATATAACACTAGATTGGTCCTTATGATGCAAGAGGCAAATCATCCTTGTCGCACTCTTGTACTCATGCTACATGAGATGAGGCTCTAGAGCTCTTCTCTCTCTCCACCACCTATCTTGCTCCATTAATTTCCCTCACCATGCTCAAGTATCTTTCATTAAAAATCTCGAGTCCAATGCACTTCATGCTATCCTCAATGTATCACCAAACATAGCTATATGTGGCACTAGTTGTATCATCATGTTGCATTTTTTACAACTTGTGATTTGGACTTTATTGGTTTTATGTAATACCAAATAAAATGGAGCAACCATATTTATTTATCTAATAAATAAATAAATGTACATTATAAGGGAATGATACCCTAACGTGGCCTATGAGTTTATATTTACACCATAGGACTATTTACAAAACCCAAACCTCATAGATATCTTACATGCATGTATATATGTATGGAATATATCAAAGACAGAAAAAGAAAAGGAAAAGAATATAGGAAGGAAATGGAAAAGCTATTTTGGCCCACGCGCAAGCCAGCCTAGCCTAGCCAGCTCTTGTTTTTCTCTTCTCCTACCTGATTGGCCCATCAAGCAAGGCAGCCGGCCCAACCTGCCTTTCCCTTTCTTTCTCTTTTTCCTGCCTGCGAACAACCAGCAAATGGCCCATGGCCGAGTGGCCTAGCAAGACCGAACCAACGGCCAGCCACAAGCACACCACGTGCCCTGTCCCTTCACCCGCTGCCGCTGATGACGGGCCCCGCTCTGGGACCCACCTGTCATATGTTCCCCGGTCCCCTCCTCTATATCACATGGAGCAGAGCACCCATGGCAGTGTCACTCCTACCATGCCTTGCCTCCCCCGTGTTGCGACAAGGAGAGCCAACCACTCACCTTGGATGCCCACGCCACGCAAGCGCTGCGGGCCCGACAAGCCCTGGCAAGAAACGCCCGCGGCCGCGAGCAACTTCCCTTGCATGTGCACATGCCTTGCCGCGTGTGAGCTGTCTCATCCTATCCCCTCTCTCCCTTGGCTGCCAAGGTAGCTCGCCTCACTAGCCACTGGCCGCTAGAGCCCATCGAGGTGGCATGAGGATTTCTGAGAGCTCGTGAGGACGAGATTACGCTTGCAACCGCTTCCTTCGCCACCGAGCCACCTACCCTTGCTCTGCCCTTATAAGAATGCCCCGGGAGCACTAGGGCTTCGCAGCCGCCACCGCCGCACTGGTGGCTTGCACATCCACACACCAGTCAAGCCAATTTGAGGAATTTGGGGAGGAAAGGAGGAGAAGAAGGCGGGGAAGAAGAAGAAGAAGAAGAAAGAGGAGGTGCCGCTCCCGGAGTTGGAAGAGATGACCTTATCAGAGCTGTGGATGAGCTGTACCGCAAGACCAACACCACCTTTGTCCTCTGCCTTGAACGCCCGAAGAAGCCGCCATGGAGGTGTACTGCAACTCCAAATCCTCTTCACACGCCGGTGAGCGCCACCGTGACCCCCTCTTTCAACCCCGACCTTTTTGCTTCTTATCCATGGTGCTCTACCTCGAAGTGCGTAGGCTAGGCCGATGACGATCACTTGGACATGCACGGTCACCGCGCATGGACTAACCCAGCCAACCAGGCCATGGTGTCAGGAGGACACCAGACCGGGCTTGCCACCATGTCTGTCACCGCAGCCGTGTGCTGCCACGGTGAAGCCGTCTTGCCACCACACAGAGGAGCCCTAGACCTCTTTGACTACGGATCTGCGTTCGCCTCGTCGTGGTACACTCTGTGTGCACGCCAACCGTCGGGATGTCATACCAGAGTCACGTGTATGCGCGACCTTGTTAGCGCCGTGCCGCTCTGGAGCGCAGCTGTGGTGAGGATGCCCTGCTCGACTCCGACTGCTGCGAGGGACAAGATGCATCAACAAGCTTCGCCAAGATGTACTACACCAAGTTGTGAAGAGGATGGAGCCCAAGGAGCTTTGTACTATCCTGGCCATGCGCTACCTACACGCCGGAGCTCCGTCTTAAGCCTTGCTGCGGTGCGGGCTCCGCTGAGCCAATTGGTCACCGCCGAGCGGGTCAATGAACCCCTGGTGACACCAATTGAGACTCGAGCGATGCGTTGGGGGCTAATTTGCCTCGGAGGCTCTCTTCCCGTGTGAGTTGCCGTCCGCCTACCTCCGTCGCAGCGGCCGACCACCATGGGAACACCCTCAGCCAACCCCTCATGGGTAACATTTTCGCCTCGACCTAATGGAACCGCTGTGAGCATTGTTTGGTTACATGGCCACCGAGGCACCCGTGCGCGCGAGTCCTTCATCGGCGAGCATCACCGTCGATGTGGCCAGAATGACTACAAGCCCTGCTACCACCTTGTTGGGCACTATCGTGATTGTGGCAAAATTACGGTGCTCAAGCACCTATCTAATTTCCCAGAGGCTCACCGTGGTGCTCGATTGAGGGATCTCGCCGTCGCCGACAGTGCACCACCGTGGGACGAACAGAAGGGGAAAAAGGATGGAGTTGGCACCATGGAGATGGACGTGGTCCTCATGGACCATGAGTTGAATCATGAACAATGACTTGGTCCATGGTAGACCGCGTTGTGGTCTATAGATCTTGCACTACTGGTCCACCATGGATCGGTCCCACCACCTGTACACATGAGCTGAGCCCGTTTCAGATACAAAGTGATGATGTGGCGTCACCAGAGGATGCCACATGGTGGCCCATACACGACCCATATCTAGCCCACTCGGCCCATTAACGGCCTAGTAGGGCCCACTTATCAGTTGGCCATTGACCATTGACCGTTGCCCATTGACTGAGTCAACGCTGACGTCAGAAGTGACGTCAGCCTGCCCCCACCAGACAGTGATGACATCAGCAGTGACGTTAGGTGGTGCTGACGTTAGCATGATGTCATTGCCATGTCAGCATCCTATGCCACGTCAGCCAACCCCACTGTGCACGTGGACCACTCTGTGCACAACACGTGTCATGTCCTAGTTTATTCTGCCCTTTTTCTTTTTCAGAATATGTTTTAATCTTCCAAAATTCATAACCAATTCACACGAAATTAGAAAAATATGAAACAAGCATCCAAATTTTTTATAAATCGAGCTCTATGTCATGAGCTTATGTTTGAGTGCATTTGGATCTTTTGATTTTCATTTGGTTCTTTGTGCTATTCTATAGGAGTCGCTTATATGACCATTATGTCTTGATTTTAGAGTCGAACAAGGAGTGATCCAAGGGAGAAGGCTACAAACCCAAGGAGGAGGTTCCGCTGAATGACTTCATTGATGGAAGATGACTCGTACCATGACTACCTCGACAACGCAGGTGTCGTGGCAGCACCTTCTCTTAGAAATGCTATTAGACATGGCTACTATCTAGAAGTGCTAGTGCTTTACTTTTATGCAATGCTTACACCTGAGATTTGATTGCATGGTAGAATATTACTTGATAGCCCCTACCTTGTTGTGACCTTTCACCTACTTACCCGCCGACATGCTTATCTGCTATACTTATATATATACTTCACTTGCTTACTTTTTGATGCGATGTGATGAACCCTGGGATGGTTTGGCAGGGATGTCAGGCTTGGTGCGTGTGTTGATGGATCTGATGGGTATGTGAGCTGATGGTGTTGTATCTGGGTTTTGGGTGGAACTTACGGCAGGGTGTAGGGTGAGGGTTGAGTCGATCAAGCTAGGATCTACGACGAGCTTCTGGAGTGAGTCTTGCCGGGGAATGGATCTGGACATTCCCATGAAGATCATCCTATGGCGGGCCAACTCTAATGTGATGGAGAATCCTAGGTGAAAGCCTCTAAGGGGTGGAACCCAGGACAAAGGTGCCGTGGTAGCACGTTAAGAATCAACCCTAGAGGAGATATCCTGGCTTGGTCACACCTAGGAACTGTTGCGCTAGTATTCAGACCTTAGGAATCCCTTGCTTTCCACTCGCTCTCCAATGGGGGGAGACGTTCGAACCGCTGGATAGATTGATGCCACTATCGCTAGGCGAGTAGTGTTAGGGAGGTATATGCAGGAGATGGAGCTAACATCCTTCCAAGATGATCATGGCACCCTCTTCGGGAGCAGGTACATGACATTGCGTTCTCTTTGAGAGTGAACACATGATCTCTTCATAGTTTCACTGATCCAGAGCTGGATGGTAGAGTGGCATCATTCTATGGTAGTAGGCACCCGAAATCTGCCTAGGTGGGTACCGCACCGATGATGGCTATCTAGTGAATTAGTGAAACCTCTGCAGAGTGTATGGTTGATCGATCGATACATATGCCGATTCATCGGCTATGGACCTTTCCGAAGGAGGATGCACCGGACTAGTGAGTGGAATGTTCTACCTTCCCCTAAGAGTTGTTTCTGGCCATGAGCCAGGTTGAGGGCTGCGGGCCACTGAGACCAGCCGAGAGGGAGTTGGCTGGTCGACCTGAGAGTGATTCATGATGGTGATGGTGGTGGAGATGTGGTGATGGATCTGGGATGGATGGGATGGTGGATGGATGTGTGTTTGAGGGATAAGAATGTGTTAAAACTTTACTTATTGTTATAAACTTATTACTGTTTGAATGCATAGGAAAACCACAGGTAAACTCTAGGATCGCTAGATCCCTTGTTTCTTTTTTCACTAAAGCTCATCGGTGCTGACCATGGCCTGCACACATCTGGTGGTGTGCAGATTTACTTGCTTCACAGTGACGTTGGAAATGTAAGGGTTAGAAGGTCTTGTGCCTGCGCTCAAGATGTTGATGAAGATCCTTCCGCAAATGTTCTTCTACTTCCGCAACTATTCTAGATGATTGTACTCTGATGATTCACCATGTGGCGATGTAAAGATTGATGTAAGCCCTATTAATGTATTCCTTTATTTAGTTTCAATGTATGGATTTGATTATCAACTATTGTATAATAATGTGATAGCTTATATTTTCACATTGTTATCTGTTCTGTGAATTTTCCCTTTGTGGAAAATTCGAGGATGTTTCAAAGATGGTGGAAATGGAAATGCACAAGGCAAAGGTATAACCTAGGGAATTTCATTTCACCGGTCATGAGGTGTGTAGAGAATTTGATGATCAGGTTTAGGATTGATAGCCGTACTATCAAGAGGGGCAAACTTCTTTGCATATCGGTCATCTAGTGCCACTTGAGAGATTTAACTTTGCAACATGCTAGGATCGAGTGGCATTGTGATAGCAAGATAAAATCCTTTGGAAATGATTGTGAAAATGCTAACACACATGCACATGGTGATGTACATTTGGTGGTGTTGGCACATTTGCAAAGGAGAATTTATTGGAGAAGGTTCGACGAACTCTTGTTTTAGAAAAAAGAGATGATGGCTCTTGGATTGGAAAATTGCTTTGATCCTTTTTGATTTGGATTAGGAGGATATGTGGGTTGTGTATCCCTTTGAGTAAGCTTCCAACGTGTCCAAGAACATCAAAAACAGAGTTCAGAGGTAAGAGTTTTGCCCGTTTTAGCACGAGGCGGTCTACTGCCCTAAAAATCAACACTGCAGAGTAGAGTTGTGGATGTGTCTGGACTCCAGACGTGACTCAGAACATGTTGCATTTCAAGCCGAGCCTTGGACACTGAGCTCTAGACGCTGGACAAAAGCGGCCAGATGCGTCAGGAGCCTCCAACGGTCGTTTTTTGAGCTGAGCGAAGAATCAACAGTGCGAATGCTAAACAGTGACCAGGGCGCGTCCGGCAGTCTACTATGGATGCATCCAAAGCCTTGAGGTCTTCTTCAGGCAGGGCTAAGTTACACATGCTAAACGTCGAGGTGAGCGTCCGGAGTTCACCTGTGGACATGTCCGGAACCTTGACGATTGTCTTCGGGCTGAGGTATCTTTGCACGGTGCGGATGCAGGGATGAGCTTTTGGAGGTGGTCCGTGGATGCGTTGGGAGGTGTCATCCATGGCTGTTCAAGTGTGTGGGCTATAAATAAGAGTGCTAGCCAGCCTTGGCCGGTGCTGAGCACCTTAGGGACTTTGTGTCCTTGCTTGGAGAGTGCTTGGAGCCTACTAACTCATATGTGATTGATAGTGTTCATCCAATTGAGTTAGTGAGTAATTCTAGTGCGTTGCATTGAGAGATTTTGCATCGAGTGGCACTAGGTGTTCATGTTGTAAGTCGGTGTGCTTGTTACTCTTGGAGGTTGCCACCTCCTAGACGACTTGGTGGTAAGAGACTCTGTCGAAGCAAGCAAGGAGATTGTGTGGTGCTCCGAAGAAGAAATTGTGAGGGGTTCTTGACCCTTCCCCACAGGATTTGCAAATTGGCTACTCTAGTTGAGCTCATGGATTGGAGGATCCTCATCTTGTGTTGGTTTCATCGCACTCATGGCTGTGGATTTGTCTAGGTGATGTCAATTAGCGAGTGAACCTCCAAGTGGGTGTATCGCCACAACAGGACATGGCTTGGTGGCAACCAAGTGAACCTGGTGAAAAATCGTCATGTCATCTTGTTCCACACCACATGATGGTTTGCGTCCCTATTCATAAGATTGCTTTTACATTCTTTATATTCATGTATATAGCTTGTGTAGTTGCTCTAGTGATTAGTTGCTTGTGTAGCTTTCAAATCATCTTCTTGCTTATGTAGCTAGAAGTAGAGTTTCTTGCTTTGCTTATCTTGTGTAGTTAAGTGAATTGAGCTCTTTGGTTCGGCTTGAGTAGCCATGTCCTTGAGCATCTAGTGAGCTTAGTTTGGCTTTGTGTTGTGCTCATTAGTTTTGTGTATGTGCTCCCTTTGTTTGTGAAAGTACTAGTTGCTTAGGTTTGTGTGACCTTACAAGCTAGAATTGATTAGGAGAGCACTAGCTAGATTAGCACCTTGATTTCTTGTTTAGGATCTTTTACAAGGTGCATCTAGATTCATAGTTAGAGGGGTGAAGTCTTGGCTAGACCGATAGTTTTAATTCCACATTTGTTTTGGTTAGCCGGTGCGTTAAGTTTTAGAAAGGACTATTCACCCCCTCTAGTCTGCCATCTTGACCTCATAGTGGGGCCATGTTTTTAGGCCGAGTTCTTTCCAATTGAACCATCTTGTGGCCGAGGGCAGGGACCGTATTTTCAGGCCGTGTTTCCAGACCAAGTACTTGAAGATCTCTTCTTCGTGAATATTTCTTTTCTTTATTCTTCATGCATGGAGTACAAGATACTTCTAGGAATAAAATCTTTTGAGTTAGCTAACATTCCAAGTATTCTTGATTGGTGTCTCATCTTTAGTCATGAGTTCATATGTTCCTAATCATGTTGCTTTTTTTTGATGAACGAGCCTTCCCATGGGTTGAGTAGTTTGTGTCTTCCTTTTCTAGATGAGGTGTAAAATTGTGTCTCTAGTGTTAGGAATATGCCTTAGAGGTAATCATAGAGATGATGATATTGTGGTTGTATATATGATATATTATGTGTTCATTGAATATCCATTAAAGACAACTTGTATCGATTGACAATTATATGAATTGTTTGTGAAACTTTTTTAGTTGTATGGTTATTCTAATGTTGTCCCTGATCAAAGTTCATGTGAGGACACACATGAATATTAGATCAGCACATGTATTGGTTGATGACTGTGTTGCACAAGTCATGGACATAGATATGTCAAACTCATAATGTGGGCACATGTATGACATAGGGCTGGACTAACCGAATGTGAGATGTTCTTATTACCTCTTTACACATAATGTATGTTATGTCCTTAGACTTAAGATTGTCGTATGTACTCAAGATGTGAAACGACCTACTTAGAGACTATCAAATGCTACTTTATAACTGGGTAGTTATAAAGGTGGTCTTTGGGTTTGTCGGGGAACATGCTGTGAGACATAGACAATAAAGATAGAATTTGCCTCTCTCTCTATATGAGAGGGATATAATTGGATCACTCTAATTATTAGATCCAAAAATGCATGGCCGTGCTTGGGTTAAGTGTTAAGCCATGAGGTTGACTAAAATCGTGTTGCAAGGGAATAACATGTATGTCGTTTATGGTGGTTCTCTGATATGATCTTTACGTGCGCATAGGAGTTATCCCGCCTTGCTAGAGGCCATTGTCAACTATTGGGTGAGTAGGAGTACTCGGGCCATGTCTATGTGTGCATGAACCAATAGGGTCGCACGCTCAAAGGCCTAGAAGCCTAATTCAAATTGGACCCAAATTAGACTAGGCTTAGGGTTACAATTGGGCCACTAACTCTGGAGCACATTAGGGATGCCTATATAAGCAAGGGGTAGGAGTGCGGCTAGGAACAATCCTTTCCTTTTGGCAACCGCCGTCGCCCGCTCCCAAGCTCATGCCTTTGCTCCTCACACCAAGTAGTCTGGAGCCACAACACTTCTTCCCATACTTGTGGGATACCCCGGAGGTGCTGCATATGGAGCACAAGGACAAACCGTATGACAAGGATTGATAGACAAATGACCACACAACTGCACTGCACTGCTGCAATGCGTACAACTACATCGAGTCATTTTTGCTGCACCTGCGCATCTAGTGGTAATCCTGTGACCTGTAACTACTAGCGTAGCATCCTCATAACCCTTTAGTGGTATCAAAGTCATAACTACATTGTTATATGTTCAGATGTGTGCATATGGAGATATGCATGGTTGTATATGAGTCTCTGATCTTGGTTCATGATCTTATCGTGTTGGCCTTGTAACGATCTACTTGTACTTGTTGGAATTCCACCATCCGATTTAAGGGATACATGTAAATCCAGTAATGGCGAGTTAGAGATCGATTAGATTTAAGGGATACTTGTTGGAATTGAACCCTAGGTCAAGTGTTGAGTGCATATGATGCACGGTGATGGTAGATGGGATCTACTACTGGACGCTAGGTTGCCGAGAAAAGTGTTGTTCAGTAAAACAACCATAACTTTTAGATCCATAACTTGTATTGAGACAAACTCTAAACGAAAACCATAGAGAAAAAATTTACATCCGATACTCCATGAAAAAGTCATGTTTGATGAAATTAGATTTGCAAAAAACAGCCTGGAAAATAGAGTTTTTGGCCTCGCAAGTTTAGACATCGGAATGGGATAACTCTTTTTTTGAAGGAATTCTCGACTGGTATGGCCCTTATGTGTATGTGATGCATGTATGTAATTAATTCATGGCTTGCACATCCTGAGGATGACAATGTGGCTAGAGCCATGTAGATATTTTCAACATTATTGTAATGGCCTGCGTGCCAATCTATGATGATCCTATCTGTGACTATGTAATTTTACTTCATTGCCTTGCATTAGTGATAGCTAGTCTTGATGGATTTGTCGATGGGGAAGACCACAGCTTTCCCATAGATAGAAGGTATTAGATGTAACAACCCTAAAAATCCAAACACCAAAATTTACATCCAACAAATTTTTTTCTAAAATAACCTATGGTTGGTGAGTGTCATGTAGGAAACCCACTAGTTGTTGCATAAATAGTGCCTAATGTTAGTCGAAGCATTGTTGTTTTGATTTTATGTAATGAATATTAAAATCAAACAACCTTTATTATCACATGTAATATATGTTATTAACATATGTGACTAACAATGGACAAGGCTTCCAACATACCCATGAGACCCTAGTGGACCTAGCTTGATGCTTGTGCCATGACCACTAACTTGCATACACTAACAAATCATGGTTTAGCTAAACATCAAATAGAAAAGGAATAAGAATTAGAGCAGAAATAGAAGAGGGGGAAGTAGCCTAGACTGGCCAAGTGTCCCAGTCCAGCCTGCTATGCACCACCCACCACGGCCCACGCCACGACCCTCGCAGCCCAGCTGGCCAGCAAGCCGACCAGTCCAACGTGGCCACCAGGCTGGCCTACATCGCCCGCACACGCACTGGCCCACCTCGGCCTACCATTTTCGCCTACACCGGCCAAATGGCTTCGGTCTGCCCAAGCTACCCCGCAGCCCATCAAGCCGACCAACCCAACATGGGCCTGCCAGCGCCACTCGCTTCCCCGGTCTTGCTGACCGATGGAGCCCACCTATCAGCACCTACCTTTTGCCAAATATGTCCACCTCCCCTGCTTTTTGCCGACCAGAAGTGGCAACAGCCGCGCCCCACCATCGGCCTTTGCCCCGGGGCTGCAGGCCTGCCTCGGATGCACACCACGTACCCTGCTCTGTGCCATCGGTGCCCTAGCAGCTCCTTGCCTGCCTCACACCGATGCCGGCACCATGGTCCACCCCGATGATGCCATGGCTGCCTCCATGTGACCGTGCTAGCCACCAAAGGAAGGAGCGTCTGGCACTGCAAACACGCCCGTGACCCCCAAACCCTAATGCGAAGCCCCTGGCTATCCGATTGCCCCATGGCCATCATCCACCGTACGCCGTGCTTGCTGCCTCACCATGGCCACGCCCTGGCTATGAAAAAAGGTCATCCTGGTTCTAGGGTTTCCCAAGCAGCCCACCACAATTCTGGGTGGCCCTCACTCACGCATTGCTCACCTAGCCAGAGGAGGAGTTGGGGTGGAAGAAGTAGAAGGTAGGGAGGAGAACACCAGAGCTAGAGTAGGAAGCCGGAGTCGGAGTAGGGACCGCCACTGCCGTCCGCACGCGTGCTAGAGGAGCATGGCGACTCCACTCAACCATTGTTGATGGTGGATGTACCATGAAACTCCACACTCAAAACACCATCAACATGCCTCGGTTCCAAGGAAGAATAGCATAACATGAACATACTTTATCAATAATTAGTTCCACTTGTACTCTTAGATTGTGTTTTTAGGTAACAACAATATTCAGCTTGCTAGGACCCAATGAGCTCCTCCTGAGCTCCTCCTGAGCTCAGCTTTGAGCATGATCCATGCCAAGCTCCATGGAGTCTAAATCAACCATCAAATCAACTTGTGCTTGCATCCAATGGCACAACCTCATTGCACATGGATTCATGGGATCACAAGGAAGCAAGCAACATAATGAATATTTGGAAGAACACCGAGCCACTTCACATGACAGGTAGGGACACCTTCTAGAAGACCTAGTGTAACGTCCCGCCTCCTCGAGGCCGGGCCCGCTTACATTCGGCCTCTTATCTAGGACATAGACTGCCCTCACAGACCAACACTAGTCTTTTCTGTGCACTTTGTCCTCACTCGTGTGCACCCGGGAAGAACTTCTCGGTCGGTCACCCATCCCTCCAAGCCAATCACGCTTAACTTTGGAGTTTTTAGAAGTTGGTCTTCCGAAAAAGAAGTTGCAACTTGTTGGTAAGAGTATCCTATTAATCCTATTAAGCCCTAGGGCGAGGTGTTACACCCAGCCGGGCCCACCTGGCATTGAGGGGGTCGACCCACCCCCTCCTTGTGGGCCCTGAAGTCAGTTGGCCTCCCACCGACCTCCTGCATGCCCCATGCATCAACTTTGATCCTGGACGTCCATCCAAGGCGGTATTGAGGTCGGTTCATCCAAGGGTGTAGAGAGGAGGAGCACATGGATTGTTGACGTGGCACCCCCTCTCCTTCCCCTATATAAGGAGGCTACCACCACCCTTGGAAATCATCATTCATCACAAATGTGAAGATCCAAGCTCCAAAGCTCCAAGCTAGAGTAGTATTAGTTAATCTAGAGTGGGAGTTACTGTAACAACCCTAAAAATCCAAACACCAAAAATCACAACCAACAAAATTTTTTCTATAGTGTCCCATGATTGGTGAGTGTCATATAGGAAACCATCCAATAGTTGCACAAGTAGCACCAAGTATTAGTGAAGCACTTGCATTTTAATCACAAGAGTTTGATTTGCTTCTTATTTGATTTTATGTGATGTCTCATAAAATCAAATAACTTTTATCACATGTGTATATATATAAGTATAAGTATAATAACGCATGGACATGGCTTCCACATCCCCCTGAGACCCTAGTAGACCCATCATGATGTATGTATCATAGTCACTAACTCTTTAACTTTAACAAAGTCCATGGCATAGTTTGGTTCGGCAAAGAGAAATAGAAAAGAAGAAAGAAATGGGAGAGGAAATGCAAATGGCAAAACAACCCAAGCTAGAGGTCAAAGCCTAACTTGGCCTGCTGGCCTTCTCCTCACACAGGCCAATGCGGCCTGGCCCAGCTGCCAGGCCGGCCTACCTCCTCTGCAACACCGCGGCCCAATAGCCCCGCTGCGCCCCGGCCTACCCTGCTGCCCACGCCCCGCCACGGCCCAGCTGGCCAAGCTGGCCCAGCAAGGCCGTCGCTCGCCCGCCTATGCGTATGGCCTCTCGGACCAGCTAGCCTCGTGGCCCAGCAAGCGTTGCGCGCCCACGCGCCTGCCTCGCCCTGCTGTTGACGAGTGGGCCCACCCCCTTAGCTTCTTCTTTCGGCCGCTTGCCCGTCCCATCGTTCGCCCCAAAAATGGCAGCACCACGTCTCGGCCATCTGTGCCCGCGTCCACGCGCGCTGCTACATCCACGCTGTCCGCGCCGTAGCTATGAACCCTAACCCTAACTCGGCCACACCCTGACCGCCCGTTTGCTCGCCCCTACGCATCCGCCGTCCAAACAGCATCTCGGTCGGCCGCCTATAAATATGAGCACCTTGGTATTTTAGGGTTTCCCTCGTGCCAGTCGCCGCAAGGTAAGCCCTCCACCACACCACCTCACGCCTGTCCAGCTAGAGAGAGGAGAAGAGGAGTGGGAAGATAAGCAGTGGAGCTCCGCCAGTGCCCCGGCCACTGGAAGCGCCACCAGCCCATGCACCAAAGCACCGCTGTCTCGACTCGGCTTCGTCCTCTATAGCATGCAGACGATGCCACACCGCCTCACCGTCCCCATCGCGAGACTTGTCCTCACGCACAACCGGCAAGCTGCCAGAGCCGGAGTAGGGTACCAGACCTAGAAACCATCGTCGTTCATGTGCAGGAAGGAGAGGAACACTACGACACCGCTCGGCTTCCACCACACCACGCCGCTGCTCTGCCTCCTTGACATCGAGCCATACCACGAGCCATCGCTCCCAGCCGCTGCCGCGTAGGTGAGCTCCCCCGCTCGCAAATCCATGGCCACCACCAGTTTGCCCTCTATGTTCCCGCTTTTTCGTCATCCTTTAGCTTCATTGACTCGACCGCTGCATTCGCATAGACCTAGAACATCTTCCTGGCAACTCCTTGGAGCTTGGCAATGGCCACAGTGGGGCCACACCCTTTTGCAGCCCTGGCCGCCATGGCTCCCGGCCGCTGGGAGCGTCGCCGTGGCTATGCAGCCGCGCGTGCCCCCGACGAGCCTCCGTTTAGCCACACCTTAGCATCTTGGAGCTCAGAGCTACTCCAGTTAGGAAGATGGTGTGAAGACGGAGGCCAATTGAGGACAGAGCTCGGAGTATCGCCGTCGTACCTCGCCATCGTCAAGCCACCGCCGCTTATGCCTCGCTGAAAGCCCCCACGGCCAAATTAAGGAGGCTAGACGCATTCGTGTTCACCTCACGAAGCCGTTGCGCACGTCAACTCCACTCCTCACGATGCGCTCGGCCGCTGTATTGCTAGAGCCCGCCGCCCGACGCCATCCTCCACCGAGGCCACCAACGCCTAGCTAAGGGACCTCGTTTCTCAAATTGGTGCCACAGCCACCTTCGCCTCGTCCTCGCGATGCTCCCGCGCACGCTAGGGCCACCTCTAGGGCGCTGTAGTCACCTGCCACCATGGCTCTGCCGTCCGCCGCCACTGCGCCGCGTGCGCCGGCGAGCCCTCACCTTGCGAGCCCACAGGAGCCACCACTCCGCGCAGCCCTGGCCACTGCCTTGCCACCCTAACCGGCCGGAGGCGCAGCGCCGCTCGCCGCCGGCCAAGCACCGCCATGCCCATGCGTGCACGAATCAGGAAGAAGAGAAGACAAAATTTCCCTGTATGAACCCAGTCCACCGGTTGCCAGCCTGGACAACTAGATAGAGGCCACGAGGGCTCAAAGCCTTTGGTCCATCGTAGACCAAGCCCATGTACAAGCAGCCGCAGACCAGACTCGCATCAGGTCCAAACGGCCATGTGGCACGCCTGCCGTGCTGACACATGTCCGGGCCGGGTCGGCCGAACCCGGCCCAGAGACGGCCCTGCGTAGGCCCGCCGAGGCCCAGTCCAGGCCCGGCCATCGTTGACCTTGACCGGTCAATGGTTGACCGTTGACCTGGTCCCACTTGTCATTGACTTAACCTGCCTGATCCCACCAATCAGCCACTGTTTCTGCCTCGGCCTATCACAGCGCGCCATGTGTCAGCCTCTGGTTTATCCAGTCCTTTTTCTTTTTCAGAATATGAATAAATCTTGTAAAATTCATAACTTCCTCATACTAACCTCGAAAATTATGAACCAAGCGTCCAAATTTTTATAAAAATGAGCTCTACATCATAGGCTTATGTATGATTGCATTTGGAGTTATTGGATTTTATTTGGTTCTTTGTGTTAATCTATAGGGGTCGCTCCCGCGACCATTATGTCTTGATTTTAGATCCTACAAAGGAGTTGCTTGAAGAGGAGGACTAGGAGCATGCCAAAGACTTGAGGAGGACTTGAGTGACAGCTATTCAGGTGCCATGTCCCACCCAACCTCGTAGATCCTATTACGCATGTAACATAATAGAATGCTAGTGCTCTACTTTTGCAATAATGCTATGATATGCTATGTTAGGATTGCATGGTAGATTACTTGTATGCCTATTCCTTGTTGTAACCTTCACCCTGCTCACCCTCTTATAGGATAGACACGCCATGCAATGCTTATTACTTGCTACTTATACTCCACTTGCATTATATTTGGAGATATGATGCGGATGGTGGACTTGGGTGGATTCGGCTTGGGATGCCGGATTTGGTGTTTGTATGGGTGTCTCTGGGTAATATAACAAGGGAGGGTTGTCTGGTGAGGGTTCCGTTGACTAGATAGGATCTACATCAAGCTTTTGGAGTGAGTCTTGCTGAGGGGGTGCGACCTGGGCACCCCTATGATCTGAGCACTTATGGCGGGTACATGGTGACTTGAGGAGATCCCGGGGTCAAGAGCCTTTGTGGAACGAAGCCCCGGGAAAGAGATGCCGTTGAGGCAGAGGGCACTGATGGCCCTGTTTGAGGAGATATACTATCTGGTCCTCCTAAGACCTGTTGTCTCTTGAGGACCGGAACCACGGACCCCTTCATACACACCACTCTCCCCAGATGAACCAGGGACGGATGATTTCAGTTACCTAGGGTGGTGCCACTACTACTCAGCGTATGTAGTGTAGGAAGGTACGGGTGGAACCCACACCCTTTCAAGACATTCATGTAGCCCCTCTTCCAGCATCGGCCCCTCCGTGCGCGGTACATGACTTCACATTCTCAGCCACTCCAGATCAGACTTGGGGTGTTCCAGGGTTAAGAGGTAGGGTGGCATCGTCATAGTTAGATGGTCATTTTGATATCAGCCTAGGCGTTCTAGAGCACCAGTGATGGTTATCTTGTGGATGGTCGTCTTTAGCCGGTTACAGGTGTACACAGTCTACAGAGTTGATTCGAATCTATATATAGTCCGTAGCCTCGGTATGGCTATTCCGTGACCCACGCTTCTCTTGAGTAGTGAGATGAGTCTTTTCTACCTCCCCTTGAGTGGTCGTTGTTGTTATTACCCTACAGCATGATGGCCAATTAGGCATGGATGAGAGGGAGTTGTCCATTGCCGCCACGTGTTGTTGAGTGAGTTGTTGAGTGAGTTGAGAGGATGATGGTTGGTGGTATGGTGTTGTGGGATGGGAATGGTTTAAAATTTAATGAACTTTTGATATATAATATTGGTGATACTTGCATAGGAAACTATAGCCGAATAATAGGTCTCTTGATTATATCTATTTGCATCCACCTACCACAAAGCATAAGCAAAGCATAGGGTGGGAGCTGGTGGACAGTACAAATCGTACTGAAACTTATTTGGCAGGTAAGCCCGACTACGCCTACGGCGATGAGGGGCTCGAGGATTAGATGGTCTCGTGCCTATGCTCAAGATGGTGCAAGACGTTGCTTCCGTGATATCCCTCTACTTACGTAGCTATTCTGGATGCTAGACACTCTGATGATTCCGCCATGTGGCGATGTAATATTTATGTAAAACCCCTCTATTGTATTCTTTTATTCGATGTATGTCTTTGTAATCAACTGTTATCGGATAATTGATGATTTAACCTCCTGGGCTATCATTTTATCCTTCATTCTGTGCATTTTTCCTTCACAAAAATTGAGGATGTTTCAGTTAGAGTCAAGTCGAGCAAAGCTTGGGGTCTCTGGAGTCGTCTTCGAAAGAGTCTGGTATAGCTCGTGTATCTTTCTCTTTTTAAGACATTTCTTTTATCAATATATTTATTCTTTCTTTACTTTACTTAGTATTTACTTAGTGCAAGCTCGTAGTCTTTATAGTCTTATTTTGTGCTTGTCTTAGTAGTATAGTTGCCTTAGTTGGATTGGTTTCCTGTAACCAACTTCCTTGTGTGTATATCAACGTCCTATCTTGCATAGGAGCTCTAGTTATCTGCGCATTAGCTAGAGTTGTAGGAGTAAGTGTGAGCATTGTGCTCAGGCTTAGTCTTACCTTTGATTGCTGCTGGTCCACACGGACAGTTCTAGAGCGCACTCCTAAGAGGTGACAGGTCTCGGGCGGCATTAGGGTTTTCTCACCACGTTCGAGCTAGTTCTTAAAACACAGGGCATCCATTAGAGTATAGCCTCTTTAGTAGGAGTTCTGTCTCTTGCTTTCTCGCCTAGCCCCACCACGCAAGTATTAAGGCACCAGTCTAGTTGAGTCATCTATCTGTTAGGATATAGTGCATAGAAGTAAAGTAAGATACATAGGAGTCCTTTACTCACTCGTTGTCCTCCCACCTAGCTAGCTCTCTACCAGTTATCATAGATTAGGATCTGTGTGATCATTTACCTATCCTTCCTTGTTATTCACTTACCCCCTGTTACACTAGTGATACTAGATTGTAGTAGACACAAGGATCTCTTTCCCCTTTTATTAAATATTCCTAGCTATTGCTTTCCCCTGGGATGCTATAAATTATGATACCTTGGAATACTCCCGGGTGAAGTGCTACAGCAGTATATTCTGTGCGTTTATGGCATTATCTAATAGACTTAGAATTTATCCCTCAGGCATCTCTTACGTCATCACCTACCTTTGGTGGTTGCATTAAGATTTGCCAACCGGCATTTTTGGTGCTATTGCCAATCTTTAGCAGTGACGCTAAAAAATACCAACAAGCATTTCCGGTGCCGTTGCCAGGAAAAGCGCCAGCCTAGGAATTTTAATAAAAGTGAATCTGGAGTCTACTATCAGTTTAGTTATCAATTAGCTGTACAGGGGTTTATCCCCCTGCCTGCCTTTGTTTCTCCTTATCATAAAGCTAGGCAGTGTGAGTGAATTCCAATTCAAAGGCAACAACACTATTGAGGGTGTGTTTGGTTGAGCTATGGCTTTTGGAAAAGCTATCATGGGCTATGGCTTTTGGGAAAACAGCTGTGAGAAAGCAGCCGTGGGAAAAGCAGAAGGCCGTTTGGTTAGAGGTGTCGTCAAGCTGTAGGTTGTCTGAGAAATAACTGTAATGCCCCTGAATGTCTGGGACATGTTCATATGGAAACTATGCGTAACAAACTTATTTTTTCACTAATTCATATGAAAATGACTATTTAAGCAATGTAAAATAATTTCCAATAGTTTTTCTTAGTTTTCCGTAGTCCATGTAAATAGAATATCCATCAAAAGAGCTTATACAATGTGTCATTTCTCAACATAACTAGTCTGATCTCGCACTAAACAATTCATCAGCTATCCTAGAACGAATGTCATTCATGGTATCTTCGTTCTCCACTTCATCAACTTCATCCTCTTCTGTCGGGTTTGGTACCAAGTAATCCTCATTTGCATCACATGTGTTGAACTCCTTATCACTCAATTTGCTGTCACCAATAAAATTATGCAAAGCAAGACAAGCCATAATGATATGCTTTTGAGTACAAGGATCAAAACTTGGTATGCCCTTTAGAATACGCCACTTTTGCTTCAAGACTCCAAAAGACCTTTCAATGACATTACGAAGGGATGAATGCAAGTAATTAAACATCTCATACTTCCCTTGAGGAGGCCCTGAACAACTCCTAAATTCTGGTATATGATACGTGCTTCCTTTGAAAGGTGCAAGGTACCCACTTTGGTTCGGATAACCAGAGTCCACATGATAATATTTTCCAACAAAACAAAATTATTAAGGTATATAAAAAATAAACAATTGATAACATAATATTGAAAACACATTATTACCTTTAGGAGGCGCATGAAATGAAGGAAAATTTGCCATTGCATAAATGAGGATGCGCGAGTCATGTGCAGCACACGGCCAACCAGGAACAACAAATATAAACCTCATGTCAAAGTCACAAATAGCTAACACATTCTGAGAAGTATATGCATGATGGTTTGTGTGGCTAACCACGTCATCCACTAGCACTACCACTTTAATATGTGTACCATCTATCGCTCCAATTGCACCTTTGAAGTATGGCCAGAAATGGTTCTCTCTCACTCTTTCATGCACAACATTTTTCTTAGCTAACTTGCGCAAACACTTCAACACTTCATGAAACTTGGTGTGAACCATCCAAAGTGACCATGTGAAACGATTTTCAGCTTGTGAAAATGATTGTGGTCCCCGACGATCCACAAAAACATAGCCAATGACTCAACAGATGACATTTTTTTGTAGCTCAATCCATGGTCTCTCTCTAGCAAGCCATGAAGTGCCCAAAAAACCTCAGGACTCATTCGAAACATCTTATAAAAATACCTCGGTTGTGACATACACCTCATAACCCATTGAATGCCAGTTTCTGGTGTCTCTCTGTATCTTCCTTTGTGCAAATACCTTTGATTGTGTGAGTTGCCCATTCCTCCAATAATAGCAGCATGTTGTGTGAGTTCAGCAAGCAACCGTAGTCCCTTTTGTGCTTCTTTGGCTACATCGGACATCTACAGACCAAAATAATAGATAAATAATATGTACACACGCACAATAATTTAATGGCAAAGACACAGATCACCATCATAATGGCAAGCACACAGATCACAACAAATAGTTAAGAAAAATATTTACAGTGACAATTGAGTTCTTACAGCTAGGTGTTCCTGCCACCAATCATCCGAGCAATCAACAGTGTTTCTTTCTACATTCCAACCAAGCCTAATGGCAGAATTATTGAACTCCATGAACACTGTGTACTCCTTTTTGAAGACATCTAACTTGTTCTTCAATTGTTTTTTGTTCGTTTATCATCGGATTTATCTGCAAACTTGGAAATAATATTCTTCCAACCGGTAGTAGTCCAATTTCCTAACGGCCTATTGCCGGCTTCTATTTCTTCTTTGCAGGCATCGAGCAAACTCCTCACAAACTTATCACTCCAATCTGCCTTCTCAGACATACTTGAACCAAACAAACAAATTTCAATCAATTTGCTTTACCATGAATCACAAACCAGCCAACCACTATATTTACTTTAATCATACATGTATTCAGCAGTTTACTCAAGCATACATCAATTTCCAACAAGGGCAGAGGGGATGGGACATACCTTGCTTCTTCGCTGGATGGGGAAGAGACCACCGAGGAGCAGGGCGACCTGGTTCGCCCTTGGCTGGGGCTAGCGGCCAGGCTGGGGTCCTGGTCTTATCAGAGCAGGGTAATCGGTGGTGTAGAATGCTGGGACGGGCGCCTGAGTCAGAGCAGGACGGGCGGCCAGAGAAGGAGGAAAACGGGCGACGGGGCTGGGATGGCGCCGGCGTCAAATAGGGACACGACCGGCTGGTGTTGGACGGAGAAGATGCGAGCGTCGGGACTCTGGTGGGGCGGCGAACGGCTGAACGACTGGATAGGAAGGGGTGGTGGCGGGGCTAGGATGGTGCCGACGTCGAACAGGGATACGGTCGGCCGGCGTCGGACGGAGAAGATGCGGACGTCGGGACTCCGGTGGAGCGGCGAACGGCTGGATGACCGGACGGGAAGGGGTGGCGGCAAAGGAACCCTAGCCCGCGGCCATATCTATGCAAGGGGACGAGTCAAGCATGGGGAGGGGGCGAGTCACGTGTGGGGGGTGTCGAGCGGACGGGAAGAGGAATAGAAACAGCGAAACATTTTTTTTCGGTTCTCA
Organism: Bothriochloa decipiens; assembly: GCA_023333625.1. Taxonomy (NCBI): domain Eukaryota; kingdom Viridiplantae; phylum Streptophyta; class Magnoliopsida; order Poales; family Poaceae; genus Bothriochloa; species Bothriochloa decipiens. The sequence goes on from CM041645.1 coordinate 29,082,608, forward strand.
TAGCCAGGGGTAGTGGGTCATTTTTTACCCCAAAAGCCTGTAAAAGCAGCGGTAGAGGTACTTTTAAGTTTACACTATGATAAAAGCTGGCTTTGGATAAAAGCAGCTGTAGCTTTTAGACCCTTTGGTTAGGCTTTTGGCTTTTGGAACCAAAAGCCATAGCTGAAAGCCCAACCAAACAAACCCTGAATTCACTCAAGGAAGGAGGTTCAGCACCGATCTTTAAGGAAGCTATGGCCACCCAAAAGACCATCTCTAAGTACTCTACACCGTCGGCTGACTATGTCACCACAGGTCCGCAACTTAACTTGGGGGACGCGACTTTTGAGCTTAAGCCTGTGCTCATCAATATGGTGCAGCCCAACGCCACTGCACGAGCAGTCGAAGCTGATCTATGGTGCGAGATGTGTGTCGGGTACCTGGATGAGGGGTACCCTAAACCCTGACCCAGGAGAATTAATGCCCAAACGATTAAACCCAAATCAATAAAGAAGCCCGCAATCAACCAGGTGGGACAAGGGTCCACCGGTGTACATTCGAGTTACGCTGGGCCGGCCCACGAGTGGCGCCAACCGAGTCGAGTACGTCTCCTACTCAACAGGGAGCCCCGAGTGACGGACATCCGCCCGTGTCGATGACCCCTCGTCGAGTGATGGAGCATGGCGCGGGCGAATGACCCCCCGTTGAGCGCTGTGTCCCCTCGGTTCACGTACTTTCTGTATATGAGTCAGAGCATTTAATGCAGCCTACTAACTCCTGTCAACCCCCGTGGCTACAACGGTAGTCATGATGAACAAGTACAGGGGTCAAATCCACCTTTTACCGCTCATCCCCGGGGAAGCGTCGTTTCGTACAAACCACTGTTTTGCCGTACGAGACACTATGCCCCGTCGGGAACCCCCCGAAATGCAAAAGTCAACATCCATACCATATTTTCCGAGACTCGTCCTTATCCACTCGGCCTCAGCTCGCTCGACCACCCCTCGACTCGACCACTCAGCGGCCCCAGCCAGTGTTCCAACCACTCCCGTGCATCATCTACAGCAAGTCGTACATCTATCACAAAAGGTCACATCTTTCACCACATCACTGAGGCGTGCCAGCGTCATCATCAGGACCGGTCAATCACCGACATCACCGCGACCACTCAAGAGGGAGAATCTCATCATGAAGCTCATGGCTACAGGGCTCGGCATCGCCCTGTTGCATACCTCTATAGTGACCGTGACATGATCGGCATCACCCCTTGATATCATTGCTTATGATAGCCCTGCCAAGGGCAGCTCCATTAGGGTTTCCTATACGCCCATGCCCCTCCTTGGCCTATAAAAGGGGGTGCTGGGCCAGCTGTAGAGGTGGGTAAACTCATTCAAACTCACTCGGTCACACCACGCTCATAGCAAGTCATAGGACTAGCACTTCTAGACTTTGGCCTTGTTTTCCATCTCTTCTTGCATACGCTCGCTTCTATCTCCCCTATACAAGCACCGTGCAGGATAATACAACATCTCCTTTCTCGCTAGACGTAGGGCCTTCTTTTCCTGAACCAGGATAAATCCTTGTGTTCTTCTTGCATCACTATCCAGATTAGGGAGCACGCAGCACGTAGTTACTCATTGGTGCTAGGCCCCCCGGGGTCAAGACACCGACAGTGTGCAGAGGAGAAGATCATTCAGGAAACAACTATCTCGAAGCGAAGGAGGAAGTGAGCTTCATCAACAACAATAACAACAACAATGGGTACTTGCCCCAATAGCAACAACAAGGATGGAACTCGTGCCACTTCTACCAAGGAAACCAAGGTAATGGTTACAGCAGTAATTTCAATAATTCTTATGGCAACCAACCTTCTTTAAGAGATCTTGTCTTAGGCCCAACTAAAATTAGTGATAGTATTAATAAGAAAATGATGGCTAATGATAAGATTCTTGGAAGTTTAAGTGAGAAAATGGATAGCTTTACTTCTGCTATGAAAAATCAATTAAGCTTTAATAAAATGCTAGAAAAACAATTAGCTCAGTTAGCAGCAACTGTCCCATCCTTCAAGAAAGGTAAGATCCTAGGGAAACCTGTGGACCCAATTGAAGGTGTTAGATTGGTAACCAAGAGGTTCGGTAAGCTCCACTACGCTCCAACTGGGGCTATCTTCTTGATCCACCATTCATCGCCAAGAAGAAAGATCCAGGCCTAGCGACCATCACCTATAAGATTAGACCATAGATCTTCCACAATGTCTTCTGTGACCTTGGATCGGGTGTTAACATCTTAGCCAAGGTAACTTACAATAATTTGTTAGGAGGGCCTTTGAACCCCATATTTATTCATTTGCAGATGGCGGACCAGGCAATTCGGTTCCCTGAGGGACTAGCAAGGGATATATTAGTCAAGGTTCAAGATGAGTATGTCCCTGCTGACTTCATAATATTGGACATGGGATCCAACAATGAAGTCCCCGTCATCCTAGGAAGGCCATTTCTCAACACGGTCAATGCTATCATTTACGTGGGATCCGGCCAAATTCATTTCCAATTCCTAGGAAAGAAGGTAAAATGTCCATTCAATGGTTATAAAGCTAACATGCAGGTGAATGACGAAAAACCGAAGGACAAGCCTCGACACTACCCGCGCCGAAGGAAAAACAAGAAAGTTGAAGCGGCCAAAAAGTCCGAAGTAAAGAAGGAAGAACCTGCTGAACCACGAGGCAAAGGTAAGCAAATATAGCGGGCGAAAGAGGTGCAATCACGGTCCTCATCTTTGGGACCAACCGAAGCACCTGAAGCATGAATAAGACGAAGAGGTCGTGCTATATGGACCTAAAACATGGAGCCCTTGCTGGTAAGGTAAATCAGTACTTATCCCATATTTATTTTTTATATTTTAATTCCTGCATTTTCTTGCATTGCATGCTTAGTTTTAGTTTTACATATTTTATTTCGATAAAAATATTTAGTTATAATGAATAAAATCTTGAGAATAATCTACAACAAAATTTTGAGTTGTGGATCACCACAAGGTGGGGTCGGCCGACCCCACCAGTGGGCCCACACCTGGTCTTTTCACTTTGGCTTGATGCATTGATCCTTGCTCTGCATTGGGATGTCCTTGGGACACTCAAATGGGGGTCTACCGACACCCACCTTGAGCCCTTTTGCAGCCTGCCGTCTCCCCTTGAGCTTACATAGCAATCCTATGCATGCCATTCCTGCCAAAGTCTGAAAAGAAATGGTCCTTTGCTTTATCACTTTAAACATGAGATGCTCTTTTTTCATGTTAAATATTTTTGGGACCATACCACCAGCTCAAATTCTACAAAATGGTGACCTAGGCATGCTCTAGTGTTCCCGTGGTCCATGGGAATCTCTTTAGACATGTCTCTACTTTAGCCTTTCATCTTTTCTCTTTCACAAAGCACTAGGCAAAGGAATCTCTAAAAAGCACTTTACTTTTGGTCCACACTTAGACCTTACTTTACCAGACACTTGATGACACACTGTTTAAAGTGCTGGGAGGCTAGGGAGGGGGTTGGCCGACCCCCACTTTGGACACTCTCTAAAAATTTTCTGTAGAATGTTGATAGATTCCCTACCAGGATTCAAATTTGAATTTAAAGGTGCTTTTGGGGGGTCAGCCGATGCCCTATTTGGGTGATCTCCACTTGCCTTTCTCCCCCTATAAATACCCTTGCATTGTAAGCTCAACTCCACAACCAAAACCATCATAATCATCTTGAGCTCACAATCTCTCTTCTTCTCCTCTTTGTTGCAAGTTCTTTCTCAAGCTAAGCTTAGTAGTAGCTTCCATAACAAAAACCCAAAAACATTTAACATTTTACAAAGTAGTAGTAGTAGGAAAAGCTTGGTTGTCTCATTAGTGCAGCTAGATGAAGAAAAGATTCCTCTCCTGGTTCAAGAAGTCCAAGGAGGGTGAGATCTCTACTCAAGGCTCTCACCACTCTGATGAAGGAGCCCATGGGAGGAGAGATAGCTACCATCCGATGGTAGTCTATGAGCCCCACAGAGAGCAGTTGCGCCCGAGAGGAACCTCGAGCTGAACTATGAAGAAAAGTCAAAGGTACAACATCCTCCAAGGAAGCAACTTCAACCACATGGGCATCATTGACCCGGACCTTCTGGACCGCACAGGTATGAGCAAAGAATTTAATGATATATTTAATGCAATTGGTTGGGGAGGTTTTTGGGAAGTTCCTGAACTTGGTATAAAAGTGCTTACCCAAGAATTTCTTTGCACCTTAAATTTAACCAATGATGAGGTAACCTTTTGCTTGTGTGGACGAGAGTTTAATCTATCTTGGAGCCTGTTAAACACTGCTTTGGGATGTGATCCTGATTACAATCTTGACTTAGACATTACCATTGATGAGTTTAATAAAGCTAAATTTTGGAAATCAATATCTGGTTCTGATGATTGCTCTCTCCCTGCTGCTCACAAAATTCATAATCCAACCTTACGCTTCCTTCATTACTGGATTAATGTCACCTTTTTCCTGGCTCTATAGCAAGCACTTTAAAAGATAGTGATCTAAAATTGCTCTATGCCATGGTACATAAGATTAAGGTCTCTCCTGTTAAACTGCTAGTAAACTTTTGGCTTCGTTCTTTTGACCGTGAAAGACCCATATACTTCACATCTTTTATTACTCAAATAGCCGATACTTGGGACTTAACAGAATCATATTCCTTTGAGTACATTGCTTTGCCAAGAGATGTCATAAATGAAAATACTTTCATTAATTCCAATGTGCTCAAGAGAGGTCCAAAGGGTGAATTCAAAATGATATATCCTGGCCATACAGTCGAAGTCCCTCTCCCTTGTGAGAGACGACGTTTGTATGGGCTTCGTACACTAACCATCAAGTTGGATCGAGAGGCAAGAAGCTAAAATGTTGCAGGGATGGACAAGATGACGAGAGGAATGTCATGAACTGCTCAGATGAATCAGGCTGGTGTTGGCGCTCCTTATTGCATAATTTTTACTGCTAACTTTATAATAAAACAAACAACAAACTTAGTAATAGGGCTTATGTACTAACATATTCCATAAGTTTTGGTGAGTTAGTCATTTTTAGGACACAACTATGAAATAAACCAAGTATATGGAATATTTATACCAAAAAGGCGTCTTCTAGGAAAGCGTAAAATACCAAGGGGAAGACAAGCAGCCTAAACGAAGCATTTCTGGACCAAACCACGAACGTGGCTGTGATCTAGGTCCACTCCACGGCCCACCTGCCAAAGACGGTGGCGATCTGAGTCAAAAGTGCGCTGGCCGGCGCAGGTCGGCTGGCCGGCGCACACCTGAGGCGGTTCGGGCCCAGCTTCGCCGTGTCGGTACATTGATGGCCAAGGAAGGGCGGTGCGCTGTAGGTTTTCCCGTTCTACCCCCAAACCGACCTCCACACACTATAAGAGGAGGGGAGGAGGCACTCTACAACACACACTCTACTACACTCTACACAACATTTGAGCTACACACTCCTCATCCTACACATATGAGCTTCACTTCCATATCATTTTAGTAGTGGTAGTGTCCCTCTAGGTGCTAGTGCCTAGTTGTACAAGTTAGAAAAGAGGAAGAGAGAGGAGAGAAGAGCGGAGGCGGAGTCGGCTTGTCGGGTTCTCCTCCAGTTTGTACCTCTACTGAGCCGACTCCTTCGTGAGTAATATCCGCATTCTTTCTTTGCAATTCCCTAGTGATCTATTTAATTAAAGTTTAGTGTTTACTTGCTTGCTTATGGGATCTCCGCTCGACCGAGTGCTTTAGTCTAATTAAGAATTCGGACTAGAGTAGTAGCCATTAGCATAGACGTGGTGTCTGGGCTAGCGAGTTACCAGAGTTTGCGTCCAACCCCACGGAGAGTTGTGGTAGCCCCGGGGGTGACAGACCCGACAAAGCCTTTGTATTCCACCACGTTCAGGTTGGTGTTTTTATAGAGCTTTTGGCTGCCTGACCCCAGTTACCCCTTTCCAGTGTTTTCAAGAACTGGAAAGGAACAGCTGCTTCGAAGTGAGTGAGTATAGTAAGCTGAGACTTTAGTTATCTAGTGACCTTGTGCTGAGCTTACAAATCCCTCTCGCCCTACAAAAATATCTTTCTACCATCTTCTCTTAGACGTTCTTGCTTCTCTCTAGTACACTTCGTTCCCTGTGGAAAATACGATACCCTGAATACTTTCGGATGAAAGCTACAACGGTACTCCGTGCGCTTGTGGATTTATCTGCTTATGCTAAGAAATACAAATAGCTGGCCCCTCAGGCCCTGCAGAAGAAGAAGTTGAAGAAGGTGAGGAGGCAAGCTCCATGGACGTTTCAGGGTCCATGTGGAGGCCTCCATGTCCACAGGACACTCCTCGCCCAAGGCGAAGGGAGAGGCGACCCCAAAGAACAAATGTGGATGACCTCGTCAACAACATGGGAACAATGCGCATTGAACAAGAAGCGACACTGCAGTTGGCGCAACAGAATGCCCATTATCTGCAATCTATGCAGGAAGAGGAAGCACAACATTGAGCCGGATGGTTCCAATACTATCCACCACCACAGTGAGCAAAAGCCAAGCTTGGGGGAGATCCTCTCCCCCGCTAAGGTAAGTATTCTATCTTAGCATTTGCATTTTAGTTATTCTTCTCATTGCATAAAAAAAGTTCAAAAATACCAAAATATTTGTTTATTTATTTCTGTTATCACCTATGCTTCATGTCTGCTTACTGTCCATATGGAAATGATGAGTAGTTGCTTTGTCAATATTTCTCTAGTGCCTAGTTTACAACTTAGTACTTCTCTAAGTATGGATCACTTAGCTCTCTTGAACCATCATGAACCTGAAACTTTGTGGGGTGCGAGTGCTAGAACTAAGTCTAAGTTGTTGTGAGATATGAGATAGTGAGACAAGAGCTACTATAATATTATTCTAAGCATGATTGATTACCGGAGAATTTATTCTTAAAATGATCAAAACCTTAATTGTTCCTCAATGGTGATGAAATTCCTACCACAGCCATATGTGCTATACATATTTACAAACCTTCCACATAGGCTATTTGCTTTGTGTTGAGTGTTGTCAAGTCTTGTCAATCTTTGTCAAGAGACTTTTCATGCTCCTAAGATCAAGATCACACGCACGCCACATATAACATGCTGCTTCTACACTGGAAGTACGCAAAAACATGCATTCCATTTCCACCAAAATAGGTTGCTCCATGCTTTAAGTGTTAGAATATCTCTCAAAATATTGTTTAGTAGATGAGACAAAAGAAAAAGAGCTAGGCAAAATAAGTATTGATATATAAATGGACACATGAGTCCGTGCAAAAAAAATATTATGCAAAAGAAATCTTATCAAATAAAGGAGCAACCTAGTCCACCATATACCACACACTTGCACATCTTGATCTGGGGGTACGACGCTTTTCTTAAAGGATCACTATACCACAGCCAATCTGTAGGGTCAGAAAAAGGGTCGCAATAAGCCACCATAGCTGCCGATCATCGGACGCTATAACGCTATAGCGACCGATGTATTAGTCGCGGTAAGTAGCGTCGCTATAAGTATATAACGTCCGATTGGATCTATAGCGTCCGATAGTTGGACACAATATGTATAGCGTCCGATGATCAGTCATATGGTTTAACGACCGATGGTTTGAGGATATAAAACCTCGTAGCGACCAATAATCCGTCCCTACTAACTGGCAAAATTATAAAATTAATTTCACATTATACCATATAATGTTAGGCTTGTTTAGCATCCATACAAGTCGAACATACACACCAACACATAATTATATAATCTCATATATTCATTGAATCAACATTTGTACAATTGTACTTTGGATAAGATTTACAATGCACCTACCACATACGCACACAACCCATGAACTTCTAAAGATTTCACTATAGAGAAGACCAAGTCTATATAACCTAGCAATCCAAAACTGCATGGTATAAACACATCTGAACACTCCACGCCTTTAGACCATCTTCCATGAGAACTGTAAATAACTTGTCGATACCTACACCGTCAAGCATGCTGCTTACTTGCTTATTGGCACCTCCCATGCCTGAAATCCACATGCAATACAATATATGTATTATTATATTATTCAGCTAGGATCCAATAAGTAGACAGGTGAAGGTGCAGTACGAATAGATCAATCATTCTTCTCTACCCACCATACATGCTTTTTCAATATAAGAACGATACGCAGTCTGCTTCATTTTGGAGTTCTTCAGGCACTGAATATATGCCTGAAAAAGAAACAATCATCAAGCCTGAGTGTGTATAGTAATGAAATAAAGAGAATATCATTCTCCATTCTGTTGTGAGGTGAGTGGAAGTAGAACATCATAACAGACTCATATATAAAATGCACTAAAAATCAACAGTTTAAAGCATTACTTCTGCTGCAGAGTTCTTTGTAGTTGCATTCATATTCTAGGATCAATTGATCTGCCTAAATGATTGCTACTAGGAATATTTCCAACATCACAAGAAAATGGATTTTATAATGGTCCTTTTCAAGCACAGGTTGATTCTATCAATGAGTAATTTACATCACAGGTTCAACAAATTATTTTATGTCGGCATCACAGTACTACAAGATCTAAAGAATCTAGCTCACAATTTCTCATCTTTTGGTTATCATAATAAATACTGCAACAACCTGAGCTACCTATTTGGCAGAAACATGTTATTTTCCTTTAGTTAATACCAGTACCAGTTCTTCATTTAAGTTATCCAATTCACACATATTAAGAATATAGAACTTAACAATCTAACTGCTGCATACATTAGGCATAAAGAAGTAACATGTTGAGAGCTAGCACTAGAACAAAAATGATGTTAAGATCGAGGTACTAGATCCACTCTAGTCCCTAGGATAAACCTTGTTGAGCATGAGAAGGATGCATTCACATACATAGCACTACGGACACAATCAGAAAAGCTCTGTTCACATTCAGAAACGTCTAAGTACTAACTGATAGTGGAAGATAGCAAAATAGCATATTCACATTCAGAAAACAATAACAGGTTCACGTACATAGATAGGATAAAGTTCAGAAAGTCCTATTCTCATAGCAAATAGATAGGAAGCTAGAAAGTTCAGATAGCAGGTTTCCTGGACACATTCAGATAGCAGTGACATGTTCACATAATCTGGAAAAACTAAGTAAATACCTCAGTTCTGCAACTACTCTTATTTCAGTTTTACCTAAACAAAACAATCACTAAATATTGGAGCCAAACTAAATATTGGACCCACATAAACATTATCAATCAATCTGGGATATATTCTTGGCAAGTCTGAGAATAATAGCAGGTTAGTATCTGTTCACAAAACCCATTGACATCCCCATATTAATCTGCAGGTCATTGGTAGTTCTTAACAAGGACTGTAAGTCTGTAAGGAACTTATCTTACGACAGGATTTGCAGAGATGTGCAGCCGCCAGGATGCGCAGCATGGAGATTGAAATCAAAGCCAAATCGATTGGATTATGGTTAGGGAGGGAGGGGAACTTACTGGAGAGGGGTTGCAACTTGGGCCCGGATGCGCAGCCGCCACCGCCAGGAAGCCGGGGCGGGAGGGCGCTGCTCAGGTCCATGCTACCACCGCCTGAGGTGCACACCGCCTATCAATGGTAGTCGAGAGGCCTCCTCCACGCCACCGTTGGCCGGATTGAAGACGTACCCGCGAGGAGGGTCGCGCCGCCGTTGGGACCGCGTTGCGCGCGGGGCGGGATGCAGGCGTGGGGGAGTGTGGCAGCGCCATAGCGCACACCTCGCAGGCAACCATGAGATGCAGGTGGCGGCGCTGGTAGGCTGTGTAGTTTGCTGATTGGGGAGAGTCGGAGGAAGTGGAGGCTTAGGAGGAGGACGCCGGGAACTCGCCGTCCTTGTGGAAGAGCCGGACGGCGCAGGAGGGGCCGGGGGAGCGGGCAGGAGGAGTTGCGCGCGGGAGGCGGCGAGGGGGCCCGCGGCGGCGCTGCGACCTCCATCTTCTCCGATCGCCATGAACGGCCGCCGCCGCTTGCTGTGTGCGGTAAAGAAGAAAGGGAAGAGAAGAATGAACTAGGGTTAGGGTGAGAGGCCGTCGGTGAAGGGTTTTGATGCCCCGAAATTCACTCCTGGCCGTTAGATTCAACTGACTCGAGATTGGACGGCTGTCAGGGATCGGGCCGGTACAGCTGGGCTGCCGTGGGCCGGCTAGCCGGGAGCGCGACGCACGACTGCGGGAGCAGGCCGTGGGCCGTTTTCTCAAGCAGGCCGTTTTAATCCTTCCAAACATTTTTTTTTGAATTTTGTTACATATCAATGCATAGTTTATATAACTTTGAAATATTTTTTAAAAAATAGATTTATATATATACATATATCATTCCAAACTTTAATTTTTAAACTCCAAACTTTAATTTTTAAACTTTAAATATAAATTTAGGAGACTAATAATGTTAAATTTTAGTTCTAAATTGACAAAGTTTAAACCACTTAAATTTTAAATTTTAAAATTTTCACACCTACATGTCTGTTTTCGAAACCCTAGATGGTCTCAACTCGAAAAGTCATGAATACCAAGATTGGTCCACTCATCAGGATCTACATTTGATACATAGGCTATTTTTGTATTTGACAAAGTTTTAGCAAAGTGTAATTCTAAATCTATAAGTCTCGCATATAGTTTCATAAAGTCTGTGTGCGATTCATGATTTTGTGACTAGTGGTTACTAACACTTTCTTAAATACAAAAATAACCTATGTATCAAATGTAAATCTTAATAGGTTCTAAAAATATGATATTCAAAATGTTTTCATCTGAGGTCATTTAGTGCCTTATTTGACCAAATTTGACCAAGTCACATCTTGAATTTTAAAAACATATGACCAGTGTTTGCTAACACTTTCTCAAATGCAAAAATATCTTATGTATCAAATATAGATAGTGCTGAGTTGTGCAATCTTGATATTCAAAAGTTTTTCATCTGAGGTCATTTAGTGGCTTATTTGACCAAGTTTGACCAAGTCAAATCTTAGATTTTTAAAAATTAACACTTAGACTGTAGTTTTTGAAGCCCTAAAATATTTCATATAGAAAAGTCATGAATGCCAAGTTTGCTAAAATCGTCAAGATCTATATAAGTTGTTTTGGTCAACCTTTCATTTGACAAAGTTTGAATGATTCAAATTTTAAATTTTAAAATTTTTACAGCTCAAAACCATTTTTTAGAAACCCTAGATGGTCTCGAATCAAAAGTCATGAATACCAAGATTGATGCACTCACCAAGATCTATATTTCATACATAGACCATTTTTGCATTTTATAAAGCGTTAGCCAAGTGTAGTTCTAAATCTACAAGTCTCACATATAGTTTCATAAAGTATGTTTGAGATTCAAGATTTTGTGACTAGTGTTTACTAACACTTTCTTAAATACAAAAATTACATATGTATCAAATGTAGATCTTGATGGGTTATGCAAACATGGTATTCAATATTTTTTCATTTGAGGTCATTTAGTGCCTCATTTGACCAAGTTTGACCATGTCACATCTTTGATTTTTAAAACATGTGACTAGTGTTTACTAACACTTTCTTAAATGTAGAAATAACTTATGTATCAAATGTAGATCGTGATAAATTATATAATCTTAGTATTCAAAAGTTTTCATCTGAAGTCATTTAGTGGCTCATTTGACCAAGTTTGATCAAGTCAAATCTTGGATATTTAAAATATATGACTAGTTTTAGTAAAACTTTCTCGAATGCAAAAATGAACTATGTAACAAATATAGATTTTGATGACTTCTACAATCTTGGTATTCAAAAGTTATTCATTTGAGGTCACTCAGTGTGTGAAGCTGAGCTGAGTGCGCTAAAATGGAAATGGGCTATAGCGACCCATCGCTGGACTCTAAGACGTGTGTTTAGCGACCGATGGTCTAACCCTGCTCTATAGCGACCGATGCTCTGTAGATACATGTAAATATAGCGACTGATAGTCTGCCACCAGGTTATAGCGTCCGATAGTTTGATGTTCTTATTATGTTTTAGCTACCGTTATCGGACGCTATAGATTGGCTGTGGTATAGTGGATCCGAGCTTTGACTCCGCAACAGATGCAAAGTAAGTATGCTATCTCCTTATTATTCCTACCTTAATCTCCACATAAACCTTGTTTAGAAGTAGGATAGATTAGGAAGGCAATTCTTATCAGATGCCTTGGTAAGGAAGCATACACCATTTGAGTGATATGAGAGAACCATATGAGGAACATTATGTTTTCTTTTGAAAAATATTGCAAAACCTCCGGTATGAAACTTGCTAGGAATAAGAAAGTTAGTGGTCAAGTCAAACTGTTCTGTCTTTCAACCGCCCAAGACAAAGGAAAGGCCATAAGCCCCATAGAGGACTAAGGTAGTATGGGTGAGTTTTCATAGCTAATTTTTCCATTCAAAGAGAAGAACTTTGTTGTGCACATGGTACTATTGAAATGTGGGCATAGTAACAATACCTGATCCACCGTGGCTAAGTTTGATTGTTTGCTCGGGACGAGCAAAGGTTAAGCTTGGGGAATCTTGTTTACCGAGGATATACCATGAAAATCCGCACTCAAAACACCTTCAACATGCCTCGGTTCCAAGGAAGAATAGCATAACATGAGCATACTTTATCAATAATTAGTTACACTTGTACTCGTAGCTTGTGTTTTCAGGTAACAACAATTTTCAGCTTGGTGGGACCCAATGAGGGGGTCGGCCGACCCCCCTATGAGCTCCTTCTGAGCTCAGCTTCGAGCATGATCCATGCCAACCTCCCTGGAGTCCAAATCAACCATCAAATCAACTTGTGTTTGCATCCAACGGCACAACCTCTGCCGGGTACCTGGGAAAGGGGTACCCCAAACCCTCGATTAACCGGACTAATCCCCGAAATCAGCAACGTGAACCCTCCAATGACATCCCTCACTATCGCTCGAAAGCCCACAGGCTAAGGCATACTGGGCCGGCCCACAAATAGGCATCGATAGCCCAAAGCCATAGCCTGTTCGACGGGCTACCATGCGAACCGACACTATACGCTCGAGGGTACAATTCGGGCAACCCCTCGAGGACGGAACTTCGCTCGAGCGAACGAGCCCGCCCTCAAGAACGGAACTTCACTCACGCGAATAGGCAGCCCTCGAGCACAGTATGCCCCTCTGCTACCTACTCCCCGTATGGATCCAGGCGCATTTAATGCATTTTACTTGCTCCCGCCAACCGTATGGTCACAGTTACCGTAATAGTTGCGAGTATGGTAGTCGAATCCTGCTTTTACCGTCCATACCCTAGAATCCCGCGGATCATACCTCCCTGTTACGTCATACCGAGCACTGTGTCCCGTCCGGCACCCCCCTCGAGACACGAAAATCAGCGCATTCCCTGCATCTCCCGGGATTCGGCCTTATTCGATGGGCCTCGACCCCCTCGACTCGACCCCTTCGACTCGACTTAAGGCCTTGACCGTCGCCCCTCGGCTCTGTCATGCTGACCCTCGAGCAGGACTTCAACAACTCCAGTCAACATTTCAACAACTCCCGACGCGACGGCTGTAGGGCCTCCCATGCCGACGTACACATCTACAGTGGCACTAACATGATCAGCATCGGCATCATACATCACCGACCACGTTAGCCCTAAAAACATGTACTTCTGTGCCCCTCCTTCGCTTATAAAAGGAGGCGCCATGACTTTAGTTGGAGAGAGGGCATCATATGCTAAGGCTTTAGATCATAGAGTAACACCGCGAGACAGTGTGAAGTAGAGAGCTAAGCGTCCGAAACGCTCGAGCTCTAGCTCACACTTCTCACACCCGCTTGTATTCGCCCCTGTACTAGCACTTCGATGCAAGATAACACGAACTATTCCCCCCCGCTGGACATAGGGCCTTCTTTGCCCGAACCAGGGTAAATCGTCGTGTCCTTCTTGCATCACCCACCGGATTAAGGGAGCACGCAATTACGAATTTACTCGTTGGTGTTGAGCCCCGGGGTCCAAACACCGACAGTTGGCGTGCCAGGTAGGGGTGCTGCGTGTTACCAATGATTTCCCGCTATCTTTTCCGGATGGGCGACTCTGTTTTACCACTTTCGCGTGCTATGGTGATCTGGTTCAGGAGCCTGGAGTTGATGTCCCTCGGTCAGGGATATGACATGACCCTGCTTTTGATCAGTGACCCAAGCGGAGGTCGCAGTGTGCCCCCATGCTCAGGAGGGGCCACTCGTTGGTCTCGCCACCATGCTGCCACAACCAGAAGGAGGCGCGATCGATGCCGTCATCGCCATCAACCTGAGTCGAGGATGGTGCCTGCCGCATTCCCCTCGCTCCTGACCAGTGATGAGGAGCCCCTTGTTGGAGGATTATCTGACCTGAGTTCAGGAGCAGAGGACGGACCAGCAGGGCTCCACAACAACCCTAACTTCACCTTCGCAATGCACTTGTCGAGGGAGCCCGGCAGAACTCCCCCGATGCGTGCGACCCCAACTCCATCGAGCCTACTTCCGCACGAGCTGTTCGAGCATCGTCGACGGTTCCCGTTCGGTCTCAAAACGCCGCAAGGACGTTCTCGACCATGACCCACTCCAACATGAGTACGATAGAGGACTGCCCAGGCACCCTCCTTCGTGCAATGATGGACGTGGGGACAGTCATGCCAGCCTCCATGGACTTGGGCTTTGCAAGAGCACCCGACCCCCAGAGGTACACCGTCAGCACACTCCGACAACACCTGCAGGAGGAGGCGCGGGGACAAATCCCCGTCTTCTACTATGACAACCCCAACTCCGGCTCTGACCATTGGGACCCTACCCGTGAGTGTCTCCACATCAAAGGTGACGTCGCCTCCAATCAGGACACCGTCGATCCGATGGCCGGTGCGGCTGCCACTACAGTGGGAGGGGATCTCCCCAGAGCAGAGGATCGACAACCAGTCGCACCCCGAGAGGCGTGCCCCCGTCCTGACGAGCAGGATGCACAGCTGGCATAAATTTGGGAGTTGCAGGCTAAACTCGCCGACGACCAGGAACGACTACGCCAGCTCGAGTGAACCCTCGAGCAGGAGCGACCACCACCCGGTGGTAGAGCCCAAGCCAAGGCCCGAGAGGTTAACCGGCTAATCAACGAGGGCAGGGCACCCGAAACATCCCATCAACCGTTACCCTCGAGCAAGCCAGAACATTTTCGCAGTGGCTATGCTTCTTCGTAATATGCCCACGCCATCCAACTCGCATGCTCAAAGGATACAACACGAGATCGGGAGTCTCCTCCAAGTTGCTGCTGTTCAACAAGCCGAGAGCTCAGCCTTGAGGCGTCGAGGGGCAGCTTCTGAACCACAGGCCGAGCCCTCCCGGCCCAAGAGGGAGGGTTCGGTCGATCAAGAGGCGCCCCCCCGAGCGAAGAAGACACCAACCCAAGATCATATCATCGACAACCGCACCCCGCATGACGCGCGCCTTGATATCATCAAGAACCGCAAGTGCGAACACGGGGACACCGAGGATCGAGGGTACAACGCCCATCGTGGGCGGCGTAACGACAGCGATGAAGACCAATGGGCCCCGAGCCACCGGGTCCCCAAGTCTTCAGCAGGATGATTCGCAACGCCCAGCTGCCCGACAAGTTTTTGACCCCCCACAAGCGTCATTAAATACAACGGTGAAACCAAACCCGAGCTCTGGTTAGCCGATTTTTGACTGGCTTGTCAGGCGGGCAGAGCACGTGACGATCGTGCCATCATACATCACCTTCCCCTGTTCCTATCTGACACCACGCGTAGGTGGCTCAAGGAGCTTCCCCCTGACCAGATTCGCGACTGGGTCAACCTGGTCTGGATCTTCGAGGGGAACTTCAAGGGTACCTACATGCGTCCTAGAAACTCCTGGGAACTGCGCAACTGCTCGATGTTTCTCCAAGCTCTGAATCGAACTCCCCCACATCTCTGATCTCGACGTCATTCTAGCATTTGTTGCGGGTACGACCTGCAAGGACCTAGTTTGTGAGTTGGGGCATAACCGCCCCAACACCTCGATGAGCTCATGGATGTGGTTGCTAACTACGCGGCTGGCGAGGAGGCGGTCAGAGCCTTCTTCTGCGATGAGAAGGACAAGGGAAAGGCACCGGTAGCTAACGCCGGGGGCTCAAACAAAGGTTCAAAGAAGAACAAGAAGAAGAAGAATAAGAATCAGCAAGGCAAGCATGAGGTTGCAGACGACGATCTCGTCGCAGCAACCAAGCGCAAAAAACCTCGGGGTCCCCCCAAGGGGGCCATCTTCGACAAGATGCTCGAGGAGCCCTGTCCTTATCACAAGGACGGGGTAAAACACAAGCTCAAGGACTGTCGCATGCTTCGAAAGCACTTCGAGCAACTGGGCATCAAGAAGGGTGACGATAAGAAAGACCAGGGCGGCAATGAGGGAGACAATGGGGAAGATGGAAAATTCCCCGAAGTCTACGACTGCTACATGATCTACAGAGGCACCTCGACCCAGCTCACGCCTCGACAGCGCAAGAGGGAGCGTCGAGAGGTCTTCTCCATCTAAGTCGCGACACCCCACTACCTCGACTGGTCCGATACGCCCATCACGTTCGACCGCGATGACCATCCGGATCGTGTCCCCAACCCCGAGGCCTATCCGCTCGTCGTCGACCCGATCATCGTCAACACCCACCTCTCGAAGGTCCTCATGGACAGTGGTAGTAGCCTGAACATCATCTATCTCGAGACCCTCGACCTCCTAGGGGTCAAGAGGTGCTAACTCGAACCCAGCGCCGGGGGCTTCCATGGCGTTGTACCAGGGAAGAAGGCTCTTCCCGTCAGCTGCATCGACCTTCCCGTCTACTTTGGCACCCCCGCCAACTTCAGGAAAGAGACCCTCACCTTCGAGGTGCTCAGGTTTCACAGAACTTATCATGCCATCATCGGACGACTAGGCTACGTGCAATTCATGGCGATCCTGAACTACACCTACCTCAACCTCAAGATGCCAGGACCCAGAGGCATCATCACCATCGGCTCCTCCTATGAGCACCCGTACGACTGCGACGTCGAATGCGATGATAGCCTCGACCCTCGAGCACCTCGCCGACGAGGTGCCCGACCCCAAGCGTCACGCTGGCAGCTTCGAGCCAGCGCAAGACACCAAGAAAGTCCCCTCGACCCAAGCTGCTCCGGCGAGAAGGTGCTGAAGATTAGTGCCGACCTCGAGAGCAAATAGGAAGCAGTACTCGTTGACTTTCTCTGTGCGAACGCTGATATGTTTGCGTGGAGTCCTTCGGATATGCCGGGCATACCGAGGCAAGTCACTGAGCATGCCTTGGAAATCTGAGCCGGGTCCAGACCGGTGAAGCAACGCCTGCGCCGCTTCAACGAGGAGAAGCGCAGGATCATCAGCGAGGAAGTACACCAGCTTTTGGTGGCTGGATTCATCAAGGAGGTTCATCACCCCGAATGGTTAGCTAATCCCGTATTAGTTAAGAAAAAGAATGGAAAAATGCGGATGTGTGTTGATTATACTAGCTTAAACAAAGTGTCGTTACCGAGGAAATGGGTACCCCAAACCCCAGGTTTACCGAACTAAACCCCGCAAAATCAGCAAACCAAACCCTCCAGTGACCTCCCGCGCTAACGTATGAAGGCCCGCAGGCAAAGACATATCGGGCTGACCCATGAACGGACGATGACGGCCCAAAGCCCAAGCCTGCTCGAGGGGTTACCAAACGGACCAGAAATTCGGGCGACCCCTCGAGGACGAAACTTCGCCCGGCGAACGAGCCTGCCCTCGAGGATGTAAGTTCGCTCGCCGAATGAGCCTGTCCTCGAAGACGGAACTTCATTTGGGCGAATGGGCGGTCCTCGAGGACAGTGCACCCCTCGGCTACCGACTCTCTCGTACGGATCCGGGCGCATTTAATGCAATCTACCTACCCCCGCCTAACCGTATGGCCACAGTTACGGTAACAGTTGCGGGAGTGGCGGTCAAATCTTTCTTTTACCGCCCATGCCCTAGAATCCTACGGATTGTGCTTCGCTGTTGCACCATGCCGAGCACTGTGCCATGTCCAGCACCCCCTCGAGACGTATGAGTCAGTACGTTTCCCGCATTTCCCAGGATTCGGCCTTATCCGGTGAGGCTCGACGCCTTCAACTCGACCACCTCGATCATCGCCCCTCGACGTCAACAAACAAACCCTCGAGCGGGACTCAACAACTCCCGACGCGACGGCAGTAGGACCTCCCATACCGATGTGCATCGCTACAGCGGCACCGATGTAATCGGCCTCAACATCATACGTCATCAACGTCATGCGAACTCGAAATACATGTACCCCTGTGCCCCTCCTTCATCTATAAAAGGAGGCGCAAGGGCGTTAGAAAAGGGGGACCGGACTGAAAAATGAAAGGATCTAGAGCATAGAAATGCTAAGGCTTTAGACCACAGAACTACACCGTGAGCTTGTGTAAGGTCGAGAGCTAGGCGGCCGACCGCCAAAGCCCCACCTCACGCTCCTCACACCTGCTTGTATTTTCCCCTGTACTAGCACTTCGGTGCAAGATAACACGAACTATCCTCCCCCCGCTGGACGTAGGGCATTCTTTGCCCGAACCAGGATAAATCGTCGTGTCCTTCTTGCATCACCCACCGGATTAAGGGAGCACGCAATTACAAATATTACTCGTTGGTGTTAACCCCTCGAGGGTCAGAACACCGACAGTTGGCACGCCAGGTAGGGGAGCCGCGTGTCACTAACGATTTCTCGCCATTTTTCCAAATGGGTGACTTTGTTTCACCACATCTGTGCGCTACGGTGATCTGGTTTGGGAGCCTGGAGTTCATGTCCCTCGGCCAGGGCTATGACATGACCCTGCTCTCGATCAGTGACCCGAACGGAGGTCGCGGTATGCCACCACGCTCACGGGCGGCCGCTCGCCAGTCCCACCGCCATGCTTCCACATCCAGAAGGAGGCACGGTCGACACCGTCATCGCCATCAACCTGGGTCGAGGATGGTTCCCGTCGCTTTCTCCTCACCCCTGACCGGAGATGAGGAACCTCTTGTCGAGGGATCGTCTGACCCGAGTTCAGGGGTAGAGGGAAAACCGGCAGGACCCCACGACAACCCTGACTCCACCTTCGCAGTACGCTTATCGAGGAAGCGCGACGAAGTCCCCGCTCGATCGAGCCTGCTCCCGCACGAGCTATTCGAGCGTCGTCGACGGCCTTCGTTCGACTTCAACAACCCCACAACGACGATCTCGACAGTGACCCACTCCAACATGAGCACGTTGGAGGACCGCCTAGGCGCCCTTCTCCATGCAATGACGGACGTGGAGACTGTCACACTGGCCTCCGAGGGCTTGGCCTTCGTAAGAGTGCCCGGCCCCCGGAGGTACACCGTCGGCACACTCCGACGGCAGCTACAGGAGGAGGTGCGGGGGCAATTCCCCGTCTTCTGCTGCGGCGACCCTGACTCTGACTCTGATCATTGGGATCCTACCCGCGAGTGCCTCCACATCGATGGTGATGTCAACTCCGATCAGGAAACCATCGATCCAGCGGCCACGGCAGCTACCGCTGCGGCAGGGGGTGCTCCCCCCAGAGTAGAGGACCAACAACCAGACGCACCCCAAGAGACATGCCCCCATCCTGTCGAGCAGGACGCATAGTTGGCACAAATTCGGGAGTTGCAGGCGAAGCTCACCGACGAGCAAGAACGATTGCGCCTGCTCGAGCTAACCCTCGAGCAAGAGCGACGACCGTCCGGAGGTAGAGCCTGAGCCAGGGCCCGAGAGGTCAACCGGCAGATCAACGAGGCAGGGGGACTTGAGCAACCCGCAAACCGTTATCCCTGAGCAAGCCAGAACATTGTTGTGGCGGCTATGCTCCTACGCAATATGCCTGCGCCATCCAACCCGCAAGCTCGGCGGATACAACGTGAGGTCGAGGACCTCCTCCAAGTAGCTGCTGTTTAGCAAGCCAAGAGCTCAGCCTCGAGGCATCGAGGGGCAGCCTCCGAACCGCAGGTCGAGCCCTCCCAGCCCGAAAGGGAGAGCTCGATCGATCAGGGGGCGACCCCCCGACAGAAGAAGAAGCCGGCCCAAGAACGTATCAACGACGATCGCGCTCCCCGCGATGCGCGCCTACATTGTCAAGAACCGCAGACGCAAGCACGAGGATTGAAACATCCTCAATTTTCCACGAAGGGAAAATACACAGAATGGCGGATAATATAATAGTTTAAAGCTTCAAACCATCTCATTATCTCGCAATAGTCGATACAGGATCCATACATCGTACAAAAGATTACAATTAGGGGGAATTACATAAATAATTCATCGCCACACTGGCGGAATCATCAGAGTAGCAGCAGCCTCTGGAACAGCTGCAAAAGGCGGAAGTACAATAAAATCTCCAAAAAGAAGCCTGAGCGTAGGAACGAGACGTCTACTCCTCCTCATCATCATAGTCGTAGTCGGGCTCACCTGCCAAATAATTTTCAGTACGGTTTGTACTGGCCACATCTCCCACCCTATGCTTTGCTTTTGCTATGTAGTATTTGGTGGGATGCAAGGATATAATCAAGTCGACCTATTATGTGGCTGTAGTTTCCTATGCAAACAGTGACCAATATTATATAATATAATTCATCAAATTTTAATCCATCTCAACCACACATCCAAACCCATTCCATCACCATCACACACATCTCACCCTCTCGCACTCAGTCGACAGGTCCAACTCCCTCTCGGAGCCTGTCTCAGCGGCTCACAGCCGGAAGGGTAACACCAGGGGGAGAAATAGAAGGACTCCTCTCACTACTCCCGAGAAGCGTGGGTCTTAGGAAAGAGCCATACCAGTGGCCCACGGACTATATATAGATTCATAAACTCT
>CM041645.1:29103557-29136366 GCA_023333625.1 Bothriochloa decipiens
TTTTGAAAGCCCGTATTTTTAGAGACCGGATTTCTAGGGTTGTTACAAGGATGCCGAGGATTAAGGGTACAGCGCCCATCATGGAGGGCGTTACGACAGCGATGAAGACCGACAGGCCCCAGAGCCACCGGGTCCCCAAGTCTTTAGCAGGAAGATCCACTGCGCCCAGCTGCCCGACAAGTTTTGACCCCCCACGAGTATCGTCAAATACAACGGCGAAACCAATCCTGAGCTCTGGCTAGCCGACTTTCGGCTGGCTTGTCAGGCGGGCGGGGCGCGTGATGATCACGCCATCATACGTCACCTTCCCCTGTTCCTGTCCGACACCGCGCGTAGGTGGCTCGAGGAGCTTCCCCCTGACCAGATTCGCGGCTGGATTGACCTTGTCTGGATCTTCGAGGGGAACTTCAAAGGTACCTAGTACATCCCGAGAACTCCTGGGAACTGCGCAACTGCAAGCAAAAACCAGGGGAGTCTCTCCATGACTTTGCTCGATGATTCTTCAAGCTCCGCACCGAACTGCCCCACATCTCTGATCTCGACGTCATTCTAGCATTCGTTGCGGGTACAACCTGCAAGGACCTAGTCTGCGAGTTGGGGCGTAACCGCCCCGACACCGTTGACGAGCTCATGGATGTGGTCGCCAATTACGTGGCCGGCGAAGAGGCCGTTGGCGCCTTCTTCAGTGATGGGAAGGACAAGGGAAAGGCGCCGGCAGCTGACGATGCCGGAGGCTCGAGCAAAGGTCCGAAGAGAAACAACAAGAAGAAGAAACATCAGCAAGGCAAGCGTGAGGCTGCAGAAGACGATCTCATCGCAGCAACCGAACGCAAAAGACCTCGAGGCCCCCCTGAGGGCACCATCTTTGATAAAATGCTCGAGGAGCCCTGCCCTTATCACAAGGACGGGGCAAGGCACAAGCTTAAGGACTGCCGCATGCTTCGAAAGCACTTCGAGCAAGTGGGCGTGAAGAAAGGTGACGACGAGAAAGACCAAGGCGGCGGTGAGGGAGACAATGGGGAAGACAGAAAATTCCCCGAAGTCTATGACTGCTACATGATCTACGAGGGCCCCTCGACCCAGCTCACGCCTCAACAGCGTAAGCGGGAGCGTCGAGAAGTCTTCTCTGTCTGAGTCGCGACACCTCACTATCTCGATTGGTCTGACGCGCCCATCACGTTCGACCGCGATGACCATCCGGATCGAGTCCCCAACCCCGGGGCCTATCCGCTCATCGTCGACCCAATCATCATAAACACCCGCCTCTTGAAGGTCCTCATGGACGGCGGCAGCAGCCTAAACGTCATCTACCTTGAGACCCTTGACCTCCTGGGAGTCAAGAGGTGCCAACTCTGACCCAGCGCCGGGGGGTTCCATGGCGTCGTGCCAGGGAAGAAGGCTCTCCTCGTCGGCCGTGTCGACCTTCCTGTCTGCTTTGGCACCCTCGCCAACTTTAGGAAAGAGATCCTCACCTTCGAGGTGGTCGGGTTTCACGGAACGTACCACGCTATCATCGGCCGACCGGGATACGCGCAGTTCATGGTTATCCCGAACTACACCTACCTCAAGCTCAAGATGCCAGGACCCAAGGGCGTCATCACTGTCGCCTCCTCCTACGAGCACGCTTACGACTGCGACGTCGAATGCGTCGAGTATGGGGAGGCCGTCGAGCAAAATGCCATGATAGCCGCGACCCTCGAGCACCTCACCGACGAGGTGCCCGATCCCAAGCGACACGCCGGCAACTTTGAGCCGGCACAAGACACCAAGAAGGTCCCCCTTGACCCGAGCTGCCCCAGCGAGAAGGTGCTAACGATCAGCACCGACCTCAAGGGCAAATAGGAAGCCGTGCTCATCGACTTTCTCCGTGCGAACGCTGATATGTTTGCGTGGAGTCCTTTGGATATGTCGGGCATACCAAGGGAAGTCGCCGAGCACGCCTTGGAGATCCGGGCCGGGTCCAGACCGGTGAAGCAACGCCTGCGCCGCTTCGATGAGGAGAAGCGCAGGATCATCGGCGAGGAGGTTCACAAGCTTTTGGCAGCTGGATTCATCAAGGAGGTCCATCACCCCGAATGGTTAGCTAATCCCGTGTTAGTTAAGAAAAAGAATGGAAAAATGCAGATGTGTATTGACTATACTAGTTTAAACAAAGCATGTCCCAAAGTTCCATTTCCTTTACCACGCATTGATCAAATTATCGACTCTACCACAGGATGTGAAACCCTCTCATTCCTCGATGCTTATTCTGGCTGCCAACAAATCAAGATGAAAGAGTCTGACCAGCTCGCGACTTCCTTCATCACACCTTTTGGCATGTACTGCTACGTCACCATGCCCTTCGGCCTTCGAAACGCCGGGGCAACGTATCAGCGGTGCATGCTCCACGTCTTCGGCGAACACATAGGCGACACGGTCGAGGCCTACGTCAATGACATTGTGGTCAAGTCCAGAAAAGTGGGCGACCTCATCCGTGACCTCGAAATTGCGTTCGGGTGCCTCCGAGCCAAAAACATAAAACTCAACCCCAAGAAATGTGTCTTCGGAGTGCCTCGAGGCATGCTCCTCGGATACATCATCTCCCAGCACGGGATCGAGGCCAACCCCGAGAAGGTGGCGGCCATCACATGAATGGGGCCGATTCGGGATCTCAAGGGCGTGCAGAGGGTCACGGGCTGCCTCGCGGCCCTCAGCCGCTTCATCTCATGTTTAGGGGAGAAGGCCATGCCTCTGTACCGCCTCTTGAAAAAATCCGAGCAATTCACATGGACTGCGGAGGCCAAGGAGGCCCTCGACGAACTCAAAGCCAAGCTGACATCCACCCCGATTCTCGTCCCTCCTCGACCAGCAACGTCGACTGAACCGCCCGAGCCCCTCCTCCTCTATGTCGCCGCAACCACTCAGGTGGTCAGCGCGGCCATAGTGGTGGAGAGGCAAGAGGAAGGGCGCGCTTTGCCCCTCCAGCGGCCGGTTTACTTCATCAGCGAAGTGCTTTTGGAAACAAAAATTCGCTACCCGCAGGTGCAGAAGCTACTGTACGCCATCGTCCTTACGCGTCGCAAGCTCCAGCACTACTTCCTCAGCCACCCGATTAACATGGTATCTTCGTTCCCCTTGGGGGAGATCATCCATAACCGGGTGGCCGCTGGAAGGATTGCCAAGTGGTCGGTCGAGCTCATGGGCGAGACCATCACCTACGCACCGCAGAAGGCCATCAAGTCTCAAGTGCTGGCGGATTTTGTCGCTGAGTGAACCGACACGCAGTTGCCGCCAGTCCAAATCCAAGCCGAGCTGTGGACAATGTACTTCGATGGGTCGCTCATGAAGACAGGAGCAGGCACGGGCTTGCTCTTCATCTCACCCCTCGGAGTCCACATGCGTTACGTCATTCGCATCCACATTGCCGCTTCTAATAACATCATGGAGTACGAAGCACTTGTCACTGGATTACGAATCGCCCTCGAACTCGGGGTCCGATGCCTTAACGTTCGAGGCGACTCGCAACTGATTGTCGACCAAGTGATGAAGGCCTCAAGCTGCCACGACGCCAAGATGGAAGCCTACTGCAACGAAGTGCGCAAGTTGGAAGACAAGTTCCATGGCCTCGAGCTTATTCATGTTGCTCGACGATACAACAAAGCCACAGATGAGCTTGCAAAAATCGCATCGACTCGAGGTACAGTCCCTCCGGACGTATTCTCGAGGGACCTCTTCGAGCCCTGCATCAACTTGGGCTCAGGGGCTTACACTACATCCTCGAAGCTCCACACCATGACCTCGACTAGGGCCCCCTCGACCGGGGCCCAGGTTATGGAGATCCAGGGGCTCGACGGAGCCACCGGATTGGCGAGCCATTTTACTCGACTGCCTCATTAGAGGAGAGCTTTCGGAGGACCAGACCAAAGCTCACTGGATTGCACGATGGGCCAAGTCCTATGTCATCTACGGTGACGGCAAGGAACTCTACAGGCGAAGCCCCTCAGGCGTTCTTCAGCGCTGCATTACCATCGAGGAAGGTAGGAGGCTCCTCGAGGCTATACACTCAGGGGCTTGTGGCCATCACGCAGCGCCAAGGACCCTCGTAGGCAATGCCTTCCGACAGGGTTTCTACTGGCCGACTGCCGTCTTCGACGCCACGAGCATTGTCCGCTCGTGCAAAGGGTGTCAATTCTACGCCAAGCAGACGCATCTCCCAGCTCACGCCCTACAAATGATCCTCATCACCTAGCCGTTCACGGTCTGGGGGCTCGATCTTGTGGGGCCTCTCAAGAGGATGACCAAAGGGTACACGCACCTGCTCGTTGCCATCAATAAGTTTACCAAATGGATCGAGGCCTGGCTTATCGGCAACATCCCCTCCGAACGGGCGGTCGAGTTCTTCACCGATATCATCCATCGCTTCAGGGTCCCAAACATCATCATCACTGAAAACGGCACACAGTTCACCGGCAAAAAGTTCTTGGATTTCTACGATCGCCATCACATCCATGTGAATTGGTCCGTGGTTGCACATCCTCGAACTAACGGCCAGGTCAAGCGCGCCAACGGCATGATTTTGCAGGGCCTCAAGCCAAGGATCCTCAACCGCCTCAGCAAGCACAGAAAAAAATGTGCCACAGAGCTGCCTTCGGTCCTATGGAGCTTAAGGACAACACCTAGTCGAGCCACGGGCTTCACCCCATTCTTCTTGGTCTATGGGTCCGAGGCCGTCCTCCCCACTGGCCTCGAGTATGGTTCCCCTCGACTAAAGGCGTACAACGAGCAAAGCAATGAAGAAGCCCTTGCAAACACCGTTGAACAGCTCGAGGAGGCTCGAGACATGGCGCTAATTCACTCCGCGAGGTATCAGCAAAAACTTCAACGCTACCACGACAAGCACGTGCGCCCGAGGGACTTCCAAGTTGGAGACCTCGTCCTACGTCGATGACAGAACAACAAAGGACGTCACAAGCTGACCCCACCATGGGAAGGCCCATACGCCGTAGCTGAGGTGCCAAAGCCTGGGACATACAAGCTCGCTAACGACAAAGGAGAAATCCTCACCAACGCATGGAACATCGAGCAGCTACGTCGTTTCTACCCTTAGGGCACCGATGCCCTCGTACATTCTCGTATATTTTGTACATTCCCGCATGACAAATATAAGGAGTACTTTCGATTATAAGTTCAAACTTGTTATTATACATGCAAGAGGTAGCCTTGACCCTGTCTCGCCAGAGTCGAACCTCCCTCGGGGGCTAACGAGGGGGGAACCCCCTAAGTTCCTAAAAATACGAATGACTTTTTTCGCGCGCCTCCCTTTCGCTTCGCAACTAAGTTGAAAACGCCTCGAACTCCCTAGGGGTCGATGGCTGTCGAGCTGGAGCTCTCCTATGCCTCCAGGCTATGGTACCTCCACTCGCTCCCCCCTTGAGGGATACGAGCTTGCGTCGAACACTTAGTCGAAAAGCAAAAGTCAGGCGATCAGAACTCGAGCGCCTCTTCTTTCTCACGCCTCAATACGCTTCGCGATTAAGTAGAAAATGCCTCAAACTCCCTAGAGGGTCCAGGGCTGTTGAGCCGGGAGCTCTCCTATGCCTCCGGGCTACGGTACCTCCACTCGCTCCCCCCTCAAAGGATACGAGCATGCGTTGAAAACTTAGTCAAAAAAGCAAAGTCTAGGTGAAAGAAAGAAGAGAAGGCTCGAAAGTAAAACAACAAATTGCATTACGATAGATGCATTTATGTTCAAAAAGGCTTTCGAAGCCACGTTGAATATAAGTTACAAAAAACTAACTTATTACATGGGCAACTTCACCCAGCCTTGCCCTACAGGCCCGCTCCATCGCCGCCCTCCTCGACGCTGTACCCTTCATCCGCGGGGGGAGGACTTCGTCCTCGAATAACTTCGCCAGCGCTCCCCCCGGCCTCTCGGCGTCATTGATGAGCCCTCGGTAGTGCTCCTCATTCTCGGCATTGGTCTTCGAGATATCAGGAATGAAGCCTTGGGAGACCACTGCTAGCGCCCGCTTCACGCCGATGTGAAGCGCCTCCCGCACGCGATCACGAAGGGTGGCGTCGAGGTAGTAGATCCGGTCGATGAGCGCGGCACCCGGGATGTCTTCTTCAGTACCCTCGACGGGCTTGACTTCCCAGGAGGCGCAGAGCCCATCGAGGGCAACTCGGAGCCGGCCGAGAAGTGCCCCCTCCACCGCGAGGCTCTCCTGCAGCGCCTTGGCGGTGGTCTGGGTAGCGAGCAGCTCAGACTCGAGGCCTGAAACACAAAGCAAGAATTAGAAAAACCATACGGGAAGAAAAAAGATCAAAAGCCTTTTAAGGAACTCACCAGCACAGCGAGTCTTGAGGGCGTTGCGATCCCCCAGCACGGCGTCGCGCTCCCCCCGAGCCTCGTCCCGCTCCCGCTGGGCCTCCTTGAAGGCCCAGGTCACCTTCGTCTTCTCGTAGCGGAGGGTCTCGAGGGCACCACCAGCCAGGATGATGGCCTGCTCCTTCTCTTGGAGGGTAGCCTTCATCGCCCCGGGCTGGGTTTCTAGGCTAGCGGCTCGGTTCTTCTCCTCCTGGACCAAGGAGGTGAGGGCGTTGCGCGCCGCGGAGACTTCAGCAAAATTAGCCTCGAGCGAGCGGATGCACTCCACGGAGCTTTGAGCCTCCCCCACGAGTAGCTCGACGTGCTCCTGGGCTCGGATGCTCTCGCCCCTGGCCCTCTCCGCTTCGGCCTTGGCCGCGTCAGCCTCCTCCCTGGCACGCTTGAGCTCCTCCTTGAGGTGGGCGGCTTCCCCTCGAGCGGCCTCGGAGTCTTCCTCCACCCGGGCTGCCTCCTCTTTGGCTTTGGCAGCCTCCTCCCTGGCCCTCTTCAGCTCCTCCTCGATTTCGGCCACCCTGCCCTGCGCAGAGCCGCCGGCTTCGAGTTGGCGAAGCACTTCGTCCCGGCTGGTGTGCGTTTCGTGGAGGAAGTATGACTTGGAGTAGGAACACCTCTGCACCTCCTGGGGACGAGAAGTCGAGGGTTGAGGCATTTCATATGAAAGAACTCAAAAAACCGCATACGTTCTACACAGGGACTCACCGCGAGGTTTCGGTCGAGGCCTTCGGCGAGCTCGACGCCCAGCTTCAGCAAGTGCTGCAGCCATGCCCGGGACCGCTCGGCGTCCTCCCAGCACTTGACTTCCGCCGGGTCGTCCATCGCGATCCCCGGAGCACTGGAGTCGCCGAGTTCCCGGAGTACGATGCGCTCCTTGCCCCAATGTGGAAGGACCGTCTTGACCTTGGTTCGCGCCAAGGACTCAATCTCGCCCACCACATCACGCAGGACACCGTAACGCATGGCCAACTCCGCCGGGGTGCGGAACTCCGACGCGGCGCTGGCATTCCTCAGCCCGGGGTCGAAAGTCGACCTCCTCAGCAGGCCAGAAGCCGCCGTCTCCTCCGGCTGCTCCGTCGACGGTTGCGGCGGCTGGCTTGATGCTGCTTTTGGTGCCTTCGAAGGCAGCAGAGGTGTCGAGGCCATCGCTTCCCCCAACACCATGACTTGTGGCGCTGGCAGGACCACCATTGACGCATCTTCCACTGGTTTCGTACCGAGGCCTCCTCCAGTTGCGCCTCCGGCAGCCGCGGGACCATCGACGCCTTCGACGCCATTTCTTCTTCGGCCAGCAGCTCGTCCAGGGTAATCACGGACACCCATTGCTTGGGCAGTCTGGAAGTCACCTCTGTCTCTGGTGCTTCGGGCGGCTGCTGCGCCGGCAGGTCCAGCGACGTCGTGTCCCCCGGCGGTGTCTGCTGCGCCTGTTGGTGCTGGGGCTGGCCCCCAGTTTCCTCCTCCTCTTCCTGCCGCTCTAGCAGCTCCTTCTCCCCCTCCTGCTACGGCTGTGGCAGCTCCGCTTCTTGTAGGGCCCCCTGCTCCTGCTCCCTCCGGGCCTCGAGCTCGCGTAGCCCCGCCGGCCAGGGCCTATGGTCTCCTCACCCTCGAGGTCCACGACGACTACCTCCTCTCCCGGCTCGTGGCCCTCGGGGGCTCCCGCCTTGGGTACGGGGATCGAGGCCTCCGGCTCGCTAGGAGCGGAAGCTCCCGACGTTGGGGCACCGCCCCCTGGAGTCGGGCCGAGCTCGAGGGCCGCAGGCGACGACAACAAGGAGGTGCTCCCTCCTTCATGCGTCCTCCCCGGCTCGGAGTCGCCGCCCACCGTGGCCCCCGAGACGCTCGACCCTGCAGCAAGAGTGGAACCCGTCAGCCTACCACGCGCCATAGCACCGAGGGCTAAAGACAACCACTTGGCTTCCCATGGAGCCAAGGGCCTCGACGTCGCACCTGTGACTGGGGCCTCCATCCTCGCAGCTGCATCCATCTTGAGCCGCTTAGCCGGCGTAAGAGACGCCTCCTCGATTTGGCACTTGGGCCTGGATGGGAAGCAGGACAGCAAAAAGTTTATTAAACTGCGCAAGAAAGATGCAACGAAAAGAAATTGAGTCAGTGACGCTTACCTGAAGGGGATGGAGGCCTTTCGGGTCCACCTCGAACCGCCAGCAGATTTTGAGACCCCTCCCGAGGCCGAGCTCTTCCCGAGGCTGAGGCTACTCGAGGCCATCGGTGGGGTCGCCGGCCCTCCCTACTTCGACGGGGCCTCCTGGGCACGGCTCTACTCTGCCCGCGTCGACGACCGGGACCGAGTCTCCCAGATCGAAGTGGGTGGGGTCCCGCCTCGAGTACGATGGGAGGGGGGTGAACCCCCTCGAGGCGAAGCCTTGGCCCCCCTTTTTCCAAGCCGACGCTCTGAGGCCGACGCCACCGGCTGGGGGGTGCGCTGCTCCGCCACCTCCTCCTGCACGAAGGGGCGGTCAGCATGGGAGGAACCCGACAAGATGCAGTCGAGGCGCCCCTCCACCCCCTCGATGTCATCGCTGTCATCATCATCATCTTCATCTCCCTCGGACGAGGGAGACTCCTCCTCTGGGAGCCCGTCGCGCCTCTGCTCAGCGCGGTGCTTCGCAAGCCTTTCACGCTCCCGGAGCTTCTTGGCTTTCTTCTTCTCCTCCTCGTCCTTACTCTGCTTCTCTTGCTGGGCGGTGAAGCATCTTACCTGACAATCGGGAGCGTCCTCCCTCAGTGGGGGCCTCAATCTCCGGCAGTCGATTCTCCCCTACACAAAGATGTTTAGTCACAGGGACAAGGAAAAGGGGGGAGGGGACGAAAACGCGAAAGGCACGGGTCGGGGCACTCACCAGGTCGAGGCAACCCTCCTCCGGCCGCATGGGGAGGCGGTTGACGTCTTCCGCCCTGAACGAGCCCGCCACCATCCCGTTTACCCGTGCGATGACTTCCGCGGCGGATGGCCTCTCGTCGGACATCCGGCACCTCTTGAGAACCTCGGGCGCCGCCGAGGGGAGCGTCTCGTCCAACCGTAGCGGGCGTTCCATCAGAGGGAGCACCCGTCGACTGTGGAAGGCCGAGACCACCACACCCGCCATCAGGCCCGCCTCTCGAAGGGTCTTCATCGCGACGACAAGGGGACGAAGTCGACGCTGAAGATCTCCTGCGACACCGTGCGGCCAGTTGTATGGACGCTCGGTGATAAGCCGCCCGGTGTACGGCAGGAGGTAGCCGCCGTCGTTGCGAAGGTAGAACCACTGCTCCTCCCACCGGGAGTGGTTGGACGTCAACCAGGTGGGGATGTACTCGCGTGGCTCCTCCGACCTCCCGGTCTTCAACGCGAAGTTGAGGCACCCTGCTCTGACGATTCGCCTTACTCCTGGCGCCACCGGGGAGGCGAACCACTCCTCCTTGTAGAGGTGGAGCCACAGCTCCCAATGTGGTGCCATCCCGAGGTAGCCCTCGCAGACGGCCGCGAAGATGGCGACGTTGGAGATGGCGTTGGGGGAGAAATTGTGGAGCTCAACGCTATAGAAGTTTGTCAACCCTCACATGAACTCACTCGGGGGCACACCGAACCCATGCCGATGATACTTGAGGAAGCTCACCACGTAGCCCTCCGACGGGTTTGGCTCTTGGTCGCCCCTCGGCGGCGTAATCCACTCCGGCCGATTTGGATCGGTGACGGGGCAGAGAAGTCCTTCCCTCACCAGCTCAATCAGCCTTTGTCTTGTCACGGTCGATGGGCGCCAGGGCTCGGTAGGCTGGAGGACGGGGGCCATGGCGACAGTGGCAGCATAGATCTGCTCGGTGGGCGCGACGGCGGCAACAACAGCACGAATCTCCTTGGCAGACGGACGACCAGGAAGGTTTCCAATCGTGAGTTCTCGCTCTAAGTTTTTACCCTCACACGCACAGGAAAGCAGGAGTTCAGCAGGATGGCAAAAGTAGGGGCGAACAGCGCCTGCCCCCCTCCGTTTTTATACCCGGGAAGAGCAACGGGCGGAGTCCGGCGGCAGGGGAAAGGTAACTTCCCGCAATTAATGCGTTTACCTGACCGTTCCCCCCTCGATCCTCGACCGGACACATGCGTCACACCTCTGGCAAAGAGCCATTGCTCAGGCCCACCACGATCTCCACTACCGCATTGTTTTAGCTTCCTCCTCAAAAGGCGCGTCCAACGGTAAGAAAAACAAGCGTCGCCTACCGGCGGATTCTTCTAAGAGAAGGTAAACGGGCTCTGGCCCCGCCTCAAAGTCTCGAGGGAGCGAAGGCCGGTCCTCAAGTGAGGGCGCAACAGCCACCCTTGAGCACCAAAAAAGAATGAACTCTGACCCCACCTCAAAGTCTCAAGGGAGCGAAGGTCGGTCCTCGAGTGAGGGCGCAACGGCCGCCTTTGAGTACCAGAAAAATCGGGCTCCGGCCCTAAGCCTTGAGGGAGCGAAGGCTGGCCCCACGATCAGGGTTCGACAGTCGCCCTCGAGCACCCGAGTCAGGGGTGACCAAGGGGGAGCCAACACGAGGCCCTGCTCGAGAACAAACTCTCGAGACCCCTTTGGACGCATCTGAGGCGAAACGCTACGGACTTATGAAATCCCCCCTAAGGGAGGCATCGAGCCGCCGAGACCTATCGAATGGAATCGGTATCCGTAGGTCCATTGCGTTTTGCTTTAATGAGACTGCCTTCGGGCCTCCTGCCGACCTCTATCGAATGAGGAACGGGCTCTCACTTGGATTTTCCCATTACCAGCTCACTGAGAACTTCACGGCTCGCCCTATCGAGGGTAGTCCGATGCTTCTTGCCTCACGTCCGATCGAAAGGACTCATGAGATGAATGCCGAGGCTAGCAACGCCCTAGCCGCACGAGGCTCGGGAGCTCGACTGTGCCCGGCACCCCTTGACGAAAGAGGGTCAAAAATCCCCTGGGGGCTCCCCTCGGTAAAGCATTGTGACTCTAGTTCAGGCCTGTACCCGACTGGACAAGCACCCTTCAACCAAAGATAAATAAAGCCCTCACAGGAGTCTTTCGACTCCTACGAGGCCTCGGGGGCTACCCCCGCGGGGGTCGCTCGCGCGCCCCCCACGAAAAAATCCGAATCACGTCCCGTTTCCAAATTCCTGACCCCCTACCCGAGTGTCATCACTCGAGCAGGGGCTCGGGGGCTACTGTCGTTACCCAGGTTTACCGAACTAAACCCCGCAAAATCAGCAAACCAAACCCTCCAGTGACCTCCCGCGCTAACCTACGAAGGCCCGCAGGCAAAGACATATCGGGCTGACCCACGAACGGACGACGACGGCCCAAAGCCAAAGCCTGCTCGAGGGGTTATCGGACGGACCAGAAATTCGGGCGACCCCTCGAGGACGGAACTTCGCCCGACGAACGAGCCTGCCCTCGAGGATGTAACTTCGCCCGCCGAACGAGCCTGCCCTCGAAGATGGAACTTCACTCGGGTGAATGGGCGGTCCTTGAGGACAGTGCACCCCTCAGCTACCGACTCTCCTGTATGGATCCGGGCGCATTTAATGCAATCTACCTACCCCCGCCTAACCGTATGGCCACAGTTACGGTAACAGTCGCGGGAGTGGCGGTCAAATCTTACTTTTACCGCCCATGCCCCGGAATCCTGCGGATCATGCTTCGCTGTTGCACCATGCCGAGCACTGTGCCATGTTCAGCACCCCCTCGAGACGTATGAGTCAGTACGTTTCCCGCATTTCCCAGGATTCGGCATTATTCGGTGAGGCTCGACGCCTTCAACTCGACCACCTCGACCGCCGCCCCTCGACGTCAACAAACAAACCCTCGAGCGGGACTCAACAACTCCCAACGCGATGGCAGCAGGACCTCCCATACCGACGTACATCGCTACAGCGGCACCGATGTAATCGGCCTCAACGTCATATGTCATCAACATCATGCGAACTCGAAATACATGTACCCCTGTGCCCCTCCTTCATCTATAAAAGGAGGCGCCAGGGTGTTAGAAAAGGGGGACCGAACTGAAAAACGAGAGGATCTAGAGCATAGAAATGCTAAGGCTTTAGACCATAGAACTACACCATGAGCTTGTGTAAGGTCGAGAGCTAGGCGGCCGACCGTCAAAGCCCCACCTCACGCTCCTCACACCCGCTTGTATTTTCCCCTGTACTAGCACTTCGGTGCAAGATAACACGAACTATCCTCCCCCCGTTGGACGTAGGGCCTTCTTTGCCTGAACTAGGATAAATCGCCGTGTCCTTCTTGCATCACCCACCGGATTAAGGGAGCACGCAATTACAAATATTACTCGTTGGTGTTAACCCCTCGAGGGTCAGAATACCGACACAAAGCATGTCCCAAAGTTCCATTTCCTTTACCACGCATTGATCAAATTGTTGACTCTACTACGAGATATGAAACCCTTTCATTCCTTGATGCTTATTCCGGCTACCACCAAATCAAGATGAAAGATTCCGACCAGCTCGCGACCTCCTTCATCACACCTTTCGGCATGTATTGCTACGTCACCATGCCCTTCGGCCTTCGAAATGCCGGGGTGACGTATCAGTGATGCATGCTCCATGTCTTTGGCGGACACATAGGCAACACAGTCGAGGCCTATGTCAATGACATCATGGTCAAATCCAAAAAAGTCGACAACCTCATCCATGACCTTGAAATCGCATTCGTTTGCCTTTGAGCCAAGAATATCAAACTTAACCTTGAGAAATGTGTCTTTGGAGTGCCTCGGGGCATGCTCCTCGCATACATCATCTCCCAGCATGGGATCGAGGCCAACCCTGAGAAGGTCATAGCCATCACATGAATGGGCCGATTCAAGATCTCAAGGGTGTACAGAGGGTCACGGGCTGCCTCGTGGCTCTCAGCCGTTTCATCTCACGTTTGGGGGAAAAGGCCCTGCCCCTGTATCGCCTCTTGAAAAAATCTGAACGCTTTGCATGGACCGCGAAGGCCGAGGAGGCCCTCGACAAGCTCAAGAGCATGCTGATCTCCGCCCCGATCCTCGTCCCTCCTCGACCGGCGATGTCGACTGAACCCCCCAAGCCTCTCCTCCTCTATGTCGCCGCGACCACTCAGGTGGTCAGTGCGGCCATAGTGGTTGAGAGGCAAGAGGAAGGGCATGCCCTGCCCACCCAGTAGCCAGTTTACTTCGTCAGTAAAGTGCTTTCGGAATCCAAGACCCACTACCCGCAGGTGCAAAAGCTGCTCTACGCCATCGTCCTTACGGGTCGCAAGCTCCAGTATTACTTCCTCAGCCACCCGGTTAACATGGTGTCTTCTTTCCCCTTGGGGGAAATCATCCAAAACTAGGAGGCTGCTGGAAGGATTGCTAAGTGGTCAATCGAGCTCATGGGCAAGACCATCACCTACGCACCATGGAAGGCCATCAAATCTCAGGTGCTAGTGGATTTCATCGCTGAGTGGACCAACACCCAGTTGCCGCAGTTCAAATCCAAGCTGAGCTGTGACAATGTACTTCGATGGGTCACTCATGAGGACAGGAGCAGGTGCAGGCTTGCTATTTATCTCACCCCTCAGGGTTCACATGCGCTACGTCATTCGCATCCACTTTGTCGCTTCTAATAACATTGAGTACGAGGGTCTTTTTCAATGGGTTGTGTATTGCCCTCGAACTCAGGGTCCGACGCCTTGACATTTGAGGTAACTCGCAACTCATCGTCGACCAAGTGATGAAGGCCTCGTGCTGCCATGACGCCAAGATGGAAGCCTACTGTAATGAAGTGTGGAAATTGGAAGACAAGTTCCACGACCTCGAGCTCAATCATATTGCTCGACGCTACAACGAAGCTACGGATGAGCTCGCAAAGATCGCATCAACTCAAGGTACTGTCCCTCCGGATGTATTCTCGAGAGACCTCTTCGAGCCCTCCGTCGACTTGGGCTCGGGGGCTGGCACCACACCCTCGAAACTTGACCCCGTGGCCTCGACCGAGGTCCCCTCGACTAGGGCCAAAGTCATGGAGATCGAGGGGACACCTCCTCTGTCGAGCCCACATCCGAATTGGCGAGTCCCTTTCCTCGACTACCTCATTTGAGGGGAACCCTAGGAAGACCAGACCGAGGCTCATCGGATCGCGCGATGGGCCAAGTCCTACATCATCTATGGTGATGGCAAGGAACTCTATAGGCGAAGCCCATTAGGTATCCTTCAGCGCTGCATCACTATCGAAGAAGGCAGGAGGCTCCTCGAGGACATACACTCAAGGGCTTGCGACCACCAAGCCCGGAACGTACAAGCTAGCGAACAATAAGGGCAAAACCTTCACCAACGCATGGAACATCAAACAACTACATTGTTTCTACCCCTAGGGCGCCGATGCCCTTGTACATTCTTGCATGTTTCATACATTTTCGCATGATGAATATAAGAAGTACTTTCAATTATAAGTTCAAACTCATTATTGGCATACAAGAGGTAGACTCGACCCTGTCTCGCCAGAGTCAAGCCTCCCTCGGGGGCTAACGGGAGGAACCCCCTAAGTTCCTAAAAAATATGAACGATTTTTTAAAATTCGAGCGTCTCTTCTTTCCTACGCTCGATATGCTTCACAATTGAGTAGAAAATACCTCGAACTCCCTAAGGGTCGAGGGCTGTTGAGCCGGGAGCTCTCCTATGCCTCAGGGCTATGGTACCTCCACTCGCTCCTCCCTTGAGGGATACAAGCATGCGTCGAACACTTAGCCAAAAAAGCAAAATCTAGGCGAAAGAAAACAAAGAAGGTTTGAACTTAAAATATCCAAATGCATTATGATAGATGCATAAATGTTGTAAAGGCCCTGGAAGCTACACTGAATATAAGTTACAAAAACTAACTTATTTACATGGGCACCTTCACCCTGTTTTGCCCTACAGGCCTGCTCCGCCGTCTCCATCAACGCCCTCCTCGACGGTGTACCCTTCATCTTCACGGGGGAGGACTTCATCCTCGAACAGCTTCGCAAGCGCTTCCCCCAGCCTTTTGGCATCCTGGATCAGCCCTCGGCATCGCTTCTCATTCTCGGCATTGGTCTTTGAGACGTCAGGGACAAAGCCTTAGGCGATGACGTCCATGTCAAATATGAAGCCAGAGGAAACCACCACCAGTGCCCGCTTCACGCTGGTGTGAAGCGCCCCCACACATGATCCCAAAGGATGGCATCGAGGTGGTAGAGCCGGTCGATGAGCGTGGCCCCCGAGATATCTTCTCCAGCCTCCTTGATAGGCTCAACCTCCCAGGAGGTGTAGAGACTGTTGATGGTGACCCAGAACCTGCCAAGAAGCGCCCCCTCTGCCACGAGGCTCTCCTGCAGCGCCTTGGCAGTGGCCTGAGTGGAAAATAGCTCGGTCTCAAGGCCTGAAAGACAAAACAAGAGTTAAACAAGTCGTACGAAAAGAAAAAGGTCAAAGCCCACCAAGGAACTTACTGGCACAGCGTGTCTTGAGGGCGCTGCGGTCCTCCATCATGGCATCGCGCTCCTCTCGAACCTCATCTGGCTCCCGCTGGGCCTCCTTGAAAGCCTGGATCATGTCCGTCTTCTCGCACCTGAGGGTCTCGAGGGCGCCACCAGCCAAGATGATGGCTTGCTCCTTCTCTCGAAGGGTAGCCTTCATCGCCTCGAGCTTGGTCTCCAGGCTGTCGGCTCGACACTTCTCCTCCTTGACCAAGGTGGAGAGGGTGTCATGCGCCATGGAGACTTGAGCCAGACTGGCCTCGAGCAAGCGGATACACTCCACTAAGCCTCGAGCCTCCTCTGCGAGTAGCTTGACGAGATCTTGGGCGCGAGTGCCTTCATTTTTGGCCTTCTCTGCTTCGCCCTTGGCTATGTCGACCTCCTCCTTGGCCCGCCGGAGCTCCTCCTTGACTTGGGCGGCTTTGCCCCGAGCTGCCTCAGCATCCTTCTTCACCCGAGCGGCCTCCTCCTTGGCCTGCTTCACCTCCTCCTCAACCTCAGCCACCTTGCTCTACGTAGATCGGCCGGCCTTGAGTTGGCGAAGCACTTCCTCCCAGCTATTATGCATTTCATGGAGGAAGTACGACTTAGAGTGGAAACACCTCCGCACATCCTGGAAACAGGAAATCGAGGGTTAAGGCGATCCATACGGAGAAAGCCAAAAACCGTATGTGATCTAACCAAGGACTTACCATGAGACTCTGGTCGAGACCTCCAACGAGCTCGACGCCAGCTTGAGGAAGTGCTGCAGCCACACCCAGGACCGCTCCATGTCCTCCCAGTGCTTGACCTCCGCCGGGTCATCCATCACGATCCCGGGAGTGCTGGAGTCACCGAGCTCCCAGAGCATGACACGCTCCTTGCCCCAATGTGGGAGGACCGTCTTGACCTTGGTTTGTGCCAAGGACTCAATCTTATCTGCCACATCATGTGGGGCGCCATGGTGCTCCGCCAACTCGGCTGGGGTAGGGAACTCCAACGCGATGCTGGTATCTCACAGCCCAGGGTTGGAGGTTGACCTCCTCAACGGGCCAGGAGCCCCCAACACGATGACTACTCCAGCATGCGGGGGAATCCTCTCCTTCTTTTTGATGTCAAAAAGCAGAAGGACTCTTGGCCACCGTCTCCTCCGGCCGCTCCGCCTGCGGACCAGAAATCACTGGCTCTTCCAACGGCGCGGTCGACGGTTGCGGTGGCTGGCTCGACACTGGCTCAGGTGCCTTCGGAGGCTGTGGAGGGATCGAGGCCATTGCTTCCCCCAACGCCACGTCTTGTGGCGCCAGCAGGTCCACCATCGACATGTCTCCCAGCGGGTTCAGTGCCGAGGTTTTGTCCTCAAGCTCTGCCCCCGACGAGCACGGAACTGTCGATGCTTTCAACGCCACTTCTTGCTCTGTCAACAGCTCATCGAGGGTGATCATGGGCACCCATTGTTTTGGGAGTCCCGAGGTCTCCTCCCCTCCGATGGCTTGGGCAGCTGCTGTGCCAATAGGTCCAGCAGTGTCACATCCCCCGGCGGTGTCTATTGCACCTGCTGATGCTGGGTCCGGCCCCCGGTCAGTTCCTCCTCTTCTTGCCGCTCCTATGACTTCTTCTCCTCCTGCTGCATCTGCGGCAGCTCCTACTTCTGTAGGGCCTCCAGCTCATGTAGACCCGTCGGCCACGGCTTCTACTCTTCCATCGAGGGGGAGAGGCGATGGCCTCCTCACCCTCGAAGTTGATAAGGGCTACCTCCGTTCTCGGCTCATGGCCCTCGGAAGCTCCCGCCTCGAGCATGGAAATGGAGACCTCGAGTTGGCCTAGGTTAGGAGCTCCCGACGCCGTGGTTCCGCTCCCTGGCGCCAGGTCGAGCTCGGGGACCACGGACATCGACATCAAGGGAGCACTCCTTCCCTCCTCTGTCTTCCCCAGCTCGGAGTCGTCGCCCGTCACGGTCCCCGAGTGACTCGACCCTACAGCAAGAGCAGAACTCATTAGCCTACCACGAGCCATAGCCCCGAGGGCTAAGGACAGCCACTTCGCCTCCCATGGTGCCAAGGTCCTCGACGTCACACCTGTGACCGAGGCCGTCATCTTCGTGGCCACGTCCACCCTGAGCAGCTTAGCCGGTGCAAGGGTCACCTCCTCGATACGATGCTTTGGCCTGGACGAAAAGCAGGTTAGTAGAGAACTTAATGAACCGCAGAATGGGGAAGCAACGAAAAGAAATTTAATCAACAATACTTACCCAAAGGGGATGAGGCCTTTCGGGTCCCCCTCGAGCCGCCAGCAGACCTTGAGGCCCTACCCAAAGTCGAGCTCTTCCCAGGGCTAGGGCTGCTAGGGGCTACCAGTGGGGTCGCTGTGCCTCCCTACTCTGACAAGGTCTCCTAGACACGACTCTGCTCTGCCTACACCGATGACTGGGACCGGGCCTCCTGAGTCGAAGTGGGCGGGGTCCTGTCGTGAGTATGACGGGAGGAGGACGAACCCCCGAGTCAAGGGGTCGGCCATCCTTTTCCCTCGTAGGCGCTCTGAGGCCGACGACACCGGCTGAGGGGCACGCTGCTCCGGCACATCCTCCTGCATCGGAAGACCATTAGTACGGGAGGGACCAGACAGAAGGAGCTCGAGACGTCCCACCACCCCATCGACATCGACATCATCATCATCATCCTCGTCTCCCTCATCCTCTGAGGGAGACTCCTCCTCCTGGAGCCCATCGCGCCTCTGCTGCGCACGGTGATTCTCGCACTTTGGACGCTTCCCGGAGCTTCTTGTCCTTTTTCTTATTCTCCTCATCCTTGCGCCTCTTTTCCTGCTGGGCATCGAAGCGTCTTACCTGACGATCGAGAGCATCCTCCCTCAATGGGGGCCTCGATCTCCGGTAGTCAATTCCCCCCACACGAAGGCACTCAATCGCAAGGATAAGAGTAAGGAAAAAAAGGGACGAAACATAAACACGAAAAGCATAGGTCCAAGCACTCACCAGGTTGAGGTACCCCTCCTCCGGCCACATGGGGAGGCGGTTGACATCCTCTACCCTTAACGAACCTACAACCATTCCCTTCACCCATGCGATGATCTCCGTGGCGGATATCTTCTCGCTGGACATCCGGCACCTCTCGAGCACCTCGGGCGCCACCACGGGGAGCATCTCATCCAACCGCAGCGAGCGCCCCATCAAGGGGAGCACCCGTCGATTGTGGAAGGCCGAGACCACCACACCCGCCATTAGGCCAGCCTCTCAAAGGGTCCTCATCATGGCTGTGAGGGGTTGAAGTCAACATTGAAGATCCCCTATCACACTGTGCGGCAAGTTGAATGGCCGCTCGGTGATGAGCCGCCCGATGTACGGCGGGAGGTAGCCTCCGTCATTGCAGAGGTAGAACCATTGCTCGTCCCACCGGGCATGGTTGGACATCAACCTAGTGGGGATGTACTTGCACGGCACCTCTGACTTGCCTGTATTCAGCGTGAAGTTGAGGCAGCCCGCTCTGACGATCCGCCTCATGCCTGGTCCCACCGGAGAGGCGAACCACTCTCCCTTGTAGAGATGGAGCCACGGCTCGCAATGTGGCACCATCCCTAAGTAGCCCTTGTAGATGGCCACGAAGATGGCGGCGTTGGAGATGGCATTGGGGGAGAAGTGTTGGAGCTCGATGCTGTAGAAGTTGGTTAGCTTCCGCATAAACTCGCTCGGGGGCGCTCTAAACCCGTGACGGTGGTACTTGAGGAAGCTCACCACGTAGCCCTCCGATGGGTTTGGCTCCAGGTGTCTCCTCGGCGGTGCAATCCACTCTGGCCGAGTCAGATCAGTGATGGGGTGGAGAAGTCCTTCTCCTACCAGCTCATTCAACCTCTACCACGTTATGGTCGACGGGCACCAGGGTTCGATAGGCTGGAGGATGGGGGCCATGGAAGTGGCGGCAGCACGAATCTGTACGGTGGACGCAGCAGCGGCGGCAATGACGCGAATGTCCTCGGCGGACGGGCGATCGGGAAGGTTCCCAATCATGATTTCTTGCTCTAAGTTCCTACCCTCGCACGCAGGAAAACAAGAACTCAGGAGCACTAGCAGTGGTGAAGGCAGGATGTTAGAGGTAGGGGCGAATAGTGCTTGTCCCCCCTGGTTTTATACCTAGGAGGAGCAACGGGCGGAATCCGACTGTAGAAAAAGGTAACTCCCCACAATTAATGCATTTACCTAACTGTTCCCCCTTGATTCTCGGCCGGATACATGCGTCACACCTCAGGCAATTAGCCGTTGCCCGGGCCCACCATGATCTCCATCACCGCACCGTTTAACCCTCCTCCTCAAAAGATGCGTCTGACGGTAAGAAAAATAAACGTTACATACCAACGGATTCCTCTAGGAGAAGGTAAAGAGGCTCTGGCCCCACAACAAGCCTCGAGGGAGTGAAGGCTGGTCCTCGACCAGGGTTCGACAGCCACCCTCTAGCGCCCGAGTCAGGGGTGACCAAGGGGAAGCCAACACGAGGCCC
Source organism: Bothriochloa decipiens (assembly GCA_023333625.1). NCBI lineage: Eukaryota > Viridiplantae > Streptophyta > Magnoliopsida > Poales > Poaceae > Bothriochloa > Bothriochloa decipiens. The sequence goes on from CM041645.1 coordinate 29,123,867, forward strand.
CGCTTGAGAACGAACTCTCAAGACCCCTTTGGACATATCCAAGGCAAAATGCTACGGACTTTTATGGAATCCCCCTGAAGGGAGACATCGAGCCGCCGAGACCTATCAAATGGAATTGGTATCCATAGGTCCATGCATTTTGCTTTAATGAGACTGCCTTCGGGCCACCAGCCGACCTCTATCAAATGAGGAACGGGCTCTCACTTGGATTTTCCCATTACCAGCTCACTAAGAACTTTGAGGCTCGCCCTATCAAGGGTAGTCCGACGCTTCTTGCCTCACGTCCAATCGAAAGGACTCGTGAGGTGAACGCCGAGGCCAGCAATGCCCCAGCCGCATGAGGCTCGTGGGCTCGATCGTGCCCGGCACCCCTCGACGAAAGAGGGCAAAAAGCCCCCGGGGGCTCGATGTTCCGACATACTCCTCGGTAAAGCACCATGACTCTAGTTCAGGTCCGTATCCGACTGGACGAGCGCCCCTCGACCAAAGACAAATAAAGCCCTCGAAGGAGTCTTTTGACTCCTCTGAGGCCTCGACGGCTACCCCCGCGGGGGACACTCGCACGCCTCCCACAGAAAAATTTGAGTCACACCTCGCTTCCAACTCCTGACCCCCTTCCTGAGTCCCACCACTCGCGCAGTGGCTCGAGGGCTACTGTCGGGTACCTGGGAAAGGGGTACCCCACACCCTTGATTAACCAGACTAATCCCCGAAATTAGCAACGCGAACCCTCCAACGACATCCCTCACTATCGCTCGAAAGCCCACAGGCTAAGGCATACTGGGCTGACCCACAAACAGGCATCGACAGCCCAAAGCCATAGCCTGTTCGACGGGCTACCACGTGAACCGAGACTGTACGCTTGAGGGTACAATTCAGGTGACCCCTTGAGGACGGAGCTTCACCTGAGTGAACGAGCCCACCCTCAAGGATGGAACTTCACTCGCACGAATAGGCAGCCCTCAAGCACAGTATGCCCCTCAGCTACCTACTCCCCGTACGGATCCAGGCGCATTTAATGCATTTTACCTACTCCCGCCTAACCGTATGGTCACAGTCACAGTAACAGTTGCGAGTATGGCGGTAGAATCCTGCTTTTACCACCCATACCCAAGAATCCCGTGGATCATACCTCCCTGTTACGCCATACCGAGCACTGTGTCCCGTTCGGCACCCCCCTCGAGATGCGAAATTCAGCGCATTCCCCGCATCTCCCAGGATTCGGCCTTATCTGATGGGCCGCGACCCCCCTTGACTCGACCCCTTCGACTTGACTTAAGGCCTCGACCGTCACCCCTCGGCTCCATCATGCTAACCCTTGAGCGGGACTTCAACAACTCCAGTCAACATTTCAACAACTCCCGACACGATGGCTGCAGGGCCTCCCATGCCGATGTACACATCTACAGCGGCACTGACATGATCAGCATCAGCATCATACGTCACTAACCACGTTAGCCCTAAAAACATGTACTCCTGTGCCCCTCCTTCGCCTATAAAAGGAGGTGCCAGGACTTTAGCTGGAGAGAGGGCATCATATGCTAAGGCTTTAGATCACAGAGTAACACCATGAGACAGTGTGAAGTAGAGAGCTAAGCAGCCGAAATGCTCGAGCTCCAGCTCACACTTCTCACACCAGCTTGTATTCACCCCTGTACTAGCACTTCGGTGCAAGATAACACGAACTATTCCCCCCGCTAGACGTAGAGCCTTCTTTGCCCGAACCAGGGTAAATCGTCGTGTCCTTCTTGCATCACCCACCAGATTAAGGGAGCATGCAATTACGAATTTACTAATTGGTGTTGACCCCCGGGGTCAAAACACCGACAACCTCATTGCACATGGATTCATGGAACCACAAGGAAGCAACTAGCATTATGAATATTTGGAAGAACTCGGAGCCACTTCATATGACAGGTAGGGAGACCTTCTAGAAGACCCAGCTGGGCCCACCTGCCATTGAGGGGGTCGGCCGACCCCCACCTTGTGGGCCCTAAAGTCGGTTGGCCTCCCACCGCCCTCATGCATGCCGCCATGCATCAACTTTGATCCTGGACGTCCATCCAAGGTGGTATTGAGGTCGGTTCATCCAAGGGTGTAGAGAAAAGGAGCACATGGATTGCTAACGTGGCACCCCCTCTCCTTCCCCTATATAAGGAGGCTACCACCACCCTTGGAAATCATCACTCATCACAAATGTGAAGATCCAAGCTCCAAAGCTCTAAGCTAGAGTAGTAGTAGTTAGTCTAGAGTGGGAGTTAGAGTCGAGTCAAGTGAAGCTCGAGGTCTCCGCAGTCATCTTCGAAAGAGTCTGGTATAGCTCTTGTATCTCTCTTTTTAAGACTTTTCTTTTATCAATATATTTATTCTTGCTTTACTTTACTTAGTATTTACTTAGTGCAAGTCTATAGTCTTTATAGTCTTGTTGTGTACTTGTCTTAGCAGTATAGTTGCCTTAGTTGGATTGGTTTCCTATAACTGACTTCCTTGTGTGTGTATCATTGTCCTATCTTGCATAGGAGCTCTAGTTATCTGCATGTTAGCTAGAGTTGTAGGAGTAAGTGTGAGCGTGGTGCTCAGGCTTAGTCTTACCTTTGATTGCCGCTGGTCCGCACGGACAGTTCATGTGCGCACTCCCAATAGGTGATAGGTCTCGGGTGGCATTAGGGTTTTCTTACCATGTTCAGGCTAGTTCTTAAAATGCAGGTTCCCATAAGAGTATAGCTGCTTTAGTAGGAGTTCTGTCTCCTGCTTTCTCGCCTATCCCCACCATGCAAGTAGTAAGGCACCAGTCTAGTTGAGTCATCTATCTGTTAGGATTTAGTGCATAGAAGCAAAGTAAGATACATAGGAGTCCTTTACTCACTCATTGTCCTCCCACCTGGCTAGCTCTCTACCAGTTATCATAGATTAGGATCTGTGTGATTATTTACCTATCCTTCCTTATTATTCACTTACCCCCCTATTACACTAGTGATACTAAATTGTAGTAGATACAAGGATATCTTTCCCCTTTTATTAAATATTCATAGCTACTGCTTTCCCCTGGGATAATATAAATTATGATACCTTGGAATACTCCCGGGTGAAGTGCTACAGTGGTATATTCTGTTCACTTGTGGAATTATCCAATAGACTAGAATTTACCCCTCAGGCATCTCTTGTGTCATCACCTACCTTTGGTGGTTACGTTAAGATTTGCCAACATGCATTTCTGGTGCCATTGCTAATCTTTGGTAGTGACACTAAGAAATACCAACAACCATGTCGGCCGTCCCAGCTATGCTTCCTCATCCCTAGGTCCGCCACAGCTTCACCACCAGATGTCGGCACTGGAGGTGAGGAACTCTGCCGTCGCTCTCGCCATTAGTGGTCGTCGGCCAGTTCACCACCGTGTTCTGATTGCCCTGCATGAGTTTAGGCTTCATTAGCTTCATGTATAGGTCACCTACAGTTAGGAATGTCCCCCGCACAAGTGTTTCAAGCCTAGCCGGCCAACAGTGGGAGCCGGCACCTTTGCTCGCTCCCGGTCGCCATGGACTCGGCTCATCGGAGCGTCGTTATGCCTCTCCAGTAGATGTTCCGTGACCCCAATTGAAGATGAAGGGAGAAGATGAGCTTCAATTCAGTGCCTCGTTGGAGTTCTACCACCGCTGTCACTATTCGTGTCACCGAGCTCTCCAACACTAGCCTAGCTAGGAGCTCCACGGACAAATTGTTGCCACAGATGCAATCGACTTGGTCACATAAAGTCACGGCGCTTTCCAGAGCCACCTCCAGCGCGCCATGATGCCCCGTCGCCGTGGCTATGCCACTTGGTGCCGCTGCAACGTGTGCGTCGGTGAGCCATCGTGCCGCAGGCTAGCTTGGACCCCGCAGCCACCTTCGCCTGCCCCTAGTGACATCCAAGATGTCACCCTAGCCAGCCAAGCCAGCAGGAGCCGCCGTGACGCTTGCCGCCGGTGAAGTCCGGCCGTGCCCCGCCGTGCTGCATGCGGAGTTGCGGGAAAAAAGGGGAGGAGAACCCCACTGCCCCTTGTGCACCCTGTCCACTATAGGTCAATGGAGATGGGCAAGTTAGAGCCCCAGGTCCACCATGAGCCCGTCCATGAGCCCAAGTGGTGAACCAAGCCTAGTAAAGATCCCGCAATGCCATCGTCATCCTCAGATGGTGTAGAGTACGTTAGAGGACTCACTTGAACTGGTAAATTTGAGGCATTTCCAAAAACCTCAAAACATATCTTCCTTGGATTCAAAGGGAAATGAAAAAGGATGAGGTTTGTAATCCTCTAGAGTTTGGTGCATCCCTTAACGGGGGGCTCTATGACAACCTAATCAGGAGAGAGATTTGAGGGAATTTTAGATTCAGTTGCTAGCGCCCCCTCTTGTTGTTTAGGGCCTGATTCAACTATTTTAGGAAGGTTTTGGATGGACATGATATAGAGATTTAAAGGATTACCCAAAGGTTGATGAGAAAATAAAAAATTGATCCTCCAAATTGCTTTGAGTTCTAAAACAAGGTTGGATAAGAGATAAAGGATTATCCATATACCAAGATATGGAGACAAGATGATAAGATAACATTTGAATGATGCCTGATTTCTCTCTTTAGCTCTTCTAAGATGGCAGAGAGGGAATAAACATCAATCCTTTGAGGATTTGCACTTCCTTAAAAAAATGTGAAGTGCAATGAAATATTTGGAAAGTCAGCATGGGTCGACCAAAAGATTAAGATCTTTGGGACCTATGATGACATAACATAAAGGAGTTTAAAGATTGATAAAGTTCAACCATAAGGGAGAAGGATTGGTCACATCAAAGAAAAAAGTTGATCTTCATGTCCCTACCCTTCAAAGATCATGAGACTTAGGCTTAATGATTTATGCAAGGTTGATCTCGATGGCAAGGATCGATTCTTCCAATTGATTTAACAAGATGACAAAAGAAAAGATCCATGATGAGATAACACATTGGAGTAGCTTACATAATGGATCATGATTAATAATTCACGTTACCAGCGCTTACTGAGCACAACCATTTGTGTGCACCCACTGGAGGCTCTCGGTTTAACGTGGCACCGTTAGTTATTAAGCAAGACGTCATTACAGAACCTACTACACATCTGATATCTCACACAACAAAAGTATGGATATTGCATGGACAAGCATCACATGCAAGATGGAATGATACTCACAAGGATTGGAGAAAAGGATAGTTTTCAATCCAAACTTCCTTTCATTCATGATGTGGGGAGTGGTAAAGATCACTAGTCCATGTAACAAAGATCTAAGGATCTATGGGTTATAGGACCACCACGCTTTCACTACGCCACTCTGATGATGGCATCCAAGGCTACTGTTACTTGAGGGTTGTTGATGATGCGTCCTCCTAGTGTTGATCCACCATTGAGTTGTATTAAAGAAGGAATCATGATAAACCAATGAAAGGAATCTATAGTGTAAGACAATAAGAATCAGGATTGATCAGAATGATAGGTAGGATAGAAGACACTACCCCACTTAACCAAGATTGAACTACACCTTCTAGGCCTTCTTTTGGAACAAGAGAACACAGAAGACACACAAACATTACAACAAGCAAAACAAGAACACATCACAACATCGATGCTACCCGTGCTTCTTCAACAATGGTGGTCATCCTAAAGGGCAGATTAGAGATGATACAGGGCCATCAAAATTTTGAGCAAGATAAGGTCAGAAAATATTTAGTAAACCATGAGAGCAAAACTCAAAGGGAATAAGAAATTAATAGCTCAAAGGAAGCTATTCAAGGAGCGGATACAAAACAAGGGTGAAGATATTAGTCAGAATCAAATACCAAGGAATGGTAAAATAGTTTTGTAGCAAAATAAGCTTTTGAAATCGATCAATGCTATATTGGCATATGTCCTACAGTCAACACACACCCTGGTTTCCAAAGAAGACTAGAGGTCGTCATATGTGTGCCCAGGAAGTCCACACATGCAACAGAAAATGGTAATATCAGAAAAACAATATATTATATAGAGGAAACATATATATTTAACACTTACACAATCAGAGTAGCGTGGAACATTGGCTAAGACTTCTCTTTAGTCTTCATTCGTCTTAGGGACTGCTGACAAGGGGCTCCATACGCCAAACACTTTCGACAACTCAACACCTCTATCCTTCTTTTGAGCAGCACCTTACTACAAACTATAGCAAGGGTGAGTCCATGTCGAACTCAGCAAGTACAGGCGGAATGTATAATGACATGCATGGCTTAAATGAGGTAAGGCTGAAAGGTAGACTGATGTAGCATTTTAATAATGTAACAATTAAGATTTAACATTTGCAACTTATTCTCTAATCAACTTTGTTGAAACACCCAACCCTTTATTAAGGTTTAAGTAATAATTAATAAGTCATTTAATAATATAGATATAAGCATATATCACTAATATCATTAACCTTGAGATTGCCATCTCAAGCAACACAGGATTGCCATCCCGTTCAAGAACAGAGGTAGCCACCTCCTCAAACAACATCACCATGATTTAACAACTTATTCCATTTGGCTAAGTCATGCGAGGATGTGGGCCGCTCGTGACTGTGAGCACGGATGATATACCGATTTTAACTCTGCGCAGAGGTGTATACTTTCACTGCAGGTTGTGATCACTCTTTATGCCCGAGGTTGCAAGTCTCTTAGCCCATTACCAAGATAGGCCAGCAGAGATCACAAGAGGTTCTTCACAGGGTCATAGGCAGTGGTGACTCAATCAAAAATGACCCAAGCACATGGGAGACATACTCATAAAGGCCGCCCCCTACGGATCTTCCAGGAACTCCCATGCTACAACTTGTTACACCCTTCTCGCCATGGCAATAGCACACGTCGGTAAGCCACCCATCTGCCTATGATGGTCCTGCTAATAGACCAAGCCAGTGCCCATTAGCCTGGAGATGTACGGAAGTCCTAGGTTACCGCTCCATGAATATGACCACAAGGGGAGGAGATACAGATACCCTTGTCAACATGAGTCCCACTAGCATCCGTTTTCCCCGTATTTCACCACCAACCAATGATGCAAAACAACATCAACTTCTCCATTGGCCGAAGCCAAGAGCCTTCGGCTTCATCATGTTAAGAAACAAGTTTTATCTTCATTAAAGAGGTGAAAGGTGAGTAGAGCACTAGCAACATAATAACCTATCAACTAAAACCCCCATAGGTAATATCTGGGTAAAGTGGCTAGTCATTCCTATGGTTTACCGATTTAGAACACATGCAATGTATTTAATTAAACATGAATAGGTGCAATATGATCAAAAGATGCCTGCTCTTGACTTAAATCCAAAGATTAGCTGCGCAAAAATCTTTAGCCGTTCCATCTTTTGGTCTCCAGCTTTGGCTGCTCTTGTCGATCCTCAAATCCTAGTCTTCAACGCTAATGAACTGCTCTTCATCTAGTCATAGCAACCAAGCAACACAAATAGACAAACAAAACTGAAATACTAAGAACAATACACCAAATAAAGGGGAAGCTAAAGACACAACAGTCTAAACGGCAAAACTCAGTGCTGCGATCGCAAGAGTGCAAGAACGATGAACGACGGAGCTATCATTAAAGAGAACACGACTATCCAGGTAAGAGCAACATAGCAGAGAGATAAACTATAAGATTGATTCCTTTTATTTAATAAAGTAGGGTATTGGACATTTAAGAGAAACACAAAGCTAACTCAATTGAATTATAAAGCAGAGTTAAACCTCAGTTATATTTTATTATAAGCAAATACATCATCTAGGGCATTTAAACATTTAGAAATATAAACCATAAAGCATGTGACTAAAGCTAAAGAAAAGCATTTATGACTCAAGGTTAAACTAAGCAACACATTATTAAAAGGAATTATTACTGATATTAAACACATAAGCATAAAAAACGATGTGAAAGTAAACTAGGTTAAACATTAACATGATCTAACTTATAAACATGTGAGAACAACAATAAGAAGCATAACAAGTTTCAAGGTAAATCTAAACAAGGCATATTTAATAAAGAAGCAGTTAAGTTGTTACTAGTCATATTAACAGGCATGTATGAAAACTCAAGGTATAAAACTAAATTACTTTTACACAAGAGAGCATTGAAAGAATATTAACCGATAAGCAAGATTATGTAATATCCCAGATGTTAGTAAGCAATTAAAATTATAATCAAGTGCATTATCAAGCATAATCATTGAGCATCATGATATAAATGCATTCATGTTTTAATAATGTCTTTTATGTGGTGCTTTGTTTTATACATGAAATGATGAGTTGATTGCTAATTCAAAAACCATTTTCAAAATCTTATTTTATCCCTCTTTCTATATTTCAAAATCTATAAGGAATTTTGAGATACTCTCAAAATATGGTTTGTAGATCTTGACAAGAGCTACAATTTTGGTATTCAAAGTTTTCAAGTTTCCAAAAATAATTTCAAACGAATTTGAAAATACAGTTTTCCAGCATTTGTCCCCTTTTATTTTAAACCCATATTTCAAAAATTAATCAAAATTTGGGAAAACTTTCTCTATGAAAAGTGTTTGGTTTGATAAGCCGAACATTTCATAGAATGGAATATTTTCAAGTTGTTTAGAAAAATTAAAAGTAATTTCAAATGTTTGTTCTAGGGGTTTATTCCCTTTTTGCTCTCTTTTCAAAATTTGATTTAAAAATCCAATTTTTGTGCAGAATTTGAAGTCCTTCATTTTTACAAAAGTGTAGAGATTGAAATTCTAAACATTCCATAGATTGATAATTCTTCAAGTCCTACTCAAAATCTTGGAGTAATTTGCAATTTTCGACGAATGGAAATTCTACAATTTTTATGAACAGTACCTCGCGAGCTGCTGCTACCGCCGTGTCAACGTCGTGCATCGTTTGGCCACGCTGTCGTGGTGCTTCTCATGCGGATGCGTGTGTGGCCAGGCCTAGGAGCTGCTGGTGCACCTGGAGAACTTGACCACATTCCCTATAAAGCCAAGCACCGGCCGCCAGCCTCTTCTTCTCTTCCTCTTCCACGCCATCAGCTGTCCTCGGTCTTTTGGCAAAATTCGCCTCCTTCGTTCACCCACCATCCAAATTGATCGCTTAGATAGGCTCGCCACATCCTTGCTCATGTCCTAACCCTGCTCGCGCCTTGCCTTGCTGCCCAAGCCGCTCGCCAAGCTCTTCTTTCTTGCGGTCGTCAACCGTCGCTGCCGCCGCCTCACCGTCGCCACCGTACTCTGGCGCGTTTCTAGGCCAACCGAGGTGAGCAATACCTTCGCCATGATCTCCTGAAGCTAACCATGCACTCTCTTTCATCTAGTTCACACCGCAACCACTGGTCCGTCGCACACCAGGCCGCCATGGCTGTCCTTACCGCCGTTGAGCCGCTGCAGCCACTCCATCGTCGAGTAGTACCCACCATCGAGTTCTTCTGGTCGTCCTGAGTCTGTAGGTGCCCTCCCAGTGGCTGGAGACCACGCCGCCGGCGAGCTCCGTGGCCTCCTGTGCATTCCCTGCTTTGTTTTCACACGAAGGACCTCGTGCAGCAATTTGAAGAAAGAGAGGGGCCTATGTGCGAAGACTATGACTCAGGTGAATAGTGCCCCAAGGGCCAGTTTGTAACAGCTTTTCTCAAACTTTGGAAATTCATATCTGGAGTTTGTTAATTCAATTTTTGGTGAACCAAATTTTGTTGTGTTCCTTGTGATGCCTAGTTTTTATTAAAAATATGAAACATGCCATGTTTTGTAGTAAAATAATTAGTTATGTTTTATGCCTTTATTTTATGATAGAAAGGAAGGAAATTCATATCTCATGCTATGTAACTTATTTTGACTTGAAATTTTTATGACATGTTTCTTATGCCATGTGTGTGCTGTAGTAAAAATATTGTGGTCACTGGAGGTAGTATGCTTAATCTTTTTATTTATCTTGTTTGTTTCTTATTAAATAGTTTATAATTATAATAAAAATGTATAAATAGAAAATATGGTTCCTTTACCTTTGTATGATGCTGTTATGTCATGTTAACACCTAATATGGCTATGTGATTTTAGAATATGTGGAGTTTTTATATTTATCTTGTGTAATGCTTTTAAAATGGTTTATAATTAGTGTCGGTGTTCCGACCCTCGAGGGGTCAACACCAACGAGTAATATCGTATCCGCGTGCTCCCTAATCCGGTGGGTGATGCAAGAAGAACACAGCGATTTATCCTGGTTCGGGCAAAGAAGGGCCCTACGTCCAGCGGGGGGAGGATGTTTCGTGTTATCTTGCACCGAAGTGCTAGTACAGGGGAAAATACAAGCTGGTGTGAGGAGTGAAAGGTGGAGTTGGGGCGTTCGGACGCCTTGCTCTTGACCTTGCACAGGCTCACGGTGTCGTTCAGTGATCTAGGGCCTTAATGTTTCTATGCTCTAGATCCTCTCGGTCTCAGTCCCGTCCCTCTCTCTAACGTCCTGGCGCCTCCATTTATAGACGAAGGAGGGGCACAGGTATACATGTATTTCGAGTTCTCATGACGCTGATGACGTACGACGTTGAGGCCGATCATGTCGATGTCGCTGTAGCGATGTACGCTGGTATGGGAGGCCCTGCAGCCGTCGCATCTGGAGTTGTTGAAGTTCAGCTCGAGGGTTCGCTCGGTGGAGCCGAGGGGCGACGGTCGAGGGTCCTGGCCGGAGCCGAGGGGGTCGTGCCGAGGTGGTCGAGCTTTGCTGGATAAGATCGAATCCCGGAAAACACGGTAAACAGGTTAGTTTATACGTTTCGAGGTGGTGCGGGTCGTGGCACAGCGCTCGGTATGGCGCAACAGTGTAACATGACTTGCGGGATTCCAGGGCATGGGCAGTAAAAGTAGATTTGACCGCCACGCCTGTGACTGTTACCGTAACTGTGGCCATGCGGTTAGGCAGGGGTAGATAGATCGCATTAAATGCGCTTGGATCCGTACGGGGGAGTCGGTGGCCGAGGGGTGCGCTGCCCTCGAGGGCCGCCCATTCGCCCAGGCAAAGTTCCGCCCTCGAGGGGGGGCTCGTTCGCTGGGCGAAGTTCCGTCCTCGAGGGCCGGCTCGTTCGCTGGACGAAGTTCCGTCCTCGAGGGCCGGCTCGTTCGCTCGGTATCCTCTCTGATGAATAGCACTAGTCCGTTCGGTAGCCTCTCGAGCAGGCTTCGGTTTTGGGCCGTCGTTGTTCGTTCGCGGGCCAGTCCGATACGTCTCAGCCTATGGGCCTTCGTACGTTAGCGTGGGAGTTTATCGGAGGGTTCAAGATGCTGATTTTGCGGGGCTTAAGTTTGTTAAGCAAGGGGTCTGGGATACCTGTTTCCAGGGTATCGACAGTAGCCCCCGAGCCCCTGCGCGAGTGATGTCACTCGGGGAGGGGGTCAGGAATTTTAGGAAAGAGACATGATTCGGATTTTTTCACAGGGGGCGCGCGAGCGACCCCCGCGGGGGTAGCCCCCGAGGCCTCGTAGGAGTCGAAAGACTCCTGTGAGGGCTTTATTTTATATTTAGTTAAGGGTGCTCGTCCAGTCGGGTATAGGCCTGAACTGGAGTCGTAGCGTTTTACCGAGGGGAGCCCCCGGGGAATTTTTCGACCCTCTTTCGTCGAGGGGCGCCGGACACAGGCGAGCCCCCGAGCCTCGTGCGGCTGGGGCGTTGCTGGCCTTGGCATTCTTCTCACGAGTCCTTTCGATCGGATGTGAGGCGAGAAGCATCGGACTACCCCCGATAGGGCGAGCCGCGAAGATCTCAGTGAGCTGGTAACGGGAAAATCCAAGCGAGAGCCCGTTCCTCGTTCGATAGAGGTTGGCAGGTGGCCCGGAGGCGGTCTCATTAAAGCAAAACGCAATGGTCCTACGGATTTCGATTCCATTCGATAGGTCTTGGCGGCTTGATGCCTCCCTTCGGGGGGATTCCATAAAGTCCGTAGCGTTTCGCCTTGGATGCGTCCAAAGGGGTCTCGAGAGTTCGTTCTCGAGCAGGGCCTCGTGTTGGCTCCCCCTTGGTCACCCCTGACTCGGGTGCTCGAGGGCGGCTGTCGAACCTCGTTCGTGGGGTCAGCCTTCGCTCCTTCGAGACTTAGGGCCGGAGCCCGATTTTGATGCTCAAGGGCGGTCGTTAAGCCCTCACACGAGGACCGAACTTCGCTCCCTCGAGACTTTGAGATAGGGTCAGACCTCGTTTTCTCCTCTCGCAGAAATCTCTGTCGATGAGTAATCATTCTCTTTCGGCGCTCAAGGGCGGTCGTTAAGCCCTCACTCGAGGACCGGCCTTCGCTCCCTCAAGACTTCGAGGCGGGGTCGGAGCCCGCTCTTTTACGGTGCTCAAGGGCGGCCGTTAAGCCCTCATACGAGGACCGGCCTTTGCTCCCTTGAGACTTCGAGGCGGGGTCAGAGTCCGCTCTCTTTCGGTGCTCAAGGGTGGTCGTTAAGCCCTCACACGAGGACCGGCCTTCGCTCCCTCGAGACTTC
>CM041645.1:29136376-29269542 GCA_023333625.1 Bothriochloa decipiens
TCGTTAAGCCCTCACACGAGGACCGGCCTTCGCTCCCTCGAGACTTCGAGGCGGGGTCGGAGCCCGCTCTTTTACGGTGCTCAAGGGCGGCCGTTAAGCCCTCACACGAGGACCGGCCTTCGCTCCCTCGAGACTTCGAGGCGGGGTCGGAGCCTGCTCTTTTACGGTGCTCAAGGGCGGTCGTTAAGTCCTCACATGAGGACCGGCCTTCGCTTCCTCGAGACTTCGAGGCGGGGTCGGAGCCCGCTCTTTTACAGTGCTCAAGGGCGGTCATTAAGCCCTCACACGAGGACCGGCCTTTGCTCCCTTGAGACTTCGAGGCGGGGTCGGAGCCCGCTCTTTTACGGTGCTCAAGGGCGGCCGTTAAGCCCTCACACGAGGACCGGCCTTCGCTCCCTCGAGACTTCGAGGCGGGGTCGGAGTCCGCTCTTTTACGGTGCTCAAGGGCGGTCGTTAAGTCCTCACACGAGGACCGGCCTTCGCTCCCTCGAGACTTCGAGGTGCGTTTTACCTTATGTAGAAAACTCCGTTAGCGAGTAACGGTCCTTTTTTGTTACCGTTGGGCACGCCTTTTGAGGAGAAGGGCTTACCAGAGCGATCGTGGCGGGCCCGAGCAACAGCTCTCTGCCAGAGATAGGACGCGTGCGTCCGATTGAGGGTCGAGGGGGGAACGGTCAGGTAAACGCATTAATTGCGGGAAGTTACCTTTCCCTTCCGCTGGGTTTCGCTCGTTGCTCTTCCCGAGTATAAAAACGGAGGGGACAGGCGTTTGCTCCCACCTTCGCCATTCTGCAGAGCTCCCACTTTCCTGCGCGTGTGAGGATAAAAACTTAGAGCAAGAAGTCATGATTGGGAACCTTCCGGGTCGTCCGTCTGCCGAAGAGATTCGTGCCGCCGTTGCTGCTGCCGCCGCAACCACCGAGCAGATCTGTGCCGCCGCCGCCACCATGGCCCCAGTCCTCCAGCCCGCCGAGCCCTGGCGCCCATCGACCGTGACGCGGCAGAGGCTGACCGAGCTGGTGAGAGAAGGGCTTCTCCGCCCCATCACGGATTCGAATCGGCCAGAGTGGATCGCGCCGCCCAGGGACCACAAAGAGCCAAACCCGCCGTAGGGGTACGTGGTGAGCTTCCTGAAGTTCCATCGGCACGGGTTCGGCGTTCCCCCAAGCGAGTTCATGCGGGGGCTGACAAACTACTACGGTGTCGAGCTCCACCATTTCTCCCCCAACGCCATCTCCAACGCCGCCATCTTCGCAGCTGTCTGCGAGGGCTATCTTGGAATGGAGCCACATTGGGAGCTGTGGCTCCACCTCTACAAGGGGGAGTGGTTCACCTCCCCGGTGTCGGTCGGAATAAGGCGGATCGTCAGAGCGGGATGCCTCAACTTCGCGCTGAAGACCGGGAGGTCGGAGGAGCCACGCGAGTACATCCCCACCGGGTTGGCGACTAACCACTCTCGGTGGGACGAGCAGTGGTTCTATCTGCGCAACGACGGCGGCTATCTTCCGCCGTACACCGGGCGGCTCATCGCCGAGCGTCCATACAATTGGCCGTTCGGTGTCACGGGAGACCTTCAGCGTCGACTTCACCCCCTCGTCGTCGCGCTGAAGACCCTTCGAGAAGCGGGCCTGACGGCGGGGATGGTCGCCTCGGCCTTTCACAGTCGACTTGTGCTCCCTCTGATGGAGAGCCCGCTGCAGTTGGACGAGATGCTCCCCTCGGCGGCGCCCGAGCTTCTCAGGAGGTGCCGGATGTCCGGCGACAGGCCGTCCGCCTCGGAAGTCGTCGCGTGGGTAAAGGGGATGGTGTCTAGCTCGTTCAAGGTGGAAGACGTCAACCGTCTCCCCATGCGGCCAGAGGAGGTTTGCCTCGACCTGGTGAGTGCCTCGACTCGTGACCTTCGAGTTTTTCCCCCTCCCCCTCCCCTCCTCCTCCCCTTTCTTATGTCCCTGTGACTGAATGTCTTCGCGCAGGGGAGAATCGACTACCGGAGATCAAGGCCTCCACTGAGGGAGGACGCTGCCGATTGTCAGGTAAGACGTTTCACCGCCCAGCAAGAGAAGCGGAGTAAGGACGAGGAGGATAAAAAGAAAGCCAAGAAGCTCCGGGAGCGCGAAAGGCTCGCGAAGCGCCGCGCTGAGCAGAGGCGCGACGGGCTCCCGGAGGAGGAGTCTCCCTCGTCCGAGGGAGATGAAGATGATGATGATGACAGTGATGACGTCGAGGGGGTGGAGGGGCGCCTCGACCGCATCCTGCCGGAATCCACCCATGCTGACCGCCCCTTCGTGCAGGAGGAGGTGGCGGAGCAGCGCGCCCCTCAGCCGGCGGCGTCGGCCTCGGAGGGCCGACGTGGAAAAAGGGGGGCCGAGGCCTCGCCTCGAGGGGGATCACCCACCTCGCGTCGTACTCAAGGCGGGAGCCCACCCACTTCGATCCGGGAGACCCGATCCCGGTCGTCGGCGCGCGAGGAGCAGAGGCGTGCCCAGGAGGCCCCGTCGAAGCAGGGAGGCGCGGCGACCCCACCGACGGCCCCGAGCAGCCCCAGCCCTGCGAAGGGCTCAGCTTCGGGAGGGGTCTCAAAATTTGCAGGCAGTTCGAGGGGTGCCCAAAAGGCCTCTATACCCTTCGGGTAAGTGTCATTGAATCATTTTCTTTTCGTTGCGTCGTCTTTGTGCGTTTCAATAAACCTTTTGCCGTTCTGCTTTCCATTTAGGCCCAAGCGCCAGATCGAGGAGGCGTCTCTCGCGCCGGCCAAGCAGCTCAAGATGGATGCAGCCTCGAAGACGGAGGCCCCGGCTACAGGTGCGTCGTCGAGGCCCTTGGCCCCGTGGGAAGCCAAGTGGTTGTCCTCCGCCCTTGGTGCTATGGCACGCGGTAGGCTGACGGGTTCCACTCCTGCTGCAGGGTCGAGCGTCCCGGGGGCCGCGGCGGGTGGCGACTCCGTGCCTGGGAGGACGCACGAGGGAGGGAGCACCTCCTTGACATCACCGCCCGCGGCCCTCGAGCTCGACCCGGCACCAGGAGGCGGCGCCCTGACGTCGGGGGCTTCCGTTTCTGGTGGTCCGGAGGCTTCGATCCCCGCACCCGAGGCGGGAGCCCCCAAGGGCCACGAGCCGGGAGAGGGGGCCGTCGTCGTGGACCTCGAGGGTGAGGAGGCCTCGACCCTTCCCCCCTCGACGGGAGAGCGGCGGCCCTGGCCGGCGGGTCTGCGCGAGCTCGAGGCCCGGAGGGAGCAGGAGCAGGGGGCCCTGCAAGAAGCGGAGCCGCCACGGCCGCAGCAGGAGGTGGAGGAAACTGGGGACCAGCCCCAGCATCAGCAGGCACAGCAGACGCCCTCGGGGGATGCGGCGCCGCTGGACCCGTCAGCGCAGCAACCGCCCGAGACGTCTGAGGCGGAAGTGACTTCCGGACTGCCCAAACAATGGGTGTCCGTGATCACTTTGGACGAGTTGCTGTCCGAACAAGAAGCGGCGTTGAAGGCGTCGACGGTCCCGCGGCTGCCAGGGGCGCAACCGGAGGATGCCTCGGTACCGAGCCCGGCAGAAGACGCGCCGGCGGTGGTCCCACCGGTGCCACAAGTCGTGGCGTTGGGTGAAGCTTCGGCCTCCACACCTTCGCTGCTTCTGACGGCGCCGGACGCAGCACCGGATCAGGCGCCGCAACCGTCGACGAAGCAGCCGGAGGAGACGGCGGCTGTCGGTGTGCTGAGGAGGTCAACGTCCGACCCCGGGCTGAGGGGTGCCCACGCCGCGTCAGAGTTCCACATCCCGGGAGAGTTGGCCGTGGGTTACGGCGTTCCAGGTGACATGGTGGAGGAGATCGATTCCTTGGCGCGAGCCAAGGTCAAGACGGTCCTTCCGGATTGGGGCAAGGAGCGCATCGTGCTCCGGGAACTCGGCGATCCCAGTGCTTCGGGGATCGAGATGAATGACCCGGCGGAGGTCGAGTGCTGGGAGAAGGCCGAGCGGTCCTGGGCGTGGCTGCGGCACTTGCTGAAACTGGGCGCCGAGCTCGCCGAAGGCCTTGACCGGAATCTCGGGGTGAGTCGCTGTGTTAGGCGATATGTATTTTTTTAAGTTCTTTCGTATGGGATGCCTTATCCCTCGATTTCCTGTCCCCAGGTGGCGCGAAGGCGGTCCTACTTGAAGTCAGTTTTCCTCCACGAAACGCACAATAGCCGGGAGGAAGTGCTTCGCCAACTCGAGGCCGGCGGTTCTGCGCAGAGCAGGGTGGCCGAGCTTGAGGAGGAGCTGAAGCAGACGAGGGAGGAGGCCGCTAAGGCCAAAGAGGAAGCCGCCCGGGCGAAGGCGGACTCCGACGCCGCTCGAGGAGAAGCCGCCCGCCTCGAGGGGGAGCTCGAGCGTGCCAGGGAGGAGGCTGACGCGACGAAGGCCGAATCGGAGAAGGCCAGGGTCGAGAGTGTCCGAGCCTAGGAGCGCGTCGAGCTGCTCATGGCGGAGGCTCAGAGCTCCGTGGCGTGCATCCGTTCGCTCGAGGCCAGCTTCGCTGAAGTCTCCGCCACACGCAATGCTCTCTCCGCCTTGGCCCAGGAAGAGAAGAGCCGTGCCACCGACCTGGAAACCCAGCTTGGGGCAATGAAGGCCACCCTCCAGGACAAGGAGCAGGCCATCATCCTGGCTGGTGGCGCCCTCGAGACCCTCCGCTTCGAGAAGACGGAGGTGACCCGAGCCTTCAAAGAGGCCCAGCGGGAGCGGGACGAGGCTCGGGGAGAGCGCGACACCATGCTGGGGGATCGCAACGCCCTCGAGACTCGCTGTGCTGGTGAGTCCCTCAAAGGGTTTTTGATCTCAGTTCTTTCCGTATGGTTTATCGAATTCTTGCTTTGTGTTTCAGGCATCGAGTCCGAGCTGCTTGCGACCCAGACCGCCGCCAAGGCGCTGCAGGAGAGCCTTGCGACGGAGGGGGCGCTTCTTGATCGGCTCCGGGTTGCCCTCGACGGGCTCTGCGCCCTCTGGGAGGTCGGGCCCGTCGAGGGTGCCGAAGAAGACATCCCCGGTGCTGCGCTCGTGGACCGGATCTACTACCTCGATGCCACCCTTCGAGATCGCGTGCGGGAGGTGCTTCACACTGGCGTGAAGCGGGCGCTTGCGGTGGTCTCCTCCGGCTTCATTTTTGATATGAACGTGGTGGCCCAAGGCTTTGTTCCTGACATCTCGAAGACCGACGCCGAGAATGAGGAGCGCTGCCGAGGGCTCATCAACGACGCTAAGAGGCCGGGGGGAGAGCTAGCGAAGTTATTCGAGGACGAAGTCCTTCCCCCGGCGGATGTAGGGTACCATGTCGAGGGGGCGGCAACGGGGCAAGCCTGTAGGGCAAGACTGGGCGAGGGTGCCCATGTAATGAATTAATTTTTGTAAATTATATTCAATGTGGCTTTAAAAGCCCCTTTTTGAACATGAATGCATCTATCGTAATGCGATTTATCGTTTTACTCTTGAACCTTTTCTGCTTTCTTCTTCGCCTAGACTTTGCTTTTTTGACTAAGTTTTAGACGCAAGCTCGTGTCCCTCGAGGGGGGAGTGAGTGGAGGTACCGTAGCCCGGAGGCGTAGGAGAGCTCCGGCTCGACAGCCCTCGACCCCAAGGGAGTTCGAGGCGCTTTCTACTTAGTCGCGAAGCGTATCGAGGTGTGAGAAAGAAGAAGCGCTCGAGTTTTGCTTGCCTTACTTTTGCTTTCCGACTAAGCGTTCAACGTGAACTCGTATCCCTCGAGGGGGGAGCGAGTGGAGGTACCGTAGCCCGGAAGCGTAGGAGAGCTCCGGCTCGACAGCCCTTGACCTCTAGGGAGTCCGAGGCGTTGTCAACTTAGTTGGGAAGCAAAAAGAGGGGAGCGTGTGAAAAAATCGTTCGTATTTTTAGGAACTTAGGGGGGTTCCCCCCGTTAGCCCCCGAGGGAGGCTCGACTCTGGTAAGACAGGGTCGAGGCTACCTCTTGCATGTTTAATAACGAGTTTGAACTTATAATTGAAAGTAGTCCTTATATTTGTCATGCGGGAATGTACAAGACATGCGAGAATGTACAAGGGCACTGGTGCCCTAAGGGTAGAAACGACGTAGCTGTTCGATGTTCCACGCGTTGGTGAGGATTTCGCCTTTGTCGTTAGCGAGCTTGTACGTCCCGGGCTTTAGCACCTCAGCTACGGCGAATGGACCTTCCCATGGCGGCGTCAGCTTGTGACGTCCTTTGTTGCTCTGCCATCGATGTAGGACGAGGTGCTTGCAGTTGCGCAGTTCCCAGGAGTTTCCGGGACGTACGTAGGTACCTTTGAAGTTCCCCTCGAAGATACGGACAAGGTCGGTCCAAGTGCGAATCTGGTCGGGGGGAAGCTCCTCGAGCCACCTACGCGCGGTGTCAGATAGGAACAGGGGAAGGTGACGTATGATGGCGTGATCGTCGCGCGCCCCACCCGCCTGACAAGCCAACCGGAAGTCGGCTAGCCAGAGCTCGGGATTGGTTTCGCCGTTATATTTGACGAGGCTCGTGGGGGGTCGAAACTTGTCGGGCAGCTGGGCGCAGCGGATCCTCCTGCTGAAGACCCGGGGGCCCGGTGGCTCTGGGGCCTGTTGGTCCTCTTCGCTGTCGTAACGCCCTCCATGATGGGTGCTGTACCCTCGATCCTCGGCATCCCCGTGCTTGCGTCTGCGGCTCTCGACAATGTCGAGGCGTGCGTCGCGGGGAGCGCGGTCATCGTTGATAGGCTCTCGGGCCAGGTTCTTCTTCTGTCGGGGGGCCACCCCCTAATCGACCGAGCCTTCCCTCTCTGGCCGGGAAGGCTCGACCTGAGGCTTGGAGGCAGCTCCTTGACGCCTCGAGGCTGAGCTCTCGGCTTGTTGAGCAGCAGCGACTTGGAGGAGACCCTCGACCTCGCGTTGTATCCGCCGAGCTTGCGAGTTGGAAGGTGCGGGCATATTGCGGAGGAGCATAACCGCCGCAACAACATTCTGGCTTGCTCGGGGATAATGGTGGATGGGTTGCTCGGGTGCTCCTTCCTCGATGATTTGCCGGTGGACCTCTCGGGCTCTGGCTCGGGCTCTACCGCCGAGTGGTCGCCGCTCTTGTTCGAGGGTCATCTTGAGTAAGCACAAGCGCTCCTGCTCGTCGGCGAGCTTCGCCTGCAGCTCCCAAATCTGTGCCATCTGTGCGTCTTGCTCGCCAGGACGAGGGCACGCTTCTCAGGGTGCATCTGGTTGTTGGTCCTCTGCTCTGGGGGGAGCGTCTCTCGCCACGGCGGTAGACGCCGCGGCCGCTGGATCGATGGTTTCCTGATCGGAGTCGACGCCACCATCGATGTGGAGGCACTCTCGAGTTGGATCCCAGTGGTCAGAGTCAGAGTCAGGGTCACCGCAGTAGAAGACGGGGAATTGCCCCCGCGCCTCCTCCTGTAGCCGCCGTCAGAGTGTGCCGACGGTGTACCTCCGGGGGCCGGGCGCTCTTGCGAAAGCCAAACCCTTGGAGGCCGGTGTGACAGTCCCCACGTCCGTCATCGCGCGGAGAAGGGTGTCTGGGCAGTCCTCCAACGCGCTGGTGATGGAGTGGGTTGCTGTCGTAGCTGTCATCGTGGGATTGTTGGAGTCAGTCGAAGACCACCGACATCACTCGAACAGCCCGTGCGGAAGCGAGCTTGATCGAGCGGGGGTTTCGTTGCACTTTCCCGACGCGCGCATGGTGAGAACGGAGTCAGGATTGTGCCGGGATCCTGCCAGCTTGCCCTCTGTCTCCAAACCCGGGTCAGATACGCCCTCAACAAGAGGTTTCTCATCTCCGGTCTGGGGCATGGAGAAAGCGGCGGGGACCCTTCTCGACTCGGGTTGACGACGATGACGGCGCCGACCGTGCCTCCTTCTGGATGTGGAAGCGTGGTCATGAGACTGGCGAGCGGCTCCCCATGAACATGGGGGCGCACCGCGACCTCCGTTCGGGTCACTGATCGAGAGCAGGGTCATGTCGTAGCCCTGGCCGAGGGTCATGAACTCCAGGCTCCCGAACCAGATCACCGTAGCGTGCGGAAGTGGTGGAACGAAATCGCCCATCCGGAAAAATGGTGGGAAATCGTTAGTGACACGTGGCTCCCCTACCTGGCGCGCCAACTATCGGTGTTCCGACCCTCGAGGGGTCAACACCAACGAGTAATATCGTATCCGCGTGCTCCCTAATCCGGTGGGTGATGCAAGAAGAACATAGCGATTTATCCTGGTTCGGGCAAAGAAGGGCCCTACGTCCAGCGGGAGGAGGATGTTTCGTGTTATCTTGCACCGAAGTGCTAGTACAGGGAAAATACAAGCTGGTGTGAGGAGTGAAAGGTGGAGTTGGGGCGTTCGGACGCCTTGCTCTTGACCTTGCACAGGCTCACGGTGTCGTTCAGTGATCTAGGTCCTTAATGTTTCTATGCTCTAGATCCTCTCGGTCTCAGTCCCGTCCCTCTCTCTAACGTCCTGGCGCCTCCTTTTATAGACGAAGGAGGGGCACAGGTATACATGTATTTCGAGTTCTCATGACGCTGATGACGTACGACGTTGAGGCCGATCATGTCGATGTCGCTGTAGCGATGTACGCCGGTATGGGAGGCCCTGCAGCCGTCGCATCGGGAGTTGTTGAAGTTCAGCTCGAGGGTTCACTCGGTGGAGCCGAGGGGCGACGATCGAGGGTCCTGGCCGGAGCCGAGGGGGTTGTGCCGAGGTGGTCGAGCTTCGCTGGATAAGATCGAATCCCGGAAAACACGGTAAACAGGTTAGTTTATACGTTTCGAGGTGGTGCGGGTCGTGGCACAGCGCTCGGTATGGCGCAACAGCGTAACATGACTTGCGGGATTCCGGGGCATGGGTAGTAAAAGTAGATTTGACCGCCACGCCTGTGACTGTTACCGTAACTGTGGCCATGCGGTTAGGCAGGGGTAGATAGATCGCATTAAATGCGCTTGGATCCGTACGGGGGAGTCGGTGGCCGAGGGGTGCGCTGCCCTCGAGGGCCGCCCATTCGCCCAGGCGAAGTTCCGCCCTCGAGGGGGGCTCGTTCTTTGGGTGAAGTTCCGTCCTCGAGGGCTGGCTCGTTCGCTGGACGAACTTCCGTCCTCGAGGGGTAGCTCGAATCGTACCCTCGCGTATACAGTACTTGTCCGTTCGGTATCCTCTCTGATGAACAGCACTGGTCCGTTCGGTAGCCTCTCGAGCAGGCTTCGGTTTTGGGCCGTCGTTGTTCGTTCGTGGGCCAGTCCGATACGTCTCAGCCTATGGGCCTTCGTACGTTAGCGCGAGAGTTTATCGGAGGGTTCAAGATGCTGATTTTGCGGGGCTTTAGTTTGTTAAGCAAGTGGTCTGGGATACCTGTTTCCAGGGTATCGACAATTAGTTAGTTAATTAATCTTGATATGCTTTCACCAATGCATTGCTGTGCATCATGTCATACATTCCATCATGTTAAAGCATGCATTATTTCATTACATGTAGTTATTTCGAGCGTGAGTTGGTACATGTGGTTATTTCGAGCGTGAGTTGGATCGTGGTACACTTCGAAAACTACCATTCACCTCTGGAGATGGAGACGTGGATCTAGGATGATTGGTGTCGACCATCCCTGGTGTTGGTGTCAAGTCTGATATTTGGAATCTAACTTCTCTGCAAAACAGACAAGCCCCGGATGCATTTGAACCCTTCCTTGTTTTTATAAAAGTTTTTATCGCTTCAATTATGAAATGTTGCATTAAGTAATAGGAGTTGAGTGATAACCCACCAATTGCATTACCTGTCTTATTTCCATATTCCTTGTTACCTATTTTTGAAAAATGCTTAGTTATGCTTAGCCCTGCTTAATTAGTAGGTTTTCAAAAAGAAAAAGAATGAAAATGATGAGGTTGACTTTACCTGTTGGAATCATGATGATAGTTAATAAATCGAGTCCGGACGGTTAACTTGCATTGGGAAAGGAGTCCCTCTATAGTGTTTTCGTCTGTTGATGCCCTAGGTTCCGTGTCGATGGTGAATCGATGATATCAAGAAATTAGAAAATCCACATGCATGAAGTGATATACAGTGGGCCAGAGTCCCCACGTATGTCATGGAGTGATATATACTGGGCCAGAGTCCCCAAATATGTTATAGTGTGGTATACCATGGGTTTAAGTTCCCATGTATATCGGTACACTGGGTCTAAGTGCTCACGTGTATCATGTGGTGATATATGGCTGCGGTTGTAATCCCAGTATATCTGTGATCTGGTATGTGTCAGAGTTAAAGTCTCCGGTATCCCAGTGATCTAGGTCCCAGCTGGGTATAAAAATGGATTCGAATCACCGTTGCTTCTCGGAGAAGAAGACTCGATCGGTGTTCATCATCATAGTAACAACTTGAATGATGATAAGGTATCAAAATAAAGTTGGTTGGTAATCTTGAGCTAGAGCAAGACAACTTTACTTTCGTTATATCTAATGATGAGTTAAAATTTGATCCACAAGAGATTTTCTGCATAAAGTCATTGCTTCTTGCGAGCCTTACCTTGTCCCTCTGGCCTGCATTCCTGAATCTTCACCCCTCTTTTTTGTCGGGTTAGTCTTGTTGAGTACTTTTATACTCAAGGTTTGTTGAACCCCTGTTGCAGGTGCTAATTGGTGTTCAAATCAAGTTCATGTCGGTGTTCTCGATGTGATCTGGTTGTCCTCTCCTGACTTAGGTGCTCTACCTAAGTTGTCTTCTGTAGTTCTACTCTGCTTCCACAATTGAAGTTAAGTTTATAAAAAGTTAACTTATTCATATATTTTGTAAATTTAATTTTATTATTCTTCCACACTCTGATATATATATTTTTTAACAAATGTTATAATGTTGGAGCTACTCCTTTTTTGATCCTGGTATGAGTTGTAAAACGTGGTTTAATCAGGGTCCTTTGAGGGCACCCGACAGGGCTTTCTAAGTTGTATGGAATGCATGCATGGCTATTAGAGGTCTTTGAGATAATGATGGGTGCATGTGGGCCGTATAATTTAGGAGGTTCTGCCACAGATTAATTCTAAGAACACATGATGAGATAACATTGTTGATAACAAGCAACATGAATCGACAAGATCGAAAAGCAATGAGAACGGAATTGTAACCCTAGGTTACTTTTAATTAGAAAACTATTAAATAATTATTAATTGAATTGCATTTAACTAAATAAGTTCATAAATGAGTTTCATGCTAAACTTTACATTTACTGTGTAGAGTGCGATGACATGAATCTACGCAACTGGAATGACTCGATTTGGAGTTAAAATGATTAAACGGTAAAGGATTAAAGATTGATTGCATTTCTATAAATAAGGACATCTTCAACCTTGGTCCATCTGCTCCTCATGAATATGGCCATGGCAGCCTCCTACTGTTGACCTCGTGTGGGCATGGGAGGGGCCTCGGCCCTGACCTGCTGGCCGGCCAGCGACGGCGCACGGCCGCACGGAGGCGTGGCACCCCTGGCCCATGGTGGCGGTGCCCGAGCGGGCAGCACACATGCACGCCTGCATAAGGCATTGCGGCGGCGGTGGCCCTACTCGCACGGAGGGCCGGCCAGGCACGGGACGGGTGGCGGAGGACCATGCACGGGACGTCATAAATTGACTTGCAAAATAATTTGAAGACTTTCAAGTACGAGCAGTCATCAAGGCTCGGTGAAAGCTCGACGACTAGATATGACTGATAAGAAAGGTAAAGGTTGGCGTTGAGAGCGATTGACACAAAGCTTAGAGTTAGATCTCTAGGTCTTTATGAAAAGTACGATCCAATGCAATAATTGGCAAAAGATGATAGGAAGGTGGAGATTGATGTTATGGTGCTTTGAACTCCTTGATTCAAGATGTATGAGACATGTGGTGAATGAATTATGATAAGATTAACAAAGAGAATGAGGATTGATTCTTGCAAGCCTTCCTGTTTTCCTTACTTCTAGTTCTATGAGATGTTAGGATAAGAAATAAGGGTTAGCAAAAGATGATTACAAGATACGCTTTGATCCTTAGATCTTGTACTCATGTGACTCAGGACATAAGAGATTGATGAGATGTAGAACCAATCGAGTATAGTGAAATGATAAAAAGATTGGTCAATATGGATGCTTAGATCTTTATGTCCCATGATCAAAGGTGCTCAAGATTGATTGAAGTCGGTAGCGAATGCTACCCCACTTAACAAAATTCTTGCTTGGGTCTGAGAGGAATGAGGAGAATACCATCTTGTCAGAGTCTCCGTAGAAGATCCTTTTGAGTTTTTTGTCTTTAAGTGACTCAATAGAAAATTTGGGGGTGTCACAAATCTACCCCACTTAATATGAATCTTGTCCTGAGATTCGAGGAGACTTGGGGTAGAGACAAAATAGATGATCAAGGTTGATTCAGGTTTGGGTTCTATTATCGCATTGTTTGAGCCTAAAAGTGGAATAGCGATAGGAGAACTTCCCCATTTCAATTTCAAGAGACCTTGTTTTGGTCTTTCTGAAAGAGTGCCCTCAAGGTAAATGAACCAAGAGGGTTGTGTCTGAGATGTCATAGATATAAAAATCTAGATGATACTCAAGACCATTTATGCACAAAGAAATAGTCCTTATGATCCCATAGCTTTCAAGAGTAACTCCCGTGGGAATTCTTAGAAGCTTATGCAGACAATAGACTCATTGGGGCGAAGTTTATCAGCTAGAGCTTTTTGAAAGATATTCATCCCAACGGTAGGACTATAGTGAGCCTCTATAGCAGTTTCTTTAATGGTGCCAAGTAGGAAATCTGATTAGGCAATGATTTGGGCTACCTCGATGGATAGCTCCGTTGCTGTCAACCACTCACGACTCATGATAGTTGACAGTCCTTTGATGTGTTCCATAAGGAAGGACTCATTGTGCAGACCATCGTCATCCTCAGATGGTGTAGAGTACATTAGAGGACTCACTTGAACTAGTAAATTCGAGGCATTTCCAAAAACCTCAAAAAATATCTTCCTTGAATTCAAAGGGAAATGAAAAAGGATGAGGTTTGTAATCCTCTAGAGTTTGGTGCATCCCTTAATGGGGGGCTCTATGGCAACAGGATCAGGAGAGGGATTTGAGGGAATTTTAGATTTGGTTGCTAGCACCTCCTCTTGTTGTTTAGGGCCTGATTCAACTATTTTAGGAAGGTTTTGGGTGGACATGATATAGAGATTTAAAGGATTACCCAAAGGTTGATGAGAAAATCAAAAATTGATCCTCCAAATCACTTCAAGATCTAAAACAAGGTTAGATAACACATAAAGGATTATCCATATACTAAGATATGGAGACAAAATGATAAGATAACATTTGAATGATGCCTGATTTCTCTCTTTTGCTCTTCTAAGAGGGCAGAGAGGGAATAAACATCGATCCTTTCTTAAAAATGTGAAGTGCAATGAAATATTTAGAAAGTCAGCATGGGTCGACCAAAAGATTAAGATCTTTGGGACCTGTGATGACATACAATAAAGGAGTTTAAAGATTGATAAAGTTCAACCATAAGGGAGAAGGATTGGTCATGTGAAAGACAAAAGTTGATCTTCACGTGACTACCCTTCAAGGATCATAAGGCTTAGGCTTAATGATTTATGCAAGGTTGATCTTGATGGCAAGGATCGATTCTTCCATTTGATGTAACAAGATGACCAAAGAAAAGATCCATGATGAGATAACACATCGGAGTAGCTTACATAATAGATCATGATTAACAATTCACGTTACCAGCGCTTATCGAGCACAACCATGTGTGTGCACTCACCGGAGGCTCTTGGTTTAATGTGGCATCATTAGTTATTAATCAAGACATCATTACCGAACCTACTATACATCTGATATCTCACACAACAAAAGTATGGATATTGCATGGACAAGCATCACATGCAAGATGGAAAGATACTCACAAGGTTTGGAGAAAAGGATAGTTTTCAATCCAAACTTCCTTCCATCTGTGATGTGGAGAGTTTTAAAGATCACTAGTCCATGTAACAAAGATCCTGGGACCTATGGGTTACAAACCACCATGCTTCCACTATGCCACTTTGACGATGGCATCCAAGGCTACTGTTACTTGAGGGTTGTTGATGATGCGTCCTCCTAGT
This sequence comes from Bothriochloa decipiens, assembly GCA_023333625.1. NCBI lineage: Eukaryota > Viridiplantae > Streptophyta > Magnoliopsida > Poales > Poaceae > Bothriochloa > Bothriochloa decipiens. The sequence continues at coordinate 29,150,479 of CM041645.1, forward strand.
GTTGATCCTCCATTGAGTTGTATTAAAGAAGGAATCATGATAAACCAATGAAAGGAATCTATAGTGTAAGACAATAAGAATCAGGATTCATCAGAATGATAGGTAGGATAGAAGACACTACCCCACTTAACCAAGATTGAACTACACCTTCTAGGCCTTCTTTCGGAACAAGAGAACATAGAAGACACACAAACATTACAACAAGCAAAACAAGAACACATCACAATATCGATGCTACCCGTGCTTCTTCAACAATGGTGGTCATCCTAAAGGGCAGATTAGAGATGATACAGGGCCATCAAAATTTTGAGCAAGATAAGGTCAGAAAATTTTTAGTAAACCAATGAGAGCAAAACTCAAAGGGAATAAGAAATTAATAGCTCAAAGGAAGCTATTCAAGGAGCGGATACAAAACAAGGGTGAAGATATTAGTCAGAATCAAATACCAAGGAATGGTAAAATAGTTTTGTAGCAAAATAAGCTTTTGAAATTGATCAATGCTATTTTGGCATATGTCCTACAGTCAAGATTGCTCTGATACCATTCTATCACACCCTGGTTTCCAAAGAAGATCAGAGGTCATCATATGTATGCCCAGAAAGTCCACACATGCAACAGAAAATGGTAATATCAGAAAAACAATTATTATATAGCGAAAACATATATATTTAACACTTACACAATCAGAGTAACGCGGAACGTTGGCTAAGACTTCTCTTTAGTCTTCATTCTTCTCAGGGACTATTGACCGGGGGCTCCGTATGCCAAACACTTTCGATAACTCAACACCTCTATCCTTCTTTTGAGCAACACTTTACTACAGACTATAGCAAGGGTGAGTCCATGTCGAACTCAGCAAATACAGGCAAAATTTCTAATGATATATGTTGGGTACCTGAATAAGGGGTACCCTTAACCCTCAACTAAGCAACTCAATCCCTGCATTAACAAACCCAAAACCACCATTATTATCCCCCAGCCCAAAAGTACATAAGATATCCGATCCAAGTATGAAACTTCGCTGGGCCAGCCCACGAGCGGGTCTTGACGAACTAGGCAACTGTTCACTCGACGGGACCCTCTTGACTCGAGGCTATCCACTTGGGGGAATAGTCACCCCCTCAAGTGACAGAACTCCCCTAGGCAAACGATCACCCATCGAATACCGTGCACCCCCTCGACCAGCCTACTTCCCGTACGATTCCCCAGGCATGAGTGCATTTCACCTACTCCCGCCTAACCTCATGGCCACAACTGTGGTAGTAGTGGATAGTACATCGGTCAAATCCTCCTTTTACTACCCAAACACAGGAAACCAGCGGATCATACCATACTGTATCACCATACCACACACTGTGCCCCGTTCGACACCCCCTCGAGATGCATTGATCAACATAAACGTCGTATTTCTCAAGGCTTGGTCTTATCCATTTGGGTCTCGACCTCCTCGACTACATTCGGACCCCTCGACCACCCCCTCGAGCAAGACTTCAACGCCATCGGTCAGTGCTCCAAACACTCCCGACGCGACAACTACAGGGATCTGCATGCCCGCGCATGGGCACCGGTCTTTCACCGGCCATCTACAACATCATCACACGCACGGGAAGGAAGACCGTCATCTCCAAGCACGTCGCTACAGGGCGAGTCACACCCGACGCACGCCTCTACAACAACGGTGACTTGATCGGCATCTCCTTCGACGTCATAACCTATGTCAGCCCTACAAGCATCGTTTATAGGGTTACACTGTACACCTGTGCCCCTCCTTAGCCTATAAAATGAGGCGCCGATCTAGCATAGAAAAAGAGGGGGAACTCAACCATAAACAGAGGAAAGCTAGAGCCCGCAATGCTCAAGTCCTTCCCAACGTCACTCACTCACTTGTATTCACCCCTGTACAACCACTTCGGTGCAAGATAATACAAATCCTCCCCCGCTGGATGTAGGGCCTTCTATTGCCCGAACCAGGATAAACCTTTTGTATTCTTCTTGCATCACCATCCGGATTAGGGAGCACGCAGTGCAAATTCACTCGTTGGTGCTCGGCCCCTGGGGTAGAAACACCAAAGTGGTAGGGGATCTGCAGGTCACTAACGACTTCCCGCCATTTCTTCGAATGGTAGACTCAGCTTCACCGCTTCTGTGAGCCACGGTGATCTAGTTTGGGAGCCTGGAGTTCACGTCACTCGGCCGCGGCTACGACATGACCCTACTCTCGATCGGAGATCTGAGCGGAGGCCGCAGTGAGCCTCCACGCTCATGAGGGGCCGCACGTTAGTCTCGTCACCATGCATTCCTGCCCAGGAGGAGGCATGACCGATGCCACCGTCATCATCAGCTCGTGTCTGGGTTGACTTCTTCCGTGTTTCCTCTGTCCCTAGCGGGGAGTGCAGGGCCCCTAGTCGGGGACCTATCTAACCCACGCCTGGGAAAGGAAAATGAGCCAGCAGGGCTCTATGGAGACCCTGACTTCACCTTTGCGATGCGCTCATCAGGGGAGCTCGACGAGGTTCCCCCGATGGGCACAGCTCCGTCACCCCCTAATTTACTACCACACAGACTATTTGGAGCTCGTCGCCAGTTCCCATTCGGTCTGGACAATGCTGCCAAGACGTACTCTACAGGATGCACTCCAGTATGAGCACGTATGAGGACCGCCTAGGGGCTCTCTTGCTTGCTACCATGGACCCGGTAGCGGTCCTGCCAGCCTCTGAGGACCTTGGCTTCTCGCGAGCACCTGGCCCAAGGCAGTACACCCTCGACATGATGCGACATCGGCTAGAGGAGGAGCGGCGCAGGCAGTTCCCCATCTTCTACTCTGGCAACCCCGACTCTGACTCCGACCACTATGACCCCACTCATGAGTGTCTTTAGATCGAGGGTGGAGTCACATCGAGCGATGACACCATCGACCCAACGGCCATGGCAGCAGCCGCGGCCATAGCAGGAGGGGCCCATGTCATGGCGGACCCAGAGGAGCAGCCGCCGGCTGCGCCCCAAGATGAACGCACGCATCTGGACGACCAAGACGCTCAGCTTGCATAGGTCTAGGAGATGCGAGCCAAGTTCGATGAGGATCGGGAGCACCTGTGTTAGCTTGAGCGAACCCTCGAGCAACAGCGCCGACCCCTGCCCGGCGGAAGGGCCCGAGCTAGAGCCCGAGAGGTCAACTGACAGATCGTTGAAGATGGTGGACCCAAGCACCATGTCGCCAGCCATTTTCCCTGAGCTAGTCAGAACATCATTGCAGCCGCCATGCTTCTTCGTAACATGCCCGCATCGTCAAACCCTCAAGCTCGGTGGATATACAACAAGGTCAAGGGCCTCCTCAAAGTCATGGCTGCACAACAGGCCGAGGGCTCGGTCTCAAGACATCGAGGGGTGGCCTCGAAGCATCCTATCAAGCCCACAAGATGAGAGGGAGGTCTCAGTTCACCAGGAAGTGGCCCCCGAGCAAAAAAGGCAACTCCCATCCGAGACCGCATCGTTGACAACCGCGAAGCCTAAGACGCACGTTATGACATCATCGAGAACCGATGGTGCAAGAGCGAGGACGCTGAAGATCAAGGCTACAGCGCCCATCAAGGGGGACGCTATGATAGAGATGAGGATCGTCAGGCCCCCAAGCCGCCAGGCCCTCGAGTCTTCAGCAGGGTCATCCGCAGCATGCCACTGCCGAACCCATTCTGACCCCCTACAAGTGTCATCATGTACAATGATGAGACCAAACCTGTACTCTGGTTGGCCAATTTTCTATTGGCCTGCCAGCAAGGCAGAGCATGCAACGACTGCACCATCATCCGCCAACTCTCCCTGTTCCTTTTCGACACCGCTCAAAGATGGCTCGAGGAGCTGCCCCCGGTCAGATCCATAACTGGGCTAACCTGGTACAGGCTTTGAGGGAAACTTCAAGTGGACCTACTGCGCCCTGGCAACTCCTAGGACCTCCGCAACTACAAGCAGCAATCCGGGGAGTCCCTCTGTGACTTCGCTCGATGCTTTTCCAAGCAACGCACCGAGCTCCCGTACATCCCCGACCACAACGTCATCCTGGCATTCATCTCGGGTACCACCTACAAGGATTTGGAACGAGAGCTGGGACGTAATCACCCCAGGACCGTCAATGAGTCGATGGATGTCGTTGCCACCTATGCAGTTGGCAAGGAAGCGGTTGGAGCCTTTTTCGCCAACGAGAAGGATAAGGGAAAGATGCAGGCGGTTGACGGTGAGGGCACGAGCAAGGGCCCCAAGAAGGGCAACAAGAAGAAGAAGAACTAGCAGGGCAAGCGCGAGGCTATGAACGATGATCTCATCACTGCGATCGAGTGCAAGAAGCCTCGAGGTGCCCCCGAGGAGGCCGTCTTCGACAAGATGCTGAAGGAGCCCTGCCCTTACCACAAGGGAGGGGCTAATCATAACCTCAAGGGCTGTCGCATGCTTAGGAACTACTACAAGAGTCTGGGCATCGAGAAGGATGACTAGAAGAAGGACAAAGGGGGCGACAAGGGTGGCAACAAGGAGGACGATAAGTTCCCCGAGGTCTTTGACTGCTACATGATATGGAAGCCCCTTGAGAGGTATTTATTAGTTTGCATCTAGGTCTTCTCCGTTCGAGTCGCTACACCCTAGTACCTTGACTGGTCTGATGCTCCCATCCCGTTCGACCGTGATGATCATCCGGATCGCGTTGTCAACTTAGGAGTGTACCCGCTCGTCGTTGACCCTATCATCATCAACACCCACCTCTCTAAGGTGCTCATAGATGGAGGCAGCAGCCTCAACATCATCTACATCAAGACCCTCGACCTCCTGGGGGTCAAGAGGTTGCAGCTTTGGCCCAGCGCCGGGGGCTGCCCGTCGGTCGCATTGACCTCCTTGTTTACTTCGGCACCCCCTCAAATTTTAGGAAGGAGATCCTCACCTTGGAAGTAGTTGGGTTCCACGGTAGTTACCACGCCATCATTGGTCGACCTGGCTATGCGCAGTTCATGGCGATCCCCATGTACACGTATCTCAAGCTCAAGATGTCAGGACCCAAGGGTGTCATCACCATCGGCTCCTCCTACGAGCATGCATACGATTGCGACGTCGAGTGCATTGAGAATGAAGAGATCATTGAGGAGTCCACCAGGTTGGCCTTGACCCTCGAGGGCCTCGCCGCTGAGGTTCCTGACTCCAAGCGTCACGCAGGTAGCTTTGAGCCAGTGGAAGATACCAAGAAGATCCTCCTCGACCCGAGCAGCTCCGATGGGAAGGCACTGACGATCAGTGCCACCCTCGATAACAAATAGGAAGCAGTGCTCATCAACTTTATTTGTGTGAACACTGACATGTTTGCGTGGAGTCCCTCAGATATGCCAGCCATACCGAGGGAAGTCGTCGAGCACGCCTTGGAGATTCGGGCTGGGTCCATACCAGTGAAGCAACACCTGCGCCGCATCGATGAGGAGAAGTGTAGGATCATCGGCGAGGAGGTGCACAAGCTATTGGTAGCCAGGTTCATCAAGAAGGTTCATCATGTTGAGTGGTTAGCTAACCCTGTATTAGTTAAGAAAAAGAATGGAAAAATGAGGATGTGTGTCAATTATACTAGTTTAAATAAAACATGTCCTAAAGTTCCATTTCCTTTACCACGTATTGATCAAATTGTTGATTCAACTACAGGATGTGAGACCCTCTTGTTCCTTGATGCTTATTGCGGCTACCATCAAATAAAGATGAAGGAGTCCGACCAGCTCACGACCTCCTTTATCTCCCCTTTCGGCATGTATTGTTATGTTACCATGCCCTTCGGCCTTCGAAACACCGAGGCAATGTATCAGCGATGCATGCTCCATGTTTTTGGTGAACATATAGGGATAACGGTTGAGGCCTACATCGATGACATCGTAGTCAAATCTAAGAAGGTCGATAACCTCATAGGTGACCTCAAGATCGCGTTTGGATGCCTTCGAGCCAAGAATATCAAGCTCAACCCTGAGAAATGTGTCTTTGGCGTGCCTCGAGGCATGCTCTTAGGATACATCGTCTCCCAGCATGGTATCGAGGCCAAGCCCGAGAAAATCATGGCAATCACCAAGATGGGACTGATTCGAGACTAGAAGGGCGTACAAAATGTCACGGGTTGCCTCACGGCCCTCAGTCACTTCATCTCGTGCCTAGGAGAAAAGGCCTTGCCGGTGTATCATCTTCTGAAGAAATCCAAGCACTTCGCATGGACCGCTGAGGCCAAGGAGGCCCTCGCTAAACTCAAAGGTATGATGACCTCTCCTTCCATTCTCGTGCCACCCAATCCAGTCAAGCCTCTTCTCCTCTATATCACCGCAACCACCCAGGTGGTCAGCGCAGCCATAGTGGTCGAGAGGAAGGAGGAAGGACACTCCCTGCCCGTCCAACGGCCGGTTTACTTCATCAGCGAGGTACTCTCAAAAACAAAGGTTCTCTACCCACAAATCTAGAAGCTGCTCTATGCCATCATGCTCACGCGCCGCAAGCTCCAGCATTACTTCCTCAGTCACCCAATCACCGTGGTTTCGTCTTTTCCCCTCGGGGAGATTATCCGAAACTGGGTAGCCACAAGAAGGATCGCTAAGTGGTCAGTTGAGCTCATGGGTGAGACCCTCACTTATGCGCCGCGCAAGGCCATCAAGTCTCAGGTGCTGGCAGACTTCATCGCCGAATGGACCGACACCCAACTTCTGCCAGCACAGATCCAAGCCGTGCTGTGGATGATGTACTTCGATGGGTCGCTCATGAAGACAGGAGCAGGCGTGGGATTGCTCTTCGTCTCACCCCTTGGAGTCCATATGCGCTACGTCATCCGCATCCACTTCACCGCATCCAACAACATCGCAGAGTATGAGGCCCTCATCAACGGTCTGCGTATCACAATCGAGCTTGGGGTTCGAGGCGACTCACAACTCGTCATTGACCAAGTAATGAAAGCCTCGAGCTTCCATGACCCCAAGATGGAAGCCTACTACAATAAAGTACGTGAGGTGGAGAACAAGTTCCATGGCCTCGAGCTCAACCACATCGCTCGACGGTACAACGAAGCCATAGATGAGCTCACTAAAATCATGTCTACTCGTGGCACCGTCCTGCCCGACATGTTTTTGAGGGACCTCTTTGAGCCCTCTGTCGACTTAGGCTCAGAGGCTAGCATCACATCATCAACCCTCGATTCGCTGCCCTTGAACAAGGCCACCTCAAATAGGACTGCGGTCATGGAGATTGAGAGGTCACCTCCACGGTCAAGCTCACCACCAAACTGGTGCGTTTCCTTCCTTGACTGCCTTATTTGAGGGGAGCTCCCAGAAGACCGAACCGAGGCTCGATGGATAGCTCAACAGGCCAAGGCCTACGTTATCTGCGGTAATAACAAGGAACTCTATTGACGAAGCCTATCAGGGATCCTCTAGCGCTGCATCAGCATCGAGGAAGGCAGGAGGCTCCTCGACGACATACACTCAGGGGCTTACGGCCATCACATTGCCCCAAGGACCCTCGTCAGCAACACCTTCTGGCAAGGTTTCTACTGGCCGACCTCTGTCTTCGACGCCATCAACCTCGTTCGCTCATGTGAGGGGTGCCAATTCTACGCCAAGCAAATGCACCTACCCGCCCATGCTCTGCAAATGATCCCTATCACGTGGCCTTTCACCATTTGGGGGCCTGACCTCGTGGGGCCTCTGAAGAAGACAATCCGAGGCTTCACGCACTTGCTGGTATCAGTTGACAAGTTCACCAAGTGGATCGAGGCTTAGCCCATTACCAACATCCGCTCTGAGCAAGCAGTCTTGTTCTGCACCGACATCATCCATCGCTTTGGGGTCCCCAATGTCATCATGATCGACAACGGCACGCAATTCACTGGCAAGAAGTTCTTGGACTTCTGCGACCGCAATAACATTCATGTGAATTGGTCCACAGTCGCTCATCCTTGAACCAACGGCCAGGTCGAACATGCCAATGGCATGATCCTTCAGGGCCCGAAGCCAAGAATCTACAACCGGTTGAAGAAGTATGGCAAGAAGTGGGCTGCTGAGCTACCCTCGTTCCTATGGAGCCTAAGGACAACACCTAGTCGAGCCATGGAATTTACCCCGTTCTTCCTGGTCTATGGGTCCAAGGCCGTCCTCTCCACCGACCTCAAGTATGGGTCCCCTCGACTTAAGGCCTACAATGAATAGACGAATGAGGAGGCCCTCACAAACGCCGTCAACTAACTCGAGGAGGCTCAAGATATGGCCCTCCTTCATTTCGCAAGGTACCAGTAGAAGCTTCGATGCTACCATGACAAACATGTGCGCAAGAGGGATCTCCAAGTTGGCGATCTCGTCCTTTGTTGACGACAGAGCAACAAGGGGTGCCACAAGCTGACGCCGCCATGGGAAGGCCCATACACCGTGGCTGAGGTGCTGAAACATGGAACATACAAGGTAGCGAACAACAAAGGTGAAACCTTCACCAACGCTTGGAACATTGAACAGCTACATCGCTTTTACCCCTAGGGCCTCGGGGCCTTGTACATTTCTCGTATTTTGTACAACTATGGCATCATGAATGAATAAATGAAAAATGGCTTCGATTCAGCATATTTTCTTATTTGTTCATATAAGGTAGCCTCAACTCTACTCCCTCAGAGTTAAGCCTCCTCGTTTCCAGTGTCCATTTTGGTGATGTCAGAGACGAAGCCATGCGAGACAATGTTCATGTCGTACGTAAAGCCGGAGTAAACGACCGCCATCGCTCGCTTCATGCTAATGTGGAGGGCATCCCGGACATGATCTTTCATGGTGGCCCCGAGATAGTACAACCGGTCGACAAGAGCGATTCCACAAACTTCTTGCTCGACCTCCTCCACCGGCTCAAACCTCCAGGAGTTGCAGAGCCCGTTGATCATGGCGCGGAGCCTATCGGTCAAAGCCACCTCGGCCAAAAAGCCCTCTTGCAGCGCCTTGGAGGCAGTCCAAACGGAGAGTAGGTTGGCCTTGAGACCTAGAAGGTAGAATAAAGTCATTCATAGTGCACAGAGACAAGAAAATCAGGGTCAAGAAAGAAGACTCACTAGTCAGTGGGTGTCAAGGACCTCACGCGCATCCACTACTTCACCGCGCTCTTTTTGGGCCTCCTTGAAAGCACGTACGGCCTCTGTCCTCTTGAGCCACAGATCCTTGATCGTCCTTCCAGCCAAGGCGATGGCCCTCTCCTTTTCCAGAAGGGTCTCCTTTAGTGCGGTGACCTCGATAGCAAGGGAGTCAGCGCGATGTTTCTCCACTTTGGTCGAGACGTGGAGGGCATCGTGGGCCATGGAAGCCTTGAGTTGGTGCCGCACCTCCTCCCGCCCTTCATGCGTCATGTGAAGGAACTCAGACTTCACATAGGAGAACCTCCTCAGGTCCTAAGGACAAAGAGCAAGAAATCAGGTGTCAAATCAGGAAGTTATCCAAGCTCAACACACCCACGAAAACACTTACCAAAAAACCCAGCCCAGATCCTCGGTGGTGACATCAACGACCAGCTTCAGAGCATGGGCCATCCATGCCTGAGACTCCTCTGCATTCTCCTAGCAGTTTACCTCCACCGCGTCATCCATTCAAATCATGGGGGTGCTAGGCTCCAGTGGATTTTAGAGCGGGAGGCACTCCCTACGCCAAGAAGGAAGAGCCGCCTCGACCCTCTCCTGCACCGTTGACCTGATGTGCTCCATCGTGTCAGGAGAACCACCGTAACGGGCCACCCGATCGACCAAGGTGGGGAACGGCAACTCGACCTCTGCTCTGGCCACCGATGACTCGGCCTCACCGCTTACCTGCCCCGCCAAGGCAAAAGAGCCAGGGTCGGACCAGCCAGGACTGCGAGGGCCCCCCGAGCGACTGCCACTCTGGCAAGATGAAGGGTGTCTCCCTCCTCCTCATGTTGAGGCGACGGCCGTGGTCTCTCGATAGCCACCTCCTCGAGCCGCTCCTGCGGCACCAATAGAACCACAGACACCTTCTGTGTCACGTTCTGCTACTGTGGTGGCTGACCCGAAGTAGTCGCAGCCTCCCTCTGTGGCTATGGGGGACTCGAGGATATCGACTCCTCCAGCGACTCATCCTGTCGCCGAGGTAGCGGGGCAGAGGACACCGCACCCTCCGGCGTTGGCTGCTGCTACTATTGCAGTTGCTGCTGTTGCTATTGCTGGTGCAACTCCGGCTGGCTCGATTCCAACCTCTCCACCTCTTGTTGTTGTTTGGGCCAGCTTGGCTCTAGCCCCTCTTCCTCCTGCTGCCCTTGCAGCTGCTCCTCCTGCTGCTTCTATAGCCGATCTTCCTCCTCCTTATTCTGTGGGCTATCCTGCTCTCGCTTCCGCTGCACCTCCACCTCGTGCAGGCCCTTTGGCCATGGTTCCTGCCCATCTCGCTGGGAAGGTAGTGCTCCTACTTCCTAGGGGCGCTCCACCATCTCCTCGATGGAGCAATAAGGAACCATGGCCTCTTCGTCCCCAAGGACGATCGAGGCATTTTCTGACCCAGGCTCATGGCTGTCGAGGGCTCCCCCTCGGCTATGAGGGCCTTGACCTGGCCAAGTATAGTGGCCATGAATGTCAAGACCGGGGCACCAACCCTGCTCTCTGGCATCTGCCCACAGTTAGAGTTGCCACCCATTGTGGCCCCCAAATTGCTTGAGCCTACAATGAGACCAGAGCCCGTTAGCCTGCCCTGAATAATTGTCGCCTGGGCTTATGATAGCCAGGCCGCCTTTGACGTCGACAGGGGCCTCGAGATCACACCTGCCCCTCCCGCCGCCATCCTCATGGCCGCGTCCACCTTGAGTCTCTTGGTCGGCAAAGGGTTTGCCTCCTCCACTTAATGCTTGAGCCTGGGTAACGTAGGGAAAGGCAGGAACATCAAGAAAATTCTACAAATCGCAGGAAAAGGGAAAAAATTTTGGACGGCAAAACTTATCCTAGAGGGATGACGACCGACCCAGGCCCCCTCAAGTTACCTGGGCGCCTTGACGGCCCCCTCCGAACCAGATCCTATCTAGAGCTAGAACTACATGGAGTGACCGGCTCGGACCTTGGCACCTCGAGCTCCACTAGGGCTGCCTCCCACGTGTCATGCGCCGAGGGTGGTGTTGCCTGCTCGTCCGAGCCCATCTAGCCCTGGGTCCTCGCCTCGAGCGTCGAGGACCTAGTTTGGCGTGGTGAGGCACTGGATGAACCCAAGGAAGAGGCCGACGGAGTGCCACCGCACTGGTGACAAGACGAGGACCCCGTGTGGGTCGAGGAACCCCTTGCCTTCTTTCTTGTGGTCGCTCCAAGATGTCCTCCTACGTAGGAGGTGCGTCAGCTCGAGGAAAGCTGGAAAGATGGGGCTCAAGATGCCCCACCACTCCCTCGATGTCATCATCGTCATCATTCTCTACGTCCAACTCCTCAAGGGGGACTCCTCGATACGAAGCCCATCTCGCCTTTGTTTAGCCCAGTGCATTTTGAGCACCTAGCGCGTGAGGTTCTTCCTCTCCTTCTTCTCTGGGTTTTTCCTCTTCTTTTCCTGTGAGCATCAAAGCGCCTCACCTGACGGTCAGGGTCGTCTTCTCGAACCGGAGGAACTGAGACTCTGTAGTCGATGTTACCTTGTGCTCGAAACTGTAGCCAGAATGTCAAGACAAGCCAAAAAATAGGGGAGAAACTAAAGGATGTGAAATTGAGGGACTTACCAAGATGATGCCACGAGGATCCAACAGCATCGAGACATGATCCACGTCCCCTAGCCCAAAGTCACCAGTGACCAAGCTCCTAACCCGCTTTGTGACATCCTCAGGAGGCAGGTCTATAGGAAACATCCGGCACCCCTTGAGCTTCTCAGGAAGCACATCGGGCCCCATCTGATCTAAGCGCAATGGGCGCGCCATTAGAGGTAGGACTCTTTAGCTGTGGAAGCCCACGACAACATATGCGGCATGCATACCCTGCTCGGACAAGGTACACAGCACATCGAGGAGGGGATTCAGCCTCCACTGGAAGGGGTGGGCCACGCCCCAGAGCCAGTGCTTCGGACGCGCCCTGATGACATGCCCAGTGTAGGCGGGTAGCAGGCCATCATCCTTGCGGATGTAGAACCAGCCCAATTGCCAGCGGCCATGGTTGGTGGACAAGCCCTCCTGATGTAGAGCTTGGACTTCTTCTGTGCCAAGCTGCAATTCCCCATGCGAATGATCCTCCTTTTCCCCTTCGAGATCCACTTGGTGTAGTGCTCATGCTTGAAAAGGTGGAGCCACAATTCCCAATGCGATTCCATACCCATGTACCCCTCATAGAGCACGGTGAATATCGCCGCGTTGGAGATGGCGTTGGGGGTGAGGTGTTGGAGCTCGACCTCATAAAAGTGAAGTAGCACATGCATGAAGCGGCTCGGAGGTGAACCAAATCCCAACTAGTGGAACTTGATGAAGCTCACCACGTAGCCCTCCGGCGGCTACAACTCCCGATGCTCCCTCGGCGGCACGATCCACTCTAGTCGCTCAGCCAAAGCGGTGGGATGGAGGAGTCCCTTGTCCACTAGCTTCTCTAACTCCCTCTATGATACATCAGAATTGAGCCAAGCCTCTAGAGGGAGGAACGTCAGCACCATGGATGCAGCGTGAATCTGCTCGGTGAATAGGCGACCGGGAAGATTGCCAATCCTGATTTTCTCTCACCGTTTCTTCTCTAGCATAGACAGATAAAGGCTCCGGCACTATGGTGGTGGCAGTGACAGAGGCAAGATGGCAAGATGGGGAATGGAGAAACCCTACCCCTTGTATTTATAAGCATTGGGGCCAAGAAACAACGGCGGATTCGGCAATGGCACGGTAATTCCCCACATTTGATGCGCTCACCTAACCGCCCCTCAATTCCCAGAACAGGCACACGCGTCGCCCACAAGATCCCTAGCCATTAACCAGGTCCACCACAACTGCACCACTTCAGCTCTTACCTAAAAAGACATGCCCAATGGATAGGAGAAGTTATCCACGGTGTTTCCTTCTATGGGAAGTAAAACGGGCTCCGGTCCCACACCAAAATCCTCGAGAGAGCGGAGGCTGACCCTCGATCAGGGTTTAACAGCCGCCCTCGAGTACCCGAGTCAGGGATGCCCAAGGGGAGCCAACACGAAGCTCAGCTCGAGGATGAACCCTCGAGATCCCCTCAGATGTATCCAAGGAAAAACAAAAGGATTACCATGGAATCCCCATGGAGGAAGGCATCGAGCCGTCGAGTCCTATCGAATGGAACCAGTATCCATGTATCTATATGTTTGCATCAATGAGAGCACCTCAGGGCCACTAGTCGACCCCATCAAATAGGGCACGAGCTCTCATTTGGATCTCCCATTATCAGCTCACGGAGAACGTCAAGACTCACCCAATTGAGGGTAGTACGACGCTTCTCACCTCACATCCGATCAAAAGGACTCGTGAGATGGACGCCCGAGGCTAGTAATACCCTAGTCTTACGAGGATCGGGGGCTCAGCTATGTCGGGCACCCCTCGATGAAAGAGGGTTGAATACACCCGGGGGCTCGATGACTCAAACATGCCTTGACTAGGCGCTACGACTCCAGTTCATGTTGTCCTAACCTTTCAGGAACACCTGCTACACCCAACTGGACAGAAATGCCTTTCGACAAAAGACAAATAAAGCCCTCAGAGGAGTCTCCCTACTCTTCCGAGGCCTCGGGGGCTACCCCCGAAGGGTACCTCACGTGCACCCTCCGAAAAATTATGGTCGACACCTCAGTCTTGATTCAAGACCTTCCGCATGACTGCCAGCACTCACGCAGGGGCTCAGGGGCTACTGTTGGGTACCTGAATAAGGGGTACCCTTAACCCTTGACTAAGCAACTCAATCCCTGCATTAACAAACCCAAAACCACCATTATTATCCCCCGGCCCAAAAGTACATAAGATATCCGATCCAAGTATCAAACTATGCTGGGTGGGCCCATGAGCGGGTCTCAACGAACTAGGCTACTATTCACTCGACGGACCCCCTCGACCCGCCTACTTCCTGTATGATTCCCCAGGCATTTAATGCATTTCACCTGCTCCCACCTAACCGCATGGCTACAGCCATTGTAACAGTGGATAGTACACTGGTCAAATCCTCCTTTTACTGCCTATACCCAGGAAACCAGCGGATCGTACTGTACTATAACACCATACCGCACATTGTGCCCCATTCAGCACCCCCTTGAGACGCATTCATCAACACAAACACCATATTTCCCAGGGCTTGGTCTTATCCATTTAGGTCTCAACCTCCTCGACTACATTTGGACCCCTCGACCACCCCCTCGAGCAAGACTTCAACACCATCGGTCAGTGCTCCAACCACTCCCGACGTGACAGCTATAGGGATTTGCATGCCCGCGCAGGGGCACCGATCTTTCACCGGCTATCTACAACGTCATCACACGCACGGGAAGGATGGCCATCGTCTCTAAGCATGTCGCTACAGGGTGGGTCACGCCCAACGCACGCCTCTATAGCAACGGCGACTTGATCGGCATCTCCTTCGACATCATAACCTACGCCAGCCCTACAAGCATCGTTTCTATGGTTACACTGTACACCCGTACCCTTCTTGGCCTATAAAAGGAGGCACCGGGCTAGCATAGAAAAAGAGGGGGAACTCAACCACAAATAGAGGAAAGCCAGAGCCCATAATGCTCAAGTCCTAGCTAACCTCACTCACTCACTTGTATTCACCCCTGTACAAGCACTTCGGTGCAAGATAATACAAATCCTCCACCCCCGCTAGACATAGGGCCTTCTATTACCTGAACTAGGATAAACCTTATGTATTCTTCTTGCATCACCATCTAGATTAGGGAGCATGTAGTGCAAATTCACTCGTTGGTGCTCGGCCCCCGGGGTCAAAACACCGACAACATACATGGCTTAAATGAGGTAAGGCTGAAAGGTAGACTGTATTAGCATTTTAATAATATAACAATTAAGATTTAACATTTGCAACTTATTCTCTAATCAACTTTGTTGAAACACCCAACCCTTTATTAAGATTTAAGTAGTAATTAATAAGTCATTTAATAACATAGATATAAGCATATATCACTAATATCATTAACCTTGAGATTGCCATCTCAAGCAACACAGGATTGCCATCCCGTTCAAGAATAGAGGTAGCCACCTCCTCAAACAACATCACCATGATTTAACAGCTTATTCCATTTGGCTAAGTCATGTGAGGATCTGGGCCACTCGTGACCATGAGCACGGACGATATATCGATTTTAACTCTGCGCAGAGGTGTACACTTTCACTCTAGGTTGTGATTA
The DNA here is from genome assembly GCA_023333625.1 of Bothriochloa decipiens. NCBI lineage: Eukaryota > Viridiplantae > Streptophyta > Magnoliopsida > Poales > Poaceae > Bothriochloa > Bothriochloa decipiens. Next base: position 29,165,814 of record CM041645.1, read on the forward strand.
CTCTTTATGCCCGAGGTTGCAAGTCTCTTAGCCCATTACCAAGATAGTGTTGGCATTTCTTAGCATCACTACTAAAGATAGACTATAAGTCCTTAATAATAATACTAGAAATGTGTGTTGACATTCTTAACTACCATTACCTTAGAAAGGTAACCCTCGGCGCTTAATGGCGTCGACCTAGGGAATGCAGTCTGGTAATAACAGTTAGAATTACCTGATTAGCCTTTCTAATTGTCATTACTTACGATATGCAAAACTGCAGCACAACGTCTTTGGGTGCAACAAGGATTACAATTCTTAAGTAACGGTACTTAGGTACGCCAATCATGATAGCTCCATATGAATAAATCCGCAAGTGCACGGAACTATCATTGTAGCATTTCAACCCGTGAGTATTTAGGGGTGTCGTATTTATAATTCTCGTAGGAGGGCAGGACGAATGCATATAGCTTTGTTATAAACATGATCACTTATTGAGTGCATATTTAGACATAGCATAGGCAGGGGTAAATCATGGTTCAAAGATATTGGACACACATCTGAGCCAACCTCAAGGATAAAAGAGAAATAAAGAATAAAAGAATATATCTAACTGAGCAGGCATTGATCTTATATAGCTATGCTAAGAACTATTAGTAAACATCTAACTAGCATGTCTAGCATCAGGACTAAGTCTGGGATGACATGGAGATCCCCGCAGCTGGTCTGCCAGCCGATAGAGACTTTACGAACTCCTACTCAATACCCGAACACGGGGGAGTGCTAGGGATGGACAGGGCTGTCACCACCTGCCCACCTACCCCTCTGCCTGTGGGGCACCGACATATCTGTCGATCTCCACATACCCGGGCACCACGCCCGTGTAATTGGAAACAACTCCTAACCCCCATGGAGCCCACCCCTTCAGAGTGACAGGCTAGGTTAAGAGCAACCGACAAGGCACGATGAACCATCACCTCATCCCTAGTTCTTCCTCTATTCATACTAATTCGATGAACGATGAAGAACAATGATGAACATGTCAAGAACATAACACATAAACTATATACTAGTTCATATATCATGATCATACCATGAACAAGACTATACTCTAGTTCATATGCATTGCTATATAAATAAGATAAAAACTTGAACTTGGAAGAGAACTACATAGTATTCATACCAAGGTGTTCTTCTTCTTCCATGGAGACAAGCTCTCCTTGCTAGCTCTTGCCTTGCTCTACTACTAAAACTAATCTAAAGAGTACAAGTGAGGAATGTGAGGTGAGTGGCTCCAAATGATGGTGTGTCTTGGAGGGGAGCTCTCCCTCTCTTTTATAGTCCAACTAGGATGGTTCGGGTACCAACAAATATGGAAGCAGGTGGAACCACCTTGAGAGAACTGTCCTACGCATCGCCTGAGAAGACTAGGCCCGGGAGGCTCCACTAGGGGACCGGCCACCCCTGGGACCAGCCGCCCCCCTGGTGGGTCCGTTTGGCCACCGCCTTCGCGTGGTCGGTTCATCTCTTGGCCTAGACTTCTCTTATGATTACGAATGGGCCCAGAATGTTAATGAAGGTGGGCTTTTCTTCTTCTTTGCACCTTTTCTGAATATGAATTCTGGAATGTGCTTTCTTTATGGTTTTTGTGCATTTCCACATATCACACCTGCAAGTCAAGTATACACCAAAGCTTGTGGAAATGTTAGTTTAAAGCCCTACCAACTATTTTATTTTAGTAACATATTGGCCATACAAAATAGGCTCTATGGACCGCCAACAACTCCCTCACACTTAGTCCTTTGCTCATCCTTGAGTAAAGGTTTGAAGGACTAAGCGGGTTTATCTCCTTGATTTGAAATCTGCATACAAGTTATTCCAAGCTTCACCTGAACCTGTGAACTTCCAAGTGTACCAAGTCATCTTGGGCAATTGAAAAATGGAATAGCCTTGATTCAAATCTTCTTACTCATATCCCTGCTCAGAAACTTGGGTTTTTGTAAAGTTTTTGAAAACATACAGATAGCACTTGTTCCTTGAACGATTCTCTCAAGTCACTCATATATTTGTATGTGGTACCTCACCAAGGCATATAAATGGATTGCCTTCACATGATCATCCTACTTCTAAAAGGTTTATCTAGAGCTTTAGGTAGGGATGAAAATACTAAGGCACACTTACCTTGCATGTGTTGTCAAGTCAAATCCTGGACCTCACCGGAGGGAAGCGTCATACTCTTAGATCAGAACTGTGCATGTGTGTGGAGAAAGTATGGAGGATATTTATGGTGTCTAACCTAATTCTACTATGCTCTTTAAAAACACATCTCCCTCCTTATTAGGACTTAGAAAGATCTTCTATGACAGCATGGCCTATCCTTATTCTCTCTTCTCCTTTTTTCTTTTCTTCCACCCTTTTCTTTTCTCTTCTCTCTTTTTTTTGTATCTATATATTTTTTTCTTCATCACTTTTTTTTCTTTTTTTCACTATTCTTTTTTTTATTTCTTGTCCACCTTTTGAATGATAGCCTCAAGCCTCTATTTGCAACAAAAACTTCAAGGGAGATGTGGACAATAATTTAGAGTATTTATTTGGGTGGAACCTAACAAGCATATTTTTGGTTCTCTCCCAGTGTAGAAGTAGAACATTTTTGGGTGGATCTAAATGGAAGGCACATTTGTGCCTACTTAGGGTAGGAGTAGTGCAATTATTTGGTGGATGGATGAATGAATGTTGTGCGCAACTCTCAGTGTAAGAGTTGGCAACTTTATTTGTGGGTGCGTGAATTCTGATCTTGGGAGCATGAAACTTCTCTCAACAGAGGTCACAAAACTTGACCAAACTCAACACAAAGTAAGAGGCATATGTGGAAGGTTTTGTCATGAAAGATCATATATGACCTTGGTAGGTATTTGCATATCATTCAAGGAACATGCTATACTAGTTTTATTTTGTAAAAATAAATTCCAAGTTCTTTGCAAGAAATGAGCAAGCGTCATGTCATCCCACTATATCTCATTCGTCAATCACTTAGATAAAATGGGGTCCCTATGATACGTGTTCACAAGTAGTAGGAGTATTGGCAAGGAATAAAGGGTATGAAAAATTTAATCACAGGATGACATGGAGATGGAGCATCAAAAGTTTTGTCTTTTCAAAAGTGTTCAATGTTAAATTTCAAAACTTTTGAAAGGAGCGAGGGTAGAGTTGCACAAACCACCGTTGAAGATGAAGCAGCTAAATGAAGTTGTTTGTCTCGTCCTTCTGTACAATGGGTTGCTCGATGTTTGTGCAATGTGTTGGGGTGATCTCGAGTTTGTTTTTGAGTTATGCTTGAGAGATATCCCCCACACTTATTTTTTTGTACCTGCTTTTATTATAACAAAGAAAATAAAACAAGAGGGACTACAACAGGCAAGAGTCTTATTGACTAAAAGATCAAGGAAACAAAATTTTATTAGTTATTTTTATTTTATTAAAAACTTATTCAACCAACTTTTATTAAAACTCAAGCAAGGCTGAGATAAAAAGATGCAATGAAAACATAGCCAAGATTTATCTCCATATCAGATTACTTCCATTGTTTATGAAAACAACCCAAGGTTCATTAATCAATTTCAACACCATGTCAAAACTTGATTAAAGAAGGCAATTTTAGCCTAAGCACCATGCTTAATTTAAAAGGGCCTACAGGTAAATTGTTTATGATCGTATACAAGCATACCCAAACCAGAGCATATGACATAAACATAGGAAGCATGAATTTGAATGATCATATAGAGACAAGTATGAGCAAAAGGGTTGGTGAACATTTATTACCTTTTGCATACCTGAGTGTTCTTACCGGCAGCATATGTGGATTTCTTTGAACATGCTATACCGGTGGCGTGGTTGTGCATGCTTCAACTCAGGTGAACCATCATGCCAGATCACACACACACTACTAGTGTATATGGACCTTGGGCCTTATTGGTAGAAAAGGTATAAAGGAGGAGACTAAAGGAGGAGACTCCTTCTTTTCTTTTTCTTTTTATATATGTTTTTTATATCTCCAATGCCCTATTTTTTCAACTCTTTCTTTTTTTGATAACTACCGATGATCTTTGGCAAGGGCTCAACCCTGATAGTCTATTGGCAAGACTTCTCCCTCTTCATTGCTGCATGAACAAACTCAGGAGAATTCTTGGGTTACCTCGGGATTTTTCCCATATTGTTGATAGGAATAGAAGCAGCAATTTGAGCAAACCGGGTTTCCATCATTTTATTGAAACTTAGTTGATGTTTAGCAAAAGAAGACATAGTTTCAAGCTTAGCAGTTATATCTTCAAATATTTTATCATTGAAGGAAAGCTCTCTAGCAAGAAATGCATTAAATGCAGCTTGCCTTATTGAGGAAGATTGATCAAAAATGTAATTCGAATTGAGATTGGAAGAATTACCTTTTGGGTGGTTATGGTTGTTCCACCCATTATTACCTGGTCGTTGATGTTGGCAAAACCTGTTGTTGATGTAGGATGCTTCTCCCTGGGTTTCAAGACAGCTGTTCCCCGAATGGCCAACATCTCTATAGACTTCACACATCATGTGTGAGCCCATGACTTGGACGGTGCCTGTGGTGGGCTTGGTGGCACGGTCATCCAACCTCTTTATTAGGAGGTCTATTTTTGCGGTAAGCAAATCCGTCTTCCTCATGTAATGCATGCATTCTTGTGTATTCTTGTGTTTCAAGGCTCGAACATAGTCTTGCAGCCTTTCCCATGCTTTAGGGATGGACTCGAGTGGTGTTTGCTGGAAGTTGGATATCTTCCCCCTTAGAGCACTGGTTTTGATCATGGGAAAGAACTTGATGAGGAACACCGTGGAACATTTGTCCCACGTGTTGACAACTTCCTTGCTGTGGTAGAACCACTGTTTTGCCTTGCCCACAAGGGAGAAAGGAAACAGGCAAAGCTTGATGTTAGTTGATAACTTCCTTGCTATGGTAGAACCACTGTTTCGCCTCGCACAACTCAAGGAAGTGTTGAAGATGAGCATTTGCGTCCTCATTTGGCAAGCCACAAAATTGGCTTGCATGCACCATCTTGATTAGGCCAGTACGGAGCTCAAAGTTTCCATTCCCGATATTGACAGCGGGCCCAATGGGCACGTTGCCAACAGTAGGAGTGGAGTAGTCACGGAGTGACTTCACCATGATGATAGTAGCGGATGATGCGAGGGTGAATGGTTCGTCTGCTGGTGGAGTAACAGAAGAAGAAGTGATATGGGAGTTGTTCTTCCTTAGGAGTGCCTCCGGATCATCAATGAAGTTGTTCAGCAGGTCAAACCACTCATACACTATCTTGTTTTCTTTCTAATAAAAAAAGAGGAAGAAAACAAGTGAAGTTAGCCTACCTAAACTATGGCTACCATTTGCTTATTCTGCAATCAATGTTTATGCCAAGCTAGAAGTTTTTATTTTCTTTTGCCTTCCCCGGCAATGGTGCCAGAAATGCTTCTTGGCATTTCTTAGCGTCACTACTAAAGATAGCCTATAAGTCCATCCTTAATAATAATACTAGAAATGTGTGCTGACATTCCTAACTACCATTACTTCAGAAATGGGCCCAGAATGCTAATGAAGGTGGGTTCTCTTCTTCTTTGTGCCTTTTCTGAATATGAATTCTAGAATGCGCTTTCTTTATGGTTTTTGTGCATTTCCACATGTCACACCTGCAAGTCAAGTATACACCAAAGATTGTGAAAATGTTAGTTTAAAGCCCTACCTACTATTTTATTTTAGTAACTTATTGGCGGTAGAAAATAAGCTCTAAGGACCGCCAACAATAGGCTGACAGAGGTCACAATGAGGTTCTTCACAGGGTCATAGGTAGTGGTGACTCAATCAAAAATGACCCAAGCACATGGGAGACGTACTCGTAAAGGCTGCCCCCATATGGATCTTCCAGGAACTCCCATGCTACAACGTGTGACACCCTTTTTGCCATGGCAATAGCACCCATCAGTAAGCCACCCATCTGCCTATGATGGTCCTACTAATAGACCAAGCCAGTGCCCATTAGCCTGGAGATGTACAGAAGTCCCAGGTTGCCGCTCCATGAACAGGACCACAAGGGGGAGGAGATACGGATACCCTCGTCAACACGAGTCCCACTAGCATCCGTTTCCCTGTCATTCACCGCCAACCAATGATGCGGAACAACATCAACTTCTCCAATGGCCGAAGCTAAGAGCCTTCAGCTCCGTCATGTTAAGAAACAAGTTTTATCTTCATTAAACAGGTGAAAGGTGAGTAGAGCACTAGCAACCTAATAACGTATCAACTAAAACCCCCATAGGTGATATCTGGGTAAAGTGGCTTGTCATTCATATGGTTTGCCAATTTAGAACATATGCAATGTCTTTAGTTAAACATGAATCGGCACAATATGATCAAAAGGTGCCTGCACTTGCCTTAAATCCAAAGATTAGCTGCTCAAAAATCTTTAGCCGTTCCATCTTTTGGTCTCTAGCTTTGGCTGCTCTTGTCGATCCTCAAATCTTGGTCTTCAGCGCTAATGAATTGCTCTTCGTCTAGTCGTAGCAACCAAGCAACTCAAATAGACAAACAAAATAGAAATACTAAGAACAATATACCAAACAAAGGGGAAGCTAAAGACACAATAGTCAAAACGGCAAAACTTGGTGCTACGATCGCAAGAGTGCAAGAACGACGAACGACGGAGCTATCATTAAAGAGAACACGACTATCGAGGTAAAAACAACATAGCAGAAAGATAAACTATAAGATTGATTTTTTATTTAATAATGCAGGGTATTGGACATTGAAGAGAAACATAGAGCTAACTCAATTGAATTATAAAGTAGAGTTAAACCTCAGTTATATTTTATTATAACCAAATACATCATCTAGGGCATTTAAACATTTAGAAATATAAACCATAAAGCATGTGACTAATGCTAAACAAAAGCATTTATGACTCGAGGTTAAACTAAGCGAGACATTATTAAAATGAATTATTACTAATATTAAACACATAAGCATAAAAGAATGATGTGAAAGTAAACTAGGTTAAACATTAACATGATCTAACTTATAAACATGTGAGAACAACTATAAGAAGCATAACAAGTTTCAAGGTAAATCTAAACACGGCATAATTAATAAAGAAGCAGTTAAGTTTGTACTAGTCATATTAATAGGCATGTATGAAAACTCAAGGTATAAAACTAAATTACTTTTATACAAGAAAGTATTGAAAGAATATTAACCAATAAGCAAGATTAATTCCAAGAACACATGATGAGATAACATTGTTGATAACAACCAACATGCATCGACATGATCAAAAAGCAACATGAATGGAATTGTAACCCTAGGTTACTTTTAATTAGAAAACTATTAAATAATTATTAATCGAATTGCATTTAACCAAATAAATTCATAAATGAGTTTCATGCTAAACTTTACATTTACTGCGTAGAGTGCGATGACATGAATCTACGCAACTGGAATGACTCGATTCGGAGTTAAAATGACTAAACAGTAAAGGATTAAAGATCGATAGCATTTCTGTAAATAAGGACATCTTCTACCTTGGTCCATCTGCTCCTCATGAACATGGCCATGGCACCCTCCTGCTGCTGACCTTGCGTGGGAATGGGAGGGGCCTCAGCCCTGACCTGCTGACCGGCCTCACCTAGCCTCAACTGGCTAGCTCTGGCTAGCTACAGCTACCTCTGGCTTGCCCCAGCCGACCATGACCACCTCTGGCCAGCCACAGCAAGCAGCAGCTTGGCCAACAGTGGCCAAACCAGGCCACCAACAGCGGCAGTAGCTGTGTAGTAGCCCAGCATGGCCAAGCGGCCTAGCCAGCAAGCGCCAGCGCCGCGCAGCAGCCCAGCTAGCTGCTAGTGGGCCGAGCGGCCCAGCTCTCCCGCTTGCATCAGCGCTACGTCGCGCCCACGTCAGCCCTGCTGACGTCCGCTGCACGTCAACGTCGAGTCACCAGTTTTGCTGACTGGTGGAGCCCACCTGAGTTGAGGCCCACTCTACAGTGTCATCTCTCCCACGGAGACGAGCACCGAGCCAGACTCGGGTCCGCGCCGCGTCTCACGCCGTACGCTATAAAGCACTTCGCGCAGCCCCTCTGCACCGTCTTTGTAACCCTAGCACCAGGAGCAGTCGTCGCTAGCCCAGAAACCCTAGGGCGCCACCATAGTTGTCACCATGAGCTCCGAAGCACCCCATCGATATCTGCCATCAACGCGTCCCCGCCGACAAGAGTGCCCCCACGAGCGTCGTAGTGAGGTGAACCACTCGTTGGTGCCCGTCCTGTCTCCTCTCCCGCCCCTTCTCACACGTACGCCCTCACAGATCTCACATCGTCGTTCATTGCCGCGGTACTCATCGCGTCCACCTCCACGTGTGCTACGCGCTCATGCGCTCGCGTAGCCTCTTCGTGTTGCGTAGTCGCTTCCCGTTGAGCACGCTACCTCCGACCATGGGGCCTCACCGTGCTAGCCGCGCCTCTGACCATCTCCTGGCGTCGTGGTGCCCACAATCAAGTCCGCGAGGACATGCTCGTCTTTCTCCTCCCCTTCGCGTAGCCCGCCGAGCACCATAGGCCTCGCTCCGGTGACCTCCTTCCGACCAGCGAACCCTGGCCGTCGGATCTGGCTCCGGTGGTCCAGATCCACCGTTGATGCCAGGTCAACCGCGGGTCAACCTAGCACAGTTAGCAGCCGATGTGGCCGCCACATAGCTACCATGCAAGCGCTGATCGAGTCAATGAGGTCCACAGCTGGTCAGCCTTGGCTATTTTTCTAGAAAAGCCCCTGCCCTTCTAGGTAATTACAATATAGTCCACCATAGTTCTAGTCAGCCTAGCAGTCTAGCGGTTTAGACCCTCTGGACTCTTGTATTTATGCCCGAGGTCCAAAGCTTTATAAATGCAGTTTTATGTTTATTTTAAAATGCGGATATAGCCCTATCTATTTATAGTTTTGCCCCTGACCTTGTTTTAGCCATATCTTGCCCGTCTTAACTCTGTTTAAGCCCGTTCTTGTCACATTAGACTCATATCGACGTAAGCTACGTGATAGCAGTGACATTTATCATGTTCTAGGCTTTTGAAAATGCAACTTAATTTTTTGTTAGATTAATGATCTATCAATGTCTTCTCAAATGCGTTTAGCTTAGATCAACCTCGTTAGTTGTGTCCTCACAACGATAGCTCCTCTGTTGGTCATTCTTACGCTCTCACGATCATAGTAACTAGCTCTACCATGTAATCTACTCTTTCTTTAGTGTTTCTCTTATATGATGTCTGTTCTTAGTTTTGTCTGTTTGTGTTGCTTGTTTGCTACGAATAGACGAAGAGCAATTCATGATTCCTGAAGATCGGGAGCTGAGGACTGATAATTATAGCTGGAGTTGGAAACTAGAAGAAAAAACAAGTAAAGTCTACCGAGCAGCTAGACTTTGGATTTAAAGCAAGTGCAGGCACCTCTTTGATCATATTGATCCTACGAATATTTAATTCATGTTTACTTTCATGCATGTGTCTTAAATCATTGAACCATAGGATCAACTAGCCACATTATCCAGATATCACCCATGGGGGTTTGTAGACAGGTTGTAGGTCAGCTAGTGCTCTGCTTACCTCACCTTTCATGTTTAATAAATTTATTAAAACTTTCTTTTTAATAATGATGTTGGAGCCATCGGCTCTTGGCTTAGGTCTTTGGAGAAGTTGATGCTATCTACATCATTGGTTGGTGGTGAATGAAGGGGAAATGGATGCTAGTGGGACTCGTGTTGACGAGGGCAGCCGTATCTTCTCCCCTAAAGGACCTTTCATGGAGCGGCAACATGGGACTTCCGTACAGCTCCATGCTAATGGGCTCTGGCTTGGTTTATTAGCAGGACCATCATAGGCAGGCTGGCGCTTACCGATGGGTACTATAGACATTGTGACTAGGGTGTTTTCAAGTATTTAGTATGGGAGGGGCTAGGTATCCGTGGAGGGGGTGGCCACATGGTGCAGTCGCCCATAAGCTTGCACTCATTTCTAGCAGGTTGCCACTGCCTATGACCTGTGAACAGCATTGTAGTGAAACCCAGCCTGCTCACCTTGGAAGTGTTTTGAGGAGTCATGACCCTGGGCAAATGGGAATCGCTTCTTGGAGTGAACATGTACACCTCTGCGTAGAGTTTAAATCGATATATCATCCGTGCTCATGGTCACGAGCGCCCCGGATCCTCGCATGAGTAGCCAAATGGACAACACACAAGAAATTGATGGAGAAGGTTCTTGGAGGTGGCTACCTCTTGTCTTACAGGATGGCAATCTTGTGTGCTTCGAAGATGGCAGCCTCTGTTTATAAAGATAATTATAATGATATATAATATTGCTAAATATACTCTTTTTTCCTACTTGAACCTTAATTAAGGGTTGGGCTGTTTCAGCAACATTTAGTAAATAGGTTGTCTAATAAAAGATCTACTAATAGGTTATTTAATAATTTTTTGTTATCTACTTAAAATGCTAACCGCAATCAAGCTATGTTAGCCTACCTTTGTTAAGCCATGCATGTCATTATACATTTTGCCTATACTTGCTGAGTTCGACATGGACTCACCCGTGCTACAGTTTGTAGTAAGGTGCTACTCTGAAGAAGGATAAAGATGTTGAGTGACAGAAGTGTTTGGCGTACGGAGCCCTCAGTGAGAAGGATGGAGCTCTGAAGAGAAGTTGTAGCCAATGTTCTGCGATACTCTGATGTTTGTAAGTGTTGATATAAATAAGTTTTCGCTACATATTATAATACATTGTTTTTTTGATATTTCCATTATCTGTTATATGTGTGGACTTCCTGGGCATACCTATGATGGCCTCTAGTCTTCTTTGGGAACCAGGATGTTATAAGATGGTATCAGAGCAATGTTGACTGTAGTACGTATGCCATGATAGCACTGCTTGATTTCTAAAGCTTATTTTGCTATAAAACTATTTTACCATCTCTTGGTACTTGATTCTGACTATTTTCTTCATCCTTGTCTTGTATCCTCTCCTTGAATAGCTTCCTTTGAGCTATTAATTTCTTATCCCCTTGGATTTTTTAATTTTGTTGGTTTACTAAAAATTGTCTAACCTTGTCTTATTCAAAATTTACGATGGTCGTTCATCTTCTACAATCATCCCTTTAGGATGATCACCATTGATGAAGAAGCACGCATAGAATTGATGGTGTAATGTTGGTTTATTTTGCTTGATGTGATGCTTGTATATGTTGTCTGTGTTTCCCTTGTTCCATAGTAGGCCCTGAAGGTGAAGAGCTAGGAAGTGTAGCATAATCATTGTTAAGTGGGGTAGAGTCCTTTCTTCTCATATCTATCCCTTGCTACCGACCCCAGACCACATTGAAGTTTGTCTATCATGATATCATGCCCTCATTCATATGCTCTTGCTCCTTTGCCCAACTTCAGATGGAGAATCCAAGTGGAAATGCAAGTGAAAGGGATGATATCAATGAACAGAGTCAGCAAATAACTTCAGCAACTCCAGTGAGCAATGAACAGATGATTGCTTGGCAGACTCAGATCTTTGAGATGACAGCTGTTCAGATGACCAAGCTCCGGAACCTACTATCTATGCAAGCCTTACTTCTCCAAGGTGATATTGAAGGAGCTATGAGCAAGTGTCAAGAAGATCTAGCCATGCTAACCTCATCCTTGACCAACAAGTTGAAGTCAACAACCATGCTGAATCATTTGTCAGGTGAAGTGGAACCACAGAAGGATTCTCAGTCCATGAATTTAGGAAAGTCTCTAAGTAGAATTAAGGGATGAGTAATGACAAGACAAGTAGAAGAAGTCAGGTAGAATTTGCAATCCAATGAAGGCAACCATGATGAAGCACTCAGAATTCTAGAGTAGTGTCAGTGTTGTAGACAGTATGGATTACCCTGCCTTCAGAAGCAAGCAAGTGAAGGGAAGATTGAAGCATCTCAAGATCATCAGAATCAATGAACCAAGAAAAGGAAAGAAGTCTCACAAGATCCACTATTAAGAGGCAAGACAAACCTGAGTTCTACCTCACGGTTTGGCTCAGACTCGATCCCTCAGTAGATACATCCACCCATTGGAGTGTTGGATGCCCCTCTAGTCTCATGTTTCATGCCAGAGGTATGTCTAGATGGATGGACCATCATAGTTTAAGCAATCCATTGAAGGAACGTTAGTGAAAGAGGATTCATAGAATCAATTGGTTAGCAATATTCCAACTACTCAGAGCACATTGATTCAAGAAAATCAGCATCAGGGAAGTGTCTATAAGAAGACTAATAGCAAGACCTGTTACCATTGCCATGCAGAGGGACATGTCAAAAGGCAATGCCCAAGGAAGTACCCATTAATGTACGGAAGCAGCAAACTGAAGCAAAGTCACAAGTATGGTAGAGTAGGTCATGTGGAATTGAGAGATGTTCACAAAGCTAAAAAGAGTGTGTTTGGATTCATTTTGGTAGACTCAAACCATGCTAATGTATTATTTAACAAAGACTCTACACATTCTTTCATCTGAAGCAAATTTGTGACTGACCATAAGATGCCTACGTTGCTAATGTGGGAGCCCATGCTAGTTAATACTCCATTGAGGGAGATAAGAGCTATCCACATGTGCCCAAAAGTGAATCTCCACATAAGGAGTGTGAGCTATGAGGAGAACCTTACAATTTTGGAAGCATTGGAAATTGACATCATCCTGGGAAGAGAATGGTTAAAATCTTGTCGGGCAGTGATTAATAGAGCCCCACGCTTGGTGTCTCTAACAACCCTTAAGGAGAAAGAATCCAGTATGAAGGTACCCAGATCTATTACAATCAAAGGGAAGACGCAACAGAATCACCAGATCAGTGAAGATACAATCTGGGAAAGTTGAAGACCCTATGTGTAAATAGAGTCACCTCAACAACAAAGCAGCTTTAGAATCCAGAGTGCAGGCTTAAATGGATTTGGGGCAGTCAAAAGAAATCTGAAGCACTCATGGTCGCATGAAGAGTCAGCTATGTCCTTTGGAATAGCATACGTGTTTTTTTGATATATGGTATTTTTGTTTGAGAGTCAGACAACCTAAGGAACTATGGATAGAGTTCATGATTGGCAAATTTAAATCCTCTCATCATGAAAGGTGTACTAGAATCAAGAATAGAAACATGGTTAGATTGAGTTGGTCTATGCTAAAGTCTGAAGCCCATGAGACAACATATGAAGTTAGCCATATCTTTCATCTCATAGTGTGCCACTTTCAATTCAGATGTAACTACTATGTAAAAGGGATAACTGTTCCATCAGACCCTATTCCTTTTAAGCTGCAAAGATGAATTGTGATGTGTTTATCAGTTTCTTATGCATGTTAAGATGTTTCATCGATCACCACAACCGTTTACCCAAAAAGAAAATCATTGCCCTGTTTTCTCTCATCTATTCCTTGGGACTAGAATCAGGTGGTGTATGTTCAGAATGGTAAATTGACGAAGGAAATCTCTAGGTGATGATTTGGATTAAGAGGATGCTCATATATTTTGGATCTAAGCAGTGCTTTTGTTAAAGTGGTGTAGTGTTCGCTACTAACACCAATCTATCACACCTCAAGTTTCAAGGTGTGAAGAGTTAAAGGACTGAGCCTTATCTTTCTTGACCAATCATAACCTTCTCATCGACCTTCAGCCCTTACCCTTCAACTTACAGATTTGGAGTTGATAAAGTGCAAAGGATTGAAGATCGATCTTAATCTCACTATGGTTAATCTTTTCTAATTCCTAATCCTTTCATCCTCCATCTCGTAGAGGTGAATAAAGGAATTGTGAGCACCATAAGATCTATCTCCATTGTCTATATCATCTTTTGAGTCTAGCTCTTGTATCCCATGATGCATGAAGTTAAGAGTTAGTCAAGATCCTCTTATTCATCATGCCTCATCCTCAATCTTTGGTCTTCTTGCAAACAACCTTGAAGATAACCACTACTCATGGATCATTAAGGTTGGCTACACACTTCTGAACATAAAAGACCAAGTAACCACAACCATTCATTTTCCCCAAACCTCATGATCATCTTTTTCATCTTGCCTGTGAAATCATGCAAGATCCATACTTGTGTTTTGGGAGATATCAATTGGTAGTAAACTTGTTAATGATGTCTTGATTAATAACTAACAGTGCCATGTTTAACCGAGAACCTCCAGTGGGTGCACACACTTGGTTGTGCTTGGTAAGCGCCGGTAATGTGATTGTTAATCATGATCCATTATGTAAGTTACTCTAATGTGTTATCTCATCATGGACCCTTCTTTGATCATCTCACTACATCGATTGGAAGAATCAATCCATGACTTCTGGATCAATCTTGTGTTAATCTTTAGAGTCATGCCTCTTTATGCTTGATGGGTAGACACACGAAGATCAACTTTTGTTTTTCATGTGATCTAACCCTTGTCTTTGTAGTCAATCTATATCGGTCTAGAAATCTTTCATGGTATGTCACCACAGGTCCCAAGGATCTCGATCTTTCGGTTGACCCATGTTGACATTCAAAACTTCTCTTTGCACTCCATCAACCTTAATTCAAGGAAGTGCAAATCCTCAAAGGATCGATGTTTGTTCCCTCTCTGCCCTCTTAGTAGAGCTAAAGAGAGAAATCAGGCATCATTCAAATGTTATCTTATCATCTTGTCCCCATATCTTGGTATATGGATAATCCTTTATCTATTTATCCAATCTTGTTTTGGATATCGAAGTGATTTGGAGGATGAACCTTTAATTTCCTTAATGATTGTTGAACAATCTATAACTCTTTATATCCTATCTTAATAGAGTTCTCGATCCAACCTTGATTATTGGTGTTGCTTATCCCAAGTCTCTTTGAATCTCGGGACAAGATTCATGTTAAGTGGGGTAGCTTTGTCACACCCCAAAATTTCTATTTTGGGTTGTGAACCAAAAACACTAAAGAAAATAAAGGATTAATTAATTTTCATAAAATTAGCCAAGATTTAGTTCTTTTCTTATCATTATAAAATGAAAAAAGTGTTGTTTTATAAAACTTTTATGAATTAAATAAAGGTGTGTTTGAGTGGTGCCTTGCTTTGTTGTGCTGGTGTGTGAAAAATGAATGTCTAAAATTTGAGCAAGTCACGACTAGGTTGTTTTAGTTTTGAAAAGTAAAGCCTTTATAGACCCATTTCAAAATGAGTTCAAAGTTTGGTTTTGGAAAGAAATTATAAAGAGGTTTTATCTTTCCAAAAGGTCTTCTAAGTTTTTGTTTCAAAATGGTTTTGAAGAATGTTTTAGAAACTCCTTTTTCTTTTATATAAAAGAGCTAGAGCTTTTCTTTCTATCATTGTGGCCATCGCTTTAGCTTGCTACCATTCCCTAGCTTTGCTCTAGCATGCCCTGGCCTGCTCTAGTGACCCTTGGCCAGCCCCTAACCCATCCTAGCTAGCTTTAGCCACCCCCGGCCTCACCTAGCCTCAACTAGCCAGCTCTGGCCAGCCATGACTACCTCTAGCCTGCCCCAGCCGACCATGGCCACCTCTGGCCGGCCACAACAAGCAGTAGTTTGGCCAACAGTGGCCAAACCAGGCCACCAGCAGTAGAAGCAGCTTTGCAACACCCAACATGGCAAAGCGGTGTCTCCTGCCTGTGTCAACGCTGCGTGGTGGCCGTGTCAGCCCCGCTGACGTTAGCTGCACCTCAGCATCGAATCGCCAGTTTTACTGACTAGTGGGGTCCACCCAAGTTGGGGCCCACTCTACTTTGTCGTCTCCCCACGGAGACGAGCACCAAGTCGGACTCGGGTCTTCGCCGCGTCTCGCACCATACGTGAACCGAGGTTCGCCGCCCACGCTATAAAGCACTTCGTGCAGCCCCTCTATGCCGCCTTCGCAACCCTAGTTCTAGGAGCAGCCACCGCTAGCCCAGAAACCCTAGGGCGCCGCCATAGCTGCCATCATCGTGAGCTCCGAAGCGCCCTGTCGATCTCCACCATCGGCGCGTCCACGTCAACAAGAGCGCCTCCACGAGCATCACAGTGAGGTGAGCCACCCGTCGGTGCCCGTTCCATCTCCTCTCGCGCTAATTCTCACGCGTACGCCCTCACCAATCTTGCATCGTCGTTCATCACCGTGTTGCGCACGTGGCTAGCCGCCCCAGCCGCTAGCCGTCATTGCCGCGGTACTCATCGCGTCCACCTCCGCGTGCGCTACGCGCCCATGCACTCACGCAGCCTCGTTGTGCCGCATAGCCGCTTCCCGCTGAGCACGCTACCTCCGGCCATGGTACCTCACCGTGCGAGCTGTGCCTTCGGCCATCTCCTGGCGCCGTGGTGCCCGCAATCAAGTCCGTGAGGACGTGCTCATCTTTGCCGTCCCCTTCGCGTAGCCTGCCGTGCACCGTAGGCCCCACATCACCACTCATCGGTGAGCTTCCGCCACAGCAGCGCCGCTCCGGCGACCTCCTTCTGACTAGAAAACCCTGGCCATCGGATCTGGCTCCGATGGTCCAGATCCACCGTTGACGCCAGGTCAACCGCAGGTTAACCTGGCCCAGTCAGCAGCCGATGTGGCCGCCACACAGCTACCACGCAAGCGCCATGTCACCGCCACCTAAGCGCTGACCAAGTCAATGAGGTCAACAGCTGGTTAGCCTTGACTATTTTTGCAAAAAAGCCTCTGCCCTTCTAGGTAATTACAATATAGTCCACCATAGTTCTAGTCAGCCTAGTAGTCTTGCGGTTTAGACCCTGTGGACTCTGGTATTTATGCCTGAGGTCCAAAGCTTTATAAATACAGTTTTATGTTTATTTTAAAATGCGGATATAGCCCTGTCTATTTATAGTTTTACTCCTGACATTGTTTTAGCCATATCTTACCCGTCGTAACTCCGTTTAAGCCCATTCTTATCATGTTAGACTCGTATCGATGTAAGCTACGTGATAGCTGTGATGTTTATCATGTTCTAGGCTTTTGAAAATGCAACTTAATTGTTGGTTAGATTAATGATCTATTAATGTCTTTTTAAATGCGTTTAGCTTAGATCAACCTCGTTAGTTGTGTCCTCACAATGATAGTTCCTCTGTTGGTCGTTCTTACGCTCTTGCGATCATAGTAACTAGCTCTACCATGTAGTCTGCTCTTTCTTCAGTTTTCTCTTGTATGATATCTGTTCTTAGTTTTGTATGTTTGTGTTGCTTGTTTGCTATGAATAGACGAAGAGCAATTCGTGATTGCTATAGATCGGGAGCTAAGGACTGACAAGTATTGCTGGAGTTGGAAACTAGAAGAAAAAATAAGTAAAGTCTACTGAGCAGCTAGACTTTAGATTTAAGGCAAGTGCAGGCACCTCTTGGATCATATTGATCCTACGAATGTTTAATTCATGTTTACTTTCATGCATGTGTCTTAAATCATTGAACCATAGAATCAACTAGCCACATCATCTAGATATCACCCATGGGGGTTTGTAGACATGTTGTAGGTCAGCTAGTGCTCTGCTCACCTCACCTTTCACGTTTAATAAGTTTATTAAAACTTGCTTCTTAATAATGATGCTGGAGCCATGGGCTCTTGGCTTTGGTCTTTGGAGAAGTTGATGCTATCCGCATCATTGGTTGGCGGTGAATGAAGGGGGAAATGGATGCTAGTGGGACTCATGTTGATGAGGGTAGCCGTATCTCCACCCCTATGGACCTTTCATGGAGCGGCAACCTGGGACTTTCATACAGCCCTATGCTAATGGGCTCTAGCTTTGTTTATTAGCCGGACCATCATAGGCAGGCTGGGTAGCTTACCGACGGGTACTATAGACATTGTGACTAGGGTGTTTTCAAGTATTTAGTATTGGAGGGGCTAGGTATCCGTAAAGCGGGTGGCCACACGGTGAAGTCGCCCATATGCTTGCACTCATTTCTAGCGGGTTGCCACTGCCTATGACCTATGAACAGCCTTGTAGTGAAACCCTGCCCTCTCACCTTGGAAGTGTTTTGGGGACTCATGAACCTAGGAAAATGGGAATCACTTCTTGGAGTGAACGTGTACACCTCTACGCAGAGTTTAAATCGATATATCGTCCATGCTCATGGTCACGAGCAGCCCGGATCCTCGCATGATTAGCTAAATATACAACACACAAGAAATTGATGGAGAAGGTTATTTGGAGGTGTCTACCTCTTGTCTTACGGGATGGCAATCTTGTATGCTTCGGAGATGGAAATCTCTGGTTATAAAGATAATTATAATGGTATATAATATTGCTAAATATACTCTTTTTTCCTACTTGAACCTTAATTAAGGGTTGGACTGTTTCACCAACATTTAGTAAACAGGTTGTCTAATAAAAAATCTAGTAATAGGTTGTTTAATATTTTTTGATATCTACTTAAAATGCTAACCGCAGTCAAACTGTGTCAGCCTACCTTTGTTAAGCCATGCATGTCATTATACATTTCACCTGTACTTGCTGAGTTTGACATGAACTCAACCTTGCTATAGTTTGTTGTAAGGTGCTGCTCTGAAGAAGGATAAAGATGTTGAGTGACAGAAGTGTTTGGTGTATGGAGCCCCTAGTCAACTGTCCCTGAGAAGGATGGAGCTCTGAAGAGAAGTTGTAGCCAACGTGCCGCGATACTCTGATGTTTGTAAGTGTTGATATAAATATGTTTCCACTATATATTGTAATACATTGTTTTTCTGATATTTCCATTATCTATTATATGTGTGGACTTTCTAGGCACACATATGACAGCCTCTGGTCTTCTTTGGGAACTAGAGTGTTATACACGAGGTGGCCGAAGAAGACGAACAGCAATCCGTTCATGGTGAACCTCACCAGAAAAGAGAGAGATGGGTTAGGGAATCGATGAAACGGACATGGATT
This sequence comes from Bothriochloa decipiens, assembly GCA_023333625.1. Lineage (NCBI taxonomy): Eukaryota > Viridiplantae > Streptophyta > Magnoliopsida > Poales > Poaceae > Bothriochloa > Bothriochloa decipiens. The sequence goes on from CM041645.1 coordinate 29,184,726, forward strand.
TGCAAAAAGAAAAGTGTGCCAGAGGGGATCGAGAAGAACCTTTCTGGTGGTGGTGGTTCTCACTGGTGATGGAGGAGATGGCCGGAAAAGCTCACCGAAGAGTTCGCTGGAACCCTAGCCGAGATGAACTTCGACGATCAATTCCGGGAGCTACGAGTGGCGGCTCGCAAAGAGGTTTTTAGATCTTGAACCAACGCGTCGAGGGCTACGTCAGCATATATATCGAGGTAGTGTATCAACTCCAGAAATTTTGAGGTATTTTATTAATTTCGGGATTTATAGAAAATCAATTTCAGTTCACAAATAATTCTAGAAAAAAGATAAAATCAATTTAAGACCCTAAAAATATTTCTATAACTCCAAAAATTATAGAAAAATACAAAATGGTAGATTGAGAGATGATGAACCTGAATAAAATATTTAGAGCTTATGAAAATGACATTTTAGAGCATCCAAACATTGGAAAATCTCTCAGATAAATAGGAAAATACTCTGGAAAAGTCCAGAAAATTCCCAGGAAGGATCGATTGACGTGTAAACACGTTTTCGATAACATAGCATGCTAAAAGCATAAAACTCAAGCAACTACAAGCATTACATTAACAAAAGCTGATTCAATTATTTTTTTCTAAAATATAGAAAAGCACATTTTATTTAGTGCTTTCTAATAACAACCCAAAATGCAAATTTTGGGGTGTTATATTATTGAATTTCATTTGGTTCTTTCTGCTACTTTATAGGAGTCGCTAACGCGACTATTATGTTTCATTTCAGAGGAGGAGCAGTTTGAGGAGGATGACCTGACTATGTGGAGGAGCTCGGAGACAACTTCGCAGGTGCCACATCGCACCCAACCTCATAGATCCTATTACACATGGCATAATTATTAGCTGTTAGTGCTTATTTCATGTATATCACCTGATGATAGGTTGCATGGTAGAGTTGCTTATTGAGCCTTTACCTTGTTGCAACCTTACACCTGGACACCCGCCGATAGGCTAGATGCATGCTTATTTACTTATATTGCTTTACTTCTACTATGCTTATATATGCATTGTGATTCGTGGTGAAGTATGGTTATATGGATAAGGCATGTGGTGCCATTTTACTCGGGGAGAGTGCTGCATGTGTCTTGGGTGTGTGGTGTGGGTTGAGTTGATCGGACATGATTCTATGATGAGCTTCGGGCGAGTCTAGCCAGGAGTGCAACCTGGGCGTCCCTATGAGAGGTACCTATGGTGGGTACATGTGAGGTATGGTGATCCCGGGGTAGAGAGCCTTTGTGGAGCGAAGCCCCAGAAAGGAGGTGCCATTGAGGCACGGGGTGTTGGTGAACCCTAATGAGGAGATTATTCTATCTGATCCCCCTAGGACCTAATATCTCTTGAGGATAGGAACCTTGGAACCTATGAGCTCACCGCTCGCTCCTGAATGGGTGGGAGACGGATGACCAACTAACTAGGACGATGCCACTACTACTAAATTGATAGCAGATAGTGTCAGGAGGTATATGCATCGGGACCCAAACCCTCATTAGATAGCATAGTGTCCTTGGGGACCTAGTTCTATGTCTCACAATCTCAGTATGTCGGTGGATTCTGGGGTGGCATAGGATTGAGTGGTAGGGTGGCATCGCACCGATTAGAATGCAGTTGGAATCAGCCTAGGCGGGGCCTCGCTGTTGATGATATCTACTCAGTAGTCTACCATGAGATATCCTGATGTAGTAGATTTGCGGTGAGGGCGTGCTAAGATCTATGAACCAGATGTGAGATGCAAGACAAACAACCAGAACAACCAGGGTTTATCCAAGTTTAGGTCGCTATGAAGCATAATACCCTACGTCCTGCATCTCTACTACTGTATTGATGAGTACTGGCGTACAATGAGATCAAAAGATTGTTCTAGGGGGGTCCGTGCCCACCTTATATAGCCGGAGGCAAGGTTACATATCTAGGGTTTCCCTGTGGTCAGTTACATTGCTTCGTATCTTGGAGATCATGAATAGATCTAACCGACTAAGACTCCTTGCACACCAAGTAGCCTTCAGGACACGCGCGGCCCACCAACCAGGATGATAGCGGACTACGGGCTTCGTCTTATCATCCGGCCCATCGACTAGGGTGGTGATGGACCGGCCTTTGTCTTGTGGTCTAGGCCGTCTGGTCTGTGTGGTCCTAGGCCTGGCCGTGAGGGTATAGGGGTTTATACCCCGATAGCTAGTCCCCGAGCACCATATATCTTGAGGGAGTCGCCATCTTGACCTGTGCTGAGTAGTGAAGATGCAGACCTAGTGATGCCGAGCAGTGAAGATGCAGACCACATAATCCCGACCAGCAATGATGTTGACCATGCAGTAGCGATCAGCATAGATGCTGACCGCTTAGCGTTGTCTAGGTTCCTCCTGAGCAGTTCGTAAGTCTGCTCCTGACCACAACTCCCATCAGGGAAGGTGATATGTTGAAAGATGCACGGTGTTCCAAGAAAAAAGAAAAATTCTTTTCACGTCCTGAGACATGGGCCCACGTTAACACGTGATAATGAGTATCACTAGGATGTTAGCATGAACCATCTATATGGGTAGGAAAGAGAACCAAGAATAGAAGATAGGCTCAAGTCACTGTGAGGTGACATGAGCCTAGGTAGTCCCCAAGCTCGATAGAAGATAGAAAATGTTGTATTGAGCTTTTAAGAAAAACTCAGGATAGCACCAACTAGACATAGTCAGTACTAAATGACAAGTCATAGCATAGTCCCCAGGTGTGACCTGGATGGAGCACAGGCTCGATCAGGTCAAGGGACACTAAGAACCCCTGGTCTATGGGCCCCACTGGGTGGCAAGGTACTGCACAGTACCTAAGTGCGCCCTGGATGGAATATAGACTCGATCGGGTCGAGGGATACCGAGAACCCGTGGTCTGTGGGCCCCACTGGGTGGCAAGTGTTGGTGTTTCTTAGCGCAATCACTAAGTAAGGAGGTTTTAAGTCCATCCATAGCGACTGCACCAGAAAGCCAATTGGTATAGGTTAACGCAAATAGATAAATCCGCAAGCGAATGGATACCGTTGTAGCTTTCACCCAGGAGTATTCCAGGGTATCGTATTTAATCCACTGGGAAGCAATGTGTTAAAAAGTTGATAGATATCTATCATGCATCTACTAGCTATTGGCAATCCTTAAGTCACATTTTATTACACTGCTAATAATAATATAAATCCAAGGTACATCATAGAAAAATATTCTTTAATTAACAAGCTCCATGAGTTTTGGTGTTCTCTAGTGTTTCATAGGAAAATTAATATTTCATGGAATAAAAGTATCTCAAATAGTCAAATGGAGCACACCATTGCAGAGAGCTCATCGCGCTGATCAAAATGCGTATATTACTTGTATTTTTTGGAGCTCCTAATAAAAAGATATGAATTTCCCAAATTAAAAAGGAGTGTTGACGTCATGCTGACATCAACACCCCGAGAGTCAATGCCCACAAGTGGCTGACAGCGGGCTAGGGGGCCCAGCTATCACCGACAGTAGCAGTAGTGCTACCAGGTGATGCCCCATGGGGGAGCGAGCGACACGGCCAGCCACTTCAAAAATGACACGTGGCAACCGTGGTCTCCTGCACACAGGCGCGCACCGTGCACATTTGAATCGGGCGAGCAGGAACGGGTCCCGGTGGGCCACTCCCTTGCTGATGCTTGGCGGCCCAGCATAAGGTCAGGCACGTGCACACAGGCGGGAAGCGCCGACACAGTTCGGTCGGCCCGCCTAGACACGTGGCGCACACGGAGAAGGCCCCCAGAGGCGGTTGCGGGTTCTGCGCGGTTCGGACTGATTGGACCACCTGAACCGACCGGTTCAGCCAACTGCCTTACCTGATTCCTTTCCAAAAATGCTGACAACCTACTGATGGCATGGTTTAGCTCTGATTTAGGGCCTTAATGGCCAGTTCTTCTCTAGTTTTCACCACTAATTGGTTGCTAATTAATGTACCGATATCCTGGCGGTCAGTTTGGCGCATGCAACCATCATTTGGTAGGGGATCAAGTGCAAAAGTCTCCTCCTCCTCTCCACTGTAAATAGAGGGCCCCTCCTCTCATTGTAACAATGCATTATTAGTCATTCATTCATCAACACACAAGAGGTCACAATGTAGAGGGGAAGAGTGAGCTACATTGCCATTAGCTTCTAGCTAAATTAGTATAGGGAGTGAGAGAGGGAAATAGCTGGAGAAAGAGTGGAGTCGAAGCAATTCTACCTCCAGGTGGACGAAGTGCCGGACTTGTCAGCTCTCGCTCTAACTTGTACCTCTATGATTGTCTTGCTACTTGGAGTAAGAAGTTCGTGTTCAACCTTTGAATTTAAGTTCTTAAGTAAGTTATCTTTATTTGCCTTATTCTTGCGGGTTCGTCATCCATCATTGTGACTGTTGCTCTAGTAGAAGGACCCCGCCCATCAGGTAAGCCTTGTTAGCATGCTAATGTACATAGTTGACAACTTAAACATGGAGTTTAGGCTTGAGGCTACCTTCGTTTGCTCACGTAGATCGACGGGCAGAGGGGTAGGCGGGTAGGTGGTGATAACCCTGTTCGTCCCTAGCACTCCCCCACATCAGAGTACGGAGTGGAGCTGTATGCGGTATCGTTGGGCAGACCTAGTGTGCTCCGGTGCCCAAAGCAAGTCTATTGTGGCAGAGCTATCTTCCTTAGGATCTATCCTTAGAAAACCTCGCTACCCAGGCTACTCTTCATCTTATCATTCTGGGAGAACTAGTTTAGAGATCTCTTACGTCTCCGTTCTCTGTGGAAATACGATACCATGAATACTTCCAGGTGAATGCTACAACGGTACTTTCGTGTGCTTGCGAACTTTTCTGCTGACGCTAAGAAGCATCAACAAGCTTTCTGGCACCGTTGCTAGGGAATGGTTGTCGTATTTGTCTCCGAACCTAGTTCACCAGTGTATCCTTGTGTTTTATCCAAAAAATCTTTTATATTTTCCTTTTATAAAACAAAATATTTTCTTATATCCGATCCTTCCACAATGAAGCCAGTTCAAAATTCAAAATTCTTCTGCTTCAAAAGGGGGAGCTCTTTGAACCACATTCTTTTTTAAAACCAAAATTCCATCCGGTTATGAACTCCACCCTAGATTCAAAGCCATGGTTTGGGTAAAACCCTTCTTTTATCATGACAACGAAGATTTCTTTTTACCATTTGTGAGGATTTGAGGAATTGTGTTCATGCCTAATCATTCCTGGCATGACACAAGGAAGACTATAAAGTGCCAGTTGTTTTCGTCCTCCCTAAAGTGGGAGGCGAAGCAATGGTTCACTAATGCTATAGGAAGTATGAATGGGGACTAGGAAGAACTTAAAGACAAGTTTTGTCTTACATTCTTTTCTATGTCCCGCATCAACTCTCTACCAAGGGCAAACCTCAATTTTGAGCAAAACGAGATGGAGTCCATAGGTGCAGCCTAGGCCAAGTTTACAATGTTTATACATGCTGGTCTACACTTGTCTTTGTCCAATAATGTGCTTTTGCATATCTTTTGTTCGGATCTAGACATAGATGCTGCTCTATGCTTTGACATAACTGTTGGAGGTCTGTTTTCATAGAAACCATGACAGAATAGAGGAAAGTCCTTGTTTACATCCTGGAGAAGCACGCTTCCCCCATCATCATACCCAAATCCCTCCATACAATGGCATGTCAAGTTTTGAGGAGCCCTCAGCAGCCGAATCCTTTCCCTTGCCATCCTTAGATTCGTCTGTTGAGCTCTCACCCAAACCACGAACACCAAAGGAAGGAATGTGTTATCCTTCGGGGTTCACTATCAAAATTTGAGGATTATGGCAGCACTTCAAAACATTTCTTGGCACAAAATTATGACATTTCTTTCAAAGGAAGTCTCCCCTAATACAGAGTCATCAAAAGAATAGTTGTTGCTTGTTGGAAGTGAAACGTCTTCTGAAGAAATTCTTTCACCTCCCACAACCATTTTGCTTGTTAAGGGGGATTTTCGTGAAAGCCCTACACAATCTCAGGGTTGGGACTACTACCATTCCTGCGGTAACCCTTTTAGGGCGAAATAGTCCCGACCAACAAACTCTTTAAAAGTCCATCCGAACTCATCTTTGAGTTTTGTGGGATTGTTAGGGCTGTGCCAATGGGAATGAACGAAACTAAAGTTTCTTATACTTCTTCATCTATGCCATCCTTGATTTTGATCTTCTCATAGGACAACCTTTTTGAAAATCCCATCAAAAAAGGAGAAGAAGAAGAAGGGAGCCCCGATGAGAAGTGTGAAAGTTTTGCTTCTGCCATCCCTAGCACTTGCTCAAAAACCCAAAGGCAAAGCAAAGCTACTTGTTTGAGCATGTGAATCTTTCTACTGCACCCTTGCTCGAACAAGATGCATGTCCCTCTGGCCATTAAAAAAATTGTTCTCAATAATGGTCGAGATTGGGTGATCATGTTGAGAACCAAAATTTCCGTGCCATGGACATACCTGAAGCAACAACTCTAGAGCCAAGTAGGGACCCGCTAATAAACATAGTTTTGAGGTCCCTCATATTTCATGCTCACTTCAAAGGTCTTCAGAGTTTGTTTCGCTTCGAACCACCTGCTTCTACGAGGATCGCAACCATCTCTTGATTCTAGTTGTCAAACTTTTTGAGAGAATGGTTGTAAATGCTTATGTTTGTCATAAACATTGCATATCCATAGTAGCACGATGGTGCGTATCTTGTAGCTTGGATATTAATGACTATGCTTGGTGGAAAAGTTGGAAACTACACCACCATTGTTTGCTGCAAGAAGAAGTTCCTGCGGTCAAGCTTAGGACCATAACTTAAGCACTACCAGGTGATACCCCGGATTATTTTTTTCTAAAAAAACTTTATATTATTATTATTATTTTCAAAAAAAATATATATCCTCTTTAATAAAATTAAGGGCATGTTGTCAAGTTAGTATGCACCTTTGGGTATGTCGCTAACTAAAACATCCTCAATATTCCATGAAGGGAAAATGCACAGAATGGCGGATAATATTATAGTTCAAAGCATCAAACCATCTCATTATCTCACAGCAGTCGATACAGGATCCATACATCGAATAAAAGAGTACAATTAGGGGGATTACATAAATAGTTTGCTGCCACACTGGCGGAATCATCAGAGTAGCAGCAGCCTTTGGAACGGCTGCAGAAGGCAGAAGTACAATAAATCTCCAAAAGAAGCCTGAGCATAGGAACAAGACGTCTACTCCTCCTCATCGTCATAGTCGTAGTCGGGCTCACCTGCCAAATAATTTTTAGTACGGTTTATACTGGCCACATCTCCCACCCTATGCTTTGCTTTTGCTATGTAGTATTTGGTGGGATGCAAAGGATATAATCAAGCGACCTAATATATGGCTGTGGTTTCCTATGCAAGTAGTGACCAATATTACATAATATAATTCATCAAGTTTTAACCCATCTCATCCACATATCCAAACCCATTCCATCACCATCACACACATCTCACCCTCTCGCACTTAGTCGACAGGTCCAACTCCCTCTCGAAGCCTGTCTCAGCGGCTCACAGCCGGAAGGGTAACACCAGGGGAGAATAGAAGGACTCCTCTCACTACTCCCGAGAAGCGTGGGTCTTAGGAAAAAGCCATACCAGTGGCTCGCTGACTATATATATAGATTCATAAACTCTGCAGAGCGTGTACTCCCGTAACCACAAGGTCACTATCATCGACGGTGCCCCGCCTTAGCTGATTCTGGCTGCTTTCTAACCAGTGCGATGCCACCCTACCACTCAGTACTGGGACATCCCGGATAGGTACCACCGGCACACTGAGACTGTGAGACATAGTACCGGGCCCCCGTGGTCACTATGCTATCTAAGGAGGGTGTGGGTCTCCATGCCCGTACCTCCCGACACTATCTGCTAACAACCTAGTAGTAGTGGCACCATCCTAGCTAGTCAGACATCCGTCTCCTGCCCATACAAGAGCGAGTGGTGAGCACGTAAGTCCCAAGGTTCCGGTCCTCAAGAGATATCAGGTCCAGGGGGATCAGATAGGATTATCTTCCCTTAGGGACTACAACAGTCCGTGCTACAACAGCACCTCCTACCCGGGGCTTCGCTCCATGAAGGTTCTCACCCCTGGGATCTCCTTATACCTCACAATGTGCCCGCCACAAGCACCTCACACGAGAATGCCAGAACACATTCCCTGGCAAGACTCACCCACATGGCTCGTCGTAGAATCCTGTCCGATCGACTCAACCCTCACCACACACCAAAGACACATGCAGCACTCTCCTCGAGTAAAGTGGCACCACGTGCCTTAACCATATAACCATACTCTCCACCACGCATCATCATCACATAGATATAAGCGTAGTCAAAGTAAAGCATTATAAGTGAATAAGCATGCGTCTAGCCTATCAGCGGGTGTGCAGGAGTAAGGTTGCGACAAGGTAAAGGCTCTTCAAGCAGTTTTACCATGCAACCTATCATCGGGTGATATTCATAATTAAAGCACTAGCAAGCTAGATATTATGCCATGCGTAATAGGATCTACAAGGTTGGGTGGGGTGTGGCACCTGTGAAGTCATCACCGAGCTCCTCCTCGTACTCGTAGTCGTCCTTCTCAAGCTGATCCTCCTCTAAAACGAGACATAATAGCCACATTAGTGGCTCTTATAGAGTTAACACAAAGAAGCAATAAAATTCAATAACTCCAAATACACTCATACATAAGCCTATCACGTAGAGCTCATTTTTAAGAAAATTTGGACACTTGGTTCATATTTTTTGAAGATCGTATGAAGAAGTTATGAATTTCCAAAGTTTAAAAAGGGCAAATTAATCTGGACGCGACACGTGGCGGTCCCTGATTGGGCCACGTGGCATGCGGCACAGGTGCTGTCGCAGTGCTAACATCATGCTGACGTCAGCACTGATGCGGGTCAGATGCTTGGATGACATCATGCTGACATCAGCACTGACGGGGGACCCAGTTAGTGACTGACAGGTGGGGCCCACGGGTCTGGCTACTGACAGGTGGGGGCGGTCAACGGTCAACGTTGATCGGTCAATGGTCAACGCCGACCGGGCCTCGACCGGGCCTCGACCGGGCCTCGGCGGGCCTGGGTAGGGCTGGATCTGCGCTGGGTTGGGCCGGCTCGGCCTAGACACGTGTCATCTCATTAGCTGGCCCACGTGGCGGGTCAGAGTCCAGCGGGCTCGGTCCACAGTGCTCTGGCTCACGGACTCGGTTCACGGTGCACCGGAGACTGGGTGGCTAGGTGGCGCTGCGCGGTTGGTTGGCTGGGTCCACGTGGTGGACTTGGTCCACACGGGTGGGGGAAACCTTTCCTCTTTCCTTCGTCTCTCGTGCACACGGCCGGTGCAGTTGAGCTCGCCGGTGGCGTGCAGGCGGGCAGCGGCTGCGAGCGGGGTTGGCCAGGCTGTGGCGTGGCTAAGCCGGCACGAAGGCTAGACTAGTGCAGCGGCGGGGTTCGTGTGGTCCCACAGTGCGTGGCCTTGCCGGTGCACGTGCTTCGGTGGTGGCCGGTGGCGAGGCCACGGCTGCAGGGTGTAGCAGTGGCTAAGGGGCTGCTTTGACTCATGCAAGGAGTTTGCGAGGTCAAGGCAAGGATGATAGGCCAAGTTAATTTGGCCGTGGGGCTCCGGGCACGGCGAACGACGATGGCGACCCAGCGGCGGCGACAGTGGCTCCCTGGTCAAATTCGTCGGCGTCGTTGGATATGGGCCTCCATCTTCACCTCCTCTTTATCGTGCGGAGCAGCTAGGAGCTCCGAGCGGCTACGGGTGCGGCTACGAGCGCTCGCGGGGGCGCGCGCAACGGTGGGGTCGCAGCGGTGCACCGGCGGTCGGGAACCGAGGTGACCGGGGCCGACAAAGGTGCCAGGCCCCACTGTGCTCCACCCCTTGTCCCATGAAGTTGCCATGGAGGTGTTCGTAACCGAGGTAGATGTGCTGGTGACGTTAAAGGCGGAAAAGGGGAAGAGGGGAGCGAGAACGGTGGCGGTGTACTAGCGGCGGCCATGGCCAAGCAGGGCGAGAGCGGGGGAGCTCACCTGCGTAGTGACGGTCAAGGCAGGCGATGAGGGCTTGGAGGCGGCTTGGTGCGGGGGAGGCAAAGCCGGGGCGTCGAGACGGTTGTGCGGCGCTCCGGGGTCCTCCTCAGCGCGCGGACGGCGGCGGTGCTCTAGCTCCGCGCGGCAGCGCTTCCTTCCTACTCCTCCCTCCTTCTCTCTCTCTTGGCTGGTCTGGGCAGTGGGTCTCCACAAAGGCGGCGGAGCAATGGGGAAACCCTAGAGGGCCGGGCGCTCCTCTTTTATAAGCAGCCGATCGGCCATGGAGGTGGCGGACGGCGACGATGCGACGAGGCACATCAGGCGGTCGCGGGCATTCCGGAGCTAGGGTTAGGGTTCGAGGAAAGGTGCGGCGCTGGCAGGTGCAGATGGACGGCATCCGAGGCGCGATGGCGGGTCACGGGCAAGCGGCGGATGGCGGAGGGCGCCGTTGCCATTTTTGGCACGGCGGACGCGACACGCGGGCAGCCATAAGAGGGAAAAGGAGAAGCTGACAGGCGGGGTCTAGGTGTCAGTGGCACAGCGGCGGGCGCGGGCACGCGGACGATCTTGCTAGGCTGGCTAGCCTTGCTAGGCTTGGCAGCGCGACGAGCGGGCGGGCGGCGCGCGGGCGAGGGTGTTGCGCGGTGAGCGGAGCCGGCCACACGGGCGAGCGCGGCGCTGGCGGGCCGCCTTGTTGGGCCAGCAGGCCGCGGCGGGCATGGGTGTTGCGGGCGGTTGGCAGGCCATGTGCGCGCGTGGGCGAGCAGGCTGGCGGTAGCACAGCAGGCCGGCCTGGGTTGGGCTAGAAGCTGCTCCGGGCTGGTTTCCCTTTTCTTTTTCTTTGTATTTCCTAAATCCTTTTCTATTTCTATTTCTTGCAAAGCAACTAATTTAGCCACAACCCTAGGTTAGTGAGGTTAGTGACCATGATGTATACACTATGGTGGGTCCACTAGGGTCTCTAGGTCATGATGGATCCATTTCCGGAGTTGGCGGGCATATATATACATGCGATCATAAGGTTTTCCGATTTTATTAGTCATCGCATAAGATCGATAAGAGGCAAAACATTCTCTGGTAACATAAATGCAATCTTAGGCTAGTGTTAGGCGCTACTTGTACATCTATTGGGTGGTTGCCTATATGACATTCACCAAACACTGGTATACTTTAGAAAAAATTTTTGAAAGCCCGCGTTTTTGGTGTTTGAATTTTCAGGGATGTTACACTAACCATTTTAGGAAAGATTAAGAAGAACTCAGGTCATATCATTCTTGACAACATGAAGTGACATCAACCACAAACCTTGATGTGCTCCTAGGTGACGGAACACACTCATAATAAGGCCCTGACTCTAGACTTGACTTTTTCACAAAAGTCCAAGTGTGGGGGAGGACGGTGAGAAACCCGAGTTCCATACACACCAAGGGGTCATTCAAAAAAATGATGATGATGATGTCAGCCTCGAAAAAATATATTAAAAAAAGAGATGATATTAAAAAAGAGAGAAAAAAATGAAAGAAAGAAAAAAATAGAAGAGAGATGAGGGAGACTAAAAAAAGAAAGAGAACTACAAAAAAAGATTAGGAGTCTCCCTCTTATCAATCTTTGCTAATATCATCAAGGCCCATGGCCCATGCACATCAATGTGTGTGTGGCCTGGCTTGGGAGATCACCTAAGTAGAACCATCATGCTAGTCGCAACAACAACTTCAATGCCTCATACATATATGTTGTCGATACATACACTCAGGTATGCGAAGGTATATAAATGTTCACCAACTTCTTTATACCTGCCTTCATTTGATCATACAAATTCATGCTTTCATTGCTTTTGTCATTTGCTCTAGTTTGGGTGTATTTTATATAGATATGCCCATGGGCCTTTTGAATTAAGCATGATGCTTAGGTCAAGATGGCCTTCTTTATTCAAAATTCGACATGGTGTTGAATTTTGATCAATGAACTTTGAGTTGCTGACATAATTAATGAAAGTAATCTGATATGGAGATAAACCAAGGTATACCTTTCTCTGCATCATTATCTTGGCCTTGTTTATAAAAAGTTGAGTGAACAAGTTTCCAATAAAACTAGTAAGGAAATATAATAATATCTTTCTTGCTCTCTGATCTTTTAGCCAATAGAGTCCCTACTGGTTGTTGTTTCTCTTGTTTTGTTTTTTCTTTATCAAAATAAAGTAGGTATAAGAATAATTGTGGGGGAGATATCTCAAGCATACCTCACACACCTTCAAGATCTCCCCTGAATGTTGCACAACATCGAGTGATTCATCACGCAACAAGGACAGGACACATGACTTCCACAAACTCCTTCATCTTCAAATGGTGGTTTGTGCAACTTTGCCCTCACATATCCCTGAGTTTTGAAGATTTAAATTTGATAAAATAAAAAGACAAAGCTTTATGACGCAACATCTCCATGCTATCCTTTGATAAAATTTGCATACCCCTTATTCCTCGCCAACATTCATATAACTTGTGAACAACTATCCTAGGGACCCCATGTTGTCTAAGTAATTGGAGTATGTGATATAGCTGGATGATTTTAACCTTGCTCTTTTTATGATGGACTTGGGATTTATTTTACAAAATCAAAATGCAATAGCATGCTCCTCAATGATAAAGAGTTTCCTAGCAAGGCCATATGACCTGTTCTGTTTATGCAAACCTTTTCTCATATGCTGCTTGTCGGATCATTGAGTTTGGTCAAATTGTTGCAATCTATGTGAGATTATGGTCATGCACCCATGATTGAGATTTACACGCACCCACCAATAAAATGCCAACTCTTACACTAAGAGTTACACACAACATGCACCCTTTAGTCCACCAAAAATGCCAACTCTTACCCTAAGAGTTGTGCACTCTTCCACCAAATAAAACATGGCAACTCTTACCTTGAGAGCCGCGCATCTGTCATCCACCAAATAAAAATGTTGACTCTTACCCTAAAAGATGCGCATTCATTCTCCACCATATAATTACTCCTCGCATTCCATCATGACATCTCTCCGTTCAAGTTTTCATGGCCATAAGAAGAGATATGGGCTATGTTAAAAATATATATATGCCAAGGGGCATAAAAAATAAAAAATATATATACATGCCAAGGGGCATGAGAAAAAGAATCCAAGCAATAAACAACGGGAAAGTCTAAAGCCCCGTTCAAAAAAATATATATGAATATTTCCTTTTTTAGCCCATACTCTTCAAGAACCATCCATCCATCCAATAAAGAGAGTCATGATGCATGGTGTACCAAAAACATTTAGAAATAGGAATCATCTTCCATTCCACACACTTGCACATCTCCATCTAGTGTATGACTTGTATCTCCGTGTGATTCGGTTTTTGACTTGACAATATATGTGATGCAAGTATGCCCACTTTTCATACCTTCCCAAAACTCCACTCAAAAGCTTTAGAGATAGGTCATGAAAAGAAGGCACTTTCCAAATGCCTTGGTGAGGAACCAAACACACATTATATGAGCAACTTGAGAGTATCATTCGAGGAGAAAGGCTATATTTTCTTTGTCAAAAATCTTATGAAAACCCATGTTTCTGAGCTAACTGATGTAAGGGGATTTGAATCCATGTTGTTCCATTATTCAATTACCCAAGACAATGTGGTAGACACTTTGAAGTTCATAAGTGCAGGTGAAGCTTGGAATAACTTGTATGTAGTTTTCATATCAAGGAGATGACCCATCTTAGTCCTTTAAACCTTTACTCGAGGACGAGCAAAGGACTAAGTGTGGGAGTCTTGTTGGCAGCCCTTAAGTCACATTTTATACCACCGATAATAATATAAATCCATGGTACATCATAGAAAATATTCTTTAATTAACAAGCTCCACGAGTTTGGTGATCTCTAGTGTTTTGCAGGAAAATTAATATTTCATGGAATAAAAGTATCTCAAACAATGAAATGGAGCACACCATTGCGGAGAGCTCGTCACGCTGATCAAAATGCATATATTATTTGTATTATTTGGAGCTCCCAATAAAAGATATGAATTTCCCAAATTAAAAAGGAGTGCTGACTTCATGCTGACGTCAGCACCCTGAGAGTCAACGCCAACTAGCGACTGATAGTCGCCCGCAACAGCAGCAGCGCTGCCAGGTGATGTCCCGCGTAGGGAAGCGAGCGACACGGCCGGCCACTCCGGGCATGACACGTGGCGGCCGTGGTCTCCCACACGCAGGCACGCACCGCGCGTGTTTGAATCGGGTGAGTGGGAGCGGGGTCCCGGTGGGCCACTCCCCTGCCGACGTGTGGTGGCCTAGTGCAAGGTCAGGCATGTGCACATGGGCGGGAAGTGCTGGCGCGGTTCGACTGGTCATCTGGACACGTGGCACACACGAAGAAGGCCCCCAGAGGTGGTTCCGGCCGATTGGACCAACCGAACCTGCCGGTTCAGCCAACCGCCTTACCTGATGACTTTCCATAAATGCTGACAGCCCACTGATGGCACAATTTAGCTTCGGTTTAGGGCCTTAATGGCTGGTTCTTCTCTAGTTTTTGCCACTAATTGTTTGCTAATTAATGTACCGACGTCCTGGAGGTCAGTTTGGCGCATACAACCATCATTTGGCAGGGGGTCAAGTGCAAAAGTCTCCTCCTCCTCTCCACTATAAATAGAGGGACCCTCCTCTCATTGTAACAATGCATTATTAGTCATTCATTCATCAACACACAAGAGGTCACAATGTAGAGGGGAAGAGTGATCTACATTGCCATTAGCTTCTAGCTAAATTAGTATAGGGAGTGAATGAAGTGCCGGACTTGTTGGCTCTCACTCCATCTTGTACCTCTACGATCGTCTTGCTACTTGGAGTAAGAAGTTCGTGTTCAACCTTTGAATTTAAGTTCTTTAGTAAGTTATCTTTGTTCACCTTATTCTTGCGGGTTTGTCATCCATCCTTGTGATGGTTGATCTAGTAGAAGGACCCCGCCCATCGGGTAAGCCTTGCTAGCACGCTAGAGTACGTAGTTGACAGCTTAAACATGGAGTTTAGGCTTGAGGATACCTTTGTTTGCTCACGTAGCTCAATGGGCAGAGGGGTAGGCGGGCAAGTGGTGATAGCCATGTTCATCCGTAGCACTCCCCCATGTCAATGTATGGAATAGAGCTGTGCATCGGTATCGCTGGGCAGACCTGGTGCGCTTCGGTGCCTGAAGCAAGTCTGTTGTGGTAGAGCTATCTTCCTTAGGATCTATCCTTGGAAAACCTCGCTACCCAAGCTACTCTTCATATTATCATTCTGGGAGAACTAGCTCAGAGATCTCTTACGTCTCCATTCCCTGTGGAAATACGATACCCTGAATACTTCCGGGTGAAGGCTACAATGGTACTTCCGTGTGCTTGTGGACTTTTCTGCTAATGCTAAGAAGCACCAACACTAGCTAGCATGCTGACTAGACTGATCTTGGGGTAAAAGATATGAAAGGAGTTTTGATAAAAGACACACACAGGAGAACTCTAAATAAAAGATAGTAGAGCAGATTAGCTAAGCTAGGAGGTCATCAGGAGAGGTCAAGGTTCCTGTTTTCTCCTCCCTTACTATGGTTCTATTTATGTCACACCAAAGGATTAACCAAGCAAAGAATAGACATAAAGGTTACACCAAGGCGCTTCAGGACAGCTGTTCCTTTCCGGTTCTCAAAAATACTAGGAAGGGGTAACCGGGAGAAGGTAGCCAAAAGCCCTACGACACCAGCCCAAACATGGTGGAATACAAAGGCCTTGTCAGGTCTGTCGCCCCCGGGGCTACCACAACTATCCGTGAGGCTGGGCACATTCTCCGATAACTCGCTAGCCCAAACACCACATCTACGCTGGTGGTTACTACTCTAGTCACAATTTATAACTAGAGCAATCAGTAGACCAAAGAACCCATGCCAAGGTATAAAACCTAAACATCAACTAAGCTCAGCTAAAGAACTAAGGCATGAACAGATAACTATATTAACAATTCAGTAAAGTAGAGAAGATAAATATATTGAAAGTACTAGAGTCTTACAGAGTACCAAGGCAAGAATTGCCAGAACTCCGAGGACTACTCCAGAACTTGAGCCTTCTCTCCCTAACTCCCAACTAGGCTAATACTTCTACTGCATCTTGAAAAGTGGAATGAGAGAGAGCTCCTTGGTATTGTGTCAAATGAGGGGGAGAGGGCCTCCTTTTATAGATGGAGTGGAGGGGGCTCTTTGGAAAATGCTCCTCCCCACTTGGAAAGTCCCAAACCGACCTCCTCCCATCTGTTGCACACCTTCCTTCTATGACTACAGCCAATGGTTGGCTCCACATGTCGTCGTGAACCGACTGACCAAAGCTGGGCCCGTTCAAAGCCAGAACTCGGGCGCGCGCCTGGCCTGGGTCGCGTGCCCCTCTTCCGAAGCCAAACACACCCAAACTTGGTGGAGTGCTCCTTTCGGCCTCCTGAGTTGGCCCATGTGGTGCACTCGGCCAAGTTTGGTCCTGAAGTTGGATTTTGCTATTTTCCTCTTTGTTTTGTCATGGGTCCAAAATTATTTCTTTATTCTTATCTTTTCTTTTGACCCATTTTATATGTGTTTCAACATAAAGCCCTGCAAAACAAGTAAGACACCAAAACTTGTGGAAATGATTAGTGAAAAACCCTATAACTAAGTTTTGGTGATTATTTTCATATCAAGTTGGTGGTACAAAGTATGCAATAAGGACCGCCAACAAGTTCCCCCACACTTTAGTCCTTTGCTCGTCCTCGAGTAAAGGTTTGAAGGACTAAGCGGGTTTATCTCCTTGAATATAAAATCTGCATACAAGTTATTCCAAGCTTCACCTGAACCTGTGAACTTCCAATTGTCTACCAAGTTATCTTGGGCAATTGAAAAATGGAATAGCCTAGATTCAAATCTTCTTACTCGTATCCTTTCTCAGAAACTTAGGGTTTTTGTGCAGTTTTGAAAACATAAAGATAGCTTTTGTTCCTTGAATGATTCTCTCAAATCACTCATAACTGAAGTGGTTCCTCACCAAGGCATATAGAAGGATTGCCTTCACTTTACCTTCCTACCTCTAAAAAGGTTTATCTGGAGCTTTAGGTAGGAATTGAAAATTCTAAGGCACACTTGCCTTATGTTGTCAAGTCAAATCCCGAACCTCACCAGAGGAAAAGCGTCATACTCTTAGATCAAAATTGTGCAAGTGGAGCAGGGGCGTGGTGGCTGCGTGCGGCGTGGGCTAGGCGGAGCTGTGGCTAGGGCTGCGTAGAGGCTTGGCGGAGGTGGCTACAGGGCTCAAGCTGGCTTGCGCGTCCCTGGCACATTGGCGCACGTGCGTCGGCGGTGGTCGGCGATGAGGCCACAGCGGCAGGGTGTTGCGGCGCGCAGGAGGTTGCTTCGGCTTGCGTCCTAGCTTCGTGAAGCCATGGTGAACGCGGGTGTATGCCCAATTCAGGGAACGAAGCTTTCAGCGTGGTGGCCAATGGACGACGATGGCGGACGGCGTCGGCGGTGGAGCTCCAGTCGATTACTCCACCCTAGGCACCATCTTCCTCCATCTCCTACCGTGTGGAGCATCTGGGAGCTCCGAGTGGCTACTGGTGTGGGTACGAGGGCTCGCGGGGGCGCGCACGATGGTGGGGTCATAGCGGCACAGCGGCGGCCGGGAACCGAGGTGACCAGGGTCGGCAAAGGTGCTAGGCCCTACTGTGGTCCACCCCTCGCCCTAAAAAGTTGACAACGAGGTGTTCTAGACCGAGGCAGAGTTGAAGGTGAAGCTAATGAGGGGAAAGGAAGAGTGGAGAGCGGGAACGGTGGCAGTGCACTGGCGGCGCCCATGGTCTAGCGGGGTGAGAGCGGGGGAGCTCACCTACATAGCAATGGTCTAGGCAGGCGACGAGGGCTTGGTGGCAACTTGGTGCGGGGGAGGCAGAGCCGGGGCGTCGAGACGGTCGTGTGGCGCTCCAGGGTCCTCCTCAGCGTGCGGACAGTAGCGGCGGCGGTGCTCTAGCTCCGCGCGGTAGCGCTCCCTCCCTACTCCTCCCTCTTCCCTTTCTCTCGGCTGGTCAAGGCAGCGGGTCTCCACAAAGGCGGCGGACCGATGGGGAACCCCTAGAGGGCCAGGGCGCTCCTCTCTTTATAGGCACGGTGGCCAGCGGTGGACGGTGGGGATCAGAGATCCTCATCAATCGGCTAAGCGTGGCCGCGTGTTAGGGTTAGGGTTCGGGGAAAGGCACAGCGCGGGCAGGTGAGGATGGACGACATCCGAGGCACGGTGGCAGGTCACGGGCGAGCGGCGGACGGCGGAGGGCGTCATTTCTTCTTTTGGAACGACAAACGTGATGCACGGCGAGCAAAAATGGTAAAAGGTGGAAGCTGACAGGTGGGCTCCGCTTGTCCGCGAGAGTGGTGGCGGGAGCGCGCGGGCGACGCTGGTGAACGTTTTGCGGATGGGCCGAGCTGGCAGGTGGGCCGCGCATTTTGCCGATGGGCCGAGCGGCGTGGCAGCGCGTGCGTGCGGGCGGTGAGCTGCGGCCTTGCTGGGCCACCTTGATGGGCCGCGGCATGAACGCACGAGCGAGCGAGGCCGGGCACGTGGGCAGCGCATGCTAGGCCATGTGGCTGCACGGGCCGTGAGCGAGGGCGCTCAGGCAGGCCGGGCGCGCGGGCGAGAGCAGGCCGAGCGGGCTGTCTGGGCTGGTTTCCTCTTTTCTTTTTCCTTCTATTTTCCAAATCCTTTTCTATTTCTATTTCTTGCCAAGCAACCAATCAAGCCATGATTCTAGGTTGGAGGGGTTAGTGACCATGGTGCACACACCATGGTAGGTCCACTAGGGTCTCAAGGTCGTGATGGATCCATTTCCGAGGTTAGTCGACACATATATACATGCGATAAGGAGTTATTTAGTTTTATTGAGCATCACATAAAATCAAATAAAAGCAAATCAAGCCTTGGTAAATTAAATGCAATGCTCGGGCTAACATTAGGTGCTACTTGTGCATCTATTGGCGGGTTTCCTACATGACATCCACCATACACTGGTAATCTTTAGAAAAAAATTTTGAAAGTCCATATTTTCGGTGACCGGATTTCTAGGGTTGTTACAGTCCTACCCCCTTATGAGAATCTCGTCCTCGAGATTCAAGAGTGTAACTTACTCTTCAAATAGGTAGGGGTAGAGCTTCCTCATTTCTGACTCTTTATCTCAAGTCGCTTCTCGTTCCATGTGGTTGCTCCACTGAATCTTCAAGTATGGTGTGCTGGTGTTTCTAGTTTCCTTGGTGGTTCTGCCCATGATGCAGATGGGGTTCTCTCTGTACTCCAAGGTGTCCTAAATATCAAGTGCCTCTGTGTGTATTGGATGCTCTGGCGGTTGCAAACACTTGCGCAGTTGCGACACATGGAACACTGGGTGTACTCCTGCCAGTTGTGGGGGTAACTCAATTCTGTAGGCAAGCTGCCAATCCTTTCACTAATTCTGTATGATCCCACATACCTTGGTGCTAGCTTTCTCTTCACATGGAATCTGACGGTTCCTCGAAGCGGGAAGACCTTGAGATAGACATAGTCCCTGACTTCAAACTCGAGGTCCCTACGCCTCTTGTCGGCATAGCTCTTTTGATAGCTCTGGGCAATTTTTAGATTCTCTCGCACCTGGGCGACTCCTTCCTCGGTCTCCTTAACAGTGGCTAGGCCAAAGAACGATCTTTCACCTATTTTGGACCACATCAAGGGTGTTCTGCATAGTCTTCCATACATAGCCTCGAATGGTGACATCTTGAGACTTGCCTAGTAACTGTTGTTGTAGGAGAACTCCGCAAAGGGCAAACTCTTCTCCCAATCAGTCCCATATTTTAGAACACAAACTCGAAGCATATCTTCAAGGATCTAGTTCACTCTTTCTGTCTGTCCATCTGTCTGAGGGTGGTATGCGGTACTGTAATCTAGCTTGCTCCCTATTGACTTGTTCAGGGCCTTCCAGAACTTGGATGTATACTGTGGCCCACGATCGGATATTATGCTCTTAGGGCCTCCATGTAGCTTGAGAATGTTCTCAACATACAAATTTGCTAGCTGGCCGACTCGGGCATCAGTCTTGATGGCTAGGAAGTGAGCTACCTTAGTCAAGCGATTGACTATCACCCATATAGCATCATGGCCCTTCGGGGTTCGAGGCAAACCCACAATGAAATCCATAGAAATGCTATCCCACTTCCATTCAGGTATATCAAGTGGCTTTAACAGTCCTGCAGGTCTCTTGTGCTCAGCTTTGACGCGTTTACAAATGTCACATCTAGCAACATGCTCTGCGATGTCTAACTTCATGTTCTTCCACCAGAATCTCCTCTTCAAATCAGCATACATTTTTGTACTGCCTGGGTGGATACAATACTTGGAGTCATGACCTTCTGATAGGATTTCATTGTGGATAGCTAGGTCTGCAGGCACACAAATTCTGTCTTTGTACCAATAAGTGCCTAGCTCATCCTCACTGAACTCTGGGCACTTGTCTTGTGTCAAGAGCTCGTGTATCTCCCAAATTTCTAGGCAATGGCATTCGACTTCACAGATCCTATCCATCAGGGTGTAGTGCACGCGAACCTCATTCAATAGGCCATGAGGTATCACCTCCATCTGTAACTCATTAATGCCCTCTTGTAACTCCTTGGGCAAGGTGGTGGTGAACAAGGCATGACAATGGCTTTTGCGACTAAGAGCGTCAGCGACCACATTGGCCTTCCTAGGGTGATAGAGAATCTCCACGTCGTAGTCATTAATCAACTCGAGCCAACAACGCTGTCTCATGTTTAGATTTTCCTGGGTGAAAAAGTACTTCAAGCTCTTGTGATCGGTGTAGATCTCGCACTTGTTCCCAATCAGGTAGTGCCTCCAAATCTTCAAGGCATGGATCACAGCTACAAGCTCAAGGTCATGGGTGGGGTAACGCTGTTCGTGCTCCTTAAGCTAGCGGGAAGCATAGGCAATGACTTTCCCATTCTGCATCAGAACACAACCGAGCCCATGGCGAGATGCATTGCAATAGACCACAAAGTCCTGGTGGATATCGGGCAAGGCTAGAATAGGCGTTGTAGTGAGCTTCTCCTTCAGGGTCTGGAAACTTTATTCGCATTGGGGTGTCCATTCAAACTCTTTGGT
This sequence comes from Bothriochloa decipiens, assembly GCA_023333625.1. NCBI lineage: Eukaryota > Viridiplantae > Streptophyta > Magnoliopsida > Poales > Poaceae > Bothriochloa > Bothriochloa decipiens. The sequence continues at coordinate 29,206,003 of CM041645.1, forward strand.
CTTCTTTAGGAGGTTGGTCATGGGGCGAGCTATCTTGGAAAAGTTCTCGATGAATCAGCGATAATAGCCAGCCAATCCCAAGAAACTTCTCACATCAGTCACATTCTGTGGCTGCTCCCATCCCTTCACTGTCTCAATCTTAGACGGATCAATAGCTACTCCATCAGCATTGAGCACATGACCTAGGAAAGCGACCTCCTCAAGCCAGAACTCACACTTGTTGAACTTGGCGTAGAGCTGATGCTTTCTCAACTTTCCAACACTATCCTCAGATGTTGCTCATGCGCTTCGGCGGTGGCAGAATAGACAAGAATGTCATCAATGAAGACCACCACAAATTTATCCAGCTCCTGCATGAACACTTTATTCATCATGTTCATAAAATAAGCCAGTGTGTTCATAAGACCGAAGGACACAATGGTGTACTCATACTGCCCATATCTGGTGACAAATGCTGTCTTGGGAATGTCCTCCTCTCTGATCTTCATCTGATGGTAGCCTGATCTGAGGTGGATCTTGGAGAAGTACTTAGCATTGTGAAGCTGATCTAGCAGGTCATCTATCCTCGGCAGAGGGTACTTATTCTTTATAGTTACGGCATTTAGATTCCAGTAATCAATGCACATCCTCTGCGTTCCATCCTTCTTAACAAACAGGACAGGAGATCCCCAGGGCGAGGCACTGGGCCTAATGAACCCTTTCTCGGATAGCTCCTCAAGCTGTTTCTTAAGCTCCTTAAGCTCATCAACTGCCATACGGTAGGGTCGCTTAGAAATCAGACTCGTACCAGGCATCAGGTTGATCATGAACTCAACATCCCTATCCAGTGGCATTCCTGGTAGCTCTTTCAGAAAGACATCAGGGTACTCACAAACTACGAGCACTTCCTCAAGTGACTTCTCTTCTAGGGCACACAGCATGGACACATCTGTCCCTTTGTTTGGTTCACATCTGATCTGACAGCCACTTGGATGGGTTATATCCACAAATATAGGTGAGCAAGATATCACTCCTTTGTTCTGGGTTAACCAATCCATCCCTAGAATGACGTCTAGGCCTTCGAAGGGTAGCAAGGTAAGATCAGCAAGTAACGTAAGACCCTCGATGGTGATACTCACTCCCTTAGATATTTTGTTACAACAAATGTTGCCCAAAGGTGAACTGGTGTATAAGGCTTCTTTTCATGGAGTGACAGGTATATGGTGCTCTCGTGCAAACTTGGAGGATATATATGAACATGTAGCACCTGAATCAAATAGCACGGATGCCTTAACTCCATGCACTAAAAACATACCATACACCACATCGGGGGCACTCTGGGCAGCCTCTGCTGAGATGTGGGTGAGGCGGCCTTGGGGTGCTTTGGATGGCACCTGCTTGTGCGGGGTGCCCTGGTTCTGCCTAGCGAGCGCTGGTGTAGCAGGCGCAGCCTTGTTCGGGCACTCGGCTGCCTTGTGACCTGGCTGGCCACAAGCGAAGCAAGTGTAGGTCACGCCGCCTATGGGGGTTGGCGTGGCGGAGCTCCATGTGGTACCTCTTGGTGCGGCACGAGCGTATGCTTGGCGGTCCTGAGCAGGGTGGGGGTGGTTGCTGGTGTGGGTGTTCGAACCATGAACAGCTCCCTGGGCAAAGTGAGAGCGAGGAGGCTGAGATGTCTCACCACGCGATGTCTGTGGGGCAGGTGTGCGGGAGGTGCCCTCAGTACGACGCTTCTTGTTCTTGCCAAGCGCCTCCCTCTGCTCGAAAACCTTATCACGGTCCTTCTCAATCTCCATGCACCTGTCAATCAAGTCACACAGGGTGTGGCTCTTGGTGCCTTAGAGGGAGAGCCTGATGCGGCTAGACAAGCCCTTGCGGTAGTAGTACATCTTCTCCTTCTCAGAGTTCACCACTGAGACAGGTGCATAGCGCAGCAGGTTAGTGAAGCGGGTGGTGTACTCGTGCAATTTGTCAGCTCCCATGGAGATGCTGCCGAACTCATTCTCCTTCTTCTCCAGCGTGCCTTCACGGATGAAGAATGCACGGAACTCATCCACAAACTCATCCCAGGAGATGTTGGTGGGGTCCCAGTGGGTTTTGCAAAGGCTATCCCACCAAGATCGCCCAGCACCTACAAGCTGGTGAGCTGCCAATCCAACACACTCCTCATCAGTGCAAGTGGTCATGTCCAGCTTCTTCTCAATCTCCTTAAGCCAGTGATCAGCAATGATCGGGTTGATGCTGGTGCCATCGAACGTTGGGGCCTCAGCTTGAGAAAGAACTCCAGCTTCTTGTAGAAATCATCGTGGGGCTCCTGGTGCTGTGGGTGCAGCACGTTCTCAGCTAAGACTCGAAGAAGCTCGGTCTGCTGGGCCATCACATCCACCAAAAGTGGCACGAGAGGTGGTGGTGGAGCTGCATCTCCTCCTGCGGCAGGCTCAAGCTCGGGCTCAGAAACAAGCTGTGGCTGTCCTCCAGCCGCGCCTCTGGCTACTGGTTTTGGCTCAACAACCGGTGGTGGCGGTGGGTGTGCAGGCCGCGGGGTGGCAGCGTGGGGTGGCTCCTCAAGGTCAATGGGTATGTGACCAACGCAGCCATGACCATGACCATGACTGTGTCCATGGCCTTGGCAGGTGCAGGTGAAGGGGAGCAGTTGCTCAGGCGGCTGGCACGACGAGTGGACATCCTGCTTAACATAATCCTCAGATTAGGGCATATGCGCGTAATATAACTTTGAAATTAATGATGTAATAATTTGAAGTATTTAAAACATTTTTAATCTATCCAACACTCATACAAAGAAGCATGAAGATCCAAAAGATGCAATAAAAACCAAATCACTCATTGCATCAGTTGGGTACATGGCGATGTCTCTAGCAGCTATGCTAGGAGACTCGCGAGAAACATACTACACGCAGGTAGTTCTTAGCAAAATGGGTGGACAACTACTCAACATCATGGTGAGTCTGGTCACTTAGCCATACAGGGCCCATCATCTCTTGATCTGATACTACACTAAACCATCTCTAGAGGCTAGTCCAAACTGTAAGCTGTGGGAGGTATACTGATGCCAAAAGCCTGGATCTGCTCGTTAGTCATTTGAAGGCGAGAGACGTAACGACGGGCCTCCTCGAGCTGAGGGGTCGACACTGTCTGTCCACTAAGTCCAGTGGTGGGACATCCACTCAAGTTGAGGCGAGATTGCCCCAGTTCAAATGTCTCAACCCTGACCCTCTTACGGGCATGTAAGGGAAGCTCGTCCTACAACTCCTCATACTCTCTGACTCTCTTATGATCTAACCTCTTCTAAGCTTCCATAGTGTGTTTGAGCTTATCCATGAGGTATGCTGTCTTGTGGACATAGTTGATCAGGTGTCCCTGGTTGTAGCTAGCAAGAGTGTACTCCTGCAGCAGCTTCTCACGTTGAGCCTTACACTGCTCACGGAGTTTGTCCCTATAGGCAGCATCTTGACTCTTTTCCTGGAATTTCTTTGTAATGTCTTCGTTCTTCTCTGCTATAGTGGTCTCAAGCTCCCAGATATGCTTGTTGAGGCGACTGTTGTGGATTTGAAGCTTATCCATCTCGTTCATCTGACTAGTGATCTGGTCCTAGTGAGCGTGCTCTTTGCATGCTAACTCACGCTCTTGGTTCGCAATCTTTTGCTTCCACGCTGCCTCCTTATCTTCCAACTTGCAGATGCTCTTGTCAACTTCCATCAGGTAGCGACGATCATGGCATCCCTTCCGCTCCAACTTAGCAATGTACATTTCCTGGCACTGCATGTACATCATAGAGGCGTGGTGGCAGGGGTTGCGGTCAACTCTGGTATTCTGCTCGGTGTAGGCGACCTCCTCCCAAGTAGCCTGCTGAACATCGAGGGCACGAGGAAGCAGATGAAAGCAACTCTCCTTTAGGTAGTCAGCCCCATTGTGCAGCACAATGCAAAGTGCCTGGCGTGAAACGGTCTGAACACACATGCCGGTGTCGTTATCGAAGGCAAAGTCAGTGAAGGCGGCAACTCCAGGCAGGTTCATGCTTGGGGGCACGTTGATGTGGACTGCCTTGTAGCCCTCGATGCCTCCACCAAGGTCAGGCTTGCTGCAGCAAAGGTACTCAACATTCTCCACGGAAACACCAAGCTCGGTGAGAACCTCGCGAAGCACGTGAGCATAGCCTCCATGCTTCGTCCCGTCGAGTCTGAACTCAATGACATCCATTGGCGGTAACGGACCAAGCGGCAAGTTGGGGTCCATCTGCAGGTTGACACGAGAATGGAGTTAGAAAAGTTGCAGAGAGAGGTAAGCCATGTATAAAAGCGTATGCAGTGGTTGGTGTATAACCGAGAGATTTCAAGATTCTCCTAATTCTATCATCCAATCCTATGGGTCTCGTCCTAGGGTCAAGCATGGCTCTGGTACCAACTGAAACATCCTCAATTTTCCACGAAGGAAAAATGCATAGAATGGTAGATAATATAATAGTTTGAAGTATCAAACCATCTCATTATCTCGCAGCAGTCGATACAGGATCCATACATCGAATAAAAGAGTACAATTAGGGGGAATTACATAAATAGTTTGCCGCCACACTGGCGGAACCATCCGAGTAGCAGTAGCCTCTAGGATGGCTGTGGAAGGTGGAAGTACAATACATCTCCAAAAGAAGCCTGAGCATAGGAACAAGACGTCTACTCCTCCTCATCGTCATAGTTGTCGTCCGGCTCACCTGCCAAATAATTTTTAGTACGGTTTGTACTGGCCACATCTCCCACCCTATGCTTTGCTTTCGCTATGTAGTATTTGGTGGGATGCAAAGGATATAGTCAAATCGACCTAATATATGGCTGTGGTTTCCTATGCAAGTAGTGACCAATATTATATAATCTAGTTCATTAAGTTTTAACCCATCTCATCCACATATCCAAACCCATTCCATCACCATCACACACATCTCACCCTCTCACACTTAGTCGACAGGTCCAACTCCCTCTCGGAGCCTATCTCAGTGGCTCATAGCCGGAAGGGTAACACCAGGGGGAGAATAGAAGGACTCCTCTCACTACTCCTGAGAAGCGTGGGTCTTAGGGAAAAGTCATGCCAGTGGCCCGTGGACTATATATATAGATTCATAAACTCTGCAGAGCGTGTACTCCTATAACCACAAGATCACTATCATTGGCGGTACCCCGCCTAAGCTGATTCTGGCTACTTTCTAACCGGTGCGATGCCACCCTACCACTCAGTACTGGGACATCCTGGATAGGTACCACCGGCACACTGAGCCTATGAGACATAGTACCAGGCCCCCGTGGTCACTATGCTGTCTAAGGAGGGTGTGGGTCTCCATGCCCGTACCTCCCGACACTATCTGCTAACAACCTAGTAGTAGTGGCACCATCCTAGCTAGTCAGACATCCGTCTCCTGCCCATACAAGAGTGAGTGGTGAGCACGTAAGTCCCAAGGTTCCGGTCCTCCAAAGATATCAAGTCCTAGGGGGATCAGACAGGATTATCTTCCCTTAGGGACTACAACAGTGCATGCTACAGCAGCACCTCCTACCCGAGGCTTCGCTCCATGAAGGTTCTCACTCCCGGGATCTCCTTATACCTGACAATGTGCCCACCACGGGAATGCCTAGAACACATTCCCCGGCAAGACTTGCCCACATGGCTCGTCGTAGAATCCTGTCCGATCGACTCAACCCTCACCACACACCCAAAATGCACGCAGCACTCTCTCCGAGTAAAAGTGGCACCACTTGCCTTAACCATTCAACCATACTCTCCACCACGCATCATCATCACACAGATATAAGCATAGTAGAAGTAAAGCATCATAAGTAAATAAGCATGCGTCTAGCCTATCAACAGGTGTGCAGGAGTAAGGTTGCGACAAGGTAAAGGCTCATCAAGCAGTTCTACCATGCAACCTATCATCAGGTGATATTCGTAATTAAAGCACTAGCAAGCTAGTTATTATGCCATGCGTAATAGGATCTACGAGGTTGGGTGGGGTGTGGCACCTACGAAGTCATCATGGAGCTCCTCCTCGTACTCGTAGTCATCCTCCTCAAGCTGATCCTCCTCTGAAACAAGACATAATAGCCGCATTAGCAGCTCCTATAGAGTCAACACAAAGAAGTAATAAAATTAAATAACTCCAAATGCACTCATACATAAGCCTATCATGTAGAGCTCATTTTTATGAAAATTTGGACACTTGGTTCATATTTTTTGGAGATCATATGAAGAAGTTATGAATTTTCGAAGTTTATTTTATTTTCTGACGCGACACATGGCGGCTCCTGATTGGACCATGTGGCGTGCAGGCACAGTGCAGCTGGAGCTGGGCTGACATCATGCTGATGTCATACTGACATCAGCACTGACGGGGGACCCAGTCAGTGGCTGACAGGTGGGGCTCACGGGTCTGGTCACTGACAGGTGGGGACAGATCAACGGTCAACGTTGACCGGTCAATGGTCAATGCCAACCGGGCTTTGACCGGGCCTCGACGGGCCTGTGCAGGGCTAGATCTGGGCCGGGTTGGGCCGGCCTGGCCCAGACATGTGTCGAGCAGGGAGGTAGGCCGCGTGGCATGTCTGGGCTCTTAACGGGCCAAGTCCACGGCCTGGTCTGACGAGGGTTGCATGGACTCAATCCATGGTGGACCATAGACACAGGGGCTGAGTGGCGTGCGGTGGTTGGTCTAGCTGGGTCCACGTGGCCACGTGGACATGGTCCATCAGACCGGGAAAGATTTCCCCCTTTCTGCCTCACGCGGGCGGCTGGGCGCGGCGCTTGCCGGCGTGGAGCAGGGGCGCGGCGGCTACGGGTGGCGCGGGCCAGGCGGAGCTGCGGCTAGGGCTGCGTAGAGGCTTGGCGGAGGCGGCTGCGGGGCTCAAACTGGCTTGCGGGTCCCTGGCACGTCGGCGCATGCGCGTCGGCGGTGGCCGGCGGCGAGGCCACAGCGGCAGGGTGCTGTGGCACGCAGGAGGTGGCTTCGGCTTGCGTCCTAGCTTCGTGGAGCCACGGTGAACGCGGGTGTATGCCCAATTCGGGCAAAGGAGCTTTCAGCGTGGTGGCCAATGGACAACGGCGGCGGACGGCGTCGACGACGGAGCTCCGGTCGATTACTCCACCCTGGGCACCATCTTCCTCCATCTCCTACCGTGTGGAGCAGCTGGGAGCTCCGAGTGGCTACTGGTGCGGGTACGAGGGCTCGCGGGGGCGCGCGCGACGGTGGGGTCACAGCGGCGCACCGGCGGCTGGGAACCGAGGTGACCAGGGCCGGCAAAGGTGCCAGGCCCCACTGTGGTCCACCCCTCGCCCTAAAAAGTTGACAACGAGGTGTTCTAGGTCGAGGCAGAGTTGAAGGTGAAGCTAATGACGGGAAAGGAAGAGTTGAAGGTGAAGCTAATGACGGGAAAGGAAGAGTGGAGACCGAGACAGAGGCGGCAGTGCACTAGCGGCAGCCATGGCCGAGCGGGGCGATAGCGGGGGAGCTCACCTGCGTAGAAACGGTCCAGGCAGGCAACGAGGGCTTGGTGGCGGCTTGGTCCGGGGGAGGCAGAGCCGGGGCGTCGAGATGATCGTGCGGCGTGTTAGGGTTAGGGTTCAGGGAAAGGCGCGGCGCGGGCAGGTGAGGATGGACGGCATCCGAGGCACGGTGGCGGGTCACGGGCGAGCCGCGAACGGCGGAGAGTGTCGTTTCTTCTTTTGGAACGACGGACGCGACGCGTGGCGAGCAAAAATGGTAAAAGGTGGAAGCTGACAGGTGGGCTCCGCTTGTCAGCGAGAGTGGCGGCGGGAGCACGCGGGCAACACTGGCGGACGCTTTGCTGATGGGCCAAGCTGGCAGGTGGGCCGCGCATTTTGCCGATGGGCCGAGCGGCGCGGCAGCGCGCGCGTGCAAGCGGCGACCTGTGGTCTTGCTGGGCCGCCTTGATTGGCCGCAGCGCGAACGCGCAAGCGAGCGAGGCCGGGCGCGTGGGCAGCACATGTTGGGCCATGCGGCTGCGCGGGCCACGAGCGAGGGCACTCAGGCAGGCCGGGCGCATGGGCGAGAGCAGGCCGAGTGGGCTGTCTGGGCTGGTTTCCTCTTTTCTTTTTCCTTTCATTTTCCAAATCCTTTTCTATTTCTATTTCTTGCCAAGCAAACAATCAAGCCATGATTCTAGGTTAGAGGGGTTAGCGACCATGGTGCACACACCATGGTAGGTCCACTAGGGTCTCAAGGTCGTGATGGATCCATTTCCAAGGTTAGTCGACACATATATTTACATGCGATAAGGAGTTATTTAGTTTTATTGAGCATCACATAAAATCAAATAAAAGCAAATCAAGCCTTGGTGAATTAAATGCAATGCTCAGGCTAACATTGGGTACTACTTACGCATCTATTGGTGGGTTTCCTACATGACATCCACCATACACTGGTAATCTTTAGAAAAAAATTTTGAAAGTCCGTATTTTCGGTGACCGGATTTCTAGGGTTGTTACAACAAGTTTTTTTAGAAAATTTCAATAGAAATGTAAACATGCAAAACTCAAAAAATTGTTTTGAAATTAAATATGAGATAACTACCGATTTACCTTCGATAAGGACTCACCGTTTTAAGTCCGCTGAGCAAGGACTTCTCCATTAACATCTGAGCTTGAATTTGCATAATCTCATCCTGGAGATGGACGAGGATGACTATACTTCTTGTTGTTACTGCGCCATTGGGATCCTTGTTTGGTTTTGGCGGCTTTATGATTATATTTATTTTCTTTTCTTTTGATCAAGGTCTCATTCAAAGTTCACCAAATGAGCTTTGATTTTCCTCTGTTATGAATTCATCTCAAAGACTTACCCTTATGGATTTTAAGATTTCCCTACAGGGGTTTGTCCAGGCATACAACCAAAGTCTAAACTAGTAATTTTTAGTTCAGTTAATCAAACTTGATTAAGGTAGGCTATTTAACCTAAGCACCATGCTTAATTTAAAAAGCCTATTGTCGATACCCTGGAAACAGGTATCCCAGATCCCTTGCTTAACAAACTAAAGCCCCGCAGGATCAGCATCTTGAACCCTCCGATAAACTCCCGCGCTAAAGGCCTATAGGCTGAGGCGTATCGGACTGACCCGCGAACAAACAACAACGGCCCAAAACCGAAGCCTGCTCGAGAGGCTACCAAACGGACAGGTACTATATACGCGAGGGTACGATTCGACCTACCCCTCGAGGATGGAACTTCGTCCAGCGAACGAGCCCCCCTCGAGGACGGAACTTCGCCTGGGCGAATGGGCGGCCCTCGAGGGCAGCGCACCCCTCGGCCACCAACTCCCCCGTACGAATCCGCGCGCATTTAATGCGATCTATCTACCCCCGCCTAACCGCATGGCCACAGTTACGGTAACAGTCACAGGCGTGGCGGTCAAATCTACTTTTACTGCCCATGCCCCGGAATCCCGCATGTCATATTGCGCTGTTGCGCCATACCGAGCGCTGTGCCACGACCCGTACCGTCTCGAGACATATAAACTAACCTGTTTACCGTGTTTTCCGGGATTCGATCTTATCCAGCGAAGCTCGACCACCTCGACGATCCCCTTGGCTCCGGCCAGGACCCTCGATCGTCGCCCCTCGGCTTCACCGAGCGGACCCTCGAGCTGAACTCCAACAACTCCCGATGCGACGGCAGCAGGGCCTCCCATACCGACGTACATCACCACAGCAGCATCGACATGATCGGCCTCACGTCGTACGTCATCAGCGTCATGAGAGCTCGAAATACGTGTACACCTGTGCCCCTCCTTCGTCTATAAAAGGAGGCGCCAGGGCGTTAGAGAGAGGGACCGGACTCAGACATAGAGGATCTGGAGCATAGAAACATTAAGTCCCAAGATCACTGAACGACACCGTGAGCCTGTGGAGGTCGAGAGCAAGGCGCCCGCACGCCCCAACTCCGCCTTTCACTCCTCACACCAGCTTGTATTTTCCCCTGTACTAGCACTTCGGTGCAAGATAACACGAATCATCCTCCCCCCGCTGGACATAGGGCCTTCTTTGCCCGAACCAGGATAAATCGTCGTGTCATTCTTGCATCACCCACCGGATTAGGGAGCACGCGGACACGATATTACTCGTTGGTGTTAGCCCCTCGAGGGTCAGAACACCGACACCTATAGAAGCATGATCATTGCAATTGACCACCACTCCCAAACCAAAGCATACTAGAATAGATAAAGGTAGCATGAGAATGATGAATAAGAGATTGATTCAAATAGATGTACGAACATTGAACGATGAACTAGAGAACCATTTTGTTTTTATATGCAAGGTAATGCAAGCGGGGTGAATGAATGTGATCAATCAAAAATTAAGCGAGTGATATGCATGCAAATCTAGGCTTTAGTAGAAAGCACTAGATATATGAAGAATAATAAACATGCAGCGGTGAAAGATAAATTTGGAAAGTATAAAATGTTTTTGGGTTGGTTCTCACATACCTTGATCGATTCATCACTCACAATTTATGATTGAATTGTGAGTGATGCAATGTGTAGTCGTTTCGTCACATGTGATGGATTGGTTTTCTCTTGACGATGACTTTTCTCCATCTGCATAGAGTTAGTGTGTACAAAAATATATATACCTATCTATGCAATGGCAGAGTGGAGATTTGATTGCTCATGAAAGATAATGCACCCTGGGCTCGTGATAATTTTTTATATAAAATATACCCATAAAAGCTAGTGGAAACTAGGTTAGCAGATATCAAGATAAATATCAAAACATTAACACTCATTGCTTCTCCAGCAACGGCGCCAGAAAGCTTGTTGGTGTTTCTTAGCACAATCACTAAGTAAGGAGGTTTTAAGTCCATCCCAAGTGACTACACCAGAAAGCCAATTGGTATAGGTTAATGTAATCAAATAAATCCGCAAGCGAATGGATACCGTTGTAGCTTTCACCTAGGAGTATTCCAGGGTATTGTATTTAATCCATAGGGAAGCAATGAGTAAAGAAGTTGATAAATATCTATCATGCATCTGCTAGCTAGCATGCTAACTAGACTGATGCTGGGGTAAAAGATATGAAAGGAGTTTTGATAAAAGACACACACAGGAGAACTCTAAATAAAAGATAGTAGAGCAGATTAGCTAAGCTAGGAGGTCATCAGGAGAGGTCAAGGTTCCTGTTTTCTCCTCCCTTACTATGGTTCTATTTATGTCACACCAAAGGATTAACCAAGCAAAGAATAGACATAAAGGTTACACCAAGACACTTCGAGACAGCTGTTCCTTTTTGATTCTCGAAAAGACTAGGAAGGGGTAACTGGGAGAAGGCAGCCAAAAGCCCTACGACACCAGCCCGAACGTGGTGGAATACAAAGGCCTTGTCAAGTCTGTCACCCTGGGGCTACCACAACTATCCGTGGGGCTGGGCGCATTCTCCGGTAACTCGCTAGCACGAACACCACGTCTGCGCTGGTGGTTACTACTCTAGTCACAATTTATAACTAGAGCAATCGATAGACCAAAGAACCCATGCCAAGGTATAAAACCTAAACATCAACTAAGCTCAGCTAAAGAACTAAGGCATGAACAGATAACCATATTGACAATTCAGTAAAGTAGAGAAGATAAATATATTGAAAGTACTAGAGTCTTACAGAGTACCAAGGCAAGAATTACCAGAACTCCAAGGACTACTCCAGAACTTGAGCCTTCTCTCCCTAACTCCCAACTAGGCTAATACTTCTACTGCATCTTGAAAAGTGGAATGAGAGAGAGCTCTTTGGTGTTGTGTCAAATGAGGGGGAGAGGGCCTCCTTTTATATATGGATGTTGACACCTTTAACACCACATAAGCTAGGTTGTCATCCCCAGCATGGTGCTAGAGGTGCTGGTATTAAATGCATATGCTTTCTCAAAAATGAATAAGGGATCCACAAGCATACAAATAATACCGATGTATCATTTTAACCGAGAGTAATCTAGGTATCGTTATTTATATTTTTACTACTGGGAAGGGGAATGCTTATGGATAAGAGCAATGAGCACTGCATGTGATAATGGAGAGCTTAACCATATCTTTATCTATCTTCTCATACAGGGTAAGTGTCACATAAAATAATAATATATGATAATGAATGGTAAATGATAAAGGATAAATGAGAGCACATAGCCACATAAAATAATAATACACATCTCAATAGAGTACTCTAAGTTTATAACACTAGCATGGACTAGGATGATCTACAAGAATAAATCCTAAGTTATTCTAACTATAAGGCCAAAGCATACAATGATTAGTGCAAGTACACCTAGCAATCATGGCGGGAAAAGGTTATATCTATGCATAGTGATATTACCAAGAAAGATCATGAACAGAGCAAATACTTCCATGTAATAGTGACATTCTACTAGTCCTATACTCGGGAGGAGGACTACGAAGGACTCAACAGGACTGTGACTCCCACGATCTAGCTCATGATCTGGAATATATGGTGTAATCGCATATAAATACGATCCTATGCATAAACATAAATCTAATCCAACTATACTAAGCATATAATCAAAGTAAACTAAGAATAATATAATTAAGAACATAAGCAAATAGAGCAAAGTCATATCTGATATATTAGAATAGAATAAAATACTATTCATAATAGCAAAAACAAAGATGAATATTATAATGAAGTATTAGAAATTACTAAGAACTCTGATAGATGCGGACTCCAAGCTAGGCTTGACTCCTTCTAGATCTATTCCTATGTAGCTATGCTACTAAACTATGGAGCTCTAATTGAGATGGTGGCTCTAAGGCTTCTCTAGAGTTGATGAATGAACTAGAGAATGAATTCTAGAATGAATTAGGGTTTCTCCAGGGGCCAGGGGCCCTGTTTATATAGCCCCTAGGTTGCACCACAGCCCTTGAATCAAACTGACCTATATGGATGCTTCATATTGATCCTCAAAGTCAGTGGACACAGGATCCACGAGGTTGCCCGTGATTGGGCCAGCTGGCCAGGCAGTAGCCCATGTGGCTTGGGCGCCCGCCTAGTCACCTCTGCCACGTGGCCTCAGCTTCACAGGGTCACCTTCATGAGTCTTCTAGAATTTTCTTGAGTTATCGGACGTGGTATTCTCTCTATGTAAATCTGACATGTGGGCCTCTTTTGGTTCTTTTCTAATAACCCCCTGCAAAAATAGACATTCACCAAAACTCATGGAATTCTATTAGTGTAACCCCTATAACTAGATGGTATTCATATTTTAATCCTTTCACATGCTACGTTGACGGTTAAAAATTGATACTTAATGACCGTCAACAAAGTCCCCCAAGCTTACCTTTCGCTCATCCCTGAGCAAAGATAAACTCAGTGATGGATCAGGAGTTGCTACAATGTTTCCACGCCTCATGAGTTCACATGCTTTCAAACAAGAACTTTCTTCTGGATTAGAGTGAACTATTCTGACTCAAGACTTACCCATATTACCTTTCACCATGGGGCTTGTAGCTATCACTTGGGTCTTGAGCAGTTGAAAGACAGAACGGTCAAGTCAAGCACTATGTTTCTCACTTCTTGATCAACCATTATTCCAGAGTTTTTGCAAGATTTTCAAAATAAAACTCAGAGATTCCTTGTATGACCTTTCAAGTCTCTTATTTGTGATATTTTTAGATCCTCTCTAAGGCAAGTGTAAAGTATGCCTTCTCTCTTCTATCAGAATATGTGGTATTTGTGGAACTTAGGCATAGTGAGATTGCCTTCTCTCTCTCACCCTAAATCTAATAGGCTTTTGTGGAGCTCATAGGTGGGGAGAAAACTCAAACTACTTGCATGAATTGCATAGTTAAACCATGGGTCTAGAGGAACTAGTCATATAATCAAGTCATATGTGCATGTGACTTAAGAGGAATATAAAGAGTGATATGAATGATGATGAAGTAAAGAGATGATTAAGAGGGGTAATGGATTATGGTGAAGATCTAATTCTACAATTGCTCCTTGGGATAACATACCTCCCTTTGTTTAGAAACTTTGAAATTCTTTGATGAGGAGGAATTGGATGCTTTATTCCTTGGGACTTTTGTCCTCTCTCTTTTTTCCTTCTCTCTATTTTTTCTTTTTTTTAGAGCAACCAATCCTCTCGACATAACTATAGCAATAGGGAGTATGAACTGAAATAACTGGAACTTTATTGCACAATGGAAAGAGATATGATGGCGGATGCATGCGTACTCCCAAGGTAGGAGCAGCATAGGTGTGTGTCTCCAGGATAGATACATCACATGGTGTATATGTGGGTGGTACTTCTAGGATAGAAATAGCACAGAGTGAATGTAGAATGATAAGTATAAGTGGGTGCACACTTCTGAGGACAAAAGTAGCATAGATCAATGGATTAGAGAGCACATAATATTGACTTTAACTGCATGACAAATCCCTAAGGGTCGACATAGCTTAACTACCCTCAATGCCTACAAAGCAATATATAAGTGGATGGTTTTCCTATTCTAGTAAGCATGAGTATATGGCTGTGGTAGGAATTGTAAACTCTCGTCATAAAGGAACTCATCATATAACAATTTAAGATTTTCAAAATAAATTCTCCAGAACTCTAGTTTCTCTATGAGAAAGATGGACAACAGCTCAAAACCTTCCCATATCTTATCCGTCAACTACATTTGCAACCCATAGGTTTCAGGCTTAGAGTAAAACTTAAATTTAAATAGTTGTGTCCAAAACTCAGGAAAGTACAAGGTTGAAAACTAGGTACTTAAGAGGAATTATGGTAGAGCAACTATTCATCTTATCCATAAAAAGTTTGTTCCTAGGGGTTCATTTTAGCAATAGATTCTTAAAAGAAAGAGCTCTCTTTTTATTTAGCTAACAAATTTAATATCACATAGAAAAAGAGAAATTGGGTTTCTAAGGTTATTTTCATCTTTTTAATTGTTTTATCATAGCACACAGAAAAATAGAAATACGATCAAGAAATACTTAGCTCGATACACGGGGGTGCTCTCCCCCAAGCTGGATGTTGACATAGTCTGTTGATGTTGCTGACTGGCAGTGAAGGTGTACTATTCCTCCTAGAGTGTCATGAGTGGTTGCTATTGGAAACAGCACTTGACTGTTGAAGACAACACTCTGACAGGGGACAGGATGTCTTTCTGTCTGTTAGCTCTTTTGGATCCTTTTATTCTTGTGAAGCTCAAATAGACAGCAAAACTTGTGGAACTAATTAAGCGTTAGTGATAAACCTCTAAGCCTTGGATGTCTAGAACTTTCTTAGCCTTTTATCTTTTAATAGGATCATGGACATTTTTATAAATTTTTATATTTATGGTATGCAGACAGAAAAAGGTGAAGATGATCAAAAATTATTTTTGTGCCACCATAGTGAATAACTGTATGAACTATTGCACCACACATTGTTCACATGGGGCTTAGCATTTTTCTAGATGCAATGCATGGCATATATTTATTTTCTTTTTTCTAAGGCAAAAATAGAAAGGTAAAGATACAACTAAAGATTCATGTAGGAAAAAGGTAAATATGTGAAACGGGAAATGTAATACTGAAAAGGAAAATGCAGATAGATACCAAGTTATCTCTTGGCGTGGCGTTCGGTGATTTTAAGTCCTCTGAATTGGACCTCCTTGTTCGCTCATTTTTCAAGGGGCGCATCGGATGGCGCCACTAGTGCTGCGTCTTATATAGGATTTGATTATGGTTTTACCTTGGGTTTCCATAGCTACCTTGTTGGTGATGGTGACTTGGAAGAGGAAGCTTCTGCGATCACTATCTCTTCTTCTGCTGGTGGTACCTCTTTTACTTCTTCAGCAACATGCTCCTTGTCAGGGCACCGATCTTCAAATCTTGATACTTCTTCATAGTCAACTCATCCATATATGGTGATCTTCTTCTTCTCAGGATGGGTACACTGCCTTCTCCTTGATCTATTCTTCTTGGGTTTCTCATTCATTATATAATCATCATTGAAACAGTGGTGCACCTTTTCTGAGGGGAAGTGGAAGTGGACCTCCCCTGTTCCAATATAGATGATGGCCTTAGTAGTGTTGAGGAATGGTCTTCCTAGAATGATGGGTGGATCATACTCGTCTTCACCCATGTTGATGACTAGGAAGTCAGTGGGGATATAGTGGTCGTCGATCTAGATAGGGACGTCTTTGGCTATCCCTTCCATGAAGCAAAATGTCTGGTCCACCATCTATAGCTACGCATAGGTGGGGTCCAAAGGCATATTTCCATATAGATATTCATAGGTCATCTTAGCCATTATATTGACACCTGATCCAGTGTCACAGACAGCTTTGAAGGAACATTTGTTGATGGAGCATTGAATAGTTGGGACACCTGGGTCGTCCTTCTTGATCAAATGTAGGGACTTGAGCTGATGGTCATGCTCTCTGTGGACTGTAGTGACCATTCTCACTGTCTCCGTTTTCTAAGTCTTCTTATTGTTGCCCTTGTTCTTAGTCTTGGTTTGGATCTTAGCTTTGTTGTTCCTAGTGATAGTCTCTCTCCAACTCATAGGGTACTGAGGGTGTGCTGGAAATTGCAAAACCCTATTCTTGAAGAAGAAAGTTTCTCGCTTGCCCCTTATGTTGAAGATGATCTTGTCAGTGTTAGAATAGATGATGGCTCCGGCAGTGTTCAAGAATGGTCATCCCAAAATGATGGGGGACCTCTCGTCACCTCCCATGTCCACTACTATGAAATCTGCAGGGACATACGAGCTACCTACTCATACGCATATGTCTTCTAGAATTCCCATTGGGTAGCAGAGTGACTAGTCTGCAAGCTGCAAGCATATGGTTGTGTAGAATAAAGGATAGTTGAACATTTTCTCATATATCACCTTAGGAATGATGTTGATGCTTGCGCCGAAATCACAGATTGCCTCATTGAAATTAGTACTTCCAATGGAGATCGGAACAACTGGTCTCCCTGGATCACCTTTCTTGATTGGTAGTGTCGGGTCTTCCCATGGTCCTCTAGGAGGGTCACTCCAATAGCTTCCTGCATTAAATATGTCTCCAAGATGTGCAGTTTCTAACCCTTTCGGTTGCCATGGAATCTTACCTTGGTCGGTGGAGGGAACAAAATTGGCAAGCTGTTGTAACTGTGACTCTAACATTTTATTGAAGCTAAGCTGATTCTTTATGGCATTGGAAAAACTATCCATTCTATTATTGACTGTTTCAAGAGTTTTATCATATGATGCTAGTTTCTTAGACAGGTTATCCATTAACTTACCTTGATGAAGCACTAACTCTCTCAAAGACGGCTGATTGAAATTATTGTAAGAAGAATTATTACCTTGGTAGTTACCTAAGTAGTTAGGCCTTTGCTACTGATTCTAGCCTTGATTCTACTGAGGACGGTAGTAGTAGTAGTTGTTGTTGTTGAGGTAGTTCACGTCCTCCTTTATCTCTAGGCAATTAGCACCTGTATGCCCAGTCTCTCTACACTCTTCACAAGTCATGCGAGAATCATGAATGTGCATGACTTCTTTCTTTTCAATTGCTTTCTCATCGAGCCTCTTCATTAGCAAGTCCATCTTGGCGGACAGCATGTCTACCTCCTTGAGCTGGTGCATCCCTCCACCTCTCTTGTGGGTTTGAGTTCTTTCTTCACTCCAACCTTGGTTAGAGACCATCTTCTCCACAAGAGCTATGTCTTGAGGAAGAGTAAGTGATAAGAATGCACCTCCAGCAGTGGCATCCATGGTTTCACGAGTGTTGTTGCTGAGCCCATGATAGAAAATCTGCATGAGTAGCCAATTCTCCATCCCATGATGAGGACATTCGAGGATGTAATCTTGAAAGTGTTCCCATGCCTCTGGGGCTGTCTCTTCATGTTGTTGCTGAAAACTTGATATCTTCCCACGGAGAGCGTTGGTCTTGCCCATGGAAAAGAACTTTGCCAAGAAATTGGTGGAACATAGTGCCCACATAGTATTCTTCTCCTTATTGGCGTAGAATCACTGCTTCGCTCTTCCCAAAAGTGAGAATGGGAAAAGGCGAAGTAGTATAGCATCTCCGGGGACATCCTTGATAGTGAAAGTGCTGCAAATCTCCAAAAAGTGTTAGAGATGAGCACTAGGATCTTCATGGGCCTTCCCACAGAACTGACTTGCTTGCACCATGTTGATCAATGCTGGCTTGAGCTCAAATGGGTGATCAATGTTCGCAGCAGGTCCAGTACGAATGTTGTTCGTAGTGGGAGCTGAGAACTCACAAAGTGACTTGTTGGCCATGGTGTTGAATGCTGGTGTCAATCTTTGAATAAAAGGTGGATCTTCTAGTTTAGAAGTACGGGATGGTTGAGCTGATGAGGATGATAAGGGCTTTCTCAACTTGGCCTTGGTCCTCCTGATTAAAGCTTCTGGATTGTCAATGTAATTTTCTAGAAGATCAAACCTGCTCATACATTACCCTGCATATGATATATAACATAGACAAAAGACAAGGGTACGTCTGTATGAGTAGAGAAGGGTGGACGATGCTCAATCACATTAGTAGATGCAGTGATTGCTCATTATCCACTTGGTAAACTTTCAACCTTCCCTGGCAATGGCACCAAAAATGCTTGTTAACACCTCTAACACCACATAAGCTAGGTTGTCATCCCCAGCATGGCACTAGTGGCACTGGTATTAAATGCATATGCTTTCTTGAAAATGAATAAGGGATCCGTAAGCGCACAAATAATACCGATGTAGCATTTTAACCGGGAGTAATCCAGTTATCGTTATTTATATTTTTACCACTAGGAAGGGGAATGCTTATGGATATGAGCAATGAGCATTGCATGTGATAATGGAGAGCTTAACCATGTCTTTATCTATCTTCTCATACAGGGTAAGTGTCACATAAAATAATAATATATAAGAATGAATGGTAAATGGTAAAGGATAAATGAGAGCACATAGCCACAGAAAATAATGATACACATCTCAATAGAGTACTCTAAGTTTATAACACTAGCATACACTAGGATGATCTATAAGAATAAATCCTAAGTTATTTTAACTATAAAGCCAAAGCATACAATGATTAGTGCAAGTACACCTAGCAATCATGGCGGGAAAGGTTATATCTATGCATAGTGATATTACCAAGAAAGATCATGAACAGAGCAATCACTTCCCTATAATAGTGGTGTTCTACTAGTCCTATACTCGGAAGGAGGACTATGAAGGACTCAACAGGACTGTCACTCCCGTGATCTACCTCATGATCCGGAATATAGGGTGCAATCGCAGATAAATACAGTATAGGCACCACACCTACACAATATTTACCACTCATCCATCGATGTAATGAGCAAGCGTTATATGATCCTATGCATTAACATAAATCTAACCCAACTATACTAAGCATATAATCAAAGTAAACTAAGAATAATATAATTAAGAACATAAGCAAATAGAGCAAAGTCATATCTGATATATTAGAATAGAATAAAGTATTATTCATAGTAGCAAGAACAAAGATGAATATTACAATGAAGTAGAAGACATTACCAAGAACTCTGATGGATCTAGACTCCAAGCTAGGCTTGACTCCTTCTAGATCTATTGCTATGTAGCTATGCTACTAAACTATGGAGCTCTAATTGAGATGGTGGCTCTAAGGCTTCTCTGGAGTTGATGAATGAACTAGAGAATAAATTCTAGAATAAATTAGGGTTTCTCCAGGGGCCAGGGGCCCTATTTATATAGCCCCCTAGGATGCACCACAGCCCTTGGATTAAATCAACCTATATGGACGCTTCATATTGATCCTCAAAGTCGATGGAGGCAGGATCCGTGAGGTTGCCTGTGATTGGGCCAGCTGGCTATGCGGCCGCCCAGGTGGCTTGGGCACCCGCCCAGTCACCTCTGCCACATGGCCTCAGCTTCGCAGGTCACCTTCTCGAGTCTTCTAGAATATTCTTGAGTTACTAGACGTGGTATTCTCTCTATGTAAATCTGACATGTGGGCCTCTTTTGTTTCTTTTTCGATAACCCCCTGCAGAAATAGACATTGACCAAAACTCATGGAATTCTGTTAGTGTAACCCTTGTAACTAGATGGTATTCATATTTTAATCCTTTCTCATGCTATGTAGATGGTTAAAAATTGATACTTAACGACCGTCAACAATGGAGAGGAGGGGGCTCTTTGGAAAATGCTCCTCCCCACTTGGAAAGGCCCAAACCGACCTCCTCATGTCGGTTGCACACCTTCCTTGTACGAGTGCAGGCAATGGTTGGTCTCTACGTGTCGTCGTGAACCGATTGACCAAAGCTGGGCCTGTTTGGAGCCAGAACTTCGGCGCGCGATAGGCCTGGGTCGCGCGCCCCTCTTTCAAAGCCAAACAAACCCAAACTGGGTGGACGTGCTCCTTCCAGCCTCCTGAGTTGGCCCATGTGGTGCACTTGGCCCAGTTTGGTCCCGAAGTTGGATTTTGCTATTTTCCTCTTTGTTTTGTCATGGGCCTAAAATTATTTCTTTATTCTTATCTTTTCTTTTGACCCATTTTATATGTGTTTCAACATAAAGCCCTGCAAAACAAGTAAGACACCAAAACTTGTGAAAATGATTAGTGAAAAACCCTATAACTAAGTTTTGGTGATTATTTTCATATCAAGTTGGTGGTAAAAAGTTTGCAATAAGGACCGCAAACAGCAAGGTACTGCACAGTCCCCAGGTGCGCGCTGGATGGAGCACAGGCTCGATTAGGTCAAGAGACACCGAGAACCCATGGTCCATGGGCCCCACTGGGTGGCAAGCTGTTGCGCAGTCCCTAGATGTGGGAAATAAATTATGTGACCTAAGAAATCAGTCCCCTGATTTGACAAAAAATCTAGAACAAATTTAGAAAGAAGTATATATTTGAAGAAGAAATCTAGGAAAAGATCCCAAGATTACCGGGCATGTGCCAACTCAGGGTAAGGGTAGCAGAGAAAGTGCACGGGGCAAGTGCATGGGGGAACAAAAAATACCATGGCCCACGCCCGCTCTCGGGGACCAGCACGAACCACTAAGGTTAAAAAAGCCGCGTCCACACGAGTCAGCGGGGTCGGACCCTAGAAGTAAAAACGACATCATTCGATTTCTCTAAATAAGCGGTCATCGCCAAGGTGAACGGTTCTATGTCTCATTCATTTCCAACTCCTTAGTTCTCCCACTTGCTCGAGCACTTTGCCTTATCTGCTCTCTCGCAACTACTGCTGCCACGCCGTCAGCTGTCACTACACCATCCACTTCTGTGCAAAGCAGCCAAGCAGATCTAGCACATCCCCACCACACACTGCTAACCCGTCAACCTACCACCCACGGAGGAGATGGCGAGGAAGGGAGCCAAGAAGGCAGCGAAGGTGACTGGATCTGGTGGGTTTGAGCCGCATTGGCTGCAATCGACCTCCACATGGGAGTCGCTGCAGGTGCTCGCCGACGAGGGACTACTTTTGACGTGGGAGATGGAAGTTTGGCATGAGCCACGAGGTGAGGACTCTCCTTGACCCCGTGATGGGGAAATCGTAGTCTTTGAGGATTATGTGACACGGGGATTAGGGCAACCAGTGAATGGGTTCTTGTGGATCTCTGCATTTTCTAGGGATCTCGATTTGTAATCTCGATCCCAACTCCATCCTCTCTGTCTCCATCTTCATCGCATTTTGTGAGTGCTTCCTAGGCATCCCCCCACTTTAATCTATTCTGCCATTTCTACCTGTTGAGGAAGAAAGGGCCAGAGACCAGGGGGTCCTAGATTGTAGGCGGCTGCTACATGCACCTGCATGATGGGATGAAGACCCAGTGGCTAGACATCGCCCATGCGTTGGTGTAGAAGAATTGGTTTATGCACTGGTTCTACATGAGCTAAGATGTTGAGGGCCAGAGAGTACCCTATGATGTGAATCAGGTGCCTGAGTTCAATCCCAAGTGGTCAGATAAACCATCTGTGAATGAGATGTATCAGGTAAGAGAGTTGTTGCAACTAATTGACAATAATATTGTCAATGGTCCTCTAGTGGTCGAGACGTGGCTGGTGCATCGGATCCATCACTGCAAAGAACGGGTGAACCACTTGTTCGACTACGCTGGACGCTTCAACCCCTCCCGAGAGAATCGGGAGAAGATGGAGGAGGGGATGTTCAGTTCGAAGAAGAGCTACCCGGAGCAGCATGCGATCCTATAATCCTTCTTCGAACCACCACCAGAGGTATGCTATTAATCACAATTCTCCAGTTGTTGCATATTGTTTGATGAAAACGTGTATAACATCTTATGGTCTGACTGTCAAACATTGCTTAGATAGGACCAAAAATTGTTCTTTTCGACTGTGCCAGTACAGGCATGGCCTCAAGGGGAAGCACTAGCCAACCAGCAGAGGACCGAGCAGGCCCACTACCGAGCAAGGCCAAAGCAGGGCAGGGGACAGTAGATGCCTCCAGCCCTAATGCAGATGAGAGCCCCATGCTCAGGCAAGGCGCCAAGCAACGGGCATGTGGCCAATGTCGGCCACCGCCGCCAAGGAGAAAAAGCCCTCCAATCCGCTGTCCGGGGGCAACTTGAACCTGGACGATGAAGTAGGGGGGAGCAAGAAGAGGGGTGCCTCGACCACCTCGGAGTCGTCGGACTCCGACGACATCATGACGCTAAACAAGCAGCGGAGGAAGCATCAGGCACTGATGCCTCCGATAGGAAGGTCTTCGAGGCCCCCGACGATGACATCAACCAGGTGGTCACCGTGGAACACACCGCCGCCGCCTCCTCCCCCTCATCAAGGGGAAACTGCCTCCACAACCTAGCCGGAGCATGCCAGGGGATCTACACCACCACCATCATCACCACCACCTGCGTCAGGGTAGCGACGCCACGAGCTGGGACGGGAGGCGGCAAGGGAGCTGACTCCACTGATGCAATCCACTGGGATGGGCGAAGCCAGTGGGGCGCCGGTCTATGTCCCCGGGCACGGCAGCGGGCGACATTTGGGATTCCTAGCGCTCCTAGAGAGGGAGTAGTCCCGCAGTTCAGGGGAGGGTTTTGGCGGTCATCCATGTAAATGTCATGTTGTACTTTTATTTGTTATCTCCTTGTGTGCTTGGTTTACTTGTAAATGAAAAAGCCAATCTGTATGACTTGTAACAGCACTCCATTGGCAACAACATCGCGCCCATCACCCAGCCAGACCAAGCCCCCACTGACCACAGAGTAGGTGTGGGCTAGAGACGTGGCACAATCTGTGGGGCAGGCAGAGGCTGCAAGCAGCACGGCGATGCCCACAAGGCCAGCGCCGATGCCAACCTGCTAGCTAGAGTGGCAGCTACTGCCCTTCAAGGCGATAAGGGCCACAGCCAGCTATCCGCCATGCCGCGCACTAGACCAGGCAGGGCCAAGTACTCCAGCGCTGCCTGAGGAGGTTGAAGAGGTGCCCAGGGTTGCTAGGGTCCCACACACGGACATCCCCACCCATCGCGTGCATACAACATGTAAGCGAGGGGAGAATGACTTTGTGACTTACCAGGAGATCCCTGATGATGATCTGGAGGTAGGCATCCAGGATGCCATGGAGGTGCTGCTGGATCGGATCAAGGTAAAACCCATAACAATTGTGTGTATGTTACATTGTGTGCTTTGAAGATAGCTACGCTGATCAATTCATGGTATGTTCAGTCCTTGCAGGAGACCAACTCCCAGTAGGGCAAAACCATTGAACATTTCATGACAACTTAGGAAGTGTGCCAGATCCTACGAGTAGCCAAGGCCCAGCTAGAGACGCAAGCCAAGGTGTATCAGGAGCGAGAGATCGTACACGAGAACACCGTCACTGCCCTATGCCAAAAGGTGGAGGCCTTGGAGGCTGGCAACGAGAGTAGGTGTTCTGAACACACCACACACACTGTCATTCATTGCATACTGATATGCATTCTTTGTAGAGTTGAGCGGCCAAAATGAGGTGATGGCCTAGGAGATTGCCACCCTGCTGGACCAGAAAGAGACCACCGAGGAGCAGACAAAGGTGGACCAGGTGCAGATTGCACAGCTGACCAGTAAGTGATACAATTCAAGGATGTTTCTTTTGGCCTGTAGTGTACTGGGTGGACCAGGATACGCTAACTATTGGCACTTCTTAGCATTAGCAGAAAAGTCTACAAGCACATAGAAGTACCATTGTAGCCTTCACCCAAAAGTATTCAGGGTATCGTATTTCCACAAGGAATGGAAGTGTAAGAAGTCTCTAAACTAGTTCTCCAAGAATGATAAGATGAAGAGTAGCTTAGGTAAAGAGGTTCATCTAAGGCAAGAAACCCTAAGCAATGATAACTTTCCCACTACTAGCTTCAGGCAAGTACTTGGCCTGCCAAGTGATATCAGTTTAAGCTCTACTCCATGTCCGAACGTGGGTGAATGCTGGTACGAGTGGATAGGGCTGTCACCACCTGCCACCTACCCCTCTGCCTGTGGGCGTGTTGGTATTTCTTAGCGTAAGTAGATAAATTCGCAAGCGCACGGAGTACCATTGTAGCTTTCACCTGAAAGTATTCAGGGTCTCGTATTTTCCACAGAGAATAGAAGTGTACTAGAGAGAAGCAAGAACGCCCAAGAGGAGAAGGTAGAAGGATATTTTTGTAGGATGAGAGGGTTTTCTAAGCTCAGCCCAAGGTCACTCACTTTGGTGCAGCGGTACCTTTCTGGTTCTCAAAAAGACTAGGAAGACGTTACCGGGAGAAGGCCGCCAAAAGCTCTACAAAAACACCAACCCGAACATGGTGGAATACAAAGGCCTTATCGGGTCTATCACCCCCGAGGCTACCAAAACTATCTGTGGGGTTGGGCGCAAACTCAGGTAACTCGCTAGCCCAAACACCACGTCTGCACTAGCGGCTACTACTCTAGTCTAATATCTTAATTAAACTACAGCAGTCGGTCGAGCGTAGATCCCATAAGCAAGCAAGTGCTAAACTTTAATTAAATAGATCACTAGGGAATTGCAAAGAAAGAATGCAGATATTACTCATGAAGGAGTCGTCTCCATAAAGCTACAAATTGGAGGAGAACTCGACAAGCTGGCTCCGCCTCCGCTCAGTGCCTCCTCTCTCTTCCTCTTTTTCTAACTTATACAACTAGGTGAGAGTACCTAGAGGGACACTACTACTACTAAAATGATATGGAAGTGAAGCTGAAGTGTAGAATATATAGTGTATGGCTCAAACTTGTAGTGTAGAGTGTGTGTTACAATGAGAGGGATGGTCCTCTATTTATACTAGAGAGGTGGAGGACAATTTTGCACTTGACCCCCTGCCTAATGATGGTTGCATGCATGCAACCGACCTCTCCTAAGGCGGTAACATGATTGGCAATCAATCTGCATCAAAAACCAGAATAGAACCGGCTAGGAAGGCCATGAATCAGAGATGAACCAGAAGAATCTGCGCTGCTTTCCATTTACTAGACGTAATTTGCGACGCCTGGCCGACTGGACCAGCCGAACCAAGCCAAAACTGTGGCCCAGCCGTGTCCAGACCGCGCCAGGCCGCAAGGGCCTTCAACGTGCTAATCAGGAGCCACCACCTATCCTGGCCAGTCGGGTGAACTGAGCCTCCGCCTACTGAAACACGTGCTTTGTGCGTGGATGCCTGCTGCTGCCACGTGGCCATCCCGGGCTGGCCCGTTTGAATTTGTGATCCCGCCTCCCCCGTGCGCCTGTGCTCCAGCGTGAGCCGGCAGCCCACCAAATGGCATGGCGTGGTTGGCCTGAGTGGATGCCTGTTCCCACACGACCGGCAGCTACTACTGTTCCCGGCGACAGCTGGGCCCTGCCTGGCCCTCTGTCAGCTGCTGGTCAGCGTTTAACTCTGAGGTGTTGACGTCAGCATGACGTCAACACTCCTTTTCAATTTAGAAAATTCATATCTTTTCATTGGGAGCTCCAAATAATGCAAATGATATGTCCATTTTGATCAGCTCGACGAGCTTGTTGCAATGGTGTGCCCCGTTTTATTGTTTGAGATACTTTTATTTCATGATAAGTATTCCTGCAACACAAGTGAAAATAACAAAACTCATGGAACTTGTTACATAAATAATATTTTTGTTATGGTGTATCATGGATTTATATTAGTTTGGTGGTCAAATTATATGCAATGAGGAGTGCCAACAAGTTCTCTCACACTTAGTCCTTTGCTCGTGTAACATCCCTAAAAATCCAAACACCAAAAATCACAACTAACAAATATTTTTCTAAAGTATCCAATGGTTGATGAGTGACATGTAGAAAAACATCCCATAGTTGCACAAGTAGCACCTAATGTTAGTTGGAACAATTTCATTTAATTTAAAGAGCTTGAGTTGCATCTTATTTGATTTTATGTAATGTTTAATAAAATCAAATAACATATTATCACATATACATATATATGTCTACTAACCATGGACTTGGTACCCAACACACCATGAGACCCTAGTGGACCTATCATGGTGTATGCATCATGAACACTAACACTTTTGCTAACTTAATCATGCCATAGTTGGTTTAGTGCTTGGAAAATAAATAGAAAGGAGAAAGAAGAAAGGGAGAAAAAGAATAAGACAAAGCAGCCCAACCAGGCCAATTTGGCCCTGCATGGACCTGCCTCCCACATGCCCTGTGGCCCAGCCTGTCAGCTGCCCGTGCCCCACTGTGGCCCAACTCGCCTTGGCCCACTTCGCTAATAGGTCGGCCTGCCCTAGCCGCACGCGTGCCCTGCGCCTGCCTGCAAAGCCTCGCGGCCCAGCAAGCCAGGTCGGCCCAACAAGGCGTTCGCGCCAGCGCCTGCCCTGCCGAGTTGCTGGCATTCAGGACCAACCTGTCATCCCTCCCTTTTTCCCTTTTCTGTTCACCCATGTGTCAAGTCCAATGGCCAGAAATGGCCATGGCGCTGCTCCACCATTCACTCCACGCCCGCGCCCGCCATGCCATCTGTCCCTCCTGGCCAAGCCATGCGAACCCTAACCCTAGCGTGCGCTCGCCCTCAACCGCCCGATGGGCATCTTTCATCACGGCTGCCCATCCACCATGGCCACCGCAGTGCCATCGTATAAAAGAAGGGGCACCAATCTGCTAGGCTTTCCCTATGCTGTGCCACAATCTTGGCTGCACTTCACCCTGTCGACCACCGCTAAGGGAGAGTTGGAGAGGTTGGTGGAGGAGAAGGCGAAGAGGAGGAGCTCGGTGCCAGTAGCAGGGGAGCCAGAGCCAGAGCGCCATCGTTGCCTCCCATGCACGCTAAAGAAGGAGGAACCAGAGGCCCTGTTCGGCTGCGCCACCACCGTGCCGCTGTACTTCCTTGATCTCAAGCCGCTGCTGCCACGCCCTGAACCACCAGCACCATTGCCGCGCTGGTGAGCTCACTCATGCCAGCCAAGGACGTCACTAGTACAGCTTCCGCATTCCTCTTCTCCCTGTCTCTGTTTACTTCATTAGCTACACCTATGGATCTGCCTTGACCTTGAACGCACGTTTGACAGCATCTTTGGACCCGATATGGACCACAGTGAGGGCGCGCCACTTTGTCGCCCTCAGTCTTCCCGGACTCTGGCTGCCGGAGCGCTCGTCGTGGCTCTTACAGTTGTGCATGCTCCATCATGCCTTAGCTAGCTTCGTTAGCTAGGGCTTGGAGCTCCCAGCTGTTCCAATCGAGAACAAGTGAGAAGCAGGATGGAACTTGGAGTATCGCCGTCGCCGTTGTTCTTCACCGCCGTCGAGCCGCCACCACTATTGCCTCGCTAGGAGCATCCGTGCCCAAATTAGACTGGTCAGGTGCACCATTGTCTCATAGAGTAGATGCGTATGCTCAAGCAACCTTCTCACGATGTAGCGCTCTGCCATCGCTGCCTCACCATCCGCAGCCGCCTAAGCATGTGCGCCGGTGAGCCTTGCCCCCACGAGTAAGCCAAGGCCCCACCAGCGACCTTGTCTCGCTAGCTAGACCCTTGCGAAACCCCGCGCATGCCAGAGTCTTTCCACTCGCCGCCGATGTGACAGAACTGACCAATTTGTTAGAACATAAGCACATAATTCGCCATTAGGACGGCAAACTACATGATTGAGACCTAATAAACCCGGTAGTCATACCAAAAATCTCGAAGGATTTTAAACTTTTCTGGCACGACCAAGATCGTAATAGTTTAGCATTCCCATTCACAAGTACATAGTTCGCACATAGTTTAAATCATCGAAGTACGAATAAAGTTATTACAAATCAAGTTCAAATTCAAAATGAAGCGAAAGCGATTAAGTTCAAATACCACACACACACTTAGTTTAAATACAGTGCCAGTCCCTTGGTCAACATCCAACAAAAGCAGCAAGTAGAGAGGAGTGACCATGCCCAAGGTCTAGTCATCTCCCAAAGCGGGATAGAAGCAGTTCTGACAATAGCCATAAAACATCTCACCATCTGCAAAAGACATGGGAAATAAAACCCTGAGTACGAGAATGTACTCAGCTAGACTTACCCGTCATAAACTAAAATAAAGTGACTCCAAGGAGTATGCAAGGCTGTAAGTAGGATAGCTGACTCATTTAATTGCAGAAAAGCTTGCATTAAGAAACAATAAATAAGAACCTTCTAGCAATGTATTTGAATCTGATTAACCTTATCATGCTACATTAGCACCTGTACTAAACAAGCATGGTAATAATTATTCAACAAGAAAGTAACCAATTCCGGTTGAGTATCTTTCAATCTCAACCGCTCAACCATCTCATCTCTTGTTTAAGTTCTTACTACGATGCCGCTGCTCAAGTCAAGTGTTCACTGTCCAGGAATGATGGCGATTATAATCGATTACTAACCAGCTGGTGGGTATTCCGCACACAAACCACATTCTCCCGCTAAGGTGAGCTACAGATCACCGACATTCAATTCAGGAAAAGCGCGGGATCAACAGGTACCATCGTATCCAGGAACCGCCTGACTGCCTTATTCAGGGCAACCCTGACGTCAGACTTACTCTTCGCGTAACCTGTGGTCCCCCATCTTCACCAATGCGATGCATACAGCAGGTCGACTCCCGGCCCAAATCAAAATTAGGCTTCGCGGTCGGACGACTTATCCTTCTAGCTAAATGTGAGGCATAAATTCAATATGACTTGAGGACGTACAACGGACGGGGTCCTAGTTCGACACAGATGGGATAACCACACCAAACCTCCAGTTCAGTCTCAACACCAATCCTGCCCAGTCTCGATTTATTATCTCCACATGGTTATCCAAGATAACAATGTATTCAACCATTCCAAGTCACCACCTATAACTCACGGATGACAGGAAATCATCCGACTTCTACCGATCTAGTTAAAGCAGGGCTAAGCATATATTCGTACCTGAACCTAATAGGGTTGAAGTATAAACAGTGGCAAGGAATATAAGTAATGCAGCAACGGTATAAAACAACGCATATAACTTAATGCATCAAACAATTAAAGGACTCAAGTTAGATATTTTGCAAACCACAGGGAGAATGCTCCGGGGCTTGCCTTTCAGGAAAGAGCTGGGCTGGTGGTCAGGACACTCTGGAAGATCAACTTCGGGATCCTCTTCTGCTGCTACTTCCTGCACCAACGCTTCCTGCTGGCCTTCCTCTCCTTGTGCTCCGGAAACTACCGTTTCGAGCTCTGACGATCCTGTATGATGCATAGTGCATATAAATACCATGGATACATAAAAATACAATGCTGATGCTAATGGTAAATGAATGCTTAGCTAAGATGAATGATATGATTTTTGAAAACATGTATGATAAGCACATGTCATCTGCACTCTCTTCTACTGGTAATTCTCCAAACAAGCCTCGCATTACAATTTACTTGCACACTATAAGGAATTATAAACAACGATTGTTTTGCATACTACCCTCTATTGAACTAAAACCCATACAGATCATACACATCACAAATAGCATAAAAAGCATTTTTACACACATGAAATGATAACTTTAAAGCATTTTTTATAATTAAAAGAAATCAGGGTATAACTATAACATGACTTTAGACTACTCAGAAAATTCTATAAAAATTACAGGAGCTTAAGTATACCCCACAAAGACTACCATAAAAATTTTTGGTCAAGACAGTAAATACTTTATCCTACACAAAAATAACAAGGCAGCACAATTTAATGGGCCTAAACTACTTTGTACATAAAAGTATATCAAACAACAGATCTCAGAACATAATTAGCTCTAGATTGACATAAAAACATCCTATAAAAAGTTTCATGCACAAATTCCTTATATAATATTTATTATGAATTATTTATCACCTAATAGAAATAGGCACCATAACTAGACAGACCATACTTTCCACAGGACATAGACTCACAACATTTTTCACAGATAGAGCATGTCATAAGAAGACTAACAAACTTGGTCTCATATTTTTCTGAGCAACAGAGAATTACTTAAGTATTTTCTAAGATAAAAGCAATTAATAGAGATAAATAAAGCTATACAGAAAAGTATCACAAATTCTATATTTCATATTTTTCATGCATAGACCATCTCATAAGAAAAATACTGCAAGTTGAACCAACTCATTTGGATGAAAAATGAGCAAGTTATGATTTTTCAAAGGTTTTAACAGAAATCTGTAAAATTCATTCTTGAAAATTAATCGAACCGAAAACACTACGCGTACCCGGAGTGTACCCAGCGACTGAACTTCGCTACGGACACCCAACTCTGTGTACCCAGACCAAACCTGTGCTGACGTCAGTGCTGATGTCATGTTGACGTCACCATGGGTCCCACACGTCAGTGAAACATCACGAAACACCGGTCGCCGGCCGACGGGATCTCGCCAACGGCGAGGTCTCCGGCGACGCTACGGCACTCAATCGACTCAACTCGGCAGCGCGGATTCAACAGTGTACCAAATGCAAGCTATTAGCGAGATTTTAACCGGCGGCCGTGCGCGGCGGTGGACGGCGGCGAGGGTTGGCGGTGCGCCGGCCATCTCGGGCCACGGCGGGGCACACGGACTAGCCTACCAGTTCCAGCAGACCAAGACAGCTTAGATGGACTAGACAAAGTGGTGAATGGACGGCCGGAGCAATGACGGCAAGGTACGCCGGCGAGCGGCGGCGCAAATCCGGGACGACGGATGGCCAAATTCGTCGGGCTCGAACCCTAATCGGCATCATGAAGTACACCAATCAAACCTACTCGAGCAGACGAACACGATGCGCAAGATAAAGAAGGGAGGGAGAGGTTGCTGGCCATGGCAGACCGCGCGGCGGTCGGGCGGCCATGACCGGCGAAGGGGAAGATGGTCGATTTGACCTCTACCTTGGGTCTCGGTGGCAGGAAAGGTGCGCAGGGCGTGGCTCGCATCGAGGCGGAGCTTCTGGCGAGTCCTTGGCAAAAAGTATCAGGGCTGGGAGGTGTGGTGGCGTGCGAGCTCGCGGCGGCGGCAATGGCGGGCGGCGTCCGCTTGCTCGGGCTCTGGTGGAAGAGGAGGGGCGAGAGCGCGTCTAACGCTGGGAGAGTGAGCGAGAGTGAGGGCGACGCGGTCGGACTGGCTTGAGGTGGCTGGTTGAGCTCGGACCAAGACAGCATGGCATCAGAGCTCGTCGAGCACGTGGCGCTCATGCGGGTAGAGCGGGGACGCGTGGGCGAGCGGTGGGGTCGGACCGAGCGCGACGCGGCGGATCAGTGTGCGGTGCTCAGGTGCGGGGGCGAGACAGCAGACACCGGCAGCGGCCCGACGTACGGACGCCACACGGCCGGCGTCGGCGCGGACAGCGTCGCGAGGAAGAAGAAAAGAGGAGGAAGAAGAGACTGTTCGGTGGGTCCCACTGCGCCAAGATTCGTGCAGACTTGATGAACCCCATATTTTCCAAAATATTCCGAATTTCAAAAAACACATAAAAGATGAAATGTTCCTTTTGATGAGTAGAACATTTCACTTTTAAACATCAAAACCTAATTCTGCCTAGAATTTGAATTTCAAAAATGGGGATTTAAAATTAAAAGAAAATCATTTTTACAACTGTTTTTGACATTTTTGACCCACTTCCAAGCCTTTTCATGAAATGACCCCAAAATAAGTTTTGCTCCAAATAATTTTCTCTACAAACTTCATTTAACACTCATCCCCAAATAATCAACCTTTCACATAGCTCTAGTTCAAATCGAGGTAAGCACATATTTCAAATTATCATTTCATGTAAAATAAATGACTATGCAAATGAGATGGTCATGCTCATGATGTGCAAGATAATGCATGCTTAACACCAGGGTGTTACAGCCCTTCCGCCCTTAAAGAAATCTCATCCCGAGATTTGAGTAGACTAACCATTCTTTATGAAAATTATGATATACTTCTTTTAAATAGTCCTCCGTTTCTCAAGTGGCATCGCTATCATCATGATTGCTCCAAGAAACCTTGTATTGCCTGACCACATGATTTCTGGTCACTCTGTCTTTGATATCCAGGAGTCTCATAGGTTTCTCTTCATAAGTTAAATCTGAGCTCAGCTTAATGTCTTTAACTTTAACGGCCTCTTCGGTTGGAACACGCAGACATTTCTTGAGTTGGGATACATGGAAAACAGGAAACACTGCACTCATCTCTTTAGGCAGTTTGAGCTTATAGGCCCACAATCCTTTTCTTTCCACTATCTGATACGAACCGACATAACGAGGTGCTAGTTTTCTTTTAACACCAAAATGTTGCACTTTCTTCATAGGAGAGACCTTCAGATACACATAATCACCAACATTAAAAGTTAGAGGTCTTCTTCTCTTGTCAGCATAACTTTTCTGACGAGATTGTGCAGCTGCTATGTGTTGTTGAATCATTCGAACCTGCTCTTCAGCTTCTTTAACAAAGTCGATACCATAATATCTTCTTTCTCCAGGTCCTACCCAATTTACAGGCGTTCTACACTTTTGGCCATACAATGCCTCAAAAGGAGCCATCTGTATACTCTCTTGGTAACTATTGTTATAAGAGAATTCTGCCAAAGGTAACCACTTCTCCCATGAACCCTTGGATGATAAAACACAAGCCCTCAGAAGGTCCTCAAGAACTTGATTCACTCTTTCTGTTTGGCCTGAAGTTTGAGGATGATAAGCTGTACTATGATTCAGCTTTGTCCCCAAATCCTTCTGCAAGTGTTCCCAGAAATGAGCAGTAAACTAAGATCCTCGATCAGATACAATTGTCTTGGGAATTCCATGCAAACGGATAATCTCCCTGAGATAAATATCAGCATATTGAGGCGGTCGATAATCAATACGAACTGGAATAAAGTGCGCACTCTTGGTAAGTCAATCAACGATTACCCAAATAGAGTCATGCCCTTTTTGAGTGGTGGGAAGTCCGGTAATGAAATCCATACTGATATCTTCCCATTTCCATTTAGGAATCGGCAACGGTTGAAGCATTCCGGCTGGCTTTCAATAACTGCCTTTATGTGACAACAGATGTCACACCGTGCGACATAAACTGCAATCTCCTTTCTCATTTTGGTCCACCAATAGCGAACCTTCAGATCATGAAACATTTTACTACCGCCAGGATGAATAGATAACTTTGATAAGTGAGCTTCATCCATGATTTGATTTCTAAGTTCTCTATCTTTTGGTATGACCAGACGATCATCAAACCATAAGATTCCCTTCTCATCCACTCTAAAATGCTTGAGCGGCTGTTTCAACATCCTCTCCTTGATATGACCTATACCCTTGTCAGTTTTCTAACCTTCGATGATCTTGCTTTCAAGCGACCAACTAATTTGGATGTTATGCAACACAACAGGATGCATGAGGCTAAAACCATCTGCCAATAAAGGTTGAATAGCATGGCAATGTGATTTTCGACTCAACGCATCAGCGACTATGTTTTCCTTGCCTGGATGGTACAAGATCTCCATATTGAAGTCCTTAATAAACTCCATCCATCGATGTTGTCTCATGTTCAACTCGAGTTGAGTGAAGATATACTTCAGACTTTTGTGATCAGTATAGACTTTACAGAAGTTACCCAACAAGTAATGCCTCCAGATTTTTAGAGCATGCACAACAGCTGCTAGCTCCAAATCATGGGTTGGATAATTCACTTCATGCTTCTTTAGCTGACGTGAGGCATAAGCTATGACTCTTCCTTCCTACATAAGCACACATCCTAAGCCTGTTTTTGATGCATCGCAATATACATCAAAAGTTTTCCCCAAATCTAGTTGCGCAAGAACAGGAGCAGTGGTCAACAACTCCCGCAAGGTACGGAAAGCTGTTTCACACTCCTCTGTCCAGACAAACCTCTTCTCTTTCTGCAACAGATTTGTCATAGGTTTGGCAATCTTCAAGAAATACGGAATGACATGACGATAATATCCGGCTAGACCAAGAAAACTTCGAACTTTATGCACAGAAGTTGGTGCTTCCTAGTTCATAACCTCTTGTACTTTGCTCGGATCTACTGAGATTCCCTCATCAGATAGGACATGGCCAAGGAATTGAACTTTTTTGAGCCAAAACTCACACTTGCTAAACTTGGCATACAGCTTATGTTCCCTAAGCCTTTCAAAAACAATCCTTAGATGCTCGGCATGATCGTCTTCATTTTCTGAGTACACCAAGATGTCATCAATAAACACCACCACAAACTTGTCTAACTCCGGCATAAAGACCGAATTCATCAGATACATGAAGTATGCAGGAGCATTTGTTAAGCCAAAGGACATAACAAGATACTCATACGATCCATATCTGGTAGAAAAAGCAGTCTTAGGCACAATAATTCCAATTTTTCACATCACAACATCACTAATAATATTTCTTCGAACCATCATAAAGCGTCTTACAACATCCACATTTTGCCAGCATACATACACTGGACTTTTAAAAGTTGTACGGATATCACCACATCAGACACCATGTTCCAACATTACATCAAGGTCTCGATAGCGAGCAAAAGGGTTACATGACCACCTGATAGGAACACAAAAGAACAACTAGAGACTAACGATCCTCAGCAAGGCTACTTTCCATTGTTGCTACTCTCACTAGAAGCACTGTTCATAGCCCTTCTAGCTGCTACTAAGGCTGCTCTCAGCTGATGGATCTCCTCCTTCTTCCTCTGCACCTCCTCGTGAAGACTAGCATTGTAAGCACGAACCTCCTCCACGTCCTCTAGCACTGCTGCTGACGGATGCTAAGATGACGGAACTCGGACCATGCTTCATCCCTAGCTTGAGCCATCTTCTGACTCTCCAGCACAACCTTGTCTTGATGCTGAGACACACGGGCGACCTCCTCTCGTGAGTGCTGAAGCTCATGTGTCAACTCACACTTCTCCTTGCGTGCATCCACTCGAGCCTCCTTGAACTCCTCATTCAGACGAAGTGCCTTAGTCTCCATGTTGACATAGGCCCTCATCACAGCAAACATAGCACTCATGGCAGGCGTGCTGCTACCCTGTGCCTCCTTAGGACCTGCCTCCAGTGGGTTTCCCTCAGCATGTGGCCACCTAGAAAGGCGGTGAGCAAAGGGGAACACTCCAGGAAAAGCCTGGGCAAGCTAGTGAGGTATCTCCTCCATCAGGTGCTCCACCACGTCAAAAGCTGCAAACGTGGCACCCGTCTTGGCAGTCCTGCCCGCACCAAAACAGCGCCACCCAACCCAGTGGGGGTCACCGTCCAAAGGTGGACTACTACCTCCACACGAGCCTCTCTATAGTTCACCAAATCATCCTCGTCCCAGTAGTAGTGAGGCTCCATGCCCACTGTGTACCCAGCATTGGAGAGAATCCTCCAAAGAAGGCTAGGCATAGTGTGCTCCTCAAGAAAAGTGTCCACCTCCCTTGGTGCCGACTCACGGACAGCCAAAGGACCATGGGGCACTCCTCCTCCAGTGGACTTGTGAGCAGTCTGCTTGGTTCTTGCCATCTGTCCAAAAGTTGTATATCCCATAAGTTAAAATTTTAAAGAAATGAGACAATTTATTTATAAGGGAAGGAACCATGAATGTATGAATGAGCAATTTTAACCATGATGCATGCATGTTACATACACCTCATGAACTAACAATCTAATGCTCTATGCGGTGGCATACATCGTTCTCTCATTATACGTAACTACTTCGTTCTACCGTTCACGCGGTTAGTGTACCATATGAATGCAATTCGACGTAAAAATTCACGCACCTTCCGAACAAGGTGAAAACACCGATTACTTACTACCCCAACAAGTCGCGCAGAAGACGACACCGCCAGAAGACGGTCCCAACATGTGATACCTTCATATAAACATGTGTGCAACATGTGAATAATCCGGCATCAATAAGCACTCCCCTAGACTAGCATTGCATCCAATCATGCTCTCACAACTCACACTTACCAGGGCGTAGAGGCAGTTTGATCCATACATTACCATTCAAGTGAATGGCACCCATACGACTCCGTCATTGTATAGGCAACGACAAAATAGAAAATATGATGCAATTTTCCCCAAGTCAGTACTTAATTAAGCCACCTGAATCCTATTGGGCATAAAGGATATGACCACTGGCACACTCTAGTTTTCAAAACCATAGATTTGAACACCTATATACACCTATAGTTTTTGTAAATACTTTTTGCAAACCAAAAACTCTTTTATTTTAAATACTTGTGAACAGTAACACGCTAAACCTGCTTCGATGCCAGCTGTGACGAACCGACCAATTTGTTAGAGCACAAGCAGATAATTCGCCATTAGGATGGCAAACTACATGATTGAGACCTAATAAACCCGGTAGTCATACCAAAAATCTCAAAGGATTTCAAACTTTTTCGGCACGACCAAGATTGTAATAGTTTAGCGTTCCCATTCACAAGTACATAGTTCGCACATAGTTTAAGTCATCAGAGTACGAATAAAGTTATTACAAATCAAGTTCAAATTCAAAATGAAGCAGAAGCGATTAAGTTCAAATACCACACACACACTTAGTTTAAATACAGTGCCAATCCCTTGGTCAACATCTAGCAAAAGCAGCAAGTAGAGAGGAGTGACCATGCCCAAGGTCTAGTCATATCCCAAAGCGGGATAGAAGCAGTTCTGACAATAGCCATAAAACATCTCACCATCTACAAAAGACATAGGAAATAAAACCCTGAGTACGAGAATGTACTCAGCTAGACTTACCCATCATAAACTAAAATAAAGTGACTCCAAGGAGTATGCAAGGCTGTAAGTAGGATAGATGACTCATTTAATTGCGAAAAAGCTTGCATTAAGAAACAATTAATAAGAACCTTCTAGCAATGTATTTGAATCCGATTAACCTTATCATGCTACATTAGCACCTGTACTAAACAAGCATGGTAATAATTATTCAACAAGAAAGTAACCAATTCTGGTTGAGTATCTTTCAATCTCAACCGCTCAACCATCTCATCTCTTGTTCAAGTTCTTACTACGATGCCGCTGCTCAAGTCAAGTGTTCACTGTCCAGGAACGATGGCAATTATAATCGATTACTAACCAGCTGGCGGGTATTCCTCACACAAACCACACTCACCCGCTAAGGTGAGCTACAAATCACTGACATTCAATTCAGGAAAAGCACGGGATCCACAGGTACCATCGTATCCAGGAACCGCCCGGCTGCCTTATTCAGGGCGACCCTGACCTCGGACTTACTCTCTGCGTAACCTATGGTCCCCCATCTTCACCAATGCGATGCGTACAGCAGGTCGACTCCCAGCCCAAATCAAAATTAGGCTTCGCGGTCGGAACGACTTATCCTTCCAGCTAAATGTGAGGCATAAATTCAATATGACTTGAGGACGTACAATGGACGGGGTCCTAGTTCGACACAGATGGGATAACCACACCAAACCTCCAGTTCAGTCTCAACACCAATCCCGCCCGGTCGCGATTTATTATCTCCACATGGTTATCCAAGATAACAATGTATTCAACCATTCCAAGTCACCACCTATAACTCGCGGACGACAGGAAATCACCCGACTTCTATCGATCTAGTTAAAGCAGGGCTAAGCATATATTCATACCTAAACCTAACAGGGTTGAAGTATAAACAGTGGCAAGGAATATAAGTAATGCAGCAACGGTATAAAACGACGCCTATAACTTAATGCATCAAACAATTAAAGGACTCAAGTTAGATATTTTGCAAACCACAGGGAGAATGCTCTGGGGCTTGCCTTTCAGGAAAGAGCTAGGCTGGTGGTCAGGACACTCTGGAAGATCAACTTCGGGATCCTCTTCTGCTGCTACTTCCTGCACCAACGCTTCCTGCTGGCCTTCCTCTCCTTGTGCTCCGAAAACTACCGTTTCGAACTCTGACGATCCTGTATGATGCATAGTGCGTATGAATACCATGGATACATAAAAATACAATGCTGATGCTAATGGTAAATGAATGCTCAGCTAAGATGAATGATATGATTTTTGAAAACATGTATGATAAGCACATGTCATCTGCATTCTCTTCTACCGGTAATTCTCCAAACAAGCCTCGCATTATAATTTACTTGCACACTATAAGGAATTATAAACAACCATTGTTTTGCATACTACCCTCTACTGAACTAAAACCCATACAGATCATACACATCACAAATAGCATAAAAAGCATTTTTACACACATGAAATGATAACTTTAAAGCATTTTTTATAATTAAAAGAAATTAGGGTATAACTACAACATGACTTTAGACTACTCAGAAAATTCTGTTAAAATTACAGGAGCTTAAGTACACCCCACAAAGGCTACCATAAAAATTTTTGGTCAAGACAGTAAATACTTTATCCTACACAAAAATGACAAGGCAGCACAATTTAATGGGCCTAAAATACTTTGTACATAAAAGTATATCAAACAACAGATCTCAGAACATAATTAGCTCTAGATTGACATAAAAACATCCTCTAAAAAGTTTCATGCACAAATTCCTTATATAATATTATTATGAATTATTTATCACCTAATGGAAATAGGCACCATAACTAGACAGAGCAAACTTTCCATAGGACATAGCCTCACAACATTTTTCATAGATAGAGCATGTCATA
This sequence comes from Bothriochloa decipiens, assembly GCA_023333625.1. Classification (NCBI taxonomy): domain Eukaryota; kingdom Viridiplantae; phylum Streptophyta; class Magnoliopsida; order Poales; family Poaceae; genus Bothriochloa; species Bothriochloa decipiens. The sequence goes on from CM041645.1 coordinate 29,245,070, forward strand.
AGAAGATTAACAAACTTGGTCTCACATTTTTCTGAGCAACAGAGAATTACTTATGCATTTTCTAAGATAAAAACAATTAATAGAGATAAATAAAGCTATATAGAAAAGTATCACAAATTCTATATTTCATATTTTTCATGCATAGATCATCTCATAAGAAAAATACTACAACTTGAACCAACTCATTTGGATAAAAAATGAGCAAGTTATGATTTTTCAAAGGTTTTAACAGAAATCTGTGAAATTCATTCTTGAAAATTAATCGAACCGAAAACACTACACGTACCCGGAGTGTACCCAGCGACTGAACTTCGCTACGGACACCCGACTCTGTGTACCCAGATCGAACCTGTGCTGACGTCAGTGCTGATGTCATGTTGACGTCACCAAGGGTCCCACACGTCAGTGAAACATCGCGAAACACCGGTCACCGGTCGACGGGATCTCGCCGACGGCGAGGTCTCCGGCGACGCTACGGCACTCAATCGACTCAACTCTACAGCGCGGACTCAACGGTGTACCAAATGCAAGCTATTAGCGAGATTTTACCGGCGGCCGTGCGCGGCGGCGGACGGCGGCGAGGGTTGGCGGTGCGCCGGCCATCTCGGGCCACGGCGGGGCACACAGACTAGCCTACCAGCTCCAGCAGACCAAGACAGCTTAGATGGACTAGAAAAAGTGGTGAATGGACGGCCGGAGCAATGACGGCAAGGTACGCTGGCGAGCGGCGGCGCAAATCCGCGACGGCGGATGGCCAAATTCGTCGGGCTCGAACCCTAATCGGCATCATGAAGTACACCAATCGAACCTACTCGAGCAGACGAACACGATGCGCAAGATAAAGAAGGGAGGGAGAGGTTGCTGGCCATGGCGGACCGCGCGACGGTCGGGCGGCCATGACTGGCGAAGTTGAAGATGGTAAATTCGACCTCTACCTTGGGTCTCGGTGGCAGGAAAGGTGCACAGGGCGTGGCTCGCGTCGAGGCGGAGCTTCTGGCGAGTCCTTGGCAAAAAGTATCAGGGCTGGGAGGTGTGGTGGCGTGCGAGCCCACGGCGGCGACAATGGCGAGCGGCGTCCGCTTGCTCGGGCTCTGGTGGAAGAGGAGGGGCGAGAGCGCGTCTGACGCTGGGAGAGTGAGCGAGAGTGAGGGCGACGCGGTCAGATTGGCTTGAGGTGGCCAGTTGAGCTCGGACTGAGACAGCGCGGCGTCGGAGCTCGTCGAGGGCGTGGCGCTCATGCGGGCAGAGCGGGGGCGCGTGGGCGAGCGGTGGGGTCGGACCGAGCGCAGCGCAGCGGATCAGTGTGCGGTGCTCGAGTGCGGGGGCGAGACAGCGGACAGCGGCAGCGGCAGCGGCCCGACGTACGGACGCCACGCGGCCGGCGTCGACGCGGACAGCGTCGCGAGGAAGAAGAAGAGAGGAGGAAGAAGAGACTGTTCGGTGGGTCCCACTGCGCCAAGATTCGTGCAGACTTGATGAACCCCATATTTTGCAAAATAATATGAATTTTGAAAAACTCATAAAAGATGAAATGTTCCTTTTCATGAGTAGAACATTTCACTTTTAAACATCAAAACCTAATTCTGCCTAGAATTTGAATTTCAAAAATGGGGATTTAAAATTAAAAGAAAATCATTTTTACAACTATTTTTGACATTTTGACCCACTTCCAAGCCTTTTCATGAAATGACCCCAAAATAAGTTTTGCTCCAAATAATTTTCTCTACAAACTTCATTTAACACTCAACCCCAAAAAGTCAACCTTTCACATAGCTCTAGTTCAAATCAAGGTAAGCACATATTTCAAATTATCATTTCATGTAAAATAAATGACTATGCAAATGAGATGGTCATGCTCATGATGTGCAAGATAATGCATGCTTAACACAGGGTGTTACAGCCACTACTGCCCGCACGCATGCCAGCCGAGCCGATGTGAGCTCATCGCACAACCGTCGCCATGCCTACCTTGGCACCGTGCAGCCGTAACCATCACCCTAGCCAGCTGGGCCAGCCAGCGTTGCCCGCCGCTTGCTGCTAATGAGGTCCCGCCACAGCCAGGTGTTGGTATTTATTAAGTGCAAATAGAAAATGAAAGATTCAGCAAGTGCACAGAAAATACCATTGTAACATTTTATCGGGAGTATCCAGGTATCGTTATTTATAATTTACCACAGGGAAGCATAGGTTAAAGAATCTAATAATTCCCCATCATGTATCTACTAACTTAGTAAACCAACTAGACTAAAGAAGGGGGTAAATGATATATGAATAGAATGATAACATACATAGGAGAATTATATGATAAATGAGTAGATAGCTATAGCGAGAGGACAACGGGAGAGATCAAGGTTCCTATGCACTACTCTATTACTTTGGTTCTATAAAACTAAGGTATGGGTAGATATAGCAATCATACACATGACACTTAGGTGGAACAGTACCTTTCTGACTCTCGAAGAAGACTGGGAAGAAAGTAGTCGGGGGAAGGCTGCCAAAAGCTCTACAAAACATCAACGCAAACATGGTGGAATACAAAGGCCTTACAGAGCTGTCACCTCTGGGGCTACCATAACTAACCATAGGATTGGGTGCAACCTCAGGTCACCTATAGACTAAACACCATATCTAATCCATTGATTACTTCTCTAATCACGACCTATGAGTAGAGCACTCAATATGAGCAAAGATCCCATGCCAAGATGTAACAACTATACTAATCATAAATATGAAAGGTATAAAGTAAATAGAGAAGATGAATATATATGATAAGCACAAGTCTTGCAAAGAGTATATACAAAGACATACCAAATCCCTGAAGACTTCTCCAGAACTGGAGCGCAATTCCGCTCTCCCTAACTCTCATCTAGAACTAATCTACTACATTGGAGGGATGAGAGATCATCCTTTGGAGGGATCATCCTTTGGAGGGATGCCTCTATATCTCCACAATGAGATATGAATAATGAATTAGGGTTTCTCCTAGGGCCAGGGGACTTGCTTATATAGCCCCCTAGGATGCACCGTGGCCGTCCAATCAAACAGACCTTAATCAATGACCTAGATTGGACCTCAAAGGCGGTGGGAGCAGGATCCGCGAGCCTAGACCTGATTGGTCTAGGTCAGTGGGCGGGCACCCAAGAAGGTTGGGTGGGCACCCCGCCACCATGGTAGATTGGCCTCATCTTTAGCTCATAGATATCATCATTAGCTTTCTGAATCATCTTGGATCACCCCAAACGGAGTTTGTATGTGTCCTGGGCGTCTGTTTTACTCCGGACTGCTCGAGCCTATTGCAATCTTCTAGAAGCAATAACTTTTTGTTGATGCAAAATTCTATCTGCAAACACACCGGGCTAATACCCAAATTCGATATCCAAAGCGTGCCAGTCGATTTGACCTGTTAATCGACAAGGATGATAACTTGAATAAAAACCGAATGAGACGACAGCGATACGCCTGGACGTCAAGGCTCAGAATGTATTCGATAACTGTTGAACAGATCAGACGAGACGACAGCGATACGCCTGGATGTCAAAGCCTGAATCGTGCTTGGTAGACGCAGAACCTGCAAGGTCGTCGGAGATCAAGTTGATGCAGCCCGTCGATTCTTGAAAGAACTCGTTGAAAAAGAAAAGATACTTGACGAAGTCGTCGAAAAGTAAAGTACTGGTAAAGGTAAATTGCAATAAAAAGTAGATTTATTTTTTGATGCTTGGATATCTATTACAATGCTCCTCGGCATATATTTATACTCCGCTAATCGAAGAGTCCTAATTTAACACGCAAAGTTCAAATAAAGAAGAAATAAACTAATTCCTTATATGAACTCTATTTCTTTAAGAAAAAAGAAATAAAACTCCTATTGGAGTTGGACTTAAACTATAATATGAAAATCGTAATCTCTGTGTCGCCGATCCTCTGTCCACTTCCATCATGATGAAGTTATCTCTTCATCGGCATATCCCTGGCATCGGCAACAATCTCTTCATCGGCATATCCCTGGTAGGCGATCCTCCGACGAACTCAATCGGCGCCACTCTTAACGGCGATTCTTAGCCTCCATTATCATTCTTTGTTTTCTCCATCTTCGTCACGGCCATGGCTATCCCCTTCGACGTCCCCAAGGTTAATCTTCTTATTTACCCGTCCTTTGACATTTCTTTTCTCCTTTTCTGGGCAATTCATGACTCCTTCTTGTCTCAATCTTTAACCTTAGGAACTTTACAATAAGCTTCTCATTCCAACGCATCAGAATCAATTTATCTGCCTAGGCCCAATGGAGAATCCAGACCCAATCGACATCATAAACGCAGAAACCAATCGAATCCCCTTTAGAGCTCAGAATTTTGATTTGGGATTCTGGACTGATACCTTTTGATCCTGGCCAAAAACCACTAAGGGATGGAAAGACTGGTATTTGAGGGTCGCCAGGCCAATGGAGCTGTATTGGGCAGAACATAGATTAGAACAGAGCATCAGACTATCTATTGCTGATATGGAGAGGAATGAGTCACTGTTAATCGTCGCATCCTACTTTTGGTCTGATACTATGAATGCCTTCATCTTTAGACATGGACCAGCTTCTTCAACCCTTGCCAATGTGTATATGCTTACTGGCTTGGATATCTCATCTGCCGATGACAATACTCTGTTTTAGAGAAAACCTGAGCATCAACTGACTACCAGGAACATCGATGGCTGGACCGGTTATATCAGTGAGTATCAGAAATCCGAATCGATCAATCACAGGGAGCACTTAGCTTTCTTAAACATGTGGCTTGAGAAATTCATCTTTTGTGGCAGAATAGCTGACCGACCAATATGCACCTTCCTGTAGTAGAAATGTTGGCTAACGGTGTCATACTCCCACTTGGCCGATATCTCCTTGGCTCAGTTTACCATCTCCTTCACCAAGTCTGACAAAGGCTACTGCAAGGCAAGTCCATCGGCAATCTGGGAGGTCCTTGGTGGTTCATCAACATGTGGCTGAACGCCCATATGCACAAGTATTTCCACATTGATCTGTTCGCCCAGCGGTTCCCTCGGAATCTTCCTGAAGACTATCAATTCGGGGAAGTAGAATCGGCAACACGCCCTCCTCTCAACTTTGGAGAAGCACTGGCAATATTACCAGGGGCGGAAGCAAATAGAGCTCTGATCGGTAATCTCTTCCACAGACTCTACATAGGCATCCCTTCTGAGCTTTGGGCCTGGGTCCCTTATGTTGATGAAGAAGCAAGATTCCCTCTTTTCTTCAATTTTACCGACGAGGCCTTGAATAAAGATACTGATATTCTTAGTGCAATAATCACCCCTCGCACTATCCTGGTCAACATATTTGGAAGTGGGAAGAACATCAATCCCACATACGAATTCTATTATCCATCGGCAGTAGCTAGAGAATTAGCTTTTGGACAACTGCCCATCAACCTCTGCTTTGCCGATGTGATTAAACCAAGAGAGACCATCACTAACCGCATGGATTGGCACAAGATTGTTACTCTCCTTCCTGATGCTAATATCTCTAATGCCGATCCAACTGACTGGGCACCGGCCTCCTTTATCATTAAATCTTTCAAAATTTGGTGGCAAGAATGGAGAGAACAACTATTCTTCGCATCTCCTCATCTTTATTGGAACCTCATCGACCCTGACCATGACATACCTGTTGATGCAGTAAGTCTGACCATCTGCACTTCCACCTTTCCTTTATTCCATCGGCAACTAACTCTTCTTTAACAGGTCGATGACTTAGTTCCAACACTGAGTAAGAGCAGCAAGGTCATACAGCTGCAGCCGATCTCCCTAGTATCCATCATCGGCCATAAAGCTCCTTCGCTAGACGCTTTGATGGGCCGTGGTCATTCCAAGAAGAGCACCAAATCAGCCGTATCCTTGGCACAGACATCTCAGACAATCACCTCACATTCTTTTGCAGATGCTGATTGCTGTGATTTACCGATCTCACATTTCAGGGAGCGAGTTCTACACCAATTGAATCTTCATCGGTAACTCGCCCTTCGTCTCCACCTACAGCTCCTTCATCCTCATGCCTCATCATCCTTGACGATTCTCAAGAGGTATTCTTTATTTAAACTTTGATTATTGGATCGGCATTTTTACTCATCTGTTTCTCTCACAGCACCAAGTAGTCGCATCGGCAACTGCTCCGAGTGCGCAGACATTCCAACCATCCATTGCCGATGCCCCCCAGCCATCCGATGCTGATATTTTACAACACAAGCGTAAGGCTTCATCGGATGAAGAGTCCCAATCGAAGCGAGCAAGGCTCACACTAACTCCAAATGCTTCATCGACACTTTTACCCCGCCAGACATCGCCCGATGTTCCTGCACAAGATTCCCCATCGGCAATTGCTCCCCAATCGGCCATTGTCCTTGTACAGGAAACTTCATCGGCATTGGTGTCGTAGCAGCAACCAACCGAGACGCCGACACAGGAAACACCATCGGCAATTATGCTTCCGGTTGTTTCTTCAAGCCATACGCAAGAGATTGCCTTGAAACAAGTAAGTCAGCTTCCTTTGCTAATCTTTGATACTTAGAATTCCTCAGCTAACGATTTCTTCCTTTCCAGGAGCAAGATTCCCCTGACAGTTTATTTTTCTTTTCTATCAGTGGGGTTATTCCCGATGATGAAGAGCCTGAAGAAAGCTCCACTCCAGCCCTTGAAGCTCTATCATCTGAAACCAAATCAAAGCTGGAGACGCTATTATCCTTACTGTAACAGGAGACCTCTTTGCTGATCCAGGACTCTGATTCCGCAAGAGCGACCTTCAAAGAAATTCGAGGCCATATCCCTGCCGATGTCGAGGAAGCACTCTTCCAAGCTGCACATCTAGAGAGTCGGCAGCTCTAGTACCAGAGGGCTGCCCAGCGAATTGCCGATAGAGCCACTCAGGCAAAACTCCAGGAGGACAAGATGAAGCACAAGCAATTTGCTGATGAGAAACACAAAGACATCGGTAAACTAGAAGCCTCCCATGCAGATCTGGAAGAAATGATTGCTCAACTATCGACAAAAAGAGAAGCCCTGCTAGCGAAGCTGAGACAAATCGAAGAAGCCTTGGACGCAGCAAATCAGGAGAAGGCCCAAATGCCCAAAGCTATCAAAACTCTCCAACAAGAAAGGGACAATCAAGGCCTCAAGACGCTGGCGCTTAAGAAGAAGATCAAGTCAGTTGAATGTAACGCTGATGAAGACGCAAAGACACTAGAGGAAGCTGACCAAATTCACCTGCGTGCGATATCAACCATCTGTTCATTGTTGAACTTGTAAACCTTCTTCTTCATCGGCAAAGTAATGCATCGGCAACTTGTAAAACTTCACATTAACGTAGTGCCGATACACTCTCTTTGAACAAGTACTTTATCTGTTTTCTTCTTCTTCATCGGCAAGTGTTCAGAATTTCACTGGCAACATGAAAACCATGTTGATGTCTACTGATGGGCCTTCATTTCTGCGCTTCGGCTGCCACACTTGAGTTTTTGCCCCATGGGAGTTTTCCTCTTTATGCTCACGCTGCAATTTCCTCTTCTGAATCTTCGTTAGACCTTTAGGGCACCACTGAGGAAGCTTCATCTTCCAGACGGGCTGATAAATTTTTGCACTTGAATCTGGGTAGTTTATATTGGGATCTCTATAGAGTGTTGCCTCATCGGGAACTCTTGCATTGGCCATCTCCTCGAGCTCCTCTTGGTTCATTGGCAAGCAGTCGTCATGCCTGCCTAGCCTTTCATGTACACTAGTTCTGCCCCCCAGCTGATCATGTATCGATGCTCTTCTCTTGATCGGCTCATTGATGTATCTGCTCCGATTACCATAGCACGATCTTCTCTTTGCCCGATCGGCTCCATCATAACCATTGCACTTAGGGCATCTATCAATAGTAGGTAATTTAATGCCTTCTTCCCAGCAGTAGATGAAGAACGGGCATCTCCAATGACCTTTATGCCGACGCCATTCTTCTTGACGCAACTCCTCTTGCTGATGTCGATAGGGGTCACCTAAAATTCTGTATGGAGCAGGTCTAGGAGATCTTCTTGAACTACTGCTTTCTTCAACTCTCTCTTTTCCCTTCAAGTCATCGGCAGTTACTTGATGTCTAGGATCCACCGATGCTCTCCTTTTAGCGCTTGCCGATGTCAACACTTTGGTCTTGCTTATGGCATCCGCCATGTTTGCAGGGAAAGGATGTTGATCAATTTTCATCAGCCTCTGAGCTTTATAGTTATTGAACTTTATCCTCCCAGATTCAATAGCCGATTGCAACTGCTGTCTGAAAACCTTGCAGTCATTGGTACTATGCAAAGTTGCATTATGGAATTTACAGTACCTCATCTTCTTCAAATCTTCTGCCAATGGAATCACATGATTGGGTGACAGCTTGATTTGGCCCTCTTGAAGCAGCAGATCAAATATTTTATCGACCTTCATGATATCAAATATGAATTTCTCTGGCTCTTTCTGACCAAAAGGACAAGATATAGGCTTCTTTTCCTTCACCCACTCAGCCAGGCTGATAGTTGGTTCTTCATCTGAATCTGACACCTCTGCCTCTTCTACAAAGGACACCTTCTTGTTCCAGCTCTTCCTGGGTTCTGAAGCTTGAGCACCTTGATCAGAAATCCTCTGCACAATGTGACTAAGGCTTTCAAACTCCTAAGAATCGTACTTGTCCCTGAGATGCAGCAACAAACCCTGGAAAGCCAAACCAGCTAATTGGTGATCATCAAGCACTAGGCTGTAGCACCTGTTCTTCATGTCGCGTACCCTTTGCACAAAACTCTCCACCGATTCATCACTTCGCTGTCTCAACTTCATAAAATTGGTAAGCTTCTTTTCATGGACACCAGCAAAGAAGTATTTGTGAAATTGTCTCTCCAGATTAGCCCAAGTAAGAATGGAGTTTGGTGGCAACGAGATAAACCATGTGAATGCCGATCCAGACAAAGAGAATGAGAATAAATGGATCCTCAGCTCATCCCTGTTCACTGCTTCCCCGCACTGGATGATGAATTGGTTGATGTGCTCCATTGTTGATGTATCATCCTGCCCAGAAAACTTGGTGAAATCTGGCACCTTGTACCAATTCGGGAAAGGAATCGAGTCATAAGCTGGAGGGTACGGAGTCCGATAAGAGTAAGTATTAATCTTGGGCTGAATCCCAAATTGCTCTTTCATTACTTCTGCAATCTTATCGGTCAAAGACGCATATTAATCTTGCTGATGCACTAGCTGAATCTCCACTGGAGGCGCTGGCTGATATGCTTCTACATATCCTTGTGGTACTTGGCTTGGAGGAATCGGCATATTAGTAGCACCAGTCTGCGGAGAAAAGCTCATCGGCTGCCTTGCCGATGTTTGATCCTGGACAACTGTTTGAGGACAATACTGCTGAGTCCCCATCACCTAGTAACCTGGCTGAATAGCAGATTGCTGAACTGGCACTTGCCCTGACCAATTGAAATTATAACTCATCGGCACCTGACTTGCCGATGGCTGATAGCTTGCGGACAATTGATGCTCTTGTATGGGTCGATGATAGCCAGCATAATTGCCCTAAATTGCAGATAACCCAGATTGAGATATGAATGGTACTATGGGCTGTCCTGTAGTGGAAACTCTCTGTTGAACTGGTGGAGGACTGGTCAATGGATTCGCATAAGATATCTATTGCGGAAGCGCGTGGAATCCCATTGACAATGGCTGTATAGCAAGAGGTGTAGTAGAGTAATGTGACACTTGAGTCATCGGCCGAATTGGAGTAGCCGATGTCATTGGACCCTTCCCTGCTACATCATGCACTTGAGGTAGTCTAGAGTTGGTAGTAGATGGACCTGGAGGCATCCCGTATCCCCACTAATTAGCAGCAATCTGATTATGTTGGACTGAAGAGCCTGACATTGCTGATGCCAATAGATCTGTGCTCAACTGAGTACTAGGCCTCTCCTGAGACGTTAGATTTGATCCTATCGGCGTGGCTTCAATGATAGATGGTCCTGTTATAATTGGAGGAGTAGGCGCTTCCATACTCTCAACGGCTGGAGTTGCCGATGGAGTACTGACAGATGCCGATCCCGACTGATGATATCCCAGCCTGACATAACCTGGTGCTTATCCTTCTCTTAATGTTTGCACAACAGCATTGTAAATAGTATTGGACAACACGGTGGAGTGGTTAATCAAAGCCTGATTCAATGCAGAATTAACCATCTCCTGTAATTTACCAGGGTTTGAGTCAAAGGTTACCTGCCGAGGCAACAGCAGATCTTGCTTCTGGATGACTTCTCCACCCCTATCTTGCTAAAAGACTTCAAGCAGAGCTGCCTGTAATCCTCCATAGCTTTTTCCATGGCTAGCTTCTGATCCTCCTTGAGATCTGATTCTGATATCTTGATGATGTTCTCTGGATTGATATCAGTAGGATTCTTCATGATAAATCTGTTGACTTGGTCCCACCGGGCGTGCCAAAAGATGTGTTGATGCAAAATTCTATCTGCAAACACACCGGGCTAATACCCAAATTCGATATCTGAAGCGTGCCAGTCGATTTGACCTGTTAATCGACAAGGATGATAACTTGAATAAAAACTGAACAAGATGACAGCGATACGCCCGGATGTCAAGGCTCAGAATGTATTCGATAACTATTGAACAGATCAGATGAGACGACAGCGATACGCCCAGAAGTCAAAGCCTGAATCATGCTCGGTAGACACGGAACCTGCAAGGTCGCTAGAGATCAAGTTGATGCAGCCCATCGATTCTTGAAAGAACTCGTTGAAAAAGAAAAGATACTTGACGAAGTCGTCGAAAAGTAAAGCACTGGTAAAGGTAAATTGCGATAAAAAGTAGATTTGTTTTTTGATGCTTGGATATCTATTACAATGCTCCTCGGCATATATTTATACTCTGCTAATCGAAGAGTCCTAATTTAACACGCAAAGTTCAAATAAAGAAGAAATAAACTAATTCCTTATACGAACTCTATTTCTTTAAGAAAAAATAAAACTCATATAGGAGTTGGACTTAATCTATAATACGAAAATCGTAATCTTCATGTCGTCGATCCTCTGTCCGCTTCCGTCATGATGAAGTTATCTCTTCATCGGCATATCCCTGGCATCGGCAACAATCTTCTAGTCTCCCTGCCTATCTTATCGGCAATAGCTCTTTAGCTTCATCGGCAATGTACGAGATCAACATGTCCTTCATCGACAACCACCCATTGGCAACTCGAAAGCAATGCTGAAGAAAAACCACCCTCTTGCCGATTTAGTTTAGTCTCTCGATCCTTATTGACACGTGCCGAAAAACGGTGTCAACACTTTCTCATCAGGACTCCGATTTCAGTGAAACAAAACTCCATTTGATGTGTCTCTATGAGCTCTACGTAATGGTTCACTTGATTTTATTAATTGATATACTTCTATTTGATGATTCTGGTACTTTTCCGCTTTAACCCCTGCAAAACATAGATTCACCAAAACTCATGAAATTTTGTCAGTGTAACCCCTATATCTAGATGGTAGTTATGTTTAGGTCCTTTTTTATGTCTTGTTGACGGTTAAAAATTGACATTAACTACCGTCAACACCAGGAAGGGAAGTCGAGGACGGGAAGGGGAATTTCCCCTGCCCCGGTGCACCACGTTCCCCACGTGTCCACGTTGGACCAATTGCGGCAAGCCATGTAGTCCGTCAGCCTACGGTCCACCATGGACCTAGTCCACAGAGCCAAGCCTTGACTCAGCCGTAGACCAGGCCCATTAGCGGCCCAGTGAACCACGTGGCCAGTCCTTGGCTTAACACGTGTCCGGGCCAGGCTAGCCCAACCCAGCCCAGAATCGGCCCTATACAGGCTCGCCAAGCCCAGCCTAGGCCCGGTCACGTTGATCGTTGACTAGTCAATGGTCAACAGTTGACTGCGAGGCCCACCTATCATTGACTAGCCGTCCGGTCCCACTCGTCATTGCTGACGTCAGCATGATGTCAGTAGCCACATCAGCCCTATTCCCACACCAGGAGCTGCCAGGTGTTAGCCTCTGGTTTATCCAGCCCTTTTTCTTTTTCAGATTATGAATAAATCTTGTAAAATTCATATCTTTCTCATACGAAATCCCGAAAATTATGAACCAAGTGTCTAAATTTTTATAAAAATGAGCTCTACGTCATAGGCTTATGTTTGATTGCATTTGGGCTCTATGTCATAGATCCTATTACGCATGCAACATAATAGAATGCTAGTGCTCTACTTTATGCAATAATGCTATGATATGTTGTGATAGGATTGCATGATAGATTACTTGTATGCCTATTCCTTGTTGTAACCTTGTAACCTTTACCCTAGTCACCTGCTTATAGGATAGACACGCCATGCAATGCTTGTTACTTGCTACTTATACTCCACTTGCATTAAATTGGTGATATGATGCTGATGGTGGACTTTGGGTGGATTCGGCTCATGATCGTATGGGTGTCTCTGGGTTATATAACATGGGTAGTTTGTTTGGTGAGGGTTGAGTCGACTGGACAGGATCTACGATGAGCTTTTGGAGCGAGTCTTGCTGAGGGGGGTGCAACCTGGGCACCCCTGTGTTTTGAGTACTTGTGGCGGGTACATTGTGACTTGAGGAGATCCCGGGGTCGAGAGCCTTTGTGCAATGAAGCCCTAGGAAGGAATGGGGTATTGAGGCCCCATTTGAGGAGATATCCTATCTGGTCCCCCTAGGACCTATTGTCTCTTGAGAACCAAAACCACAGATCCCTTCGTGCACCCCACTCGCCTCAGATGAACCGAGGACGAGCGATTTCGACTACCTATGGCGGTGCCACTACTGCTAGGCACAAGCAGTGTAGTAATGTACAGGTAGAGCTCACACCCTTCTGAGACGTTCATGTATCCTCCTCCAAGCATTGGCCCCTCCGAGCGCAGGTTCATGACTTCATAGTTTTAGCCACTCTAGACTCAACTTGGGGTGTTCTAGGGCTGAGAGGTAGGATGGTATCGTCATATCTAAAAGGTTGTTTGGGATCAGCCTAGGCAAACATGTGCTCCAATGATGGTTATCTTGTGGATGGTTGGCATTAGCCCGTTACAGGTGTACACACTCTGCAGAGTTGATTCTAATTTATATATAGTTTGTGGCCTCGGTATGGCCATTTTTTGACCCACGCTTCACTTGAGTAGTGAGAGGAGTCCTTTCTACCCTACGGCATGTTGGCCAATTAGGCATATATGAGAGGGAGTTGTCCATTGCCGCCACGTGTGAGCGTGGTTAGTTGACTGAGCCGAGAGGTTGATGGTTGGTGGTGTGGGATGTGGGATGGGAATGGTTTAAAACTTGATGAACTATTATTATATAATATTGATGATATTTGCATAGGAAAAATACAGCCATATATAGGCCCTCTTGATATATCCCTATGCATTCACTTTCCACAAAGCATAAGCAAAGCATAGGGTGGGAGCCGGTGGCCAGTACAAATCGTACTGAAACTTATTTGGCAGGTAAGCCCAACATCGCCGACGAAGACGAAGGGCTCAAGGATTAGATGGTCTCATTCCTACACTCAAGATGGTGCAAGATGATGCTTCCGCAATATGCCTTCTACTTCTGTAGCTATTCTAGATGCTAGATACTCTGATGATTTTGCCATATGGCGATGTAATAATTATCTAAACCCCTCTATTATATTCTTTTTTCTGAGGTATGGCTTTGTAGTCAACTGTTATTGGATAATTGATGATTTGACCTCCTAGGCTATCATTATATCCTTTATTCTATGTATTTTCCCTTTGTGGAAAATTGAGGATGTTTTAGTTGGTACCAGAGCCATGCTTGACCCTAGGACGAGACCCATAGGATTGGACGATAGAATAGAAAGATCTTGAACTACTTCGGTTATATACCGACCTTGCATAATGCTTTTATACTTGGCTCACCTCCTCTTTCACTTACCTTCTAACTTCTTTCTTGGTTCTAAATGCAGATGGCATGTCATGGGCACTGGATCAACATGACAGGCTTTGGAGGATTTGCAACAATGCTCTGGGGATACTCCAGAATCTTGGTGTTCGTGCTAAGAACATTGAGTACTTCTATCGGTCTGAGCTGGGACCCAATAATCTTCAGGGATATTTCATCATCCACCTTAGAGTCCCTGCAAGTAGAACCATACAAGAACTGCAAGGCTTCATTGAGACAAGCATGGGCATGTCAATCAAGATGGGAGTTCAAACAATCTCTCGTATGGCTCTTGGTCGCGTGATGCGTGACGCCCATGATAAACTCAAGGATGATCCATACTGGCTGCTTCCCCAAGCCTTGGACCTCACTAGGGATATTTGAGGATAGATAATCACTGTTGATCAGCTCACTTGCAGCCAAAGGGACCCATGCCTTCGAGCTCAGCAACATGCATCCTCCACCAGGACAGGTACATCATGGAGTTGGAGGAAGAAAGGCATGGCTACCGTGACATGCGACACCAAGTTGAGAAGCGATCTGTGGCCAAGGAACAGGAGATTACCCACCTGTTGGATACCATTCGCGCAGACCTACACTCCTACCAGCAACATGAGGCCGCCCACAAGAACCAAGAAGATGTGATGAAGAGGGAAATAGCAGAGCTAAAGGAGGAGCTCTGCAAGAGCAAGAAGTATGAGCCAATCAACCAAAGTCTTAAGAAGCACCATAATGCCATGAAGAATGAGCTGACCAAGCTAAAAAGGATGATGAACCAGGACAAGGATGAAGCTACCCTAGATAAGCCCAAGTCACGTGCGTGTTTCCATGTAGAGCTACGCAAGATGAATGACGATACCTTTGCTTCGTTCCACGGTCTAGTTTAGCTTCCTGAGTCATGATCTTTAAAGAAGATGATTTACCAAGCTAATGAAGAGAGCCCCATAATGGCTAGATGACATGACTCACTTCTGAAGTAGAGTAGGTTGTACCCTTCTGAAGCCTACCTACACATAGTGCGGAAATTCTCACGAGTCTTCTAGTGTAGCTACTAGAGACATCGCTGTGTAATAAACTTGATGTAATGGATGCTCGGACCTTATCGCTTCTTATGAATTTTCATGCCTCATTGATAGATGAAAATGTTTTAAATTAATTAAATCGGCTTAACTGCTTAGCTAAGCTATTAAATAACACATATCACTTGCACGTGTTCCCTAAGTTTGCTAACCTTGAAGTAGAATGTTTGCCTGCTGTTCAGCTCATCTGAGCCAACATGCACCACTCCCAGGGCCCACCATGGGCCATGGACCCGGTGGTATTCATAGCTACATGGAACACAGGACCCCCATTGGATTCGACCCAGAGAAGGAAGAACTTCAGATAATCACTTCGCCAACTGTCAGGACCCATGTTGAGGAGCATTCTCCACCACCTCCACCACTTTTGGCTAGGGTGATGGCTCAGCTGATTCACCTCCTGGGAACCTTGGCTGAGGAATTCTAGCAGAAGTTAGCTGGTGCACTCCTGTTGGAGCTACCTGCCTTGGTGGCTCTGACGCTAACCCTATCACGACCATGGATTGGCTATATTGCATGACTGAGTGGCTAAAATCAAACAACTACACCAAGGAGGATAGGATCAAGATTATAGCCCACCACTTTGAGGGTAACACTCAAGCATGGTAGGATGGATTCAACACGTCTCACCGAGACCTCGCCAACATGTCATGGGAGGAGTTCACTAAGGCCTTTTATGAGCGCCAAGTGCTAGCAAAAGTGGAGAAAACTCTAATAGAAAAAGTGCTAGCAGGGAGCAGGTATAGTTCATGAGTATACTACCCCCTTCATTCACCTGATGCGGTATGCGCACCCCGTAAGTATGTCCATCGAGAAGGACAAAGTGTATTACTTCACTTGGGGACTGGAAATTCCCCACAGCCTTGCTATCATAAGAATTGCTTGCCACACCCTTGAAGAGGCCATCAATGAGGCACTGAAGTCAGAAAGGATCCATCTTGAGATAGACACACTCATCTGTAAGAAGCATCACCTTGAGGAATCATATCACCACCTGATGCAGCAACGACCATGTACGCATGATCTCCCTACGAGCAGTTCCTGCCAGAGCCGGCCCCTTCAACATTCTGACATAGGGGAGGTTACTGCAACCACTCCCACAATAGAGGTGCCCTTCTTCTGCTATGGATGTGGCCATCTTGGTCACAAGATCTATGTATGTCCAAGAGAGAGGGCTGCCGTACCCACACCTACAAGTGGTGTTCCTATCGATTGCTTTGGATGCGGACAACCAGGTCATAGAGTCATCAACTGTACAAGGGTTGACATTACATCACCAGCCATGATCCCTTTCAAGAGGATCTAGGGTTTAGCAAAGAAAATTCGCAATGATGCATGAGCTACCCACTGGCAAGTTACACAAAGTTCTGATAAAGAGGTCTCCAACAACGGAGATCAGAGTGCAAGAGTCACCACAACCCTCAATGGAATAACCTATTTTGGATGCAACCAAAAGGGTCATAAGGTTGCATTTTGCCCTCGAAAGGATGCCACCGCAAGTCCCATGAGCCGCAGAGAGTAGAAAGCTGCCAACTACCGTCTCACCATACAAGCTGCTAAGGACACCCCCGACATAGAACAACTTATGTGCTTATAATTGGAGCTAACACTTCAATTTTGTTTTAAATCTGGTATTGCATCTTTTTATGCACTTACTACCAAGTCTGAATAAGATTTAAGCCTACACAACTACCATATGAGGATTTCATCTGTTCTAGTCCCATTTGATGCCTCCACCCATGGAGAAGTAGGATATAAGGATCGCTACTCTAGGATAACCTAGTGGCTAAGCTCATTGTTGGGAAACAACTTTGACGCACAAAACTTGCGTCTCAAACTTTGGAGTCTAGAACAAACTTTTCATTGTAAATATTTGATATAGTACATTGCTCAGCGAAGATGACATGGACACTTCACTATGATTGTATTGAAGTTCACACATATATTTTTACATGTTTCAGGTTATCTAGCGGAGATGACTTTGCTGAACTCCTGATGACTGGCGAAGCTGACATGGCAGCTTCATGCGAAAGATCAACAAAGTTATCTGCTAAATTAAGAGAGCACGATCAAGTCTGAAGTTTCTAAAAGAGACATAAGGATTGGGGCGAAGTGTGTTTCAACACTTCGCTGGGTTATTTTCTAGATAAAATGTATAGATGTCATGTCTAAATTTGTAAAGAATCTGTAAATAGCGAAGCCAGGGGGTCTATAAATACCCCCTGGAATGTATATTTTTAGGAAGAATGAACTACAGTTGTGATTTGCATATGGTTTTCATCTCATAGTTCACTTCTGTGAATCCTTCACCCCAACATCTAGCACCATCCATTTGTGTGATCGAAGACACTCATGACCACCAAAATGGGAAGACCCAGTAAACAGACAGCTACGGCCGACAACAACGCCGTACATGACCTAACTATAGAAGATGCAACATAAACTGAAATCAGACATGTTCAAGAAGAAGAAACTCAAAACGAAGAAAGAAGACTCAAGGAACTCGAGGGTCAACTCGTTGTAAAGAAAAACAGCTAGAAGAAGCAAGAGCGAAGACAAGGGAAAAGTCCCTGAAGCAAAGAATTACAGAAGCAGAAGCAGAAATAAGAAAGCTCAACGAAGAGATAGAAAATGAAAGCAAAGTCACAATCCAAGACCCAACTCAGCAAGCAAAAACACCAACAGCAAAGACAACCAAAGTCAAATAACAACAATTGACACAGAATCGTCTCTATCAATCGACATTTAGCTAGCGAAGTGGCCAACAGGATTCAAATTCAACATCATCCCAACTTACAATGGCATGTCCGACCCAAGGCAATTTCTCATGAGCTTCGAAGCAGCAGTTGCATCAAGTGGAGAAGATGCAAACACCTTAGCAAAGTTGCTCATCATGGCAGTAAGAGGACCAACACAGCATTGGTACTCTTCGCTAAAGCCAAGGTCAATCAAATCTTGGGAACAACTTTGCACAACTCTGCTCTTAGATTTTCAAGGCTTACAAAGAGTTGAGCTCACAAGCAATGATCTTTTCAACATTAAGCAGCAACCAAAGGAACCACTGAGCCAGTACTACAAAAGATTTGTACAAGCAAAAGCTCAAATACCAAATATACCAGATGAAGTTGTCATCATTGCAGCAATCAAAGGATTGTGGGTAGGCCAACTTTCTTCCCACCTCAAAAGGGAAAGACCAACCACAGTTGAAAAGTTATATGAAGAAATGAGAAAGTACTATGAGTCCAACGAAGACTACAGAAAAAGAATAGAAGAAGAAAACAGAGAAAGAAACATGTCAAGATCAAATAACAATTTCCAACACTCAAAAATGACAAATGCTGAGTGAAGACCATTTCAGAGGATAAATCACATCAATAACATGAGCGAAGCCGCCAGTCAAGGTCCAATCTCAAGCAATCAAAGAAATTTTCAAAACAACAAAAGTTACAAGGAAAACTTCCAGCAAAGGGCAAACTACAATAATCAAGGTAGAAATTTTGAAAGAAAGATATTGAGGCCTAAGGAAATGTATTGCATCATACACGGCAACAAGGCTGGCTACACATCCAAATTGTGCCCAAGAGTAAAGAAAAGCATTGAAGAAATGCAAGAAAATAGGGCAACTTTGCAGTTAAAAGTTGTCAATCACCTAGCTCCCCAAGGGACAAATTACATGCCAATAACTTATCCTCAGCACATGTTGCCACCACCTTCGCCAATCTACAATTGCCAGCGACTAGCGATGTGCCCGCAAAACCAATGGTGCCAAAGTCGACAGCAATGTTTTCATCACGAAAATTCAGTGGCAAACAACAGTCACCAAATTCAACACACCAACAATACCCCCAAAGCTTCAACAAACAATGGGAATGCAATCATTCTGAGCAAAGGCAGAATTATGCAATCTTCAGAGGAAATAGCATGGAGCTTAACACAAGAAATGAAAGAAGAAACTATTTCAAAAGAGTAAACTCCATCGCAATCGAAGGCCCATTCAAGAAAACAAGATGGTCTCACCTACCAATCACATTTTTAAAACAAGATCTCAAATTGAAAGATTACCCTCACATGGATGCAATGGTAATCGAAGGAAACATTGAAGGTTGGGCAGTCTCAAAGATTCTAGTAGATGGCGGTAGCTCCGCCGACATCATATTCACATGAACTATAGATGCAATAAAAATTGATAGAAAAACTTTGGGGAGAGCTGAACATCCATTAGTTAGCTTTGGCGAAAAGAAAATAAACTCCATCGGTAGAATTGTCTTGCCACTTTCATTCAGAATAGTGAACAACGCAAGAATAGAGCAAATAGCATTTGATGTAGTTGAAATGCATAGCCAGTACAACGCAATCTTCGGAAGAGGGAGTCTAAATGCCTTCGAAGCAATAGTAAGCTACCCATACCTATGCATGAAAATGCCAGCAATCAATGGCATCATAACCGTCTTTGGCGATCAAATAGAGGCAAGAAACATAGAAAGAGATGCAAGCCCAGCTTTCAAAAACATCCATGTCATACAAGAAGAAGAAGAAGAGGACGAGCTCAAAACTAAAAACTCAAAGACTCAAGAAAAGGCAAAGCCCTGCAAAAACTAAAAGAAAGTACCACTCGACCCAATGGTGCTATAAAGATAAGTTATCATTAGCACAAACTTAACAAAAGAAGAAGAAGAAAAAATAATCCAAGTCCTCCAAAGTAACAATGACTTATTTGCCTGGTCCGCGCAAGACCTCGGAGGAGTAAGCAGAGATGAACACAAGTTAAACATTGATCCAAAATTTAGGCCAAAAAAGCAAAAACTCAGAAAGTTGTCAGAAGACAGAACACAAGCTGCAAAAGCCGAAGTCCAAAGATTGCTAGATGCAAAAGTCATAAGAGAAGTTCAATTCACAACTTGGCTTGCGAACATAGTCATGGTGTAGAAGAAAAAAAGTGGAGAATGTGTATAGATTTCATAGATCTCAACAAAGCATGCCCAAAAGACAATTTTCCATTACCAAGAATAGACACTTTGGTAGATCAGGCAGCAGGAAGTGAAATGCTCAGGCTACCATCAAATTTGGATGAAAAAAGAAGATGAAGAGTACACAAGTTTTATTACACCATTTGGAACTTACTGCTTCCAAAGAATGGCCGAGGGGCTCCGCAATGCAGGAACAACCTTCATCAGAATGACATCCACAGTCTCAAAGATCAAATACCAAGAAACTTGCTTGCGTATGTTGATGATTTAGTAGTCAAGAGCAAAAAAAGAGAAGAACATGTCCAAGACTTATAGGAAACCTTCTCAAACCTCAGAAAAGAAAATTTAAAGTTGAACCCAGAAAAATGCACATTTGGAGTTCAAACAGGCAAAATTCTAGGATGCATCGTATCTGCAAAAGGCATTGATCCAAACCCAGATAAGGTGAAGGCAATACTGAATATGCAAATGCCAAGAAACATCAAGGACATTCAGAAATTAACAGGAAGATTAGCTTCAATGAACAGATTCATATCTAAATCAGCTGAGCGAAGCTTGCCAATATTTCAAGCATTAAAGGGGAAAAAGGAAAAATTCAGCTAGGGTCAAGCACAGCAAGAAACCTTTGAAGAAATAAAGAAGCATCTATCCAATCCCACAACTTTGCTAACGCCCGATCCAACCATAGACTTACTGTTATATGTATTAGCAAATGAAAGAACAGTCAGTGCATTCTTGATACAAGAAGAAGAAAATGAGCACTCAACAAGGCAAATTCTAGTATACTTCGCATCCGAAGCCTTCTCAGGATCAAAAATTTTCTACTCAGAAATAGAGAAGATTGCATACGCAGTACTCATGGCATTAAGAAAGTTGAAACATTATTTCCAAGCACATAAAATAAGAGTACCAACAAATCAACCCCTCAAAGAAGTATTATAAGGCTATAAGTCCTCTGGAAGATTGGGAAAATGGGCAGCAGAATTGTCTCAATACTTCATCAAATTTGAGAAGAGAAAATCTCAAGTACTGGCCGACTTCGTAGCAGACTGGACTCCATCAAAATACAATCAAGAAAAAATGGAGCAGCCAGAATGGATAATCTATTATGATGGTGCTTGGGGCTTCGCTGGCGCCGGAGCAGCAGCAATCATAACTTCACCTTCCAGAGTCAAGCTCAAATATGCGGCAAGACTAGACTTTTAGTGTACAAATAACATTACAGAATATGAGGCAACACGATTGGGACTTCGCAAGGCTAGGGCAATGGGAATTCAAAAGTTAATAATCAAAACAGAGTCTCAAGTTATGGCTGGGCACATAGAGAAAAACTAGAAAGCAAGAAACACAGAGCTAACAAAGTACCTACAAAGCAAGAAAAACACTTCACTGGATTCACAGTGAAGAGTATCTCAAGAAATGATAACACAGATGCAGACGAAATTACAAAAGTCACTGCCCAAAAGTTGGAGCTACCACTAGAAGTATTCTTCCAAACTATTACCGAAGCTTTAATAAAAGCAAAAGTTGAACAACCAAAAGAAGTACATATCATCAAAAGCAAAAGATGGAGGGCTCCAATCATGGCATTCATCAAGGGATTTTACGAGCCAGAAATTGAAGTTGATGAATTAAGAATGAAGCAAAAGACCAGAAGTTACAAAATCATCAATAAACAACTATACAAGGAAGGAATTTGCCAGCCACTTCTAAAGTGTATCTCAAGAGAAGATGGAAAAAACCTCCTGAAAGAAATACATGAGGGAATCTGCGGATGCCACGCTAGGGCTAGATCAATAGTTGGGAAAGCTTTTAGGCAAGGGTTTTTCTGCCCAACTGCTCAAAGGACAGCAAAGAAATAATTTGGACCTATCACAATTGCCAAATGGCAGGGAGCAAAGTCAATTCACCAGGAACAAACTTATAGCCAATTGAGCCAACTTGGACACTCGCAAGATGGGGCATCGACATAATTGGAAAATTACCCCTGGCTCATGGCAACTACCAATATGCAATAGTAGCAGTCGAATATTTCACCAAGTGGATTGAGGCAAAACCAATCACAAAAATGTCTTCTCATACAATGAAAAAATTCCTATGGCAAAACATCATATGCAGATTCGGAGTTCTAAGACACATCACAGTAGATAATGGAACCCAATTTGATAGCGAAGACTTCAGAGAATACTACCACTCAATGGGAATCAAACTCTATTTCGCATCCATAAGGCACCCACAGTCAAACGGAGCAGTAGAGAGAGCAAACGGGGTAATTTGCATAGAAATATCAAAGTGTGGTAAGACTAGAGTTTCAATGTACAAATAACATTGTAGAATATGAGGCAGTACTATTGGGACTTCGCAAAGCTAGGGTAATGGGAATTCAAAAGTTAATAATCAAAAAGACTCTCAAGTTGTGGCCGGGCACATAGAGAAAAACTACAAAGCAAGAAACCCAGAGCTAACAAAGTACCTCCAACTATTGAGAGATCAAGAAAAATACTTCGCCGGATTCATAGTGAAGAGTATCTCAAGAAATGATAACACAGATGCAGATGGAATTGCAAAAGCCGCTGCCCAAAAGTTGGAGCTACCACTAGAAGTATTCTTCCAAACTATTATCGAAGCTTCAACAAAAGCAAAAGTTGAACAACCCAAAGAAGTACATATCATCAAAAGCGAAGACTGGAGGGCTCCAATCATGGCATTCATCAAGGGATTTTACGAGCCAGAAAATGAAGTTGATGAAATAAGAATGAAGCAAAAGACCCAAAGTTATAAAATCATCAATAAAGAACTATACAAGGAAGGAATTTGCCAGCCACTTCTAAAGTGTATCTCAAGAGAAGATGGAAAAAAACCTCCTGAAAGAAATACATGAGGGAATCTATGGATGCCACGCTGGGGCTAGATCAATAGTTGGAAAAGCTTTCAGGCAAGGGTTTTTCTGGCCAACCGCTCAAAGTGACAGCAAAGAAATAATTTGGACCTGTCATAATTGCCAAATGGCAGGGAGCAAAGTAAATGCACCAGGAACAAACTTATAGCCAATTGAACCAACTTGGCCACTCGCAAGATGGGGCATCGACATAATTGGAAAATTTCCACCGGCTAAAGGCAACTACCAATATGCAATAGTAGCAGTCGAATATTTCACCAAGTGGATTGAGGCTAAACCAATCACAAACATGTCTTCTCATACAATAAAAAAATTCCTATGAAAAAATATCATATGCAGATTCGGAGTTCTAAGACACATCACAGTAGATAATGGAACCCAATTTGATAGCGAAGACTTCAAAGAATACTGCCACTCAATGGAAATCAAACTCTGTTTCTCATCCGTAAGGCACCCACAGTCCAATGGAGTAGTAGAGAGAGAAAACGGGATAATTTGCACAAGAATATCAAAGTGTTTAACAGATCTAAAAAAGGGAAAATGGGTAGATGAATTACCAAGAGTTATCTGGTCTCACAACACATCGAAGCCAAGGCTAACAGATTTTCTCCATTCAAGTTACTATACGGAGATGAAGCAATGACCCCCAAAGAAATAAAGTATGAGCGACCAAGAACAAACATTCAAATGATTACAGAAGAGGATCAAGCAACAAGCAAAGATTTACTCAAAGAAGAAAGAAATGAAGCACATGAGAATATCAAGAAGTACCAACTTGAAACACAGAAGTGGTACAACAAAAAAGTCAAGCCAAGAGAGTTAGCACCAGAAGATTTTGTCCACAAAAGAAAAAGAGACGAAGACATAGTGGGAAAATTCCAACAAAAGTGGGAAGGGCCCTTCATCATCACAAGAACAAACAAAGAAGGTGCATATCATCTAGCAAATCTGAAAGGTGAAGAACTCAGTCACACTTGGAATATGGAAGCACTTCGCAAATACTACCCATAGCCAAACTAGAAGAGTAGTTTTCTTTTCTGCAAAGTAGAAGTAGAAGTTTCATTCCAAGAAAATTTACAATGTAATCGAGCTACACTCTTTTTCCACTCAGGGGAAACCCTCCGCAGGGTGAGTAGTTTTTTAACGAGGTAGTTTCTTTGAAAATCTCATGAAGTATAAATGAGAAAGTAGTTTCCCCAAAAGAAATGTCTTCACATTACACGATCAAGAAACAAAATGTCAAAGAGTATATCCAAAGTATACTCTCACATCATCATAAACCTCGCAAAAATGTAAATTAGCATCAATATTTTTATTAAATCTAAAAAATGCTAACTTATCCAATACAAACAAATCCTGTTTAAATTTTTTGACTTATTTTCAATAAGGTGAAAATGCTTCACTAAGGTGAAAATGGTTTTGGTTTCTAAGCGAAGCGTACATGTCTACTTCGAACAAAAAATAAGGGACGGCGTTTCAAACTTTGCGAAGGCAAATTTCTTGACTTCTTTTCTCTAAGGAGAAAATATTTCAAA